>CM032452.1:43103727-43188727 GCA_019049505.1 Pachyrhynchus sulphureomaculatus
AAAACGTCCGAGTCAGATGGAATCTTCTCAGTACTTCTGCAACAAGGGATAGACAATTCTGGTACCGCACAGCTATGTTTCCTAGTTATGAGGAACTGCAAATATAGTCTACATTTCTAAACCTGGACGTGACACAGTCACCCATGCTAAGGCAGATCGGCCATTCGTCATTTCTGCTAAAACCACTTAAATTGTTAGTTAGGTAGGTAGATAAGAGGAGAACAGTTCTAGAAAATCCTTCACATAAACATCAGTATGCCTATCAACCAGGGAATTCATATGAGATAACTTTGCACAAACTCATAGTGAGGATCGAATCATCTCTGTTCTAAAAGGAGGTTGCTCTGGGCACTTTCATTGACATACAAAGGGCTTTTAACCATGCATCCTTCACCTCAATGATTACAGCCTTAGAAAGACGACAACATAAGCACGATAACCTTAGAAGCAGAAGTGACTTAAGCATGCCCATAAGGAGTGTTTTTCGCCACTTCTCTGGAGTTTAATGGTGGATGAGCTGTGGTAAAACTCACAAGGCTTTTATATCCATATAGTTATACATATCCAAGGGAAGCAGACTGCCACTATGGCAAAGCTTATGCAAAGATCACTCAACAATGTACAACGCTGGTGTTAGGGAGTAAATATGAAAGTCAACGCTGTAAAGACTCCAGTTATAACGTTCACAAAGAGAAGAATCTAAGGCAATTGCAAAATCCTGAACAGATAAAAACCGTTAATGAATGCAATTATCTGGACTTGACACTAGGCACGAAATTAACGTGGAATAAATTCAATAAACAAAAAACCTTGATAAAGCAAAAATGTGTCTCATTAGATGTAGGAGCGTGTCTGGGAAATCCTGTGACCTTAAATCAAACACGATGCTTTGGCTATACGGTCATGGTTACATACGGAGCTGCAGTATGGCGTACGAAAGTAGACCAGAGAAAGGCAATCACGGCTGCAGAGGTTGGCTTGCTTATTTTTCATCGGAGTTGTAAGTAGCACTCCCCCACATCTATGGAAACGATTTTAGGACTAATACCACTAGATATATACTTAAAAGCAAGGTTATCAACAGCGCCTTTTGAATGAAGCCAAACGGGGTATGGAAACATCCTGTAGACAAGAATTATGGATCTAACGGACGATAAACTCTTAGATAAGTCATCTGACTATATTATAATGTCTTATAATTTCGAAAAACCTTATAGAATTGGGTGCGATCTAAATCTTTGGATGGGAGTGACTAAGGCAACGGGTTCGGTCTATTACACCTACGGATCAAAAGTTTCAAGCGGAGTAGGCGTTGGCATATAGAGAGAAACGGCCAAGTGGAGCTTTAGCATTCCGCTACAGACAAGTAGAATAACATTCCAGGCAGAAAAACAACAAACTTGTGTTCACGAGAACATTAGACGGGACTATCGCAATCAAGAAATATATACTCCTTCAGACAGTGCTCTAAAGGCGCAATCAAGAAATATATACTCCTTCAGACAGTGCCAAAGACATTCGATGGACGTAATTGGCGGCCCCTCAAAGAAACTAACAACTGACATACTTTGTGTAACAAGGGCTCAGACAAAACTGGTGATGGTACTAATCACCGGTTACTGTCATCTGAGGAAACATTTTCAAAAAATGGGTATCCACCATAGTCTCACGATATCCAGACTATGTGATGAAGAAACTTCTATGTACATTCTCTTTGATTATACGGCTTTAATTAGACATTTACTGATTGGAGATCTCCATAGTGGCTATAAATTACACATGAAGGACTTGAAACGCTTTTGTAATCAGGAAGGGGAATACAATAAGCCAAGAGCCTCCAATGCAGAAATAGGCACAATCGCCTTCCCTATTAACAACAAACAGATCAAACAACTCATAGCTTTATCGGGCCATGTAGGTGGACGTGTAGTGGATTAAGTAAAATTCTGACTAATGACTTTAAAGACCGACCAAAAGAACCAAGAATCGTTTGAGCAGGTTAGTTTTTAATTCTTTTATTGTCTGCTCCGGGCACTGACCGAAATGTTATGATTCATGGCGTGCCATTGTCGGTAGACAAGATGCTTAGAAATAACTTCTTTGCATTTTTAATCGAACCTGGGCTTATCGTTGAAAGGACATTTCTTTGAAAATGAGATGTTAGTTTCCATGCTAGCCAAAATGACATTGGAAACCAACTGGCAGAATACTCGATGTCGAAACCAGTTTATGGTCGAAAGAACAAAAAAGCGAATTTACCATGACAATGTAGAACTCTATATTAATGGTTAAAAAAAAGATTAAAAAAACTGGCGAACTCTCTGTCACGGTGAATAATCCGTGTTCGTTCATCGATAAGCTGACTAAAGCTCCAATTTATTGAGAATAATTTAGCTTTACGACCTTGTTCGTTACTGGTATTTAAATACTTAAGCCAGTTCATGGTATGGACATTAAATTCACCCAGGATGGCAACTTCGGCACTTGGATAATTAATGTGCAAAAGATCGATGGTATTTGCAAGAGAATCGAAAAAAATGTACTAAAGCACTTGGTGACGATAGAGGCATGAATTTTCTGGTTTGTTAAGTTGTTATTTTTAACTAAAAATCGAAGTTTCAGGGCTCCAGAGCCTCCTTTTGTTGGCAAGAGAGATCCGTTTTGTCAGAAACACATATTTCAAACCGGAAATAGCAGTCGTAGCCAGGATTTAGAAAGTTGACTACGTTGCTCAGTTGATGAACTGACCTTAGTTTTGTAAGTAATGAACATGTGAGGTTTATTTGATTGTAGGTGTTGGTGCACTGAATTTTCTGGTTAAACCTCGAATATTGCAAAAGTCAACTATAAAATTTTGATCTCCGCATGGATCTAACAGACTCCTGGACCAGCTCCCATCCGAAAATCTGAACGAGGGGTATTTTATCTCCGAAATTTTTTGATACTGGAAGTTTCGTCATGCTATTCTTTACTCCAAGCGGTGTCTGGGGACACCACCACAGTTACGAAACGTTAGCTGCTAAAAGCAATTTTCCGTAGCCTAAGTCAACATTGGACGATGTCTGGTGAGATCTAGGAATGTACCATCTAGTTTGTTCTTTTAGTCACTCTGACAGCCAGAATATACCGGCGGTACCCTTGACGTCTATTGAAAGATGCGCACAAAATCATATTTCAATCCTTGACCATTAAGCTTAGAATAAAAAAAACAAATTCTTTTATATAGTAAATTATTTTAAATAATATACTTTGTATATTTTTTGAACAACTTTAATTATTACGATAAAATTGACAATTAAATAACTTATGCTCACTGTTATTACTAAAAGTTACAATGAAAAGCATCTCTACGTATTATTTCTGTTAACAGGTTGACTGCCGACCACTCCGATCGGAGTGCGTCGGGTCTCTTCGCCAACGCCGTCTACTCCGATCGGAGGGAAACGTTTTAGTATTCCATCGGCGTTGTATAATGAAACGTGTTTCTAGTGGTGGCGTTGCTTAAAAACGCAAGTTCTAACAGGTGCTTAAGTGGTTCCGCGGATTTGGTTTGGTTGTAATCTGCCGTACAATATGGACAATCAACCTGGGCCTTCTGGTATTAAAAAAAGACATTGTAGTGATGAAAAAAAGGTATACGATAAGAAAAAGAAGCTAACTGACACTGAATTATTGCAGCTATTGGAAGAAAGCGGAGGTAGTAGTGACGAACATTACGTACCAGACACAGACGATAGTGATGTAAATTCAAGCTCCGAGTCCGAAGAAGAGAATTTTATAGACCCTATTCGGCCACATCAAACACTTCCTAGCCTTGATGAGATAAAATGGAACGACAGAGGTGCGTTAAAACAAATTTTGTTCCAGAAAACCCAGGAATTATTGGTGCAAATTTCAGGACAGGGGTGCACCTATCGATTTTTTCGAAATGATCATTGATGATTTTTTACAAACTATTGTAGAATGAACGAACTCTTACGCAGTCGAGGTTTTGCTGCGCCCAGAAACAAGTACAAAATCACGTATTACTAATTTTAAAGATCTTACTCTTGACGAACTAAAAATTTTTTTGGCCCTGTTACTTCACACTGGCACAATATCCTTGAGCTGTCTTAACGATTATTGGAAAACTGATCCGCTATTTAATCTACCTGTTTTTAGAAAATATATGTCAAGGAATAGATTTTTTGCTTATCTTGAGGTGTTTGCATTTTACATCTCCAGATATGGATCCGGCAGATCGGCTAGGAAAGATTAGATTTGTGGCAGATTTTTTTAACAACAAGATGGGAGAAATTTACTATCCTGGAAGAGAGTTGTCTTTGGATGAAGCTATGGTACTTTATCGGGGTCGTCTCCAGTTTAAACAGTATATCGAGAATAAGCGCCATAAGTATGGTATGAAGTTATACATGCTGACAGAGCCTAATGGACTTATTTTGAAATTTCGTGTCTACGAAGGTGCGACAGATATTTATGGTGGAAGCGGACATACTGAAAAGATTGTTTTACATTTATTGGAGGAAAAATTGGGTGTGGGACATGCTGTTTATCTAGACAATTTTTACAATAGTGTTAATTTAGCTAGGAAATTACTTCAACAAAATACATACTGCACTGGTACGCTGAGAGCTGAGAGGAAAGATAATCCGAAAGAGGTAATGAGTGCAAACTTAAAACGTGGTGAGAATAAATCTATGTTTTGCAATGGAGCGCATGTCGGAAATGGCGCGATAAACGCAATGTTCAATACATTTCAACAGAATTTCGAAGCGAAATGGGCATTTTTAAAAACAAAAGAAATCAAGAATCTGAAAAACCTTCCGCAATCATTGGATATAATGCCTTTATGTCCGGTATAGATAGACAGGATCAAATGATGGCATATTATCCTTGCAGCCGTAAAACCATTCGGTGGTACAACAAGTTATTCATGCATGTGCTGCAAATGAGCATGATAAACGCCTATTTTTTGTACAATAAATATTCGCGGTCTGACCAGTTACGATTATATGACTTCCGATTGGATGTCATAAGAAATTTACTAGCCAGGCGACCAATTACTAATTTGCCGCAAATTCCTCCAGGCCAAATAAATGTCCACAGCATTAGCAAAGTAGAAAAAATTGTTAGTGAAAAAAAAGGAACTAAAGAAACAAAACGGGTAAGCAGAAAGGAATGCAAAGAATGCAGGAAAAATAAAATAAGAAAGCAAACAGTGTATGAATGCAAAATGTGCCCTGGACAACCAGGTTTTTGCCTTAATTGCTTTGAGGATTACCATAAAAATGTACAAAAATGATTTAGAAATAAATGTTTTGAGTTCATGAGTTCGATTTATTATTTCTTTACTTATTTAATTGGACACTCCGATCGGAGTGTTCGGCATCTAGTAAAAATTTTCACTTGCAATGCCGATTACTCCGATCGGGAGTGAAATTTTTTTTTTCTAATATTTTGAATGGCACATAAAAAAAACACATCCAAGACTCATTTTAATTCATATTTACCACAATAAAATAAAAATATTTGGAAAAATCTTACCGGCGTCAACCACAAACTCAAAAATATAGATCGGCAGTCAACCTGTTAAAATATCATAAGAAATATCCCCCTTCTCCGGTCTAAATGTCTTCTCAGACATATTGTGATTATGTCTAGCTGTCCAGTCTATTGGCGATGTTTCTGACAGTAACAGGTCAACGTTCTCTGTTAGCTGTTTGTCTTGTAGCTTGCTTCATGTTGGTACCCAACTTTCATTTGATTTGCCTTGCACCACAAGTTTCTCCATATCATCAGCAAGTGTAATGTGACCAAAGTACTTTTGGATGTTACCGTAGATTTTGGTAGAAAGTCTCTTTTTCGGCTTGACCTCATTAAGAACTTAAAGCATTTGTTCGCCCGCGTCAAGGGCGGTTTCAGATGCATAGCTGAATATGGAGGGTTTCTATCAGATTTATTTTGGTATTGCAACTGATGTCCCTGGACCTCTAAAGCTTTGTGAGTTGAGTCATAGCTGTGGAACCCATCTGTATTCTTTGACGTATTTCATCTTTACAGTTGCCAGTGTTATTGATCAAAACTCCCAAGAATGTGAAGCTGCTAATCACTTCATATCCATTAATCTGCTGTACATTTGGGAAGTTATTGTTTTCTCTATCGTTTATCAGAATGTTCGTCTTGCTATTATTTATTTGTAGACCGTATTCTTCACTGATATTCCGAAGTCATTCGATTAAAGCTCTTCTTGGCTTGTTGCCAGCAATAGGGTGTAATCTGCATATCAGAGATTACTAAGCCGACGACCATTTGTATTAATTTCTCCATCGATCGATGAGAAATATATATATATATATATATATATATATATATATATATATATATATATATATATATATATATATATATATATATGAAAAAATAAGACAGTTTTCAGACACCTCGAATGTAAGAACCCACATAAGGATAAGCAACATGAAATTTTCTCTGTAACACTCTTCCCTTTCCCTTCATCCCTTTACATGTTTGATACTAAATAATTGAAAATAAAGAAAAAATAATACAATTTTCATATTCTTTGTCTCGAAGACACCCGTGAATATGCTTTTCGTAATCTAGGCATCCTGAAAATTAAAGAAATGCAAAAATCTCGAAATGGATTTTTCGCAAATACTGTACTTTCCTTTTGAAACGAAGTAAATATTAATTACCAAATACCCTCCATGCAAAAACACATTATACCATAACTACGCTCCTCCCCTATATATACCATTACTGTTAGAATTGGAAAGTTTGCAAAAAAAAACATGATCATTCGTTTACTTTTCAAGAACTATGACAAGAATATATAACGCGAAGTATTGGAAGCTATTCTCACCTAACAAACCCTCTATACCGTTGGTATGATTGATTAAAAATGGTAACTTCAAATACCCGGAAAAAGATATGTAAAAGTTTATATTCGAAATTAGCCCTTTGAACCTTCCTTTTAATCTTATATATTTGACTATAAATAGATATGCTTAAAGTTTGAATATATTCTTAATTAATGCCGAGAAAAATTGTTATAATGCTATTGAGACTATATAAAATGTATCCACCATCATTCCTTCACCTTTTTTCCCTGAAGGGAAAAAACAATTATATATATCCATAATTTAAAATCGATAAAATTCCGTTCGACGAGTATTTGATCTCACGTAAAGAGATCGTAAATTTCCGTAATAAATTAAGACCATACAAAATATCATCATTCTCTCCTTTCACCCCCTTCCCCTGACCTAGCTAAAAAACTATAGGTTTCATTCTTATTTTAAGTACTGTGATATGATTTCTTTCGAGAATTATCGTGCCAACAGACTGACAGGCCGACAGGAAAATATGTTTCTTGTAATCCAAGAACCCTAGTCAGTAAAGGAAAGAAAACATACTTCTTATTACCAAGGGAAGTAAAAACAATTATTTACCTATTTGGCTGAACGTAAGTAAGTTTTGTCCAATTTAACTATTTGTTTTTTCTAAAAGTTCTTCTATATTCAACTGAAAGTTTTTTAGGCTACTCTGTAATCAGAGCTTTATTCCTTCTACATACTATTCCTAGTAACATTGAAAACAATGGAGAAGCAAGAACACAGCCATTGAAGTATTTTTTTATGAATCTAGCACACGTGCTGCAGGGAAGTCCCTAAAGCTCTACAGGAGCGACACGTGTGCAGAAAAAGCGATTTACGTTGTCCCTGAATCGCTGTAAATTGTACTTGGTGGAAAAAACAGAACTGGCAAGTTATTCCAAAGGGATGATGTGCTCCATATAAAAGACTGCTTGAAAAGCGTTGTACGAGGATTAACAAGCTGAACCTCATACGGATATGAAGTATTAGCGCGACGTGTATTTCTAACATGCACCGCTATGGGAGGAATTAAGCGGGCCAAATCCTTCGAACATTTTCCATGAAAATACTTGTAGACTCAAGTCGCCAACCGTTCTTCGATGTTCCAGCGAATCAAGGCCGCCGGTCAGTTCCGGGTCTCCAATCAGACGAACAGCTCTTCTCTGAATAGAATCCAACAAATGCAATGTATGTTTGGGAGCGGAGCCCCAAACATGGAAGCAGTATTCCATAGTTGCTCAAATTTGAGCTTTGTAAAGAATTAACAGTTGTTGTGGAGTGTAAAGCTTTCTGGTTCGAAATAATACTTCCAACTTTTGAGTAGCTCTCCTTGCTATGCCTGCGGCATGTTTATGCCTGGACATATTTGCTCCCAAATTAACGCCCAACAAATTGAGTGACGATGTTAGAGGAATAGAGTGCCCCGTCATAACTATGTAGAGTTCAGCAACGTTAACTTTTTTAGAAAAAACTGCCGCTTGGATTTTTGTAGCGCTAAATTCCACTTGGTTACTGTCACCTCAAGATAGAATTTCTTCCAGGTCTTTGTTAAGTTGAACGACTTCCTGCTGTCTGCGGATATTCGTCTGAGTAGCCGATGTCCGAGCGTTGAAAGTCAATGAAGAGATAAGCGCAATGTCATCTGCAAAGTTGTACATTAGATTTACGGTCTTTTCCAGCAGATCGTTAATGTAAATGAGAAAGAGAGTAGGAGATAGTATGGAGCCTTGGGGCACAATGGCGTTGATAGTGAAGGTGTTAGAAAGAAATTTATCGACTGCCACTCGTAAAGAACGCTCTCTGAGGAAACATGAGCGCCACAAACAGAACTTTTCAAACATACCATAAGAGCGTAGCTTAGCCAACAGTCCATCGTGCCAAACACGGTCGAATGCTTTGGATATGTCAAGAGCAACCGCTCGAGATTCTCTAAAGTGTTCAATTGCGTTGGTCTAAACATGTGTTACATAAGTCAGAAGAAGTGTATTATGATATACACGCAACCACTCTTCTAACCATCTACCCCATTACTTTCACTTCTTATATTTTTACTACAAATTACACAGGTTTATAAAAAAATAAAATTCTTTGTCTTTTAAGTGACACACGTGTTTTCTTAAGTATTTTCTTATGCTGGATCCAAAAAAATCATAAAAAAAGACATCTATCGTGAGGTTTTTTCAGAAAACACACTTAAAGTTGCCAGAAATTGAAAAAATACGTTTTAATAAGTAATGTTAAATAGTCATTAAAATTATGGAATAAAACTATTATTTCGGACATCTTTAAATGTTCTTAATCTACATTTATCATAAAAACTTAAAAATATTAGGTTTTAGTGTTCATATTTAACAAAAAACACGCATACACCACCTTTAATTAAGTTACGTAGCAAAATGCTGTTTAAAATAAATATGTGCAACCGCTAAAATAAAAATTCTTTTTAATATTTAACAAAACTCACTCGCTCAGTCACTCACTTACTCGTTCGCTCAGTCACTCACTTACTCACATGCTCACTCATTCACTTACCCCCATACTAACTCACTCACTCACTCGCTTTTACACTCATTCACTCACTCGCTCATCCACTCACTACCTCACACACCCACTCACATTCCCCCATATTCACTAAATCAATCTATCCACAAAATTGACTTCTAAAACTGTCAAGGGATATATATTAGATTGCATTTTGCAACCTTTTGTTCCTAAATCGTAAACGGATATTTTTTTTCAACACTAAACACTATTCCTCATGTTTTGATATTAAATTCGACTTTGCACCCTTGTAAGTGAGTTTTTTGTTTAAATTGAACATAAAACCTTATTTTTTGATGTCAAGTCAGGATTAAGAACTTCAAAAAATAGAAATAATAGGTTCAATATTTATAAAAATTAAAAATATTTTTTTTATTTAGCGGTTGCATGTATTTATTTTAAACAGCATTTTGCCACGTAGCTTAGTTAAAGATGATGAAATTTTTTTAATGTTCATGTTTGTTAAACATGAACATTAAAACCTATTATTTTTAAGTTATTATGATAAATGTAGGTTCAGAACATTTAAAGATGTCTGAAATAATTTTATTCCATAAGTTTAATGAAAATACAGTTTTATATTATTTATTAAAATGTATTTTTTTTTTTTCAATTTCTCGAAACTTTAAGTGTGTTTTCTGAAAAACCTCACGGTGGATGTTTTTCTTTATGATTTTTTTTTGGATTCGGCATAAAAAAATACTTAAGAAAACACGTGTCTCACTTAAAAGGCAGAAACTTTTTTTTTTTGGAAAGTCGTATTATTAGCTAAAATTTTATAAAATATCCCGATAAAAACCAGGAAAAATTCTCGTAATAATATATAATGATCATAACTTCTTTCACTGTCTATCCTTGTTAATATTAAAAATAACGAAAAATTAATAGTAATATCTTGCTTCCTTGACTCAAAGGATCGTGAAAAAGACCTATAATAATAAATGCGAAATCGCACTTCTAACTTCCTTTCCCCTTCCCTTATACGTTACATAATTAGTGTTGTTAGCGCAACCAAAAACATTGAAAAATTACTATAATCTTGTCGAAACTATAAAATATTTGACCGATCTAATATCCCCCTTCCCAAATTAAAACTGAAAGTAATGAAAAAATAACTTAATTTTTAAACTCCTTGACTCCAAAAACCTTGTAAAGATTTTGTAAAGTATATGTCCGAAGTAACTACATTAACCTGACACCCCATTCCTTTAACCAATTACTTATACTATAAATAATATCCTCAAAATTCATCCAGTACATCAATCAAAGAACCATCTCAAAATGATAATCAAAATTATACAATATTAAACAACCGCCCCTTTCAGCCCCGTTTTGAGCTAAAATTTTGAGCAATGAAAAAATAAACTTTTGGATTCTTTGACTGCAAAAACTCCGAAAAGGATATATAACACGATATATACCAAGCAACACCTCTATCTCCTCCCCATCCATTAAGCTCCTTATATGCTTTACTATAAATGTTTATGTATGAAATTTGTTTATTATTTTAACAAGGAAACGGGAAAACCTGCTATATTATTATTAAAGCCCTATAAAATTTATCCCATCTTTTCAGCCTTTTGGTTTTAAGCGATATCATTCAAAAACTATAGGCTCCTTGTTGAATTGAAACTCATTTCGTTCGAAAGTTATCGCGCCAACAGATCTACAGACCGACAGATAGACCAACGGAAATAAATGTCTATGTTTCTCGTGATCTAGGAACTCCAAAACGTGCAGTGACAGTAAAAATACTTTTTTGAGATTTGAAATGATACAAATAATTTGATTTAATAAATCAAACAGTACTAAAAGCATGTTGGAACATATTAAATGAGGTGCTGAGAGTATTTTCGGTTATAAAATTATCGTAACAAATACTGACACTTTTATTGTCGTTTTTAGTACTTGAACTACTTTAGTCACATGACATTTATCTCCTGTGCCTGGATAAAGAAACATTTTCACATATCTTACTAAGAGCAGTAGTCCGTCTAGAAGAGATTTTTTACAAAAAAGAACCATTACCTCAAGTAGAACTCGGTAAACCTACATCAAATTATATACTTTCTTTATCTTTATTATATTTTGAAAAATTCAAAAATTAAATTTTTAAAGGCTTATAATAATTTCATAAATTGTAAGGTTAATGTACTTAATATGTTACCTATGTAGTATAATACACACTTATTTCTTGTATGGATATTTATTACAGAATTCTCATACTAGAAATTTTCAATAGGGCAAGAGTCCAGTAAATAGAGTTTGAAAATTAAAATTAATCAGCATTAAAAATTTTAGGAAATATACATTAATTTTTTTCTTTACGCTGTAATTTTTTTTTTACCTTCGCCCTTGGCTCGGATCATAGTCCATCGGCTAGCACGCTACTAACCCACACTTGCTAATTATTTTAAAGGTCAACACAATACCCAGGTGGTCAGGCGGAATCGAACCGCCGACCCTCTGATCAATAGTCGGATCCATTACCTACGAGTACTGCGCCAGGGGTCCTAGCTACGCTGTGATTCTATGGTTAAAATTTTACACTAGAAACATTAAATTTCTGTTAACTAACACATACCCGGTTATTTTAATAACTTATTGTTATTTTTAAACAAGAAAAAGTTGATTTTTAGCTTATTTCCTAATATTTTACATTAATTAAAACTAAATTTATTCAGTTATACCCTTGCTCTAGATTAGTTCTATAAAGTTCGAAATGAAATACTAATTATAAAAATAGCACTACTTACGATATAAGTGGAATTAAATATTAATTCTCCAATAGAAACAGAGACGGGCAATAACTGGTGAAAAAATATCGCATTTAACGAAGTATCAATAATATAGAATATAAACAGAAAGATAAATATTAAAAATATGAATCCAAATAAGTCGTTAATTTCTTCAATTAGTTTAAATAAATTATTTTGTAAATATTTATCGTTAATAACAGCTATTATATTTCTTGGTAATCTAATTCTCTGGTTGAGACTTTCAATTTGAGCTTTTATCTCAGAAATTATTAAACAAGCTGCTAAAATCGTTAATTCCAGTCTGTAATAGAAATAGAGATTGCTCATGCAGAGTATGGAATTTTCTAATTGTTGACATATACGGTAACTTCCATAAATAAATCTTGCTACTGAGGAGAAAAACAACCCCAGAATAATTATTTTCGAATTTGTTTTATCTATCTTATCATTTAACAAAGAGTTAGGTGTGATTAATAAATAAATAGTTTTAGTTCTGCTAAAAAAAAGCTTGATAGATATGACGATATTAACAATATAAAGACTAATATCCACTACACTATATAAATATTTAATTACTAGGACAGAGTTTACGGGTTCTACATGATTATATAAACGAAATATTATATTTACAATAGGTCCAAGGGAGCTAAGTGCTAAAAACATTGTATAAAATATTTTTATTAATTTATTTTGATAAAAGACCGGTGGGAATATACCAAAGAAGGTACTTATTATCAAGCAAACCTTAATAAATTTAAAAAACATTCTGCTAAAATGCAGTTACGCAACGACAGTAACTTTACTACTAATTTCCATACTCAGGTTCGTCGTAATCTAAAAGTAAAATTGTTTTAACTACATCGATATTATTTTAATAAATTATGAGAATATTATTTTCAACTTTATGTCAATGGAATGATACAGGACGTTCATAATTTTGAATGTAATATTTTTTAAAGTTCAAATTTGGATATGAACAAAAGAATAACGTATTAATAGTGATAAAATATTCTTAGGGTGTTTGGAAACAGAGATGTTAAAAAATAGAATAGATTCAAGAATATTCATGAATTCAAGAAAAAGGGTCTAAAATCGGCCCTAAAAACAAAGGCAACGTAAGTATATACATCTTGTAGGTATTGTCGAGAAAATCCTATTTTGAAATTTTCAGATCTTCAACTCACTCCTGTCAACCATAACCTCAAAATTAGTGTTTTTTTATTTGTCTTGTACTCCTACAGCTTTTGGCCATTTGACTCGAAATTTGAGGCGGTAGTAGGTAATAGTTAGTACTCTAACCTGGTTTTTTAATTTTTTTTTGCCGTGAAATTCAAAAACAAATTAAAAACTTTGATGGAAAAATTAAAAATTCTGATGGAAAAGCCATATATATCAAAATGTATATACCGTGTAGGTACGAAACTCAAACAATATGTGCAGATATATATCAAAATTATGTCAAATTTCAGAAGGATCGGGGCGCAAAATTATGTCCAAAATACCAATGGACCAACCTAAATATATATACCTATATATATATATATATATATATATATATATATATATATATATATATATATAATATAACTCAATACTTATGAGTTATGAGGTTACACGTAAGAACTTACAATTGATGTTTTTAACATAGACTTGCTTTTCTACTCACTGGAATGGAAAATTACTATAATTGGATCTGGAATACTATTAAATAATTCTTCTATAATCTATAATATATATAAAATGCAACATCCCTCTGTCTGTCCGTTAGTGCGCTTATCACTGGAGAACCACTTATCCGATTTACGTACTTTTTTTTTAGAACATACATATGTTCTCTGGCCAGGTTATAGGCTATATTTTATTACGGTAGGTAGCATAGGGAATGAGCAGTGAAGATAATAGTGAATGAAGTCAGAAAAAAGGTTGCCGCTAGCGCGTTCCCTTGCAGTATACAGCCTAAACCATTAAATTTGGAACAATATTATGTAGCAGAGAATATCTATAATCTATAATATATATATATATATATATATATATATATATATATATATATATATATATATATATATCTATATAATGCGCTTATCACTGGAGAATCACTTATCCGATTTACGTACTTTTGTTTTAAAACATACATACATATGTTCTTTGGCCAGGTTATCTACCTATAATATATATATATATATATATATATATATATATATATATATATATATATATATATATATATATATATATATATATATATATATATATATATATATTCTAGCTGTGCCCGCGGCTCCGCTCGCGTGGACTTGATTCACTAATATCGTCACTGCTTATTCCTTATGTTACCTAACGTAATAAAATATCTGCCATTATTTCCCCTTATCTTCCATTATTTCTTCTTATCTCCCATTTTCTCTACATAATTTCCATTATCTAGGCTTATTGCTGCTCATCTCCCATTATTTATCCTTATCTCCAATTATTTCTCCTTATCTCCCATTATTTCTCCTTATCTCCCATTATCTAGGTTTATCTCGACTTATCTCGCAATATTTCTACTTATCTCCCATTATTTCTCCTTATCTTCCATTATCTCACCGTAACTTCCAATATCTTAGCTCTGCTTATCTCCTATTAGTTCTCCTTATCTCCCATTATTTATACTTAACTCCTATTATCTCACCTTATCTCCCATTATCTAGGCTTATATCGAATTATATAAAACATATGTTTAAATTTATAACAACACGTAAATCGGATAAGCGGTTCTCAAGTGATAAGCGTACTAACAGACAGACAGAGAGACGTTGCATTCTATATATATTATTATCTCTACATAATTTCCATTATCTAGGCTTATCTCCGCTCATCTCCCATTATTTCTCCTTATCTCTCATTATTCCTCCTTATCTCCCATTATTTCTCCTTATCTCCCATTATCTTACCTTATCTCCCATTATCTAGGTTTATCTCGACTTATCTCGCAATATTTCTCCTTATCTCCCATCATTTCTCCTTATCTCCCATTATCTCACCATAACTCCGATTATCTTATCTCTGCTTATCTCCCATTATTTATACTTATCTCCCATTATCTCACCTTATCTCCCATTTTCTAGGCTTATATCGAATTATATAAAACATATGTATAAATTTATAAAAACATGTAAATCGGATAAGCGGTTCTGAAGTGATAAGCGCACTAACGGACAGACAGACAGACAGAGAGACGTTGCATCTTATATATATTATATTCTTTGCAACATGATATTGTTTCATATTTAAAGGTTAAGGCAGTGTATTGCAACGCGCTAACGGTAACCTTTTTCCGACCTGATTCACTATTATCGTCACTGCTTATTCTTTATGTTACCTAACGCAATAAAATATATTCTATAACCTGGCCAGAGGAAATATTTATATTATAAAAAAAAAAGCACGTAAATCGGATAAGTGGTTCTCCAGTGATAAGTGCACTAACGGACGGATAGACAGACAGGCAGAGAGATAGGCAGACAGACAGGCAGAGAGACGTTGCATTTTTTATATATTATAGATAGAAGATTATAGAAACCTGGCCAGAGAACAAATGTATGGATTAAAAAAAAAACACGAAATCGGATAAGTGGTTCTCGACTGATAAGCGCACTAACTGACAGACAGGCAGAGATACGTTGCATTTTTTATATATTATAGAGGTAATAAAAATATATATCTATAACCTGGTCAGAGAACATATGTATGAATTTAAAAAATCACGTAAATCGGATAAGTGGTTCTCGAGGGATAAGCGCACTAACGGACAGACAGACAGACAGAGAGACGATATATATATATATATATATATATATATATATATATATATATATATATATATATTTATTGTAGATATAGATTATTATTATTATTATATAACCTGGCCAAAGAATATATGTATGAATTTAAAAAAAGACACGTAAATCGGATAAGTGGTTCTCGCCTGATAAACGCACTAATGGACAGACAGGCAGACAAAGAGACATTGCATTTTATATATATTATAGATTATAGATTGTAGATATTCTGTGCTACATAATATTGTTCTATATTTAATGGTTTAGACTGTGTTTTGCAAGGGAACGCGCTAGTGGCAAACTTTTTTCCGACTTCATTCACTATTATCGTCACTGCTCATTCCTTATGCTACCTATCGTAATAAAATATAGCCTATAACCTGGCCAGAGAACATATGTATGTTTTTAGAAAAAAAGTAAGTAAATCGGATAAGTGGTTTTCCAGTGGTAAGCGCACTAACGGACAGACAGACAGAGAGACGTTGCATTTTATATATATTAATATATATATATATATATATATATATATATATATATATATATATATATATATATATATATATATATATATAATGCAACGTCTCTCTGTCTGTCTGTCTGTCTGTCTGTCCGTCAGTGCGCTTATCACTTGAGAACCACTTATCCGATTTACGTGTTTTTATAAATTTATATATACGTTCTATATAATTCGATATAAGCCTAGATAATGGGAGATAAGATGAAGTAATGGGAGATAAGATGAAGTAATGGGAGATAAGTATAAATAATGGGAGATAAACAGAGATAAGTGGTGATATAACGGGAGATAAGGAGAAATAATGGGAGGTAAGGAGAAATATTGCAAGATAAGTCGAGATAAGCCTAGATAATGGGAGATAAGGTGAGATAATGGGAGATAAGGAGAAATAATGGGAGATAAGGAGAAATAATGGGAGATGAGCAGAGATAAGCCTAGATAATGGAAATTATGAAGAGATAATTGGAGATAAGGAAAAATAATGGGAGATAAGGGGAAATAATGGCAGATATTTTGTTACGTTAGGTAACATGAGGAATAAGCAGTGACGATAGTAATGAATCAAGTCCACGCGAGCGGAGCCGTGGGCACGGCTAGTATAAATATAACTTAACTCAATTATGTAACTATATAAGTATGTTTATTCCTTTTTATCTTATACACGTGCTGTCTGCTGTTAGTATGAATCATAATAGTATAAAACTATGTATAAAACCCAAAACTATAGAAGCAGAGGTAGAGTAGATATCTATTGCACGTAAAATAAACGAAGTAGGGAGTCAGTGCAACAATATATATATATATATATATATATATATATATATATATATATATATATATAGTAGGTTATATTAAAGTGCCTTTTCAGCTGACGCTTTGACGCTTAACACGAATTTAACTTATTATTAATTATATAAATTATAACTACAAAATGATCTGCTCGTCCCTTCAGTACAATAACTTGTAATTCAGTTAAAATAAATTAATTTAAAACATGTAATAATTAATAAATATTTAAAAATGCCACTGATGCTCTGTTGACGCTAACTGTTTTACCATGCGTATAGAAGCTGGTGAAAATTTGATGAAAACTCATTTGGGGTGTGTTTTGTGAAGTCACTGATCATTTTATACCTCCGTAACAAAATTTTTTATTTTAAAAGCAATCAACGTACGGAACACTAATTGCGCAAGTTCAACTTGCACTTGACCGGTTATTTTTTTAAATTTTAAAAATGCCTTGGCTTGTTCGGGTACACGCGAGGCATCTGCGCTCGTGATATTTTATTAATTAAGGCCTAAATTTCCCAGAAATAATTTGGGCAGACGCGTAAGACCAAAAACTTGGGACTTACAGTCTTATTTATTCAAAAAGTCTAAAAACAACCCTTTTTGGCTGGAAAAAAAAGCGGGTCCAGCTTCGTTCTCCCGTATTGGCGACTAAATTTATTGATTTTTGGATCGATATTTTTTGGGTCCTAAAGCTGGGTCCGGTCTCAGCAGCGTCAGCCCTTTGGGGCGCTCGACTTTTTTAGTGTCAACAAATGTTATGGTACTTAATTCAAGTGGTTAAACGACACTCAATTTTTGGATGAACAACTAAGCAGACAATTAGTCGACAGGTCAAAATTTCGGGTCACCCTGTTTAGACTTTTAATTAAATAATTTAAAATAAATTAGCAAGTTCTAGCTACATGACTTAATAACTGATTTTTAAAAACGTTCAGTCGGTCAAGTCAGAACGTGTCGTGCATTGTTCGTTAAAAAATATATGTATTTAAATGTTTTTCACATCATTCGATAGTAAAGAATTGCCATTAAAATGCTAATGATTTAGGAGTTCATCCAGTCTCCATCAGCGTCGATGATCGCCTGGTATCTTCGGGGCATACTTTCGACGAGATTTTTCCGCGTATTCTTGGGGTAAAGATTTCCGAATTACTTGAATTTGTCGTGACAGTTGCTTTACTGTGTACCCCTTTTTACTACAAAGTTTCTGCTTAATGTTTGACTGGGTTTGCACCGCAGTCTCGAACGTCAAAATGCGAAATCGGTATATCGGTACCCAAAATCGGTAGATGAAAAAAAAATACAATATTTAATCAAATTTGTTTATTTTAAACTTCTTTATCTTTGTAAAATAATAGGAACCTTCTGAATATACTAAGTATACAGTTAAAACTAATAAGAGTAATTTTTTTTACAATATTTTATATATGAGTGCGTAAACACTAGTGAATATTAGTAAAACGTAATGAAATCGAAATAATAAAAACATAACAGACTAAGTAATTTGTAATTTGTTTATTACTAAAGATATCTGACATCAAATAGGTACACAAAGTTAAATCTAATTAATTTTTACGATTTCTAGGATCATACCAATATTCTTTGGCCATAGCCGCAGTCATCTTTGAACTAATTTCGAAGTCATAACAATTGCTTCATTAAATAGTCGTTTTTGTATGTAATAGACCAGTGATTGACTCAGTGGAAAGCTTATTTCGTTGTTTTGTTTTCATTCGAGAATTTAGCGGCTGAGTGGGGCAGTGATAAAATAGTAAAAATGAAAGAAGACAACAAAGGAAACATTTGAGTGTCATCGCCATATTTTAGTAAACTGATATTATCCCAGAATAGTTTTGTCATTAGAAAACGTTTTGATTTGTTCACAATTTCCTAAAATACGCCACTCTGTATTAATTTGTTGGAAATCATAGTTCTGAACAACATTGGGAAAGAGTCTACTAACAGGAATTATAGAAGCAGTTTTGCCACTTTTAACATTCGTTGGTTCAATTATGTCTAAACCTTTCATTGGATTATTTTTCAATGGAAACCGCGCAGTTCTTTGCTTGCAAACTTTGATATAAAAATGTAGGGATCTTCGTTTAAACAAACTTTTAGCTTAAATCTAAATTACTAGGTAGTGTATTAGACGCCCCAGCGCTATAGTATACGGCATCGATGTAAAATCGGTAAAAAAATCGGAAGAATTTCCTTGTATTCTCAGAAATCGTGGAAAAATCGTTAAATTTCGGCATTTCGGTAGGATAGACACCATATGGGTAGAAATACCGAAAAATCGGTAGGTTTGAGGCCACTGGCACCGGGCGACTGAGATGCCCAATTTAGTGTGACGATACCGGATCCTCTTTTTCACTAGTTACACGTTTTACTCCGATGTTTGGGGTCATTATTCTCTTGAAGAATTCACTCCTCATTTTTATCGACAAACCACTGTTTAGCAGTAGGTACAAATGCATTTTTTCAGGACTTAAATTGTAGGTAAAGATGAAAAGTCTCCCAAAACCTTTTTCTGAAAGATATCCCCAAACATGGATTTTCACAGGGTATTTCAAGCTGAATCAATCAGTTAGTGAAAACTGACCAGGCTTGGGGTGATAACATAACCCTAAAAGGAAGCTTCATCGGAAAAAAACAACACTCCAGTCTCGATCTATGTTTTCCTCTGACCACGCGAGTGGTTTCTCTCTGCGTTTTTCGCTTAGCAATGGTGTGTTATTATACTTAGCCACTTCAGGTCATTAACCTGGAGATGAGTGCGAATCGTTTCATACGATATATCCAAACCTTTCTGCTTTAGTTTTTGCGCCCCTTTGCGCAAAGCTAATTGAGGATTTCGGAAAAATTGTTAATTATAATTTTTTCGTCATTGTTCGACACTTTTCCTGACGAACTACGTTCTGGTAGATTATCAACATTTTTTAACCGAAAGTATCCTTTCACTCACTTGCTAACGAATGCATTCGACTTGTCCATATACATATCCGGACCTTTTGGATACTTACATAGGAATACAGCTTCGAAGTGCAAAGCGTATGCTACATACTATGTTCGATAATGTACTAATTAACCATAAATAAGGTTAGAAATGAATCTCTCTACACAAGGCATTATTTGCAGGGGTGCCAACAATAACCTCAAAAAAAAAAGGGAAGTTCTTTTATCGACTACAAGTTATAGGCGGCACGTTCTTACTTGACCGACTGTAGGCAAAAGCTAGGTATTTTCTCTTATCCTGAAAAGTACTTTCGCAAATATCTGATAAAAATTATATTTATTGTAGGACAAGTTCCAGCACTATTGGATGACGAAAAAATTATCATCGAATCACTTGACGTAGCTGAGTGATCTGGACGAAAAATTCCCCGATCAAAACCTACTTTACCTCGATAACCCCGCGGCGAAAGAATAAGGAAAAAATATCATCGGAACACTATTAGATCACATCATAGTGTGTTGGGTAGCTCTGAAGAAAAATGACCTGAAGAGAGGGTGGAAATGTTAATTTGACCTTTAGAACCATTGGAGAAGGAACTGGTTTCCAGAGGGATCACTTTCTTTGGAGGAGAAAAACCAGGAACGGTAAAATAGATCAAATAAAAATTAAGGCTTATATTATTTTAGTTAAGTCTGCATTTCAACCTTACATGACGAAGGATTAAGTCCTGTCCTGACTAAATTTAATAGTAGAGATGAATTAATGACTTCTTTTATTTTCAGCTTGATTATATATTGTGGCCTTGGGAAGAGAGCAGGGGTTCTTGCTATTAAATTAGGGCAAAAGTTAACTCTAAAAGACGAACATGTCCCAAATCTAAGAATATGGGCCAAAGCACTACGTGAAGATCCCGCCATAACTAGTACTTACGAAGGACCAGAGAAGTGTTTTAAATTATATGAAGCGACTTATATAAAGAAAGACAAAGGATTGGATTATGATAATGTGTAATAAAGAAAACTGGAATTCTTATATGAAGATACAAATTTGTTTATTAGATTTAAAGTTATTGTTAATATACTACTACGGGAGCTACCTTTCAAGTTTTTACAAAAACAACGAAAAAAAAAAAAGGTACAAATCGTTTAATTGTTTCTTGAAATATTGGCCTTTAAGAGGAAAGACACCAACAACCTCTTCCGAAGAAGCGAAAAACAGTTCTACCGGAAAACTACGCACAACAAACAGACAGCAGTGACCGAACCACCAAACAAACAAGAACTCACAGATCATTGGAAAAGTATCTGGTCAAAACCCAAACTACCCAATAATAACACCCCCTGGATCAAAGTCAAAGAAGGCAAAGACAAACATGTGGCAGAACAGGAAAATTCCACATTAACTACTGTGGGCCAAAGAGCATGATGAGGCGTCTGGATGCAAGAAGTTCCGGAGGTGGAATGGCCCCCCGTTCGGATCTCCGGGTGGGGGCTGGTTCGGGGGCGTCGACTTGCACACATCATAATTTTAAGATAGATTTTTGCAACATACGAGGTTAAACTCGAACATAAATTCAGTGCAATAACACCTGCAATCAAATAAACCTCATGTACTCGCTCTATGTGAAACCAAGGTCAGTTCATCGACCAGCACGGTCAACTATCTTTATCCTGGGTACGACATCTATTCCCGATTTAGGCGTAACTTTGGAATCTGTCTTTTTGTCAGAAGCGACCTCTCTTGTCATCGAGAAGAAGCTCTGGAGCCCCCAAACTTTGATGTTATGTGGTTAAAAATAACGACTCAACAAACCACAAGGTTCATCTGTATCCTGTATCGACCACCAAGTGATGCCAATTTTCGAACACTTTTCGCTTTTCTTGCAGACACCATCGATCATTTACAAATTAACTATCCAAGTGCCGAAATTGTCATCCTGGGCGACTTTAATGTCTACAATATTAACTGGCTTAAATATTCAAATACTACCGACGAACAAGGTCGTGAAGCTGAATCATTCTCAATCAGTTGTGGCTTAACTTAGCTTATTGACGAACCGACACGGATCCCTGATCGAGACGGAGAGTTCGCCAGTCTTCTTGATCTGTTTTTAATCACCAATCCGGAGATTTACACGGTCACCGTAAATCCACCGTTAGGTTCATCCGACCATAAACTGCTTTCGACATCGAGTATCCTGCCAATCAGTGACAGAGAGGCGCCTAGGCCGCGTAAGATTTGGCACTACAAATCTGCTAAATGGGAAGATCTCATGGAATATTTTCGAACTTTCCCTTGGATGGACGTTTGTTTTCGATCCGATAACCCATCTGACTGCTCCAGGGAGGTCTCCGATGTTATTTTGGCTGATATGGAAGCTTACATCCCTTTTTCGAAGAAATGCTCCTCCAACGGCAAGCCTTGGTTTGACCGAAAATGCCAAGAAGCTGTTGCCTACCGACAATGGCGTGAAAATCCTAACACCATAAATCGTAACACCTTTGTTCGTGCCCGGAACAGATGCAAGGGAATTATCGACGAAACCAAGGAGGCACACAATCAACGAATTAGAAACAAGCTTCTCGCTTGTCCCAACAATTCTAGGTCCTTTTGGTCAGTCGGTAAGGCAGTTAGTCAAAATTTTACCAAATCCACCATACCACCACTCACCCGACCAAATAATTCCATTGCAACCACACCTGTTGAGAGAGCGAACTTGTTGGCTGAACTCTTTGCTTCACATTCTACTGTCGATTTCCAAGGAAAAACACCACCTACTATTCCCATATTGCAGTCAAGGATGCCCGATGTTGTCTTCAGACGGCGCATCGTAGAGCGTATTTTAATGAAGCTAGCCACCAAGAAGGTTTCTGGCGCTGACGGAATACCTGCCATAGTTCTCAAAAACTGTGCAAGGGAACTAACACCAGTTTTCTGTAGACTTTTTAACCTATTCTACAGAAAGGGAATATTTCCGTTCTGCTGGAAATGTGCCACGGTTCAGCCGATACCTAAAAAAAGGCAAGAAGACCTTGCGAAATAACTACCGACCAGTCGCACTGCTTTCAATAATATCGAAAGTCATGGAAAAGGTTATCAATGAGCATCTTGTAAAATATCTTGAACGATTCAACATTATCAGCGATCACCAATATGGTTTTCGTAAACATAGATCAACAGGAGATCTTCTGACTTATGTAACACATGTTTGGAACATCGAAATTGAACACTTTGGAGAATCTCAAGCGGTTGCTCTTGACATATCCAAGGCATTCGACCGTGTTTGGCACGATGGACTGTTGGCTAAGTTACGCTCTTATGGTATGTCTGAAAGGTTCTGTTTGTGGCTCTCATGTTTCCTCACAGAGCGTTCTTTACGAGTGGTGGTCGACGGATTTCTTTCTAACACCTTCACTATCAACGCCGGTGTGCCCTAGGGCTCCATACTGTCTCCTACTCTCTTTCTCATTTACATTAACGATCTGCTGGAAAAGACCGGGAATCCAATCTACAGCTTTGCAGATGACAGTACGCTTGTCTCTTCATTCACCTTGAACGCTCGGACATCGGCTGCTCAGGCGAATATCCGCAGACAGCAGGAGGTCGTTCAACTTAACAAAGACCAAGTGGAATATAATGCTACTAAAAACCCAGGCGGCAGTTTTTTCTAAAAAAGTTAACGTTGTTGAACCCGACATAGTTTTGTCGGGGCACTCCATTCCCCTAGCATCGTCGCTCAATTTGTTGGGCGTTAGTTTGGAAGCAAATATGTCCTGGTATGAACATGTTGCAGGCATAGCAAGGAGAGCTTCTCAAAAGTTGGGAATATTATTTCGAACCAGAAAGCTTTACACCCCACATCAACTGTTAATTCTTTACAAAGCTCAAATTCGACCAACTATGGAATACTGCTTCCACGTTTGGGGCTCCGCTCCCAAACATACACTGCATTTGTTGGATTCTGTTCAGAGAAAAGCGGTCCGCCTGATTGGAGACCCGGAATTGACCGGCGGCCTTGATTCGCTGGAACATCGAAGAACGGTTGGCGACTTGAGTCTGTTCTACAAGTATTTTCATGGAAAGTGTTCGAAGGATGTAGCCCGCTTAATTCCTCCCAGAGCGGTGCATGTTAGAAATACACGTCGCGCTAATACTTCACATCCGTATGAGGTTCAGCTTGTTACTCCGCGTACAACGCTTTTCAAGCAGTCTTTTATATGGAGAACGTCATCCTTTGGAATAATTTGCCCAGCGCTGTGTTTCCCACCGAGTACAATTTACAGCGATTCCAGAACAACGTGATTCGCTTTTTCCGCACACATGCCGCTCCTGGAGCGCTTTAGGGACTTCCCTGCAGCACGTGTGCTAGGCCCATAAAAAAAATACACTTTTGCATGCATTCGAACCAATTCTGAAACATTTTTTCCACTCACAACAAACTTGGTCAAGAAAGGCTCAGTTAGTATCATCATCGACTCAACAAACGTGAGATCCTCTTACAGAAGTTTGATCTTAAGAGCTTCCTTCTCAATATTGTATGTCCTGTATTCCGGGATATCAATGGTTATCTTTGATCCAAACCTCGTCTCTATCAGTAATCATTTATAGTATCGTAGAAATGTACAGTGAAGTCCATCTGCTGCTTTCGGTTAACTTTATTAAGGCTAAGTGAATGCAATCAACAATAACAATCTTAGTTTTGCGGCCGAGTATTCTAAATTATACACAGAATATTACTATGACTAATATCTATTTTGTGTTCTACTTCACTTTTAACATGAAGTTGCACAATCAAACACAGCAATTTACAGGCAAAGAAAAGTAGTATTAAAACAATGATAGAAAATATCATTACTTATATGGTCCAAGTATCTGAATAAAGTTATTCATAAACAAAACAACCTCAATCAGTCGTTTCCGCGCACGCACTACTCCAAACACCCAACTTTTAATTTTTCCAGTTCAATTTCCCTGATTTTTCAAGTAAAAGATAATTATTCCACGTCACTGAAGATCTTGTTTATTATTTCCAGTATTGATTATTTTATTATAAATAGAATTGTTGGGGAAAACACAAAGTGGTATTATAAACATTTTTACGTATTACTAAATCGCCTCCAATTGGAATTTCAATTTTAAATGTACTTTACAAATATGACAAAACTTTCTGAACGTTGCTTATTGAAATTATAACTTTTCATTAGAGATGTCAATATTGTAACTACCAGATACGAAGTACCCGTCTGGATCCGAAGTACCGGATAGTCGACAGTAAATGTACCCGGTAAAGTAAATCCCAAGATATAAGATCCTGCCTTTTTTGCTTTTTCAATGGGGCAATAAACGACTCTATTAATGTTTTGTGCATAGTTGCCAGGTATTACGATAAACGTATTTTTATTTTACCTGCTTTGTGTACCGCCCTCACTTGCACCTGCAATATTGGATCTATTTTTACCTATATATTTACTACCTGGCAACCCGGTTTGGAGCCCTTTAAGTATTTGATAATATAGGCTTAATGACCACAGGCCCCCATTATGATTCGAAAGATACTTTTTATTATTTTTATTTTTAGTTTTACTTACAACTTACAACGTAACACTATTTTAATTATGTGGCTATCACAAGACGCTAAACAAATAGTGAAAAATGTTTACGACATTTTGGTAAAAAGAAATTTGAATAAACAAAGTGCTTTGCAAGAAACCAGTGAACTAACAAAAACACCAATTTCTACGATTAAGAGTATTGTAGGAAAACCATCACTCAGGAACAGGAAAAAACGAAAATATTTTCAAATGCATCATGTAGACGATTGTGAAAAAGACGTCATCAGGAGAAAAATATATTCTATTTATGAAGAGCAGTTGGTGCTGACACTAGACGGGACCAATATATCGGGTCTTCCATTAAGGACTTGACAACTTTTTTTTGAAATAAAACGCAACCCATTTGAGACATTTCGAAAGTTTTACTATCGGCTTGAAGTACAATCAAAACATTTATGTATGGAATTCGACTTCATTCATATGTCCACCACGGGCACGTGTGGAGCGATCGATTCGTTGAACCCAATTTTCGATGACTCGGCCACACATTTCGACGGAAACGGCCGCTATCTCTATTTCAATATTGGCTCTGAGCTCCTCTAACGACGTAGGATTGTTAGCATAGACCAATGATTTAACGTACCCCCATAAAAAGAAGTCTAGAGGTGTTAAATCACACGATCTAGGCGGCCATTCGACGGGACCATTTCTCGATATAACACGTTCACCGAATTTAGATTGCAGTCGATTGTTACACCCGCTGTGTGGCTTGTGGCGCCGTCTTGTTGAAACCACATATCATTAATGTCTAGCCCATGCAATTGATCAAAGAAATAACGTTGCAACATGCCTCTGTAGCGATCTCCATTGACTGTAACGTGACGGTTATTTTCATCAACGAAAAAGAACGGCCCAATGACACCACCGGCATGAAAACCGCACCAAACAGTAATTTTTTGTAGATGAAGTGATGTTTCTTTAAGCACATGAGGGTTTTCATCTGACCAATAACGCATATTCTGTTTGTTGACGAAGCCGTTTATCCAAAAATGCGCTTCATCACTAAAGATGATTTTGCGATGAAATTGGTCATCTTCTTCCAACATTTCTAGAGCCCAATTTGAGAACGTACGTCGCTTCATATGATCGAGTGGCTTTAGTTCTTGAGTTAACTTTAACTTATAAGGGTGCAGGCCAAGATCCTTTCGCAAAATTCGCCATAGTATGGTCTGAGCGATGCCCAATTCTTGAGAACGCCGTGAAATCGATTGTTTTGGTTCGTTTGAGATGGCCGCTCGAACGGCAGCAATATGCTGGCCACTTCGACCAACCCGTTGTCTCACTGGCACAGGAACATCCAGCAGCAAATATGTTAACTCAAATTTTTTCACTAGACTATGAATTGCTTGTCTACTGGGACGAGAATTACGACCAAAAATTGGCGTTAACGCTCTTAAAATTGCAGTCACCGACTCCAAATTTTGGTAGTAAATTTTAATTATTTGTAAACGTTGTTCATTCGTGTACTTCACCATGATGAAAATGTTGACTTTACTGAATGTTTTGACGTTGACAGTTCGGTGACTGGCTTAAGGGTGCGTTCACAGTGAAATTTCAAAGTTGTCAAGTCCCAAATGGACGACCCTTTACATTGTGGCCGATTAACCCTTTACAGAATTCTCTTAACAATGGGATTCACGTTCCGAAAAATCAACAAAAGGCAAGTAGTGATGGAGTTACAAAGATTACGAACGATTAATTTACCTTGACGAAACATGGTTCGATACCCATAACACTGTAAAAAGGGTGGGTTGAAAGCAGTACAAAATGTCAGACTAACGCATCTTCAAATAAAGGTAAACGAATAACCATTTTGCATGCTGGATCTGAAAAGGGCTGGGTTCCTAATTGTTTACTATTATCTGCAAAAAACATAAAAGATTCTAGTTTGAACTATCACGAAGACACGACCGCAAAACTTTTTGAAAATTGGTTTCAAAATTTCCTTTTGCCAGATGTTCCTGAACTGTTACAGTTATGGACAATGCAAGTTACCATAGTCGCCTACTAAATAAGGTTTCTAATGCAGCCAACATCAAATCGGAAATGCAGGAATATATGTTAGAAAATGACATTTATTTTGACTTTAGTTATAAAAAAGTGATTTTTTGGAAGTTTTGAAAGACTATAAATTGAAAAAGAAATATGTTTCTGATAATATGGCTGAGAAAATGGGACACACTGTTTTGCGGCTTCCTCCGTATTATTGTGTGTTTAATCCAATTGAACATATTTGGCATCAAGTTAAATCAAAAATAAGGACACAAAATGTTTCTCGTACTTTAAGCGTGTCAGTGGTTGAATTAGTAAAAAAAATTATAAATGATATACCTTGTGAAAGCTGGAAGAATTCCATTCAGCACGTTGTTAAAGTTGAAGATTCATATATTTATGTAAATAATATAAAGCCACTGATAATTACTTCAGCTGATGACAATGATAGTGAAACTGAATTAGGCTTAAGTTAAAATATATTTTGATTTATACAATATGACCCCTCTTGTAAACCACATTAATTCAAACTGTATATTTGTACTAATTATCCATTTGTTTTTACATGCATCTATAAATAAACATCTCCAAAAACACTTATAATCTTATTTATTTGCATTAACGAATAAAATTCTTAAGTCTATCTCTGCAACCTATCATAAACAAAAGGTTAGAATTTTTATATTGCCTACTTAAAACGGTAAAAATCAGGATCTTATATTTTGGGACAGGCTATACAAGGTATCTACACATTCATGGCTGTTAACCATAGAGATATTAGAATAGAGGAGATAAAGTATATAACCTGGTTTAAGCGAAAGCGTATAGTCACAGTAGCTAAACTCTGGGTTCGTTTTCAAAAGGTCACGTGGCAATCCGCCATGTTAAAAGTGGGCCAGAGAGAGATTTGAAATAGAAATAATGTTGTTGTGCAAAGTTTTATCATCCAAAATCATAGATATAGAAATGTTTGAAAATTTTTGATTTAATAAAATGTCAAGTTAAAACAGCATGAGTAATATAAAAGAAAATAACCGGTCAAGTGCAAGTTGATCTTGCGCAATTAGTGTTTTGCACGTTGATTGCTTTTAAAATAAAAAAAAAATTGTTATGGAGGTATAAAATGATCAGTGACTTCTCAAAACACACCCCCAAATGAGCTTTCAACAAAGTTTGTTTCCACTAAAACATATGAAATAATTATCACGGCAATATACTGTTCACCAAGACACGCTATAAATAAAGAACAGTATATAGAGTTTCTCATTAGCCAGGGAAATAGATTCATTATTGGAGGTGACTTTAATGTAAAGCACACACACTGGAGATCTAGATTAACTACAATTAAAGGCAAGGAACTTCTATTAGTATCTGATCAACTTAAATGTGAAGTTTTATCAACTGGTAAGCCAACGTAGCCCACTGACCCACATAAAATCCCTGATATCATAGACTTCTTTGTAATCAATAATATCTCATCAAATTATATCCATGTTGAAGAGGCATGGGATATAAACTCAGATCATTCTCCGATACTTTTCACACTGAGTGACAGCGTAATTCAAAAACAAAACCTGCCGAGTTTAGCTACTAAGATGACAGACTGGCAAAGTTTCAGAGTTGAACTTGCAGATTCGATTGACCTCTCAGTCCACTTAGAATAGAAGAGCAACTAGGTGATGAAATTGATCTTTTTCTTAAAAATATCCAATGGGCATCATGGAACAATATTCCCATGTATGGCCGTAGAACAAAAGTAAACAACAATCCGCAGGAGATTAGAAAACTTATTTAAAAAAAAAAGGAAACTTAAACCAGCAGACCAGAGCACCAACTGATAAAACAGCTTTGAACAACGCAACCGAGCAACTAAAGCGAGAAATATAGCGTGTCAAAAATGACTCTATTGGAGATTCCCTGAGTGAACTAACTAATGATACCAAAACAGATTACTCACTTTGGAAGGCTACCAAACGACTAAAAACACCTGTTCTACATAATCCTCCAATCCAAAATACGGGCCCGAAATAACGCCCAAAAAGCACATAAGGTTTGCAGAACATTTACAGAGTATTTTTTAGCCAAACGATGGAGAATACCCTCAAGACTGGACTGAACCGGAACAAGAAGATATTAACATCAGACCTACTTCCCTAAAGGAAGTCCCAAATGAAATTAAAACAAACATCAAACCAAAAAAAGCCCCTGGCTTTGACTTAATTACTGGTGAAATCTTGAAATAACTCTCAAGCAAAGCCATAGTAAAACTTGCCAATCTTATTAATGCATCCTTCAGACTGAAGTATGTTCCTAAGATATGGAAAGTTGCAGAAGTTATCATGATCCCTAAACTAGGGAAACCATCATATGATGTAGCATCGTATAGACCGATATCGTTGTTGCCAGTTATTTCAAAACGATATGAAAAACTACTCATCAAGAGACGAAAACCTATAATAGAGAAAAAGAATTTGATCCCGGGTCATCAGTTCGGCTTCAAAGAAAACTATTCGACTATTGACCAAGTTCATAGAATCACTAACGTCATTGAAAAATCACTAGATGTGAAAAAGTCTTGTCCACAGTCTTCCTTGATGTCGCGCAGGCATTTGACAAAGTTTGACATGAAAGCTTGTTTCACAAATTGAACTTACTTCTGCCACGACAATATGCACAACTTTTACAATCTTATCTATCAGAAAGATATTTTAGGATAAAGCAGGACGACGCCCTTTCTGAATTAAAGGAAGCCAGAGCAGAGGTTCCACGAGGTAGTGTACTAGTACTCTATCTATTATTTACTAGTGATATCCCAAAATTTGAACATGAAACAACAGCTATATTTACTGATGACACTGCAGTCATAGCTGTTGGAAAAGATCATGAAGAGGCTGCAGAAAAACTTCAAACCTCCATTGATAAAATCGACACCTGGACTAAAACTTGGCGCATCAGGCTAAATGAAAACAAGTCGGTACATATAGACTTTACTAACAAACAGAAGCAACATTTACCTATTAGAATCAACGATACCCAGAGCCCTTATGCTGATTCAGCTAAATATCTGGAAAAAAAAACGTGAATAGTTGGGTCTCAAATTAAAAAAAAAATATTTTGGTTACTTGGACGAAACTCCAAGTTTTCTACATATAACAAATTGCTTCTGGATAAGCAAACATTGAAACCCGTTTAGACATGGCATTCAACTCTGGGGTTGTGCCAGTAAAAGCAACATCCAAGTGATCCAGCGTTTCCAGAACAAAGCACTAAGGAACATAGTTGATGCACTATGGTACTGTCGAAACAGAGACATCCGTCGGGACCTTCAAATGGACAATGTTGATCAAACCATTACCAAATTCGCCAGTAGCCATGAACAAAGGCTGCTCCATCATGTGAATGACGAGGCCATCCAGCTCCTGGACCACACAAACCTGATAAGAAGACTCAAGAGAACGAAACCTTTTGAGGTAGTGAAATAGTGACAGTACAAAGCAGAGTATAGTGCGGTATCAGTGCTACATGGTAAATTCAGTGTAGTAAAGTTACAAGGCAAACTCATGAGTTAGGCCTTCGTTTTAAGAATCTGTAAACGTAACAAATTAGGTTAGCATAAAATTACTCACTGATCTGTATAAAATATCAGATTGTAATAACCTTAAAGGATCTTGTATTGAGTATCTTTTAAATAATTTAAAAAAACTTCCGATTTCACCACCCAAAACTAACCCCTTAAGTCAAAATTTAACTTTCAAAACTACACCGCTCTGATGAGGTCATCAGTTCCTATATTAGTACCAAATTTAAACTTTCTAAGACAAATAGTTTCGGAGAAAATTGGGACGGACAGACAGATAGGCGGACAGGCGCACAGTGTCTCGACTAGTACAAGCTAGCGGGACAATATTATTTCTTCACTTATTTCAATTGTTTATGTATATTCCAGGTATCTTAAGCTATTTTAAGAAAAAAAAAGTTGAAAAATGTGTACTGTATGTGTATTAATCGAAATATGTAGCTGCAAGACGGAAGTGGTTTACTAATGTGTCTCATTTGTTCACTATTGTCGCTAATTGTTCTTTAATTAGCTACATACGTCTACCTACTTATTATGTGTGAAAAGCACAATCATGTTTGTTTACAAAGAAATTTTTAGGAAAAAAATAAAAATCATAATGATAGTACCCACATTTATTAATTTACAAAATATTATTTCTTTTAAAATAAATTAGTACAATAACAGTATCTATATATCAATTATTTACAATAACAAGGTGTATAAGTAAAAGAAATATAATATTAAATAACTTATATACTAAGGCATGAATTATAAGCAACTATAACACACAATAAAATAAGAATAATAATTACAATAAAAAAAAATACTTAAACCTACTAATCACCATCAGATGAGTCGTCATCACCGCTCTCCCATTCAGTAGAATATTCAGAGAGTAAATAATCCTCCTCATTTAATTCGTGATGGTGACTTACTGATGGTGTTTCGGATGGCAATGAAGGTGGGATAATCAACTGCAGAACCTCCGATGGCAAAGAAGTAAATTTTCTTCGCGGTAATTCTCTATACGAGTTGATAACTGGATCAGACGTAATTAAAAGCATTCTCAAAAGATCTGTATTTGAGGCAATACGTGACCGCTTCCTGGTGTGCCGTTCACGGAATTTATGACAGTCTTTATTTCTTGCCTCCTGGGCTTCTTCGGAGAGTTGTCCAATGGGAAGAAGAAAAGACTTTATAACTTCCGCGCTGTGTACAAGAATTTTATACACAGTAACGGGCATGGAATACCACGAATACAGATCAAGGTATAATTTTCTAGTATCAACACAAAACTTTTCGAATTCTATATAATTTATGTCATATCCCGATGACAAAGTTCTTAAAATTACATGAAATCTACGAATAAGGTTTACGTCTAATCCTGTAATTTCGCTGCTCAATTCAGCTTTGGAAAAAAATCTACGTGCTGTGTTTCCATCGTTTGTGTTACCATACCCAGGTTTTGGTTTATCTACAATGAGACCCATACGATCTTTAAACACTTTTTGTATCTCTTGTGAGCGTTGCTTCACAATAGCTTTGTCGTTATCTCCCCTGACTTGCCACTTTTTTATTTCTAAACGATAGCTGATGTGAAGCAAACATTCAAACGTGCGGATCCATGCATGTAAAGTAGATAAATCAAATGCAAGGCGTTCTTCGTTGCTGGGATATTTCTTTGACTCCTCGTTCATAGTAGACGGGGTGGCACCGCAAATATAACACTTTTGTGTCGAACTTGTGTCTGTTAAGGCATTGCACACTTTGCCATCAGTCATTGTCAACAACAAATCGTGTTTAACAGAGATTTGAGATCCAGCAACGTTACATAATGTCGGAAGAAGCTGACTTACTTCATCTAAAATTTTAGAAGTTTCTTCTTTCGTAAACTCTTTTGTCTCCTTGGCAAAAATAAACTTAATAGGACGGGCAATATAAAGTAGAAGAAGGTCTTGGATTTTGCTGCACAGTTTCGCCATCAAGCAGTCTCAAAGGGACAAATGAGTATACGAACAAAAATTTGTCTGTAGCGTTAGTGTTCTCAAATTTCTGCTTATACGTGCTATGCCCCGAACTCCCATCACAGCCCCATTTGCTTACCAACGTATAATATGAACGAGGTAACACACTTCTAATGACTTCCGTCTGAGCTTTAACTAATCGTTCAGCCGTTTTATCCAAAATCGCGTGAAGTTTAATTTCAGCTCGAGATTCAGTCACAGAAATATATTCGTCAGAAGGACAACAAGAAGCTTTGGACTTACCTAAACTATAAAACGATGGATACACTTGATGTCCCGCTCTTATTGACCATTTTCTTGTTTGTTTATATGAGTGAGAAGTCGATTTCGAGTCCACATAATAAGCTAAAGCTTCGTCTGGTGTTAACTGCCGACTTTGTTCAGAACACTTATTCTTTTCTCTAGTTTCACTGACCGCGACGTTATGGATCTGTTTAGCAACACTTCGATGCCCTTCTTTTCGAGTACCTAACTCAGCTGCTGTAATAAGCTCACTTGCACTTCGCGATTCCAAAAGATCTTCTACTCTCCGTTTCTTCGTTTCGTTGATGAGTCTTCAAATGATTTTCTGGGTCGCCCTACGGAAAGAGCCGCTGATGATGTTGAAGTGCACGGCTGGTTAACACACATCTTTATTTCGATTCCGGATCCCTCTAACCAATCTTTATGTTTGATTAGAAACATTTCTTTGTTACACTTTAAAGAAGTCCACTTTTGATTGAATTTTGCTGAAAGGCTTGATATTTTCATTTTGAGTCGTTTTAGAGAATCGTCAGAAACATCAGACATATTGAATTTTTCACTTATAATAAAAAATGCCACTGTTTCGTTCAGTTTTGTCATGTTTTAGCCATTCTTCAAAAAACTCCATTTTCGTCAGTCACGACTCGCTCTGAAAAAAATAAAATAATTTTACTTTCGGGCCTTTTCGGGGTCTATAATATATATGAATCTGTGCCTGAATGTTTGTAGGTATTACATATAGAAAAATCTGGGTGGATATATGTGGATAAAAAAAGTTGCTACTTTTAAAGTTTACAATTAATGTAAAATTTGCTGGATTTATCTATACATTTACAAATTGATATTACACCAAAAGTATACATATTTTTTATAAAAAATATAAGTTATAATAGAGTACATACTTTCAACAGAATATTCCATCACAAAAAACTCGTTTCACTTTGCTACCAATTTTAAAATATGTTATCACAAGTGTGCATAAAATGCCTGATTTGCAAATGAAAATGACCTCTCTTATAAGGGTTACTTTGACCCCCTGATAAGATACCTTTATGAGGTGATAAACAAATTAATTCTTGGAATTCGTTAAATGGGGGGGGGGGGGGGGGGGTTGTTTACAAGTCGTTATCAGTGGTTCCTGGAAATTACGTCATGAATATTGTCCCGCTAGCATGTTCTTGCCGAATCACTGTGAGGCGGTCAGACGGACAGACACCGAAGTGATCTTATAAGTGTTCCATACGGAACACTAAAAAAACAAAAAGATTGGGGTGCTTTGTTAGAAAAGAAATGAATACTGGTGAAAAATTTGACAGAAAGGTATTTGATGGAATTCTTTATATTTAACGTCAGTTTTTAATAACCGTATTCAAAAATTCAAAAGTCTATCAAAGTTAAACGTATACTGTCTGACGTTAAAGTTTTATTTACATCATTTTTCAAGTAAATTTATGATTAAAGATGTTTTTAGGTACTAAATTAATTTAATTTTACCATACGTAATATCCAATGCTATTTTTCTTATACCGTTAGATAGAGACATATTGTCATTACTAAGAATGTCAACATTTTCTAAAATAAGAGCATTTTTCTCTGAGCGTAGTGTCATGCTCTTCGGTGTGATAGATCTCTTGTTAAAATAAATTCAAGTTTTTCTTCACATGAATATTTTTGAATCTATTCTATTTTTGAATATAGCCATTTTAATTAAAAAATATCATTAAATTCAATATCAAGAACATCCTGTATGATTTCATCGACATAAAGTAGAAAATATTATCCTCATATTTCATTACCTTAATGTCGTTGAAACAAATTTAATTTTATATTTCCACGTACCTACTATAAATATGTACATAAATTAGTAGTAAAGTTACTGTTGTTCCTTAACAGCATTTTAACAGAATGTCTTTTAATTTTATTAAAATTTGTCTGATAATAAGTACTGTCTCTGGTATATTACCACCGGAGTATTATAAAAATAAATTATTAAAAATATTTTACACAATGTTTATAGCACTCAGCACCATTGGACCTGTTATTAATATAATATATTGTTTAGCTAATTATTTACAACTCTTGAGCACCTTCTTAGTAATTAAATATTTATATATTGCAACGAATATTTGTATCTGTATTGGTAATGTCGTCATATCTACCAAGCTTTTTTCCAACAAAACTAAAATTATTTTTTTATTAATCACATCTGACTCTTTGTCAAATGATACTATACATAAAAGAAATTCAAGAAAAATTACTTTGGGGTTGTTTTTCTCTTCACTAGCAAGATTTATTTATGGAAGTTATCTTCTATGTCAAAAATTAGAAATACTCTATATTGGTTATACCTATTTCCTGTACAGACTGGAATTAACGATTTTAACAACTTGTTTAATAATTTCTGAGATAAAAAATCAAATTGAAGGTCTCAACCAAAGAATTAGATCACCAAGGAATGTAATAGCTGTTATTAAAGATAAACGTTTACAAAATAATTTATTCAAACTAATTGAAGACACTAACGCTTTATTTGGATTCATATTTTTAATATCTATCTTTCTATTTCTAATTGGTATTATTGGTAATTCGTTATGTACAATATTTTTACACCAACGATTATTGCTCGTCCCCTTTTCTGTTGGAGAATTAATATTTTTTTCCGCTTTTATCGTAAGTATTGTTGTTTTTATAATTATCGTTCCATTTAGAATTTTCTAAGGATGAAGTGTGAATCTGGAGCAAGGATATAACTGAATTAATTTAGTTTTAATTAATTAGGGAATAAGATAAAAAATAACTTTACTTTTTTAAAAATAACGATAAGTCATTGAAATAACTAGGTATGTGTTAGTCAACAGAAATTTAACTATAGAATTACAGAGAAAAAAAAATGTATATTTTGTAAAATTTTTAGTGCTGATTAATTTTAATTTTCAAATTCTGTTTGCCCTATTGAAAATTTGTAGAATTGTGTAGTCAATATGTATATACTAGCCGGGCTCGCGGCTCCGCTCGCGTGGACCTGATTCATTACTATCGTCACTGCTTATTCCTTATGTTACCCAACGTAATAAAATATCTCCCATTATTTCCCCTTATCTCCCAATATTTCTCCTTATCTCCCATTATCTCTACATAATTTCTATTATCTAGGCTTATCTCTGCTCACCTCCCATTATTTCTCCTTATCTCCCATTATCTCACCATAACTCCCATTATCTAGACTTATCTCTGCTTATCTCCCATTTATTTTTCCTTATTTCCCATTATTTATACTTCTCTCCCATTATCTCACCTTATCTCCCATTATCTAGGCTTATATCGAATTATATAGAATATACGTATAAATTTATAAAAATACGTAAATCGGATAAGTGGTTCTCGTGTGATAAGCGCACTAACGGACAGAGAGACAGACAGAGAGACAGACAGAGAGACGTTGCATTTTATATATATTATATTCTTTGCTACATGATATTGTTCCATATTTAATGCTTTACGCAGTGTATTGCAAGAGAACGCGCTAGCAGCAAACTTTTCTCCGACTTGATTCACTATTATCGTCACTGCTTATTCCTTATGTCACCTAACGTAATAAAATATATCCTATAACCTGGCCAGAGAACATACGTATGTTTAAAAAAAGCACGTAAATCGGATAAGTGGTTCTCCAGTGATAAGCGCACTAACGGACAGACAGAGAGACGTTGCATTTTATATATATTATAGATATTCTTTGCTCCATGATATTGTTCCACATTTAATGTTTAAAAAAAAGCACGTAAATCGGATAAGTGGTTCTCCAGTGATAAGCGCACAAACGGACAAACAGACAGAGAGACGTTGCATTTTATATATATTATAGATATCTTTTGCTACATGATATTGTTCCATATTTAGTGGTTTAGGCAGTGTATTGCAAGAGAACGCGCTAGGGGAAAACTTTTTCCGATTTGATTCACTATTATCGTCACTGCTTATTCCTCATGTTACCTAACGTAATAAAATATAGTCTATAACCTGGCCAGAGAACATATGTATGTTTTAAAAAAAAAGCACGTAAATCGGATAAGTGGTTCTTCAGTGATAAGCGCACTAACGGACAGACAGACAGACAGGCAGACGGACAGAAAGACATTGCATTTTATATATATTATAGATATAGATTATTATTACTATATAACCTGGCCAAAGAATATATGTATGAATTTAAAAAAAGACACGTAAATCGGATAAGTGGTTCTCGCGTGATAAACGCACTAATGAGCAGTCAGACAGACAGAGAGACATTGCATTTTATATTTATTATAGATTATAGATATTCTCTGTTACATAAGATTGTTGTTAATGGTTTAGACTGTGTATTGCAAGAGAACGCGCTAGCGGCAAACTTTTTTCCGACTTTATTCACTATTATCGTCACTGCTCATTCCTTATGCTGCCTATCGTAATAAAATATAGCCTATAACCTGGCCGGAGAACAAACCTATGTTTTAAAAAAAAAAGTACGAAAATCGGATAAGTGGTTCTTCAGTGATAAGCGCACTAACGGACAGACAGACAGATAGAGATACGTTGCATTTTATATATATTATAGATGTAATAAAATATATATCTATAACCTGGTCAGAGAACATGTATGAATTTAAAAAATCGTAAATCGGATAAGTGGTTCTCGAGGGATAAGCGCACTAACGGACAGACAGACAGACAGAGAGACGTTGCATTTTATATATATTATAGATATAGATTATTATTATTATTTTATAACCTGGCCAAAGAATATATGTATGAATTTAAAAAAAGACACGTAAATCGGATGAGTGGTTCTCGCGTGATAAACGCACTAATGGACAGACAGACAGACAGAGAGACATTGCATTTTATATATATATTATAAATTATAGATATTCTCTGCTACATAATATTGTTCCATATTTAATGGTTTAGGCTGGGTATTGCAAGGGAATGCGCTAGCGACTTCATTCCCTATTTTACGTCACTGCTCATTCCTTAGGCTACCTATCGTAATAAAATATAGGCTATAACCTAGCCAGAGAACATATGTATGTTTTTAAAAAAAAAGTACGTAAATCGGTTCTTCAGTGAAAAGCGCACTAACGGACAGACAGACCGACAGACAGAGAGACGTTGCATTATATATATATTATAGATGAAATAAGTATATATTATACTACACAGGTAACATATTAGGTAAATTTTACTTATAATTTATGACATTGTCTTCAACTATTCTCATTAGGGTTTAAAAATTTAATTTTTTAATTTTTCAAAATATAGAAGAGATAATGAAAATATATAATTGGGTGTACGTTTATCGAGTTCTATTTTAAGTAATGGTTATGTTATATCATCGTAAATCATAAAAAAAACACAATTCACAAAGGTTTCAACATATGATTTTTATTGTCCTTTGAGGTTATTTTCACAATATTTGCCGTTAGGAATATTTCTTACACACATTTCTTTTTATTGTAACTTTTAGTAATAACAGTGTGGATTGAATATTTAATCGTCAATTTTTCAATTTCATTACCGTAATGATTAAAATTGTTTAAAAAATATAGGAAGTTTATAAATTAAAACGATGTTCTATATAAAAGAATCTGATTGTTTCTTTTATTCTAAGCTGCAAAAGTTTCTTAGGTATTTTGAAAATGGCCAGGGACTGAAAGGTGTTTTTGTGTGCCTGTCAATGTTTTAATTTAGGTTAAGGAAATCTTCGGGGTCATTTTAACTACTTATACCTTTAGACCCTTAATTAATTCTGTCCCGTGGTTGTGTGGGACCAAAAGCGACCGCCAGTATATTTTGCCCGTCATAAAGGGTGTCTAAAAGAACAAACTAGATGGTAGATTCCTAGATCTCACCAGACATCGTCCGGTGTAATACCACAGGCTTAAACTGCGGAAAATTGCTTTTACGAGCTACGAGCTAACGTTTCGTAACTGTGACGGTGTCCTCAGACCCCCCTTTGAGAAAAGAATAGCATGATGAAGCTTCCAAGATCAGAAGTTGTGGAGATGAAATACCCCCGTTCGGATCTCCAGGTGGGAGCTGCTTCAGAAGCGCCACCATGCGGAGATCAATATTTTATAGTAGACTTTTGCAATATTCGAGGTTTAACCAGAAAATTTAGTGTAACAACACCTGCAATCAAATAAGCCTTACAAGTTCGCTCCCTACAAAACTAAAGTCAGTTCACCAACCAGCATAGTTAACTTTCCAAATCCTGGCTACACACGGTCTAGAAGTAACTTTGTTCAAAACCGATCTCTCTGGGCAAAAAAAAGGGTCTGAGAATATATATTTCTTAATTGTGGTAGTTTCGTCTAATATTCGCGTGAACACGTGCTGGTATTGCGTAAATTTCTACTTGGAATGTTGTTGTATTTGTCTCTAGTGGAATGCTTAAGCTCCACTTGGGTGTTTTTGCCTATATGCCAGCGCCTATTCTGCTCGAAGTTTTTGATCCGTCAGTGTAATAGACTAGAACAATTACCTTCGACGGAGTCTCAACGCTCATCCAAAGATTTAGATCACACCCAATATGGTTTCTTAACATTCTAAGACACTGTGATATAGTCAGATTACATATCCAATAATTTGTCGTCCATTGGATCCATAGTCCTTCTGTGCCCAAATTGTAAAGAATGTTGTTTCCATATCCCGTTTGTCTTCATTCGAAAGGCGTTGTTGATAGCCGTACTTTTAAGTATATATATCTAGGGGTATTAGTCTTAGAATCGTTTCCATAGCTGTGGTGGAAGTGCTCTTTATAGCTCCGGTGAAGCCAAAGCTTTATGTTTGGTTTAAGGCACCAGGATTTCCCAAACACGTTCCTGTATCTCATGATCTTTGCTTTATTAAGGTTTTTTGTTATACTATATCATCAGCATAACGCTGAAAGTAAAAGACCTGTGAGTTTAGCCGAGTCAACAGCTCATCCACCACTTAACTTCAGAGGAGTGGCGATAGCACTCCTCCCTGTGGGCATCCTTGAGTCACCTCTGCTTCTAAGGTTCTTATGCTTGTGGTGTCGTTAATACCAGGTCTTTCTAAGGCTGTAATCATTGAGACAGAGGATGCATTTTCAAAAGTCCCTTGTGTAGCAATAAAAGCGCCTAAGACAACCTGCTTGTGGTATAGTGATGACTTGATTCTCACTACGAGGTTGTGTAGAGCTATCTCACATGAATTCCCTGGTTAATAGGCATACTGATGTTTATGTAAAGGATTTTTTGGAACTGCTTCATTACATACCTATCTATTAATGTTTTCAGCGTTTTTAGCAAAAGAGATCAAAGGCTGATTGGTCGGTCTGCTTTCGTGTCGGTGTATGTGTCATGTCCAGGTTTAGGAATGAAGACTATATTTGCAGTTCTTTATGCCTAGGAGACATAGCCCAGTACAATGCATGTTTGATATATTTTGCATAAGTGCGGTACCAGATTGTCTGTCCCTTATTGCAGAAGTACTGGGAAGCTTCCATCTGGTTCGGGTATTTTGTAGGGTTGAGAAGACCCTATAGCATTTGGTTCCTTTATAGCTGACTGTTCAGTAGCTACCAAATCAGCTCTCTTGGCTTTATGGTCAAGGTTGTTAACACTGAGATACTTCCGGTTGTTAAATTTCCGATCTCTGAAAGTAGATCTGAAGAAGCATTGCAAGGATCTACTTTCCTATTGTAGTGTACTCTCCGGGTGGCGTTTTTAGCGCTCCAACCAAGTCTGAATTGTGTTTTGAGAAAATTTTTTGGATGTGTGCCCATTGAGAAATACTTTTGACTTCTCCAAAGAACTACCTCCATGAGTCTCTCTTTGTCTTCCTCAGGACTTTATTGTACTTTGTAAGTGACTAAGAGAACCCGTCCCATTCATCTGAGATTTTTGCTGTGTTAGTTTATTATTAGTTTCCTAATAGTTTTTCTCAAGGGGACAGTTTTTTACAAAAGCAGTGGTGATTGCATCTTGAAGTGGATCACCCCCTATATCTATGTTCACCTTATTACAAAAGTTAGTTCTAATAGAAGCCAGAATATGTTTAAGGTAACTTCCATACGATTCCCAGTAGAGTGTTTCGAGAATTTCGGTGAGTTGTCATGACCTTATTAAATTCACGAAGACGGTCAAACGCCGACAGTTCATTTGGTACTTGCCATTTTCCTATCTTGTCATGAATAGTTACTGTTACGTCGATAACCTGCCTCCTTGTCGTAGCAAAAATCGATTTGTTTCCTTGATTTGCTATATAAGTAAGTTATTACTTACCTAGTATTCCAATAGAGAATTTCGGCGAAGATTACTGTCAGGGATGCTACCTCATATTGTGTTTGCGTTACATTCTATAAGGAATTGATATCAAGATACACAGTGTGAGTCAAATGGAAAGTATGCTGCGAAAATTATCAGCACCCTGAAGCTTCCATTATCATAATATCCCAGTTTGATGGTCGCCAAGTCCCTAAACAGAAGTTTAACAGGGACATATACGTTACCAGGTCACTTATTGTATATTAATTTACCACCTGTTTGTCCTTTCCCTTCTCCCGGTACGAATCATGTTCCTTGAATTTTTGCAATGGTTATTGGCTCGTTGATTATTCCGCCCTGGAGGGCCACAGGACCAGTCGTACTGTGCTGCAGGTTTACTTGCAGCAGTGCTTCATGTTCGCCCACACGAAGGTCTTCAGAAATATTTCGTCGATGTTTAGCATAAGTCTCACATTGTTGTTTCCAGTGACGTGATTTATTATGCGCCACTCCTCTGTTTTTAATCCTTTATTCTATATTTTTGCCAGTATCAGCGACTTATGGTAGTTCTTTTCGAGAGAATTATTATCACTTTTATTGTATTTCCAAGGTCTTTTGCCACCCCCACTTGAAACTGTGCACCTTCCCACAGCTAGAATTTAAGAACCTCGGTTTGAATACGAGTTCTGGTATCCTCTCCTGTGCATGAGAGGATGACTGCTCCTCTGCATGACAAGATGACCGCTCCTTATATTGCCTCCAATAACGCTATCGGGATGGTTTCGGATTACTTCCCTGTCAGGCTCATCTATGGAAAATCCTGCGAAACAATGGCCACTTAATTCCATTGCAACCACACCTGTTGAGAGAGCGAACTTGTTGGCTGAACTCTTTGCTTCACATTCTACTGTCGATTTCCAAGGAAAAACACCACCTACTATTCCCATATTGCAGTCAAGGATGCTCGATGTTGTCTTCAGATAGCGCATCATAAAGCGTATTTTAATGAAGCTAGACACCAAGAAGGCTTCAGGCGCTGACGGAATACCTGCCATAGTTCTCAAAAACTGTGCAAGGGAACTAACACCAGTTTTCTGTAGACTTTTTAACCTATCCTACAGAAAGGGAATATTTCCGTCCTGCTGGAAATGTGCCACGGTTCAGCCGATACCTAAAAAAGGTAAGAAGACCTTGCCAAATAACTACCGACCAGTTGCACTGCTTTCAATAATATCGAAAGTCATGGAAAAGGTTATCAATGAGCAACTTCTAAAATATCTTGAACGATTTAATATTATTAGCGATCACCAATATGGTTTTCGTAAACATAGATCAACAGGAGATCTTCTGACTTATGTAACACATGTTTGAAACAACGCAATTGAACACTTTGGAGAATCTCGAGCGGTTGCTCTTGACATATCCAAGGCATTCGACCGTGTTTGGCACGATGGACTATTGGCTAAGTTGCGCTCTTATGGTATGTCTGAAAGGTTCTGTTTGTGGCTCTCATGTTTCCTCAGAGAGCGTTCTTTACGAGTGGCGGTCGACGGATTTCTTTCTAACACCCTCACTATCAACGCCGGTGTGCCCCAGGGCTCTATACTGTCTCCTACTCTCTTTCTCATTTACATTAACGATCTGCTGGAAAAGACCGCGAATCCAATCTATAGCTTTGCAGATGACAGTACGCTTGTCTCTTCATTCGCCTTGAACGCTTGAATCGCTGCTCAGGCGAATATCCGCAGACAGCAGGAGGTCGTTCAACTTAACAAAGACCTGGAAGAGATTCTATCTTGGGGTGACAGTAACCAAGTGGAATATAACGCTACAAAAACCCAAGCGGCAGTTTTTTCTAAAAAAGTTAACGTTGCTGAACCCGACATAGTTATGTCGGGGCACTCCATTCCCCTAGCATCGTCGCTCAATTTGTTGGGCGTTAGTTTGGGAGCAAATATGTCTTGGCATGAACATGTTGCAGGCATAGCAAGGAGAGCTTCTCAAAAGTTGGGAATATTATTTACAACCAGAAAGCTTTACACCCCACAACAACTGTTAATTCTTTACAAAGCCCAAATTCGACCAACTATGGAATACTGCTCCCACGTTTGGGGCTCCGCTCCCAAACATACACTGCATTTGTTGGATTCTGTTCAGAGAAGAGCGGTCCGTCTGATTGGGGACCCGGAATTGACCGGCGGCCTTGATTCGCTGGAACATCGAAGAACGGTTGGCGACTTGAGTCTGTTCTACAAGTATTTTCATGGAAAGTGTTCGAAGGATGTAGCCCGCTTAATTCCTCCCAAAGCGGTGCATGTTAGAAATACACGTCGCGCTGGTGCTTCGCATCCGTATGAGGTTCAGCTTGTTACTCCGCGTACAACGCTTTTCAAGCAATCTTTTATATGGAGAACGTCATCCCTTTGGAATAATTTGCCCAGCGCTGTGTTTCCCACCGAGTACAATTTACAGCGATTCAAGAACAACGTGAATCGCTTTTTTCGCACTCGTGCCGCTCCTGGAGTGCTTTAGGGACTTCCCTGCAGCACGTGTGCTAGACCAATAAAAAAAAAAAAAAACTTTGATGGCAGTTAGAATCTCACTGAAAGCGATTGTGCCGTCATGCTTGCCCTTTCTCTTTTTGTTTTCCGACTGATGTATGTCGGAATAGCTGCCATCGGATCTCAAGCGTTTGCCACCAGCAGTCCCCAAAGGAGCATGAACGCTCCCAGTTTTTCCTTATGGTGAATTGATTTGCGCACTCTCTTGCAGCTTGAATGGCTATTTTCCATCGTTGAGCTCCAAAAAGTCAGCTTGTCAAAGTTAAGATTTAGTACAGGGTTAATCTCTTGCACATCATTTTTCTTGGTTTCAGGTTTCAAAGTTGTGTCTTTGATATCCACATCTATTGGCACCGGAGATTCAACTAGAGCGACTTTATCTGCTGTTTGATTTAGAGGTTTTTATGTCATTTTTATCCATAAAATTCCCACGAGTAGGGACGAAATAAGAAGTTGACATCCGCAGTGACTAATTACCTTGGGACGTCACTTGTTATCTCAAAGACACGGTAGTTTAACACCTTAGGATTAAGCCTGTGTAAAGTACGGTGTAATGTTTTCTTCCTGTTATTATAGGAACGCGTAGGTGCGTTTATGTACAGTCAGAGATCCCCGATATTGTCTTCAGACAGCATGTCACAAAATACATTTGAATGAAACTAGTCACCTGATGGAATGTTGACGATAGTACTCAAAAATAAGCGAGCGAACTAACATCAGTTGTTTCTAGACTATTCATCTGAAGATTTTGTTGAACCTCGAGTGGTTAAATTTGATATATCCAAGGCATTCGATTGTGTTTGGCATGATTGGTTGTTGGGTACGCTGGGCTCTTATAGTATGTCTAAATGATTTTGTCTGTCTCTCGTGTTTCTTGAGAAAGCGTTCTTTACGAGTGGTAGTTGACGAGTTCCTTTTTAGTACTTTTGCTATCATTGCCATAGTACCCGAAGGCTCTATAGTGTCTCCTACTCTCTATCTCCTTTACATTAACAATCTACAGAACTCCAGTCTACAGCTTTGCTGATAACAGTACGCTTATTTCTTCATTTACTTTGAATGCTCGAACGTCAGCTAAACATGAAAGTATCTTCAGACAGTAATCGTTCGACTTAAGCAAAAACCTGGACGAAATTCTTTCTTGGTGTGACAGTAGCCCAAGTAGAAATGCACGTTGCAAAAATCCAGGTGGCAATTGTTAATTAAAAGTAAACGTTGCGGAACCCGACATCATTATTTCGGAAAATTTGAATTCTCTAGCTTTGTCACTTAACTTACTGGGTGTTAACTTGAAAGCAAATATAACTTTCCATGGACATGTCGATGTATGTAAAAAAAGGCTTCTTCAACGCTAGAAATAATCTTTCGTTTCCGAAAACTTTACACTTCCACAAAAACTTTTAATCCAGCGCAAAGCTCAAATTCAACCAACGATGAAATACTACTCTCATGTAGGGAACTATGCTCCCAACCACAAGCTGTATCTCTTGGATTATATTCAAAACAAAGCTATTCTCCTGATTGAAAAACTCAAAACTCACCAGCAACCTTGATTCCTTGGAGCATCGGAGAACGATTGGCGACTTAAGTCTATCCTACAAGTACTTTCATGAAAGGTGTTCAATGTTCCTAAATTCTGCCAGGCTGGTGGGTGCTAAGCATATATGTCGCTCAAATTTATCACATTCGTATGAGGCTCGGCCTTTCACTCCTCATACCATACTTTTTAAGAATTCTTTTATATGGAGAACCCCATTGCTTCGGAATAATTTGCCCAGGCATTTGTTTTCCGCAGAGAACAATTTGTAGCGATTCAAGGCCAACGTGACTTGCTTTCCCGCGCACGCCTCGCTCCTGTAACGTTTTAGAGTTTTCTTGCTACACGTATGCCACGCCCCTAAAAAAAATTAACAGTGCCACCATAGATTAAATAATTATGAGATTATTTCCTATAATACAGCGTTTCTCAACATGTGGGGCGCGCCCCACTAGGGGCGGCGTGATTACACTATTGGGGGGGGGGGGGGGGGCGCGAGCGTATCGAAAAGAAATTATTATTAAAAACAAACATTTAATATAATTTATTGAAAGGAAAAGAAAACAAAATACATTCTGACATAATAAAAAATAAAATATACATTTACACTGATATAATACACCTATAAATAGGATTGTATTAGTACTGCACAATGTATTTACCTAATAATTAACATATCAATACTAAATTAAAAACAAGTTTAATAATTATTGGGGACTCCCTTGGGCCTGTATTGCAGAGCAAAGAGTTTCGAGGGATGGTTTAATATTAGAAATAGACACTCTGAGTTCTTTTTCTATATTTAGTTGAGATCTATATTTTGTTTTCAAAGCAGCCACCGCAGGAAATCCGGTTTCGCAAAGGTAGGATGTTGAAAATGGTAATAGTATACCAAATGCTCTTGTTTTCAGTGCAGAAACCTCATCATTCACCCTTGCCCAAAATTCAAAGAGTGATTTATTATTAAATTGTTTTTTGATTCCGCCACTTGCCGTAAATCTATGAAGATTTCTTCTTCGGAAGTTGAGAGCCCTTCAGGAGTATTTTGAAATGGATCCCTAACCCACTCGTAACTTGCTACCAAGTTGTCGTCAGTAAGAAAATACTTTTTAAAATTCTTTGTCAACATGGCTAGATGATTTTCAATGGTTACTAAAACAACTTTCACAAGTCGTTCTTCAGTCTTGTATATTTTAACACATTTACACACATTTGCAAACATTTCTAGGTTTTTTTGCTTCACATTTTTGCTCCACAATTCCAATTTTCTGCAAGAAGCATTAATTTTATCACTTGTATCGAATATATGTGTATTTGTTCCTTGGAGTTGAAGGTTTTAGGTATTTACTTTCTCGAATATATCCCCTAAGTAGCTCAATTTCATCACAAATAAATTATACCGAAACTTCTCGGCTTCCGGTCGGTTTTCCTCTTCTAGAAAAATGGCGATTTCATTTCTTAATTTATAAACACGTTGCAAACATTTTCCACGTGATAACCATCTTGCCTCGCATTAAAATAGTAACGCTGAATGTTTGGCACCCATGTGCAGAAAAAATTCTAGATTTTAGGGGTCTCATTTTAATATAAACGGTTACAACTGTAGTGAGCACAATATTAAGAGCAGGACTCATTTCTTTGGAAGCCAGAGCTTCTCTGTGGATCATACAATGTGTCCACACACACAGTGGAGATTTTTGTTTCACAAGTGCTTGTACCCTTTGAAATCTTCCAGACACTGAATGAGCACCATCGGTACATATTCCGACGCAATTTTTCCACTCCATATTTGCCTCGTTTATAAAATCATTTAAGATAGCAAATAATGCGAGTGATATTGCTTTAAGTTCTGTTGGTTTGCAGAAAAATAGTTCTTCTACTGCTGACGTACCGTCACAAAATCGAACATAGGCAATGAATTGAGCATCTTTATCGCTATCTGTTGCCTCATCAAGCTGAATTGAAAACAATTTGTCATGCAACTACCCGAAAACCTGATGCTGTACATCTTCAGCTATATCACCAATTCGACGGGCAACAGTATTATTTAATATAGGTATGGATAGCAATTGTTTAGCAAAGTTATCTCCAAACATAGTTTCTACAATCTCAATTGCTGCTGGCAAAAAAAGCTCTTCACCAATGGTCTGAGGTTTTTTACATCTGGCTATTTTATATGAAACTTTGTAAGAGGCAAGTAAACCTCTTTCATTCACAGACAAAGTTTTTTTAAAAAATGATTTCTGCTTTACATATGATTTTAATTTTAATTCGAAGAATTTTCGGAGTTTGTTAAGGTACTCATTATGAAGCGTTTCCAAATGTCGTTTAAGTTTCATGCTGTTTGCTGCCAAGATTTTTGAGCAAATAACATACAGGGGCCTTTCTTCTTTATTCTTTTATCTTATCTTCAGTACCTAAATTTAAGTATTCTTGAGAATATTTTCTTGATTTTATTTTCGGAACCACCTGATGCTTATCTGTGCACTTGTTGATCTTCACTATCGTCTAATGCTCTCTTACGCCCACTTAAAAATTTATTCATGATTCTGTATAAATTTACTGCCGTGAATATTTAATACCTTGAATTTTAATTAACACGTAAATTACAACATATACATTCACGATAAATCCGATAGCAGTAGAAGGATCAACTCGACTAAGATGGGCTGTAATTAAACGAGGTGCAGCATTTATACACTTTTGGGCAGACTTTCCGAATGTTCTAGACAACTCGGAACTTCTCGCGAAGCCGCTATCGATATAGTGGGCGTGACAGAGAACAATAGAGAGGCATCGATTCTAGTTTAGTCAACGCAGCAGATATGTGTTGCCAAATACGAATAAATTTACTTATTCTTGGTAGTTTGTAATTAAGGTCATAGTGTAGTTTTAGCGTTCAAAATACTGAAATGTTTGAAAATTGGGTCGCAAATACTGAAAGGTTGAGAAACGCTACTCTAATATTATGTAACTCTATGTAAATTTTAAACATCCAAATAGTGGCAGTGGTGACAGCAGAATCATTTATGAGTTAACCACAACACGAAGACACTATTACATATATAGTATATAGAATTTGATGGAACATGTGCAAACAGAATAGGTGCCTTTGAAATTCTTATGCCATCTAAGGGTTTTTATTTCCTGTTGAGTAATCGCCATTTGAATAAATAGTCCACATAACCAATTTATTAGCTTCCGGTACCACTAACAAAAAGTATTTATTTTTCAATAATTTTCAGTTTCATAAAATTTATGTAGCATTTTAAACAAAAATAATACCACGAACTCCACCTCTGTGAAAAGTTTGGTACTGGTTTCGAGCATTCACTGACATAGGCGCTACGCGCCATTGTCATCTGCCTTTGTTCTCGGCAGAAATAAAACTCTTAATGTTTCGTATGAAACACTTATGAGGTCACTTCGGTGTCCATCTGTCCGTCTGTCTGCTGTCTATCACACCCGATTTTCTACGAAACTATCTGATATAGAAAGTTGAAATTTGGCAAAAATATAGGAATTCAAGGTCCAATCAGAGCGGTGTAGTTTTGAAAGTTAAATTTTGATTTAAGGAGTTAGTTTTGGGGGGTGGAATCGGAAGTGAAAAAAAATTACTAGGTTGTCGAGGGGGATCAAATGAAAGCTTGTGAAAACACGACCTACAAAATAAATATGATCTAATATTTCGGCACACTTTTCTTTGTAATATCTTTAAAAAAATTGCCAAAAATCGATATCCACCCCCCTTATCTCGAAAAATTTGGAAAAAATTCTGGAATATTTTCGATAAAGTGTAGATTGAATGAAAGTTATCATGAGAGCGTTACCTTTGATAATTTATATGGTATATAAAAAAAAACCAAATTTTTCAAGGTTATCAGTTTTCAACAAAGATCGGAAACAAACTTTGTCGAAAACTTATATAAGTGTGTTTTGTGTACATAACAAAATTTTTTAACAAAATTTTTAACTTTAAAAGCAATCACTGTAAGGAACACTAACTGCGCAAGTCCGACATGCACTTAGTCGGTTTTGTACCTGGATATATACCATTGTTAAGTGAGTAATAAACTTTATTAAAGATATTTTTTTAGGCTAATTTATTAACTTTGGTGTCAATAAGCGAAGGATTATCAAGAGAAATCAATAAAACAGTAAATATTTGTTGTGATACTATGGAAAGAATAAGATTTCATCGAGGATACGAAAAAATCTACAAAGAGTTGCAAATAATTGCTGATCAATCGTATCAAACGAAAACGAAGAAAATAAGTGCTGCGGGATTTTTTTTCAATCGATCATTCTTTGTTTATTTTTATTTTTAACATTGCGTTTAATTATGTAATAGTTGCATGTCAGCTAGTATCAGCATCTGTTTCTTAAATCGTTAGGATATAAGGAAAGACTGGCAACCTGGAAAAAGCGAACACAATATGAGCTTACTAACATAAAATTATTACATTAGGACACTGTGTGGTTTAATTTACTTATTTTATAATATTTATTGAAGTAAATATCAATTATATACTTTGATGCTATAAACAGTCTGTAGAAGTTCCATTTTGTTAAATCATTGACCTAAATATAGGGGTTTAGTATTCAGCATTTTTTTCAGTTAATCTAAATCTTATTTATTGAAAAACATTACTAAAATATCTTTTAAGTATTTTTAAAAATTGTTTATAGTTATACATATTACCCAATATTTCGTTTTTTTCTAAAGTTATTCTAACAAAATTTAAATCAGCCTTTTCAATATATTATCAAAATAAAAGTTTTCAACTAAGGATATAACATAAATATTATTATTAGTATTATTGCCTTATGTTATGTGTAAGTTATCGTTATTGACTATTAATGAGTTATGTCGTAAGTTGACCTATCTTAAATAAAGAATATTATTTAAATGCTGTACTTAGTAACAATGTCACATAATTCTCTACCCAATAAGTTTCTTCTCTAACCAAAAATTAACCTCTTCATTTTGCTCGCTTCTCCTCTACACTAGTCGTCACGATTTTTAAATCACATTAACGACTATTTTAGTTTTATATCTTATGCTTAAAGATGATGCAAAAGGGGCTGATTGTGGCGAGAAGTTATTTTTGTGTCCAAGTGTTCTCAATTTCAATATTTCAGTTGTGTAAGAACTATAAATATACGTTAAGTTTTAGATGTGCAGATGACAAATATAAATATAGCTATTGTTTGGAGGACGTAGTTTACAAATATTTTTCCGATACAAGGAGTAATGTTACCTCAGAGTAATACTGCTTCCTTGAAAATTTAGGAACGCTGATGACAAACCTATCATTATATAATATATTATACTATATTAATCTTATAAACGAAAATCTTATCTGTACCACGTCTGTGTTGGTCTCAGATGCACTATTTGAATATTATAATCTATTGTAGTTTGAAAAATATATGCCAATTTCACGTATTTATACTACAAAATAAATGGATTAGGTATAGAATAATAGAATACTAATACGTCGAATATGTAGAAATAATGAAATACTCACACATTATTTGTCATGTAGTCCCCAAAATAGATATACTGGCACTAAGAAAATTATATATCATAATATTACCACCACTATTTCGAAAAAAAAAAATAGATAATAAAATACAATACAAATAAACTCAAGATGTAGTGCCGTGTTTATAAATACTATTTCCTGAGATAAATTCATAACCTCACTAGGGAAAATTTTTTAGTTTACTTTTGGAAAATTCCTTTATTAGGCAAAAATAAAAATTCATCATTTATTTATTTACGCCACTTTAAATTTTCTTTCAGTGACATTTTTTTTCGGTACCAGTATGTTGCCTGCAAAAATTTATGGTTGAGGGCTAATAGTCTCTTAGCACCCTTTTAAATCTGACTGCTAGATTTTACGACATATAGTAGAAAAAGACTTTTAATTAAAAAATAATACAATGGCTATTATAAAAATACTCTTACGGTCTGAACAGTAAATATACAAAAAATATTTCTTGATTTGATTTGATTTTATGAAGGATAAGGGCGCATCAACTGCTAGGGTCATATAGCGCCTATGATGAAGTTATAGTAAACTTAAATTTTGTCTTGAAGTTGTAGACTCTTATTATTATTTTGGGTATGTTTTTAGAGATTTGTTCCATGGATAATAGTTGAGAGAGTCTATGAGTTGTGATGTTGTGTCTTATTCTGTCATGTGAGTGTTGTGGATCTTCAAAGAGATGTTTAATCGTGAGTGGACTGTTGCAAGTCTGGCATATAGGAGGAGCTTCATTCTTGAGCAAATGATTATGGGTGATATACGTGTGACCAATGGATAGCCTCCTCCAAATGCAATTCTCTCGTCGAGTGAGATGGTTTAGCTGAAATGGAGGTATAACGAGAGGTTTAATTTCCCAAAATGTATTTGTTTGTTCCAATAAATCCCATCGTAGTTGGAAGAGTTCATTGTGTTTTATTTTTAGGAATCTAAGATATTCATTGGGATGATTCTCGCTTTTTGTGTTCGTTCCTTTTGATATAGCTAGTTTGGCTAATTTATCAGCATTTTCATTTCTGAGTATTCCAACATGACTTGGGATCCATAAAAAGGATATCACTCTATTTTTTAATTTGGCTATGTGGAGAAGATCCATTATTTGTCTGATGTATGCTTGTTGTAAGTTCCCATGTTGTTCATGGCTTGAAGAGAGCTATATGAGTCTGAGGCTATCAGGTATCTTTCGTTTTTTTCGCTTTGAACTATATACCTTACACATTCTTTGATTGCATATAATTCCGCCGCATATGTTGAAAAATGACAGGGAAGTGGAAATATTCTAGAGTGATTTTGAGAATAATAGGCGGATCCAACTCCTTGATCAGTCTTAGATCCATCTGTATAATACAAATTATGTTTTGAGTACTTTAGATCTATCAATGTGTGGAATTTTACTGGTATGTATCTCGAGTTGTATTTTGATTTGGGAAAAACTTGTAGTGAAAAATCAATCTGAGGGAGAGGGAGTGTCCAAGGAGTTGTAATTAAAGGATAATCATATACTGGATTCGGGAGTGAAAGAGATCTGAAGACTGTTCTGACTCTGGCTTTGAATGAGTTTGGTTGGAAAGGGAGAGAAGAGAGGGTGTTTTCTAAGTGCAGTAGCAATTCCATGTGAGGGCGGTGTAGTGCCCTAGAATAATACTTTATTAATGATTCTTGTCTGTTGATGGAAAGGGGAGAAATGGAAGAAATAGACTGTAGACTTGGAATTGGTGAGGTTTTGTATGTTCCCGTTATCAATCTCAATGCTTGGTTCTGTATTGTTTCCAGTTTTTTCTTTGCTGATTCAGATGCAGTATTATAGATCATATCTCCATAGTTTAATTTGGATAAAATGAGGGCTCTGTAAATGTTGCAGAGAGAAGAGAAGTCTGCACCCTAATCTTTATTTGCAATTGATCGTAATAGATTCAGATCCTGAGTAGTCTTTGTGCGAAGTGAATTTATATGAGGTACCCAATTTAGTTGACTATCGAACGTGAGTCCTAATATGTTTAGCTGAGATTTGGTCAAGATGGGAGTATTGTTTAGAGTGAGTGGGTTTAATTTAGTACAATTTCGTTTGTGGCATACATGTAATGCAGATGATTTTTGGGGAGAGAATTTGTAACCATGGTCTTTTGCCCAGTTTTCAATGTGATTTAAACTACATTGAAGAGATGAGGTGAGGGAGGAGTTTTGTGGAGAGGCGAGGTGTAGGATGATGTCATCTGCAAAGGGTTGATACTTGATGTTTTTGGGTAAATGATCAATGAGGAAAATCATTGCAATGTTGAATAGTGTGGGTGTATGTGAGGACTTGAATATTGACCATTTACTCTGACTGTGAAGGACCTCTGTTTGAGGAAGTTATGTAAGTACTTTGGAAGGGGACCTTCGAAATTTAGGGCATTTAATTTGTGAAGGATGACATTTTTATCAGTGAGATCGAACGCGTTAGTCAAATCCAATGCAACTATTAAATGGTGATGTTTACGGTTAATTGATTGGATGATTTCTTGTGAAACTAATAATAGATGGTCGATCGTTGATCTATATTTTCTAAAGCCGAAATGATAAGGTGATAGATTGTTTTTGGATTCAAGATACCATGAGAGCCTGCCACTCACCATTCTCTCCATCACCTTTCCCAAATGATTGGTAAGGGAGACCGGACGATAACTTTCTATCATGGTTCTCGGTTTTCCCACCTTATGGATTGGAACGATTGTAGATTGGAGCCATGCTTTTGGAAAAAGATTGTTTTTCCATAAATGATTGTAAAAATCTAATAGAATGATTTCGATGGACAATGGAAGGTTAGTTATCATAGGAAGCAGGATTTTGTTCGGTCCCGGTGCTGAATTTTTTGATTGTTTGAGGGAGTTATTTAGTTCTGTCATTGAGAATGGATTGTTATACTTGTGTAAAGTTGACGTATTGAAGTTGAAGGTGGTAGCTTCCGGAAATGGAGATTGAGTATGATTGGATTTTTGTTGGAAAAAAGAAGCAAAAAGATTTGCAATTTCTGTCGGATCATCCTTTGGAATCTTATTGTCAAGAATTATATTTATTGAACGAGTTGAGGAACCTTTCATTCTCTGGATGGATTGCCAAAGGTAAGACGAGGTGGTAGTTTGATTTAAGGAACTGACGAAATTCTGCCAGGATTGTTTCTTGTGCTTTGTGCTAATGTTCTCTTCGCGAGGGCTCTGAGTGTTGTGTTAGTGCTCTTTTCTTTCTGACAGCCTTCTCACAGTCTCTCGTCCACCAAGGAACCTGTCTTCTGCGGAAAGTAGGAAGAAGAGGGATAGAGGCGTCTGCTGCCGAAATCATAGCTGTGGTTAATTCCTCGAGAAAGACGTCAATTGGGGAAGTAATTGTACTGGAATAGTTCTCCCAATCTGCTTTCTTGAGGGTTCAAGCGGGGATATGACGAGTGTAGGGATGGGAGAGGGAGTGCGAGAGGATAATTGGGTAGTGGTCGCTCCCGAACGTATCCGGAGCAATGTCCCATTTGAAAGCATGAGATATGGAATGACTCGAAAGAGACAGGTTTAAGACTGAGAAAGTGCCTGTTGCAGAGCTGATGTGAGTTGGAGTCGATTGATTAAGAATAGTTAGGTTAAAATCTTCTATTATTTGTTGCATATCCTTACCTCGAGGAGAAGTTGAGAGGGAACCCCACAGGGGATTGTGTGCGTTGAAATTACCCAAGAGTAGCATGGGAGGTGGGAGTTGAGTAATCAAGGAATGGATGGTTTGCACATGAATGGGGTCAGATGGTGGTAAGTAAATGTTGTATATAGTTGTAGGTGAAGGAAAGTGTAAGCGAATTGCGATGACTTCGAGGTCTGTGTTGATCTTAATGTCATATTCCAGAGAACTGTGGATATACAGTGCAACGCCACCCGACGCTCTAGCTGTGTTTATTCTGTTCTTGAATTCTAGATTGTATTTATTTAGTTTTATTTTAGACTGTTGCTTAAAATTCGTCTCTTGTATAGCTAAGAGAGCAGGTTTGAATGTGTTTAATAAGAGATTGAGATCTTCCTGTCTCGGAGAAAGCCCATTGCAGTTCCACTGAATGATTGGGTTGAATGTGGAATGGGTAATTCGAAATTGCCTGGATTTAGAATCATTGGGATGATTGCAAATCCATGGAATCAGGAGATATCAATTCCAAGATCGATTCTCTTGAAGAATTAGGGTAGTTTTAGGAGTAGATTTATTTGATCTTGGATTTTTGGGAGGATCTTTGGTACGGGGAGTTCTCTTATCCGAAGAAGTTGTTGTCTTAGATTGAAGGTTTTTGTTTGATTTTGGGGCTATCCTGGTTAGATTTATGGTTGGGGTATTAGAGTGGTGTTTCGTAAAGTTATAATCCTTGGATTTCTCCAAAGGGGTGTTGTCAGAGGAGTTAGGGGTTGGGAGGTGAGGAGGGTGGGTTTTCGAGGAAGAAGGAGGATCGGTTTTTGAGGGAAGGGGGAAAGGAGGAGGTTGTGAAATGGGGGATGTTAAGGTGACTTGGGAATGTGTTGGAGCTGTCTCCCCTGCTGTTGGAGGGAGAGAGAGATCACACTAGGTTGATTGAGATATCATTTGTGGCTTTTTAGCCACAGTAATTACATTGTATGGTTGGTTCAATGGTGGGATCATATCCTTTCTTTTAGCCTCATGATAAGGAATGTTTTCCAGAGTTTATATATTAATATTTTCTTAGTTGGTACATTTATTTTAAAAAACTAGTGTTTAGTGAATAAAGTCCCTTTACCAATAGGTAATTGAATTATCGACTATTGGTTCTCCTCAGGCTGATAAATCGACGTCTTTATATTTATATAGTATGGCATTGATTAGTTTGTTCACTTTTTTAATTTTTGACTACGACTTTTTTATGATAGATTAGTAGATTTCTTATTTAGATTTATACCTTGCTGTGCCTAAGATTTTTGCATCTCAGCCATGCTTATCTAGTGTTTGTGTACCTTCGTGGTTCAAGCTATCTAAATTGTAGTATTAGGATTGTTTTTTTAGATTGCCGCTCACTTTGTTTCCGTTGTAAAAGGTCATACAATTTTGACATTTTCATGATCACATGCTACTCTACGCTCCTACATCATTCCGTTATAGAGTAGTATTTTGCTCCTATTAGAGGATTCCCATTATCATTCCTATAGGAACCTACTGTTTTGTAGTGTACTCGGTGGTTACTCTTCTATTATTGGTTCTAAACACGATCAGTTCCATTGTCTTCCCTATTCTTGTCATTTCATTTTTGCTTTTTTTCAAAAAATTCGTCTAACCTCACCGGGTGCTTTATTATACCATGTCCTTTTAAAGCGCTTACTCTGCTTTTAAATGTAGAATGGTTGGTTTAAATATCTCATCTTGAATGTTAATAAGGAAAATAGTTTGCGTATCCTTAAATAGAATTTATATATACTCTTCTGAGGTATACGGAACTTTTGAGATTTTTCAGAACTGGTTATTTTCCTTCATTTTTAAAATATTAATTTTTTAATTTGTTTTCATTATCTTTTTTTTTTTATTTCTAATGAAAGTAGGAAACGTCATGTTTCGCATGAATTTTCTAAGCGTTGTGACTTCATTCATACATCTGTGCATTTTTGTGCGTTATTTGATTCAACGACCCGTATTCCCATGGATTTTGTAATATCCTTGTACACCAAGAACCTTATCGGTAATCTAAACGTTTTTTGCTTGTTACTTTTTATATCTCAATACTTTCTTTGTAACTTTCTGTATACTCATTATAAGAGCGGTTCATTGTTCTTCAATGTTTTCTTCCAGAAATATATTGTTCGTATTGCATATTTCCAATTCTTATTTGGTATTTTCCTGGATCTTTAAATGCCTCAATATTACTTTTGTTGGTTCTCGATCTATAGATGATTAAATATTCACCAAAGCGAAGTGTACCTCTTCGAGGACTATGACCTTATATAATGTCGGCACTAATATATGCGGCTGACCTTTTAATAATATTCTGATATCTTATCTATTTCACATAGGTGATTATTTAATGAGTACTATAAACAGATAAAATATATTCCATCTTAAAAAAGGCCTTGTATATATCTACTAATATATCATATGTTTCGTAAAATATGTAATACTATTTAACATAGCTTGCAGTTAATGTATTTTTATTTAATAAATTGATTTGAAACTAACTTGTTTTTATAGCCTAGTGCATAATGGTTTTATAGAATGTATATATATATATATATATATATATATATATATATATATATATATATATATATATATATACACAAGGTGTTATGAAATTCACTGTTTATATTGAAATGGCTGCCTCGTAGGGTCATGTAGAAGCACATTCAATACTTTTTTCTGAAATTCTAAAATTTTTGAAAAATTAAAAAATAGGGACGAAACTCCCTTTTACCAAATTATTTATAAATTTAATCCGCCTATGAAAATATTACCCGCTTGAGCCGCATCAACCCACTGAAAATCTCCTGTAGGCAATGGAAAACTCATGGCTGCACCATAGAGATTTTTTACATCAAGTACATAAGATAAGTTGATGGTTCATTTGGATTCTAATCTGTATTCATGTATTTACTGTTGGATTTACCATGTCAGTTAGAACACTGGGAAATATCTCCCCTAATACATTTTTCGATAAACATAATAATATCAATGTCAGTCAATAAATCCAATTTTACATCGGTTAATTTTAACATATTAATAAAGGCTAAGCCGGGTGCAGTAAAATAATGACTGTATAATTGATACGTTTTTAAACAGAGCTGTCTAAAGTTCTCAGAAATGTCAGCCAGAAGCAGGATATCGGTTGTCAAATAAAGTTCGGCATATTCTTGCAGATTTTTTATATTAAAAGTATCCCATACATTGCAAGCATGTTCATATTCCTGTACAGTTATGTGAGAGTTCGTAATTTTACTAAAAAAGCTATCTCTAGATGGTAAAACATTTATTCGCAATTTTTCCCAACAGTTGATATATTCATAAGGAAAAGCTCCTTTCCTGGTCACTGTTTAAGATTGCTTTTCAGCATTATAGAATTTTTTGTAAGAACTTTCTGGTCATCATCAAGATATGAAGTTAACTTATCTAAACTTCTAGCCATAAACCTGTAGGAGTGTAAAAATCTGAATTGAATATTTATATTTTCCATGTATTTCATAAAAGATATTTCTTTGTTACTAGGAATTAAATTCATTTGTCCTTTCATTTTAGTACGAAGGGCTCTAATTAAAAATGACTGTCGTATCCAGAGAGATTGTGAAATACTACCGATATTATATGCTTATTTTGAAAATTTAGATTGCAGGAATTATGGGCATGTGACAAGTTTTAGGGTGAAAAAACTGTCATATTCATATTTCGTTAACTGTTTTAATGGAATAGATTTGCATATATTGAGTTTAATTGATAGGGAGTTTTTCTAAGTTCTTTAACAAACCATATTTGACAGTTTTCACCAGTGTACATTTGAAATTTCGAAATCGAATCATCATGGGAACATTTAAATCTACTACGGAGAAACGGGCCAAACCAAAAATAAACGGTTTAAAGTTTTTTAAATAAGTGTAGGTTATAAAGCCTTGATGCTCTTGGTGTACAGTTGTTCATGAAAAAATAAACCATTCCGGGACAAATGAGTTAAAATTTTTAGTAAGTTAAGTAACTGAACAAAAACTCATCTTTGGAGGCGTGTAATGAGTTGCCTATCTTAACTGATGAATAAATGGCTAATGTTCTCGGCTTTTTTCAAAGTTTTGCTATAAATTAAGATCTATAAAGTGATTTTAAAGTAGTTTTTTAAAAGAGCAGTGTCATTAAAAAGAAATTAACTTAAATCTACTACGGAGAAACGGGCCAAACTAAAAATAAACGGTTTAAAGTTTTTTGAATAAGCGTAGGTTATAAAACCTTGATGATTTTGGTGCACAGTTGTTCATGGAAAAATAAACCATTCCGGGATAAACGAGTTAAAATTTTTAGTAAGCTACGCAATTGAACAAAAACTCATCTTTGGTGGAGTATATATATATATATATATATATATATATATATATATATATATATATATATATATATATATATATATATATATATATATAATATATATATATATATATATATATATATATATATATATATATATATATATATATATATATATATATATATATATATATATATATTTAGTGTGTTCTTGGAATTAGATCATTAAAACTATTCTTAGATTTGTTATATATTTATTGATGTTTCGACCCTCAGAAGAAGTCTTCAAAATTTGCTCTAAAAGTTGACATAAAAATTAAATTTAGTTTAGAATGTGTAGGCGGGCCAGATTCAAATAAAAAAAATGTACTGAATTATTATAACATCTTATTTATTTAATTATATAGTATATAATATACGGTTGTTAAAAATTATGATTCTTCATTGCGATCGCGGGCCTTATTGATACGTCTCGGGGACTGGATGCGGCCCGCGGGCCGTATCTTTGACATCCCTGGTTTAGATAGTAGTCCCTCCCATGTAGTGGGGACATTAAGTGCATCATCCCGCTTAATTAGCTGTCCATTCTTTTCGATTTTCAAAGCTTCTCTGACTATGCGTGTTTTATAATGTGAAATGGAGGCTATTTATTTAGATCCCTCAAAATTAATATTGTGACCAATATCATGATGGTGCTGAAAAAGAGCTGAAGTTCTTTATTTGTTTTTGATACTTATTTTATGTTCTTGGATCTGGGTGGAGATTCTTCTGTTTGTTTGCCCTATGTACAATTTGTAGCAGTCTCCGCATGGGATGCTGTAAACTTCATGGTTTTCCAGTTTTCTCTTGTCCTTGGGGTTACCCAGGATGTCTGCCAGAGTGTTTTGTGATTTGTATGATATGCTTATGTTGTGTTTTCTTAGGACCCTTCCAATCCTATCTACAACTCCTGTCACATACGGTAATAGGACTCTATTTTGGTTGAGGTCGCGTTCTTCTGTCCTTGTCTGTGAATGGCGCTGCCTTTCTAATGCTCTCCGCATAAACCGATCTTTATATCCAGTTTGCTTAAGGGTCCTAGTAATTTGTGCAATTTCTTGCTATTTCGTATCTGGTTCGATGAGTCGATATGACCTCGACACGAGGGTGTTGGCTACCGACGAGATTTGGGATGGATGTGGTGTGAGCCAGAGTTTAAATATCTGTGGGTGAGCTTCTGGTAAACTGAATATTGAAGTTGACCGTTATTTTTCTGAGTTATAAACGCATCAAGGAAAGGAAGGCTCTTTTCTTCTTCTATTTCCAAAGCGAACTGTATCCGGTGGGGGATTCTATTTAAACAGGTCAGGAAGTTGTCCAATTCATTTCGTCTATGGGGCAAAATTATAAAGTCATCAACATATCATTTCCAGAGTTTGGATTTGAGTGGTGATTTTTTAAGGGCCTCTGTTTCAAAATACATCATATAGAAGTTGGCTATTATCTGTGAAAGGGAAGACCACATGGACGCTCCATCTCGCTGTTTGTATATCTGACCGTTGAAGATAAAATAGGTATTTTTTAAACAGCATTCCGATAGTTCTATAACATGATCTAGATTGGATTGGGCTTGAATAAGGACGGAAATGGTTGACTGTAAGAGTAGCCTGTAGCTAAACTCCGTCATTTCTTCTCATTCTGCGGTAATTGTAATTGTGTGTGTACATTTGGAAATTGTCTATTATAAATATTTTTGATTTTGTTTTGTATTACCTTTGTTTTGATTTTGTGGATACCGAATTAAATTCTTATTTATTTATTTATACATCCAAAAAGGGCAATCTCAATTCATGCTAGGAGGTGTCTGATAAAAAAAAAATGTTTATACGTATCTTCTACTGAACTGAATCATTTTCGCCCTTAATGACACTAGAACAATAATTCACAAATGTTAAAAATACCAGAGAACTAATAATGAAAATCTGTTATATAGATACTTTCTGTCTGAATGAAGATACAGGTATTTAAAAATTATTCTAAAAACGATTAAAAGGTGTTTCTGGGGAGAGGGAGATCGTGTTAGGTTTTTCATCATCTTCATTCCTTAAGTGCTCCATTTGTCCAATTTTGAAAACAACTAAAAATTTAAAGTGTATTTGGTGGTAAAATTCATTTCATAAAAATATAATTCCTTTCAGATGGTTACTCTTAGTATAAACTAAGAAATATGTAACTCAATGTAAATTTTAGGTAACCCCAATAGTGATCAGCTGGAGCAGGAAGAGCATCCTTGAGAGAACAACAGCAATAGAGAAGGTGAAGACATATAATATATATTATATAGCGTTTTCCAAAAGATGTGTTAATAAAATAGGCACCTTTCTTTCTTTTCCATTTTAAGGATTTCTATTTCCTGTTGAGTAGCGGCCATTTGAGTGAATATTCTATATAATATAGCACAATTCTTCAGTGTATACCCTTAGCCAGAAATGCTAATATTTTTTGGTTTGTTGTTTCTCTCCCTTAAATATATATTTGTTAATTTGTTGTGAATATCAATAAAAAAATCAATCTTTCTCCTTGTTAAAACAATATTTTTTACAGTAAAAGAAAAGCAACTCTTCAATTTTTAAAAATAACTCTAAAATAACTGGTTAAAATAATTTTTCTTATAATTTTCACGTTCTCTCAATATCAACAAACACACTATAAATATTCTGCATTAGTTGTCTTATTTGTTGTCTTTCAGATTTTAAATTATTTTAATGTTTTCCTCTATTGTTCTGGTCTTCTTTGTTTTAAATTTTCTATTTTATATAAACGTTTACAAAAACATTCTTTGTTTTTTCTTTGTCTTCATTGTCTTCATTTTCTGTTGCTTCTTCTGCTCCTCCTTTCTTCTGATTCCCTTTGTTTTATAAGCTTTCTCTTTTATATTTCAATTAAAAGTTAGTATACAATTTTTTTCAACTTCTCAAAAAAGTATAAAGGTTTTGATATGATTTATAAATTTACTTCAAAAACAAATGTGTCCGAGAAAGAAGTATCTAACGACTATTCAAAAGTATTGTTTTTTGACAAGGGCCAAGTGCTATTCGGGACGGCATTGGCGTGTAATCAGTATAAGTATATGTAAGTTGAGAAAAAGGAACATGTTTTCCTCCTGTAAATTTTCTTGGTATGTCATGGCAATTTTTGCTTTTGTCGTGAACTGAATTTAACTGACTAATACTTGTTACATACAAACACACACACACACACACACAACATAGGGTGAGTGTGTGAGAATTAATAGTCTATTTTCTTTACTATGAGCTAATGTTTCGTGGATGTTCTGAGGTCCCCAGATTGCACTGTGGGATGCATGATTAAGTTACTAGAATCCAAAAATTTCGGAGGTAAAATATCTCCTCGTTTTCATCTCTGGGTGGGAGTTGGTTCAGGGGAGTCACCGAGCAGAGATCGAAATTTTATTTAGATTTTTGCAATATTGCAGGTTTAAACTGAATATAAGTTCAATGCATCAACGCCTACAATCAAATAAACCTCACATAAACGCTCTCTCCGTAACTAAGTTCAGTTCAACAACCAGCACAGTCAACTTTCTCGATTCTGGATACCACTTTTATTCTTGGATTGAGCGTAACTTTGGAATCTGTCTTTTTGTCAGAAGCGAGCTCGCTTGCTAACGAAAGGAAGTTCTGAAGCCTGAAACTGCCTCTATGGACCACTAAGTGACATGCAAGACTTCGATGAATAAATCTTGTTATTGAGAATAAAAACAACCCCAGAATAATTTATCCTGAATTTGTTTGATTTATAATAGCATATCCTAAAGAATCAGATGTGATAAATTTTAAGTTCTATTTTAGAAATAATTTTCTGTTGAAACGAAAGTGATGATATTCACAATATGAAGACTAATATCTATTGCAATACATAAAAACTTAATTACTAAGACAACGACCCAGACTTGCAAATAGGTATATATAATATAAATAAAATATTATATTTATCACAGGTTCAATTGTGCTGCTGCTAGAAATATCGCATAAAATATTTAAAAAAATTATTATCCGGAAAACCCTATTGCATTTAAAAGACATTCCGATAAAGTGCTTCTAATTCCCCTATGTATGTCAATCTAAAAGTTATTTTGTTTCAACAGCATTAATTTAATGGATGAAATGTAATGTATTTAGAATTTTGTCAGTAAAATAATACAGAATGTTCAAAATATTAGACGTAATTAGTGTTCCGTACGGAACACTTATAAGATCACTTCGGCGTCTGTCCGTCTGTCCGTCTGTCACACTCGATTTTCTCCGAAACTATTTGTCATAGAAAGTTGAAATTTGGTAATAATATAGGAATTGATGGCCTCATCAGAGCCATGTAGTTTTGAAAGTTAAATTTTGACTTAAGGGGTTAGTTTTGGGGGGGTGAAATCGGAAGTGAAAAAAAATTTTTTTTACTAGGTAATCGAGTGTGGTGTCAAATGAAAGTTTGTGAAAAACACAAGTAAAATATATATATATATATATATATATATATATATATATATATATATATATATATATATATATATATATATATATATAATGTAATACTTGCGCGCACTTTTCTTTGTATTATTAGTACTTATCAAAAAATTTTGAAAAAATTCTGGAATATTCTCCACAGGGTGTAGATTAAACGAAAATTATCACGAGTGCATTACCTGTAATAATTTATCTGGTATATAAAAAAAAACAGAAAGTTCAAGGTAATCAATTTTCAGTAAAGATTGGAAATAAGCTTTGTTGAAAACTCATTTGGGGTGTGTTTTGTGAAGTCACTGATCATATATTATACTTCCGTTACAACATGTTTTATTTTAAAAGCAATCAACGGACGGAACACTAATTGCGCAAGTTCAACTTGCACTTGACCGGTTATTTTTTTTTTAGTTTAAAAATTTATATATATATATATATATATATATATATATATATATATATATATAATATATATATATATATATATATATATATATATATATATATATATATATATATATATATATATATATATATATATATATATATATATATATATATATATATATATATATATATACACATACCTATATGTATATATATATATATATATATATATATATATATATATATATATATATATATATATATATATATATATATCTAAGCTAAGGAATGGCGTATTCGCAATAATGTAATTTTGTTAAGTTAAAATAATCATATTCTTGGAAATAGATATATGCCTGATCTGCTGATACTGATACAATTCAAAAAATTTTCATATGAAAAATTTCTTGAAGCTATTTAAATTTGAATAATCATAGTTTATTTTTCTTTTTACTTTATATATATATATATATATATATATATATATATATATATATATATATATATATATATATATATATAATATATATATATATATATATATATATATATATATATATATATATATATATTATATATATATATATATATATATATATATATATATATATATATATATATATATATATATATATATATATATATATATATATATATATATATATATATATATATATATATATATATATATATATATATATATATATATATATATATATATATATATATATATATATATATATATATATATATATATTTATATATATATATTGTAGCCTATGAAAAGGTGTTTAATTGCGCCCCACGTAGACTGCGTCATTTTGTAAGGTGTTAACTCGCCCGCTTTTTTTGCGGCGTCCTTTTGTACCTTGTGAAAATTGTTTTTCCCACGCTTGGGCGCAATTTTCTTGCAACCTCTTTTTAATTTCTGAGCATGAATTGAGTGACTAATGATTTTAAAAGAACTAAAGAAATTAAACAAACACTAGCTCAGTTTTCCTTGGTAGAGAGATATGGGTAAGAGATAATTTTTGTACGTCTTTTTGGAATTATTTTCTATTTTTTAAAAAAAACCTCAGCTGTACGAATTTTGGGCACCATTCATTTTAAAATAGAAAGGATCTAACTTCAGCTAAAAAAATGAAAAAATACTGAAAGGGTGTACAGTTGTTAAATAAAAAAACAGTTTGGTACAGCCGTCATTATCCTGAAAAGTAAGATAGGTATTCAGTGAGACACTAGCTTTAATCAACAAAAAGAAAATTTATTCATGATTTTAAAATAAAAGTTCCAACCTTTGCAGTTTTAAGGATTACAAAAAAAATTCTAGCCTAACAAGTAGTTATTATTATTAGAGTCCCTAAATCAGACATTTTACTTCTAAAACCTGACTACACCCGAAATCGAAGAATCGTGATTTTCACTTCACGTTTTGTCAGTTCAAATTGCTGTTAAAACACCTATTTGCGGGAATAGATCTATTGATGAATGTTCTGGTAACTTACGGTTTTCATATGGGCTTCTAGGCCTTCGATGGAACACAAAACCGATTTCACACTTTTGAGAAGAGCCTACTTTGGCTACTCCATGTAGAAAACACACAGAACCCACTACGGCTTTACGTTAAAAAAAAACTCGTGCTTAACTTGGCTCTCGTAAATATTGTCATGAGCCTCTACTGCGGCTCGGTCGAAGTAAGCCTCTCGGCTCGGTGGAAGTCAGCCTTCACGGCGGCTTGGTGGAAAATCTTCTCCGGCGGCTAGATGGAAATAAGCCAAGCTTCCTGTCCTCCGGACCCTTAAATAAACCGTGGGCACTCTGTCTGTAAAATCGCGACGCCGGAACCAAAACTCCGGATACAAACATTTGACCAATCCCGGCGTATCGATAGATTCGCTCGGAAACCCGCACTGCACACTAATATAACGAGCGGCTAGCAATTTCTGATTAATATACTGCTCGATACAAAAATGAAAAGAAGTACAATTTAAAGCGAAAAATCAGTAACATTACATGGTCTTAAAATCTAGGAAAAAATGAATGTTACATTTACCCCCTTCCAAAAAGAAATAGACTACACTAGTCTATTAAACTAGGGCTACTTATGAAAAGGTACAAAGTGGTACACTATCACTTAATACTAAGGTCAGAACTTAAAACAAAATTACAAACTTCGGACCTTACTACTAGACTTAATTCAATTAAGCACTAATATTAAGTACAATGAAAACCAAATGAAAATCTTTGCATGTACACAAGAATCTTATAACTAGACTTAACTTAATTAAGCACTAAGGTTAAGTACATCAAAAAGTAAATAAAAATCCTTGCATGAACATAAGAAATACCTTTCCAAAGTAACAATAGCGGTCTTCTTATATAAAAGAATCAGCTCTATTATTGTTACCAAAAAAAAAATATAACTTTGTCTAGACTCTTGTCTAAATCAAAAAAAGTGAACTGAAACAAAATATGAACACCCCCCTTAAAATAGTTTAAGGATTGTCAGAAAATTTTCTATTTCAGCAAAAGAAATTTAGAAAAATTCTTAAATAAAGAAAAATAAAAAACTGATTCTAGTGCAAACACTTACACTAAAAAGAAAAAGTCTTGTCAGACCATTTAGCACAAGGCCAAAAAAAAAAAATATCTGGATAAATATCCAGACAAACGCTCGGGAAAAATCGCTATCAATGCTCTAGCTCATCGCTAAGAGAACATTTCAAATCTAGTATCACTACTAGTCGCACTCAGAAAATAATCGCACTCTATAACGCAATGTCGACGTCCTAAGACATCAGACATGCAAAAATCGCCAGGGAAAACGCTCTGGTTAATCGCCAGAAAACACGTCAGCTCATCGCCAACAAAACACTCTGGTATATCGCCAGAAAAAAGCTCGGCTCCTCGCCAAGAAAACACTCTGGTATATCGCCAGAAAAAACCTCGGCTCCTCGCCAAGAAAACACTCTGGTATATCGCCAGAAAAAAGCCTCGGCTCCTCGCCAAGAAAACACTCTGTAAATAGTCCTCGACTACACAAAGTCTGCGTTCTAAAAGAACAATATCGCCATTAACATAGTGAGCAGCTATAAAAGCTAACAATATCACTATAGGCACAGTGAATAGCTACAAAAGCTAAAATTCACCCTAAACACAGTGAATAGCTATAAGAGCTAAAATTCACCAAACTGAATGATCCTGCTTCAAAAAGCAATGTTCACTAAGAACAGAATGATTAGTCTGCGCACAACTAACATTCAAGGAAACATTCCCAATATAACTGTATGAGACAGCAAGTCTCGAAATAGGACCTCCCTAAAGTCATAATCCTATATATAGGAGTCCATAAGCAAAACGACTCAAAATCACGCATTTTGAGCACATGCCCTCAGGCAACCAACATACACCGAAATATATACAGAAATATATACAGAAATATATACAGAAATATATACGGAAATACATACAGGAGTTCAAATCCCAAACCCTTGGTTATGATAACTCCATACTGAGCTTGGTGAAAGCTCTTAGCAAAAGCTAATCAAATCTTCGGCACATCGCACCAAAGTGACAAATCTGCCTAGAAACATGAGCCGGAAAAAAACGCCCTCCATCATTCTTCAGGGTGGCTACACAGAGATATAAAACTTAACCAGCATTGCGCTTCTTCAAGTTGCATGAAGAACCCTCGGGTACTGGTCTCGCCCTGGAACAACAACGAAAAAACATTCAATCCATCCCACATAACAGGAGACAAACACCTCACCACGATATACTGAAAGGTGGAGACAATAAAATACGGAAATGGTGACCCTGGTGTCCACCAACAAAAGGGAGTAGATTATAGCATTCACTAAACTAAAACGGTGTCTACCACACCACCATAAGTCAAAAAAAAATTAATCAATAGGGTGTTCCGAAACACACTACTGCCAACAGCCTGTCACCACTAATAGGCTAATTGGAGCTGAGGTCGACTACAGTAGCTAGGCTCTCCTTTGGTTCAAATAGAAATAACCATTGGGTAACAAAACCCCTAAAGGTCCCAAAGGTCAAACGTTCACCCCCCATAGACTACCCTTCCAATCAGTCTGTTCCTCAGGAAGACTAACTCCCTGCCAAACGTCGTAACGGCATCTGTTAGCATCCGGTGCATCACAGCCTGTAAAAACAGATAACTCATGGGATACAACCTAAAAGGTTTACAAGGTTGACTTAACCAAGCTTCTAACGGAAATTTCCAAAAAACGAAAATGAGCTTAAAAAGCTACATGAAGCAAAAATTTCTCAATTTTTCGGTGGCAACGCAACAAAACTTTTGAAGACGACAAGAGCTTTTCCAGCTTAATCAGAAACAAGAAGAAAACATCGTTGACAGCTAAAATATTCGATCATGGTGTTAATCGTCTCCCTAGACAATAGCCTCTAGAAGAAACTGCTACAGGTATCAGGCATAACCGTTTTCTGTCAGCCCAAACTTCTAGATTATCTGGTGAAATCTAAAAATTCGGTTAGGAATCTTCCTTCACTGCGCTTAGCCTCTCTTGACAAGGTTCTCATCTCGGTATCAGATTTTGATCATTTCTTTGTGAAACGACTGTCTTACTCTGCTCTCATCTCTTGTAAATGATCAGCCTTTAGTTCTCCTGCAGGACTTCAATTTCCTATCAATCTGATAGTAAACCGAAAAAACTCAACATACGCCTATGAGTCCATGCAAAAAAATTTTAAAAAAATTAGTGACTCAAAGGTAACGTTTAAACGGCTCTGAAAAGAATAAAGTATACCCTCAGTTTGTCAATTCAGAAGAAGATCTAAATCAAAATAATCCAAGTCTTAGACTTACTGGATAAACCAAAATCAATTTACTCTTAATTGCACCCAACATATACCACTAAGGTAATAGAAATACACCCACTCGGGTAACAAACTTTGAAATTGCTCATATAATCTTATGACTCCACATCATACAACACGAGCTCCATCTTGCGCTTGTCCTAACTCAAGATCACCTTGGATTGCCTCTAATCAAAATTTCGCTTCCAAGTGCCAAGAACTGGATATTATTTGGGGTCATAAGCAAATCAAATCCCGCGACCACCGACATACCAGTCTTATGATATATCCTGAGTGTGACTCTTTCGCAAGCTCGCAACAGCTGAGTCGATGCTAAACATCAACTACAATCAACCTAAGTTTGGATAGGATCAGTACCCAAAACCTTAGCATTAAACAACAAAAGTAAGCTATTCTCTGCTCAACTTTTATAACAGTCAAAAAAAACGAGGTCGTCACCTCTACAGAGCAACATCAAAAAAAAATAAAGTTAAGCAATTAAGATAATGTAAATATAAATTATTCTTCTTCTGACAAACTTTCATTAGGGTTAGGTTCATTGAATGGTTTTAAGTCTTTAATATGCCATCTTCCTATTTTAGTCCCATCTAAATTAACCAAACCATAAACTAAATCTGAAATCTTTTCTCTTATCACGCAATGCACATACTTAGGTACTAACTTAGATGTGAATTTATCAGCTGCACTGGAAAGAATTTTATTTTTTCGCCAAACGTGATCACCTATTTTAAAGGAAAAAATCCCTTTTTTCTAAGGTTGTAAGACTTACTGTTCCGTTCATAAGCCTTATGTATCTTACTACGCACGTCGGTGAAAATATCTTTTAAACCCTTTAAATTTTCGGCGTACGCACCCCTGTTACCCGGAATTATTTCGCTGTCAACATTGACATCCAAATCTAAATTTTTATAATACGATCCGGATAGAGGTATATGTCTGCCGTAAACTAAGAAAGACGGTGTGAACCCCGTTACTTCGTGTCTTGCGGTATTTATTGCTTGTTGGATTTTGGAAATATTGCCATCCCAAGTGTCATGTGAATCAACGTAACTTCTTAAAGCGGTCCCGATTGTTCGGTTATTACGTTCGACAAAATTACATTGTGGAGAGTACACGGGATTAAAACGGATATTAAAACCATAAGTTTCACTTAGGCTCTTAAAACTTTTAGAGGTAAACTGAGTACCGTTATCGCATATCAAGAGCGATGGAACACCGTGGATTAGAAAGACATTATTTTCCAAAATTCTCTCTATATATCCAGCTTTAGAGCTTTTCAAAGGAAATAGCATGGTATACTTTGTAAACCAGCAAGAAACCACGAGAAGCCATTTATTTCCCTTTTTGAACGTGGAAATGGGCCTACTAGATCAGCTGCTATGACTTAAAAAGGGTAATTAACCGTTTTCTCTTTTCCCATCAGTCCCATAGGTAGTGCATTTGGAGATTTCTGCGCTCCACATACTTCACAAGTCCTCACAAACTTTAAGATATCAAAACGCATTTTTGGCCAATAATACTGTTCCTGAACCCTGTGAAGAGTTTTTATAAAAACCAAAATGACCAGAAGTAGGAGGAGTGTGACACATGTCTATAATTTCCCCTCTCTGCGGTTTAGGAACTAGTATTTTCCACTCGGGTACATTAACTTTTAAAGGCAACTGGTTTGGGATAAATTTGTACACGAAATCATTTTCCACCTTCCACTGCGGAAAATTTTGAGGAAATTCTTTAATTTGCTGCCGCAAATTATCGTACCATGGATCAATGCGATCTACATCAACTGTATCAATTCTTACGCCAATCTGTGCATTAAGACTGTTTTCGTCCGCTGTATGATCTGGGATTCTTGACAAAGCGTCAGGAATAACATTGTGGACTCCTTTTCTATGAATTAAATTAAATGTATGTTGTCTCAGCCTAATCGCCCAACGCGCTAGTTTGCCACTAGGGTTTTTAATAGAATTAAGCCACAATAAACTATAATGATCTGTTATGACCGTGAAAGGAACACCTTCTATGTAAGGTCGAAACTTTTCGATGTTAAAGAGTACTGCTAAACATTCTTTTTCAACAACCGAATAGTTACGTTCAGCCTTTGATAAAGTTCTACTGGCATACGCTATCACTCTTTCCTCACCATTGATTTTCTGTGTTAGGACGCCCCCTAAACCGGTATTAGAAGCATCACTAGAAATATAAAACTGTTGGGAAAAATCTGGTTGGGATAAAATTGGAGCTGAAACCAATAGCTCTTTAATGTTTATAAAAGATCTTTCTGCTGCGTTTGTCCAATCTATCGATTGTCCTTTTTTTCGTCCTTTCAAAAGATCATTAATAGGCGACAACAAGGTAGAAAAATTCTCAATAAAACGTCTATACCATGAACACATTCCTACGAAACGCTTAACTTCCGTAGTATTAGTAGGTCTCGCATAATTAACCATGCTTGCTACTTTATCCGGATCGGTACGCAAGGAATTTGAGCCTACAATATAGCCTAAAAACTTTAGAGAAGTTTTGAAAAAATCACATTTGCTCAAATTTATCGTCAGTCCGGCCTCTTTCAATTTATCTTTTACTTCTTTAAGTAAGCGAATATGCGATTCGAAGTCTTCCGATGTTACTAAAATATCATCGAGATAGGTAAAAATATGTGGCTCATATTTCGGACCAAATATAGCGTCCACTAAACGTTGCTGAGTTTGAGCAGCGTTCTTTAGACCAAACGGCATAGTGACGAACTGAAATAGACCTCGGCCTACTACTGCAAAAGCGGTCTTTTCCTTAGAGGATTTGTCTAAAGGAATTTGCCAGAAAGCCTTTCTAAGATCTATCGAAGATACATACTTAGCATTCCTGAGTGATGTCAAAATTCTGTCGATGTTCGGTAATGGATAGTTATCAAATTTGCTGACCTCGTTGAGCTTTCTTCCGTCAAAGCATAGACGATACTGTCCATCGGCCTTTTTCACCAATAAGATTGGAGAACACCAGGGACTGTTTGATTCTTCAATCACTCCGAGTTTCAACATTTCGTCTAACTCTTTATTTAATACTTTTGACATATAAGGAGACATGGCGAAGGGCCTTGTCTTTACAGGACTGGCATCAGCCGTATCTATAGACATGGTGATTTTATTCGTTCGGCCTAACCTATCTTTACTACTTATTTCTTTGAAAGAGCTTATTACTTTTTCTGCCTTTAAGCGTTCCGTCCGCGAGAGATCATCTAGGGTACATAGACGCGAGAAAAGGTTTTCTAATGAACTTTCTGAATAACAATCTTTAAAACTTGTATGAGTATTGACTTCTAGGGACTGTGGATACCACGAATTATCTTTAAAATTTACTAAAATTCCGAATTTTTGTGCAAAATCACATCCTAAAACCAAAGTATGTGATAGAGAAGGTACTACTAGAGCAGAGATTACTAAACAATGACCATTGCAGACTAGCGGCAACTCAACCGTACCTAAAACTTTTAGACGGCTGCCATCTGCAGTGGTAACACTTCTATTTTTGACATGGCATATTTTTATACTTAAACGACTTAAAATTTTAATACCATTCTGACCTACAACGGAGGCATTTGCACCAGAGTCAAATAAAGCCGAGAAATGGGCACCTAATAGATTTATCTTGATATGCGGTCTGTTATCTGAATATTTATGCACGAATAAAGGAGACATGTGACCATTTGGAGAAGCAGGAGTTTTAACTTGAGAAGGAGAATTTTTATTAGACTTAAAAAAAATCAGAAACTTTTTGTAACCATTTAGTCCAATCTGATCTATTGGAATATTTTTGTCCATCCGTGTTTTTAGAACGTTTTGGATTAGGGGCTATACTGCTAGCGTGAGCTTGTGACTTAGCCGAATGTTTAGAGGCTTTTTTGTTGGACTTAGGGTATCCGCCTCGGTAATATACCGTCCTTACTCGTTTTTTGTACTTTTGGGGCATGATGTTAGTCTCACACCAGTTGTTCCACATTTGAAACAAAATACCCTCTTCGGTGCTGTACAATTTTGGTAAGTGTGATTCGGACCTGTGCAATTCCAACAAGTGAAAATTGCCTTAGGTGAGACCGACTTGTCGTTCACTTTAGCTGCAGTGTCGCTAATTTTAGAATCCTTATCTTTTCTTTTACCCGTTTTCTGGTTACTCCTAGAGTTCCGATTTACATTCCCAACTTTATTTGTCGAGACTCCACTTCGGCCATTTGGATTATACTCTACTTGATGTATATTAGTTTCGCCTTTTGGTCTGCTCTTTTCCAACAAATAATCGGACTCTTCGAGTTTTCTACATAACCCGGCGAGTTCGGCTACCGAATTAATATCTAGTAGAGCTAACCGATTGACGAAGCTAGGCAGAATATTCCTCCGTATAAATTTAACTTTGGTACTTTCCAAAGGCTTGGTGGATAACCTACCAAATAAAGATTCCATGTGGGCAATAAAAATCACAGTGGACTCATTCTTCTTTTGTCGCCTCCTCTTTATTTCCGACCACAATTCTTCATCTTCATCACAGTGCAAGAAATCTTTCTTTAGCCTATCTACCAAGGAATGCCAGTCGTTGACACTTGATTTTATGCTTCTGAACCAAATGAAGGCATCGCCAGTGAAGAATTCAACAGCAGAGCTGAAAAGTTCATCTTCCGATACTTTCCTAGCTTGAGCTATTTCAGTCAGCTTCTCCAAAAAAGGATAGAGTCTCTTTGAGTCTCCATTAAATTTCAATTGCCATTCGCTGACAGGAATATTTCTGGCTGCGCAATTCACGATTGGAGCTGGTACATTTATGACTGGGGTTGTAATAGGCAACTGTGGTAACTCATGACCAGGAGCTATCTTTTCTGCAAGATTTGCTTCCATGAGTACACACGTAGCTATTGTTTCTTGAACATATTTGGAAAACTTCGACGCTTCCTCTTCGTCATCCGGCATGGGAATTCTTTGTACGCGACCCGCTACATGCGATAAACGTGACTTAACCCGGTGTACTAGTGAATCATTTGGATCGCCGTCATAACTATCGATTAAGTTTTGGATAGAATTTAAACTCTTTTTGATACCAGCCGTTTCTTCTTTAATAGACAGAGTGTCATCCCCTATCTTTATCGTTTTCCGGGCTCATTAATTTCTTTACTTAAGATCCTCGTTAGAATCTTTCTTTTATCCGCGACCGGACGTTCTGAGAAAGTACGACGGATTTTTAGTTCATAGTCTAACTCATATTCCAGTAGGTGATTGACTTTAAAATTGAAGGCTTCCATGATAAATGAATACAATTTAAAAGAATTGTTTAAAAAGTCGTGAAAATATTTCTCCTGTGCTCCCAATAGTCAAAATAAAAAATATGTAAAGGCACTTAAAATATGTAAACTTCTTTACCAAACATAAAAAAAAATCTTCGACAATTTCAGAAAAAATTTCTAAGTATCGCCTTGTATTAAAATTCCTTTACTAGATATCTTAAGAATTTTCAACAAAAAAATCTCCAAATACCGTTTCGTATCAGCAAAGTATTTTTAATATTCATGCAAAACATCGGTGAGAAAAAAAGTACAGTTTTTTCTTCGGTTTACCGCAAAATAAATCTAACACTGCAAAAATTAAAGTAAACCAGCACATCTGCTAATCTGAACTATAAAGCTAGCTTTTAAGAAAAAAGTAGGAATCACTTATCTTAGAGTCGATTAACAAAATTCAAATATCTATACCACCATCAGATAAATTGAAATAAATAATTCTACAAATTTCCTGCTTTTGTCTTATTGCTATTGTGTAGTTTCGTTTAATAAATATTATGAAATAAAAATATCTGAAAAGTTAGAGCTTTTACTTTGTTCGAAAGCTAGTACACTGAACCCTTTTTTAAAAAATAAAATTCCAAAAGCCCCGCGTTGACAGCGCTATTTTGTAGCCTATGAAAAGGTGTTTAATTGCGCCCCACGTAGACTGCGTCATTTTGTAAGGTGTTAACTCGCCCGCTTTTTTTGCGGCGTCCTTTTGTACCTTGTGAAAATTGTTTTTTCCCACGCTTGGGCGCAATTTTCTTGCAACCTCTTTTTAATTTCTGAGCATGAATTGAGTGACTAATGATTTTAAAAGAACTAAAGAAATTAAACAAACACTAGCTCAGTTTTCCTTGGTAGAGAGATATGGGTAAGAGATCATTTTTGTACGTCTTTTTGGAATTATTTTCTATTTTTTTAAAAAAAAACCTCAGCTGTACGAATTTTGGGCACCATTCATTTTAAAATAGAAAGGATCTAACTTCAGCTAAAAAAATGAAAAAATACTGAAATGGTGTACAGTTGTTAAATAAAAAAACAGTTTGGTACAGCCGTCATTATCCTGAAAAGTAAGATAGGTATTCAGTGAGACACTAGCTTTAATCAACAAAAAGAAAATTTATTCATGATTTTAAAATAAAAGTTCCAACCTTTGCAGTTTTAAGGATTACAAAAAAAATTCTAGCCTAACAGGTAGTTATTATTATTAGAGTCCCTAAATCAGACATTTTACTTCTAAAACCTGACTACACCCGAAATCGAAGAATCGTGATTTTCACTTCACGTTTTGTCAGTTCAAATTGCTGTTAAAACACCTATTTGCGGGAATAGATCTATTGATGAATGTTCTGGTAACTTACGGTTTTCATATGGGCTTCTAGGCCTTCGATGGAACACAAAACCGATTTCACACTTTTGAGAAGAGCCTACTTTGGCTACTCCATGTAGAAAACACACAGAGCCCACTACGGCTTTACGTTAAAAAAAAAACTCGTGCTTAACTTGGCTCTCGTAAATATTGTCATGAGCCTCTACTGCGGCTCGGTCGAAGTAAGCCTCTCGGCTCGGTGGAAGTCAGCCTTCACGGCGGCTTGGTGGAAAATCTTCTCCGGCGGCTAGATGGAAATAAGCCAAGCTTCCTGTCCTCCGGACCCTTAAATAAACCGTGGGCACTCTGTCTGTAAAATCGCGACGCCGGAACCAAAACTCCGGATACAAACATTTGACCAATCCCGGCGTATCGATAGATTCGCTCGGAAACCCGCACTGCACACTAATATAACGAGCGGCTAGCAATTTCTGATTAATATACTGCTCGATACAAAAATGAAAAGAAGTACAATTTAAAGCGAAAAATCAGTAACATTACATGGTCTTAAAATCTAGGAAAAAATGAATGTTACAATATATATATATATATATATATATATATATATATATATATATATATATATATATATATATATATATATATATATATATATATATATATATATATATATATATATATATATATATATATATATATATATATATGATGATTTCAAAAACATCAAAATTAAAATAAATACTACGCTACGCCAAGCTTTCGAAAATATTTCATTTTCTTCATCAGGGCTACAATTACAGTAGAATATCAGTATTTTTGAGATTAAAAGTAAAGAACAACCCTATTTTATATGTAACATTAAAGTACTTACTGCTAAGTGGTGTATTCAAAAATTGTTGTTTGTGGGGGCACTTTATTGCACTTATTCATCAGAAAAAGACAAAAAAAAACACAAGGGCAGTGTGTTTCTATCTCTTAGTTAAGTTGTGGTTAATTTATATTTGAAAATAGAATGACGTTGACATTTTCTTCGGTAGTTTTAAAATTGAAAAGTTAGTGAAAATTAGTGGGATTATTATCAAAGAGATATATCAGATATATTGTAAGAGTTTTCACTCTGACTGCCTATTTGTAATAAATTGGAGAAAATTAGACTCAGATCCTCAATGTCAGTTTTTTTATTGCTCGAATTCGGTTGAAGGTGGATTTCCACCATCTCCCTAAAAATTCCCCTGCTGAGATTTCTCTCTTTACATAGGATTTTGGTTTCAGCAAAATTAAATTCATATGAAAATTGGCTACTATGTTGGGTAAGCGCGAAAGAGTTTTTCTTTAATCTGCAATCACTTTTGTGGGAGGTGATTCTGTCCTTTAGGACTCTAGATGTTTGTCCTATATAGATCTTTTCACACTGAGAGCAAGGGATGCTGTAAACTACTTCTGAAACTCTTGTGACTTCATCTTTGTCTTTTAGACAAGTAAAAATATTGTTGATAGTTTTTTTGTGTTTAAAAGCAATTTTTAAATTAGGTAATTGGTTGAAGAGTTTAATTGTTTTTGTGGAGATTTCTTTTATGTATGGAAATGAAAAATAAGATTTGATTCGATTTTCAGAGAAGAAAGCACTAATATCCGGTGTAAGATTGTTGTTTTGTTGTAAAGGGGGTGTGGTTGAGTTAAATAATAATTTATTTATTAATTGGATTGGATAGGAGTTGGTGCGTAGAGTGTCTCGTAGTTTATTTAGATTTTTCAGTCTGAGGGAAGGATGAGAGATTCTCTCTATTCTTGACTTCAAGCCCAGTACCATGTTTATTTTTATTTTAGTGGTATGACAGGAATGGAAGTTATTGTATCTTCCTGAGTAGGTTGGTTTGGTATACCAATCTACTATGACGGAGTTATCTTCTTTTCTGATTAGAAGAGTGTCTAAAAAGGGAACACTGTTGTTTGTTTCCTCTTTAATGGTGAACTGTAGTTTGGGATGAAAGTCATTAAAGATTCTGAGAATCTCATCCATTTTGTTGTGAGGTATTGAGGTAATGATATCATCCGCAAATTTTTTTATGAATGGTAAGTTGAAGGAGAATTTAGGGATGGATTCTTTGAGGAGATCGGCCATCACATATTGTGATATGATAGGAGAAAGAGTAGCCCCCATTGGAGTACCCATTATTTGTTAATAGAAAAGTTGATTGAATTTACAATATGTGGACTGAAAAATATAGTTTAAAGTTTCAAGAAAGTATTAGTTTCGTGTATTTGCGAATATCAGTCCAGTGCTCCACTACTACATATATATATCTATATATATATATATATATATATATATATATATATATATATATATATATATATATATATATATATATATATATATAATACATTAGAATTCCGGGTTTTAATCCGTTCGTCTAACAATAAATTTGCACAACGTTTCGCCAAAATCTCATTTGGCATTTTCAAGTGCTCCTGCTGCTGCTGCTACTCGATACTGTGATCTTGCTGCTGCTGTCGCTCGGAACTAACTAAGAAAGTTAGCCTCAAGCGGCAGCAGCAGCAAGATCACAGTATCGAGTAGCAGCAGCAGCCGGAGCACTTGAAAATGCCAAATGAGATTTTGGCGAAACGTTGTGCAAATTCATTGTTAGACGAACGGATTTTTAATGTATATAGTATAACATATAGGTATATGAGTGTAGATAACAAAAACCCAAGAATAATTTTATCGGAATTAATTTAAATATATTATTTATGAAGAAATTTAACTAAATGCTGTATTTTTATTATCTAAATAAATTTAGTTCAGTTGACAAGGACCCTGGTATACCCAATGATATCAATAAAATAATGACTAATATCTGTTATTATGCATAAGACAGGGAGAACGAGAGAGGGAAAGTAATGCATGAAAATAAAATGTGTATTAATATTTTAAAAATAATGAATTATGGAGTAGGTTAAATGAAAAAATATTGATTGAATGTACTTATGTGGATAAATTACAATTTAAAAATATTTTTAATATTTAAGTGTTAAAAAAAAAGTAACAGACCGTTACTTTTAGAGGTTGTTAATTCAAAGGTAATCTCTAATTGATCCTATCCAACACTCATTTAAAGTTCATTCAATCATATACCGTTTGACTTTTAATTAATCTTGTCTTTATTACTTGACCGTGGCAGGCCAGAACCCAACGGCCTTATCAAGTAAAATAAAAATAAAGGCTACAGGGTTTGCGATAATATGCAAAAGAAATAGATCATACTGCTCTAATATTGACGTTATATTATTGGATTTTATGGTAGCAGATTAAGTCAATACAAAGCTAATTTTGAGACCATATGTTATATATTTAATAAAGAGGGTTTGTTGTAAATGAAATTCCACTAGAAAGTTGAAAAATTCTGCATATTATATAAATTAAGTTGAAAATATCTACATTCTTGTACAAAATGATATTGCACCAATCGTAATCGAAATCCATTACCGAGAATGATAACAGATGTAAGAACCTTGTCTCCGATTCGCTAAAATATGAGTAATCCGACCATACCCAAGTTGTATTGCTTACCCAAAATTCACAAACCTGGAAAAGCAATGCGACCCATTGTTTCATCGGTCGGATCACCGACATATTTAATATCCAAATGATTATCAAAAGAACTTGAGAAATTACCATTAAATACTTTAGCAGTGAAGAATTCGTTAGAATTCATTAATAAAACAAAAAATCTAGTTCTTAATCAAGGTAAAGTCTTAATTTCTTTTGATGTCAGTTCTTTGTTCCCAAGTGTGCCAATTCCACAAACTCTACAATATCTCGAAGAATTACTTAGAATGAATGACTTTGAAGACGAAATTATTCGTGAATACTTAACATTATCTAAACTTTGTATGGAACAAAATTATTTCCAATATAACAGTCAATTTTATGTTCAGAAAGAAGGAACAGCTATGGGTAATTGCTTATCACCTTTCATAGCTAATTTATTCATGAGTAAATTTGAAACCGAAGCCAGTCAAGAATTCGAATATTTCCCGAGGGTATGGTATAGGTATGTGGATGATATTTTCGCGATTTTTGATACAAAGAAAGCAAATATTGATGATTTTGTTTCTAAATTAAATAACTGGTATGATTCCATTAAATTCACTTACGAAGTTGAGAACAAAGGACAATTGCCTTTTCGAGATATTTTAATTATTAAAAATAATAATAGATTAGAATTTGATATCTATAGAAAGGACACAGTAACAGATAGATATATTCCTAATGATTCATTTCATTGCAAACAACACAAATTAGCCTCATTACATTTTTTAGTTCATCGTTTGGTCACTTTTCCTCTGAATAGAGTAAACTTTAATAAAGAAAGGAATCGTATTAGAAATATAACTAGAGTTAATGGTTATGACGATGACTTAGTAAATCAGCTAATAAATAGACATAAGTTTAGGTTTAATATTCAGAATTCCACCTTTTTTACACGCGATGAAAATAACACCAAGTATGTCCCCATACCATATAATCCGAAATATAGCAAGAGACTCAATAAGGTATTTAATAAGGTAGGCCTCACCTTAGTCTATAAGTCATCAGACAATCTGAGGAATATCTTAGGAAATCCCAAATGTAAGATTCCTAATTGTGAGAAAAGTGGAATTTATGAAATTAGTTGTAATGATTGTGACAAAAAGTATGTTGGGCAAACTAAAAGGTCAATTAAAACACGATTTAAAGAACATTTAGCACACTTAAAATACAGTAGAACAAAAAAGTCTAGCATTGCCGAACATGCCCTTGAAGCTGATCATATTGTAACATTAGATAATCTAAGATTAATAAAAAATGTATCTGATAGGAGATTGTTAAACGCATGCGAAAGTATGGAAATTATAAAATGTAAAAGTAGTTTAAATAAAGACAGAGGGCCTATCCTTATAGTCCCCTCTACTGGTTACTTGACCGGATCTGATGGCCTTGCCTATGCCATTAGTTCCGCCTGAGTAATTCAAGGGTTAGGCTAAGTATAAATAGGGTAGATTTGTAGTTTAGCTTTAGTCAATCATCGCTCCTGATGAAGCTAACATGGTTAGCGAAACGCGCCCCGAGTGCAAAAATAAAGTGTTTGGTGTAGTGGTGATATATACTGAGTAGTATCATTGTACCAAAGATTCCACATTCCCAAATTAGCAATCGTAATAAATTTAGATTACGAGTATAACAGTATTAGTGACACCTAATTAAATAAAACTTAATGTTAAGCTCGATTCTTCTTTTGTTCCTGTTTCTCATATTTTCATATAATGGTTTAATCGTAGCTACTTTCTATTTTTATCTTTGTACTTGATAATTAAATATTTCTTTAACTACTACGTCATTTTAGTTCCCGTTGAAACACTAACTACATTAAGTTAGACCCTGGGTTACTATATATGTACAAAGCTGGATTGCCCGATATGTCAGATAAAATTGTCAAAGGTTATAATTTTAATGGATCCCAGGTATACACAACCTCATTGCAAATATTTCAATTTGGCCACCTTCGATTTTAGATACTCGTATTATTGCAGGCAATTGGTCAAGCAGGATATGTCTCAACGAATTTTACTTTAAAAATACTGTTCTGTTATACCGATCAATTTGTATGTATATTTTCTATAAAATATGACCACTTTGATCTTTAACGAAGATTGTCCAATTATTAGGTTTTTTCGTATCGTTGATATTGATTGATTTTTAATTTTGGTACGCTAAAAATTGCCAAGGGCAATATTTGTCAGTGTAGCTTTAAAGGCGAAAAAAAAAATAGTCCGCAGTACGTAATTACATGAGTAATCTTATTTACGTCGGATGGTTACTCTTGGGTGGGAATTAAACCTTGTTAAAAAAACCATGACCGACGTGAAGATTTTTCACAAAAAAGAATCCACAAAGAAAAAGCCATCTGCAGCATTCTGAGGAGGTATTATATTATATATCTACATTCATACTGGAGGAGGTTGCTTGGCTATGCCACAAGTAACAATATTTTTTTCATTTAACTAGATCATAGAAAACAAGGAAAATGTTATTGTTTATGCTATGGTTGTATGAAAAAAAAATGTTACCTATAGTTTTAAAAATTATTCAGTCATTTTTCGAACCCTTATAACAATAGTTGGAGATATCATAAATAACCACTTAAATGTACCTTATGCAATACGGTAAGAGCCTAGTAAACAAAATTTGAAAATTCAGATTCATCAGTCAATAATTATTTTCTTCTACGATATAATCTATAAGTAAAATTTGCCAATAAATAGGTAAATTCCTGTTGAATAACACAAAGCCAGTTATTTCTATGATCTATCGATATTTTCCTGATAATTTTATTTACTTCAAATATCTGCTGTAGGAATGTAAAAGGTAAGTCCTCATGTATTTAAACTAAATTAGATCAGCTATATTTTTGCTCTAGATTCAAAATTTATTAGTAGAAAGAATAAAATATGACTATAAATATAAGAACAGTCATATTTACGAGCAAAGAGGCAAAAAAAGATTATCCAACAGGAACTGGGGGGGGGGGGCATTAATTGGTGTAAAAATGTCGTACCTAACAACGAAATATTGGTAATACCGATTATGGACGTGAAGATAAATATTATAAGTATAAAACGTTAGTTTTTTCAGTTCTTTTGAACAATATATTTTGTAAACATTTATTTTTAATAACAGCTATTTTATTTTTCTAATAATTTAATTGTTTGACCGACGATCTTTAGTTGATTTATTTTTATCTCAGAAATTATTAAAAAGCGGCTAAAATTTTGGCTTCTAATCTGAATATGACTCAAATATAGTAAGAAAAGTAATTTTTGACATATCAGATAACTAAGATAAAAAATTGTACAATTGAGGATAAAAACCACCCTAGAATAAATTTCCTCGATTTTGTTGTAGCTATGTTAGGGTCAGATGGGATTCATTTTAACACTTCTGTTGTAGAAATAATTGACTGCTGGACCCCTGAAACAACGCTCGATAGATATGATTACTAATATCTGCTTCAATACATAAACTTTTATTTACTGAAGTAAGGGAAGGAAGGGAAAAGCTTATCAATGAGCTTCTTCTAAAATATCTTGAACGATTCAATATTATTAGCGATCACCAATATGGTTTTCGTTTATGTAACACATGTTTGGAACAACGCAATTGAACACTTTGGAGAATCTCGAGCGGTTGCTCTTGATATATCCAAGGCATTGGACCGTGTTTGGCACGATGGACTGTTGGCTAAGTTACGCTCTTATAGTATGTCTGAAAGGTTCTGTTTGTGGCTCTCATGTTTCCTCAGAGAGCGTTCTTTACGAGTGGCGGTCGACGGATTTCTTTCTAACACCCTCACTATAAACGCCAGTGTGCCCCAGAGCTCCATACTGTCTCCTACTCTCTTTCTCATTTACATTAACGATCTGCTGGAAAAGACCGGAAATCCAATCTACAGCTTTGCAGATGACAGTACGCTTGTCTCTTCATTCACCTTGAACGCTCGGACATCTGCTGCTCAGGCGAATATCCGCAGACAGCAGGAGGTCGTTCAACTTAACAAAGACCTGGAAGAAATTCTATCTCGGGGTGACAGAAACAAAACGTGGAATTTAACGCTACAAAAACCCAGGCGGCAGTTTTTTCTAAAAAAGTTAACGTTGCTGAACCCGACATAGTTATGTCGGGGCACTCCATTCCCCTAGCATCGTCGCTCAATTTGTTGGGCGTTAGTTTGGGAGCAAATATGTCCTGGCATGAACATGTTGCAGGCATAGCAAGGAGAGCTTTTCAAAAGTTGGGAATATTATTTAGAACCAGAAAGCTTTACACCCTGTTTTCTGTACAAAGCCCAAATTCGACCAACTATGGAATACTTCTCCCACGTTTGGGGCTCCGCCCCTAAACATACACTGCATTTGTTAGATTCTGTTCAGAGAAGAGCGGTCCGTCTGATTGGGGACCCGGAATTGACCGGCGGCCTTGATTCGCTGGAACATCGAAGAACGGTTGGCGCCTTGAGTCTGTTCTACAAGTATTTTCATGGAAAGTGTTCGAAGGATGTAGACCGCTTAATTCCTCCCAAAGCGGTGCATGTTAGAAATACACGTCGCGCTGGTGCTTCACATCCGTATGAGGTTCAGCTTGTTACTCCGCGTACAACGCTTTTCAAGCAATCTTTTATATGGAGACGTCATCCCTTTGAAATAATTTGCCCAGCGCTGTGTTTCCCACCGAGTACAATTTACAGCGATTCAAGAACAACGTGAATCGCTTTTTCCGCAATCATGCCGCTCCTGGAGCGCTTTAGGGACTTTCCTGCAGCACGTGTGCTAGACCCATAAAAAAAAATCGCCAAAGGTGTCTAAATAATGATTCATACAAACTATTATACATATAATAGGTCCAATAGTGCCAAATGCTAGGTATATTTTTACTATTTTATTCTGATAATACGTCGGTGAGCATAAACCAGAAATGATACTTATTACCAAAAAATCTTAGTAAATAAAAAAAACATTTTATTAAAATCCAGTTGAAAACCATAATGAATTTACTAGTAATTTCTCTATGTAAATATGTTGTAATCTAAAAGTAATTTGGCTTAAATAACTACATTTTTTTATCGATCACTTCCCCGCCTGAGTAGGGATTTTACCCTTTTTCATATCCTCAGGATATCTGCGACGATATCTTAATAATTTTTGGTTTTTTAGTTTAATGTAAAACAAATGAAAACGGACCAAGCCCATATTTCAGCAGTGGACCCACTGTTCTCTCATTTGTCAACCCATGTCGCCGTCATCAGTTGGGCTAGAATCGACAAATAAGAGAACAGAATTTCTAATACATATGCCGGTACTTACGTAAAATAATGGTAAGATACAACGAATTTGAAACGCATCCCTATATATGTATCTTACCATTATATGC
>CM032452.1:43193727-43206714 GCA_019049505.1 Pachyrhynchus sulphureomaculatus
AGTAATAAATACCATTCACTTTGCCGACGATGTCGTGATCTTAGCAGAAATATTAGAGGAACTGCAAGCATTGGTTGATAACGTGAATAGAGAAAGTGTCGAAATGGGTCTGACAATAAACACGGAGAAAACAAAATTTGTGGCCGTTTCTAAACATGAAACCAACAATTGTCAATTATTCCTCGAAGGAAAAAAAATAAAACGTGTAGAAAAGTACAAATATATGGGCACCTATATCACATCTGACTAAGACACTGAAATTAAGACCAAAATAAAGGTTGCAAGAAAATCATTTTTAAAATTCTGGACAATGTACTGCAACAGAAACTTATCTTTCCCTCTAAGATTACGTTTCCTGGAATGCCACGTGTGGTCTCAATTTTTGTGTACAGTTAAGACATGGACGTTGAAGCAATACACTACTAAGAAACTAGAAGCATCTGAAATGTGGCTCTATCGAAGAATATTAAAAATCCCATGGATAGCCAGGATCACTAATGAGGCAGTTCTACGAAGGATAGGCCAAGGCAGAAAGCTCTTAACAATCATAGAAGTACGAAAAATATCTGACTTAGGTCATGTGCTCAGAAACGACAAATATTCACTATTGCAAACTCTTATTCATGGAAGAGTTGATGGTAGAAAAGGTGTCAGAAGAAAGGAAGATTCTTGGCTGAGAAACAAAGAAACATTTAGAGGAGTTGTCGCCAACCTCTGTTAGGTAAAGGCATGGGAAGAAGAATAAGATATTGTCTCAAACAAAGCATAAAGAAATTAAATTTTACTGCATTACATGTATTAAAATTGTTATGTTTTAAGTGATGGTTCAATAAAATTCCATTTTTGACAGTATTCCTCCAAAACTTGTGTAATTAATTTGTTGATGTTACGATAGAATTATTGTAAAAAAGTTGGGAATATTATTTCGAGCCAGAAAGCTTTATACTCCACAACAACTGTTAATTCTTTACAAAGCTCAAATTCGACCAATTATGGAATACTGCTCTCATGTTTAGGGCTCCGCTCCCAAACATACATTGCATTTGTTAGATTTTATTCAAAGAAGAGCTGTTCGTCTGATTGGAGACCCGGAATTGACCGGCGGCCTTGATTCACTTGAACATCGAATAACGGTTGGCGACTTGAGCCTATTCTACAAGTTTTTTCATGGAAAGTGTTCGAAGGATGTGGCCTGCTTAATTCCTCCCAGAGCGGTGCATGTTGGAAATGCACGTCGCGCTAATTCTTCATATCCGCATGAGGTTCAGCTTGTTACTCCTCGTACAACGCTTTTTAAGCAGTCTTTTATATGGAGAACATAATTCCTTTGGAATAATTTGCCCAGGACTGTGTTTCCCACCGAGTACAATTTACAACGATTCAAGAACAACGTTAATCGCTTTTTTCGCATACGCGTCGCTCCTGTAGCGCTTTAGGGACTTCATTGCAGCACGTGTGCTGGGCCCATAAAAAAAAGGTAAAAATGTCTATATTTTTAGTGTTCCGTACGGAACACTTATAAGATCACTTCGGTGTCTGTCCGTCTGTCTGTCTGTCTGTCCGTCTGTCCGTCTGTCACACCCGATTTTCTCCGAAACTATTTGTCATAGAAAGTTGAAATTTGGTAGTAATATAGGTATTGATGGCCTCATCGGAGCCATGTAGTTTTGAAACTTAAATTTTGACTTAAGGGGTTAGTTTTGGGGGGTGAAATCGGAAGTGAAAAAAAAATTTTTTTACTAGGTCATCGAGTGTGGTATCAAATGAAAGCTTGTGAAAACACGAGTAAAAAATATATATATAATGTAATACTTGCGCACACTTTTCTTCGTATTACTTTTAAAAAAATCGTGAAAAATCGCTGTCCCCCTACCTTATCTCGAAAAGTACTGATCAAAAAATTTTGAAAAAATCCTGGAATATTCTCCACAGGGTATAGATTGAACGAAAATTATCATTAACTTTAATAATTTATCTGGTATAGAAAAAAACCAAAATTTCAAAGTCACCAGTTTTCAGTAAAGATTGGAAACAAACTTTGTTGAAAACTCATTTAGGGTGTGTTTTGTGAAGTCACTGATCATTTTATACCACCCTAACAAAATTTTTTATTTTAAAAACAATCAACGTACGGAACACTAATTGTGCAAGTTCAACTTGCACTTGACCGGTTATTTTTTATTAAATTTGTTTTTTTTTAAGTTTCTTGAACAATTGGAAGTTATGTTATAAGAAATTTTAGTGCATTGGTTTCTCCTATGGCTTGTTTTAGACAGATTATAGTTTTGTAATAGTAGTTATTCTTACAATAAAAAACCATTCCGGGATAAATGGGTTTAATATTAAGTAAGTGATCCTCTTTGGATAAAAATTTTTACAAGATAAAAATGTTGAATATTTTTGTATTCATGTAACATTCATTAATCACATCTTTAGGTGTGATTTTTTCCTTTATTATTGAGATCCGCTATTTAAGGTGAATTTTCTTCAATCGGTCTTGATATAAGGAGTATATATATATATATATATAATATATAATATATATATATATATATATATATATATATATATATATATATATATATATATATATATATATATATATATATATATATATATATATATATATATATATATATATATATATATATATATATATATATATATATATATATATATATATATATATATATATTGTATATATATATAAAACTTATGCACTAGGCTATATAAAAACGAGTTAGTTTCAAATCAGTTTATTGAAATAAAATGACATTAACTCCAAGCTAGATTAAATAGTATTACATATTTGAAGAAACATTTAATATATTTGTAGTTATATATAAGGCCTTTTTGATTGAAGCATATTTAATAAATAATCACCTATATGGAATACATAGATGATATCAGAGTAACATTAAAAGATTAGCCACATATGTTAGTGCCGACATTGAATAAGGTTATAGTCCTCGAAGAGGCATACTTCGATTTAGTGTATGTTTCATCATCTATAGATCGAGAACCAACAGAAGTTGGGGCATTTAAAAATCCAGAAAAATGCCAAATAAGAATTAGAAATACGCAGTATGAACTGGACGAAAACATTGAAGAACAATGAACCGCTATTTCAAAAAGTATACAGAAAGTTACAGAGAGAGTACTGGGATATAAAAAGTATCAAGCTAAAAAAGTTTAGATTACCGATAAGGTTCTTAGTGTCCAAAGATATTACCAAATCCATGGGAATACGCGTCGTTGAATCAAATAACGCACAAAAATGCAAAGATGTAAGAATGATATCAAGACGCTGAGAAAATTCATGCGAAACATGACGTTTCCTGCTTTCGTAAAAAAAAAAAGAAATAAACGAAAATAACCAGTTCTGACATAAGCTCAGAAGCTCTGTAAACCTGAGAAGAGTATATATGAATTCTATTTAAGCGCACACCAACTATTTTCCTTAATAATATCTAAGCTCTTTAAAAGTACATGGTATAATAAAGCACCCGATCATGCCAATACAGATTCTATTATATAACCCAGTCTGTACCCACCGACTGACTAAAGCCTTTTTGCCTTGTTTTTATTTCCATCCTCTGTATTTTTATATCCATACAACAGCAAAAGTGACTGGCGTCACGTGTGTTGTGTATTAAATGGGACCAATAGTCGATAATTCAATTACCTATTAAACTAGGTCAAGGTACAATAATGTAAAAACAAACATTATATTGTACTCACACATTCACATGACAACTAATTGACACTTGAATAATATCAAAAGGCCATATATATTGTTCAAATGGTGTATACGCTACATCTGGTGAAGTGACTTTATTTATTAAATACTATAGTTTTTTAAATAAATACTCCAATTAAGAAAATATTTTACATATTTACTATTCAGACCATAATAGTATTTTTATAATAGTAATAAATTATATAATAAAATATTTTTTAATTAAAAGTATTTTCAGATTTAAAGGGTGCTAAGAGAATATTACCCCGAACCATAAATTTTTGTAGGAACCATATCAGTACACAGGGAAAACGTTATATTGGAAAAAAATGTAAAACACCATGTAGGGTAAATAAATAAATGATAAATTTTTATTTTTCCTAATAAAGAGAATTTTCCAAAAGTAAAGTAAAGAATTTACCTGGCGTCGTTATGAATTTATCTCAGGAAATGGTATTTATAAACACGGCACTATATCTTGAGTTTGTTTGTATTGTATTTTATAATATCTTTTTTGAAAATGCGGTGGGGATGTTATATGATTTTCTTAGTGCTATTATATGTATTTTGGGGACTATATGAAAAATAGTATGTGAGAAACCTTTTAGGCCGTGAAATCCGTATTTCATTATTTCTAAATATTTTACGTATTAGTATTCTATTATCCTATACCCTCACCATTTATTTTGTAATATGAATACAATTGAAATTGACATATATTTTCAAACGACAATAGATTATAATATTTAAATAGTGTAGCTGAGAGCAACACAGACGAGGTGCAGATAATATTTTCATTTATAAGATTAATATATTATATAATGATAGGTTTGTCATCGGCGTTTCCAAATTTCCAAGGAAGCAATGTTACTCTAGAAGAAGGAGGTAACACCACTCCTTGTATCGGGAAAATATTTGTAAACAGCGTCCTTCAAACAATAGCTATATTTATATTTTTCATCTGCACATCTAAAATCCAATTTATATTTATAGTTCTCACACAACTGAAATATTTAAATTGAGAACACTTGGACACAAAAAATAACTTCTTGCCACATTGGCCCCTTTTACATCATCTTTAAGCGTAAGATATAAAACTAACATAGTCGTTAATTTAACTTAAAAATCGTGAAGACTAGTGTGGAAGAGAAGCGACCAAAATGAAGAGGTTAATTTTGTTCACAAGAAACTTATTGGTAGAGAGTAACTATGGGCATTGTTACTAAATACAACATTTAAATAATATTTTTGATTTAAGATAAGTTCTAACATAACTCATTAATAGTCAATAACGGTAACTTACACATAACATAACTCAATAATACTGATAATAATATTTATGTTATATCCTAAGTTGAAAACTTTTATTTTGATAACATATTAAAAACTGCGGATTTAAATTTTGTTAGGACTAACTTCAGAAAAAAAAAATTCTCTTATGTATAACTATGGTATAAACAATTTTTAAAAGCATATAAAAGATATTTTAAAAATGTTTTACAATAAATAAGATTTAAATTAATTGTAAGAGAATGCTAAATACTGAACTCCTAACATATATGTAGGACAATGTAGCATGATTTTATAAACTTCTACAGGCTGTTCATCGTTATAAACTGCATAATTGATATTTACTTTAATAAGGATTATAAACTAAGTGAATTAAACCACACAGTGTCCTAATTTAATAATTTTATGGTTAGTAAGCTCAGATTGTGTTCGCCCTCTCCGGATTGCCCGTCTTTCCATATATCCTAACGATTTAAGAAATAGATGCTGATACCATTTGACATGCAGCTATTATATAATTACACGCAGTGTTAAAAATAAAAATAAGCAAAGAATGATCGATTGAAAAGAATCCCGCAGCACTTATTTTCTTCGTTTTCGTTTCGTACGCATGATTGGCAATTATTTGTAACTCTTTGTAGATTTCTTCGTATCCTCGATGAAATCTTATTCTTTCCATAGTATCATGACAAATATTTACTGTTTTGTTGATTTCTCTTGATAATCCTTCGCCTATTATCACCAAAGTTAATAAATTAGCCTAAAAAAATATCTTTAATAAAATTTATTACCCATTTAGTAATGTGTAATATATCCAGGTAAAAAACTGGCCAAGTGCAAGCCGGACTTGCGCAATTAGTGTTCCTTATGGTGATTGCTTTTAATGTAAAAATTTTTTTGTATGGAGATACAAAATGATCAGTGACTTCACAAAACACACCTTAAATGAGTTTATAACAAAGTTTGTTTCCGATCTTTGTTGAAAACTGATGACCTTGAAAAAATTGTTTTTTTATATACCAGACTAGCCGTACCCGACTCCGCTCGCGTGGACTTGATTCACTATTATCGCCACTGCTTATTCCTTATGTTATCTAACCTAATAAAATATATCCTATAACCTGGGATAACATGGTATATATATATTGAGTATATAATATATATATATAATATATATATATATATATAAACTAAATCGGATAAGTGGTCCTTGAGTACTAAGCGCACTAACGGACAGACAGACAGAGAGACGTTGCATTTTATATATATCATAGATTTTTTTTGATAATTATTAAGTTAAGAATTAAAAGAAAAAACACTTAAATGGGATAAGTGGTTCTCCAATGATAAGCACGCTAACGGAGAGACAGACAGACATAGAGACGTTGCGTTTTATATGTATTATATAGAATATTATTATTATTATATAACCTGGCCAGAGAACATATGTATGAATTTAAAAAAATATGTAAATCGGATAAGTGGTTTTCGAGTGATAAGTGTACTAACGGACAGACATATTTAACGGTTTAGGCAGCGTATTATTGCAACTTTTTTCCGACTTAATTCACTATTATCGTTACTGCTTATTTCTTATATTACCTAACGTAATAAAATATATCCTATAACCTGGCCAGAGAACATATGTATAAGCGCAAATATAGAAAAAAAAAAACACGTTCCATGTTTGACTGACGGGCTCAAGCCAAGTCAGCACAAACGCTATTACCATTGTGTATTGAGGAATAACCTGACAATGTTGCATGTTTTTAAAATCACTAACTTTTGAATGTTTTTGTGTATGTTTGTGTTGAGTCCTAAGTGTGGTGTGAATGTTGTTGGTGTAACGCCTGTGGCTGATATGACGAGGGGGACAATGATGACTTTTTCTTGTTTCCATAGCCTTTTTTACGTAGCTTGGTTTGGCTCTGGTGGTTGTGCTTGTTTCGCATCTATGTCGGTTGTGTTTGGGATTGATTTCGGTGGGTCCAGGCGGCGAGTACTTTTTTCTTAGTGATTTCTTTGTAAGGTTTTGTGATTTTGTTATAGCAACGCATGACGTGTTCGTTGATTTCTGTGGTGCAACTCATGGGTTGCTTTGATTTTCCCGCCTTGGTGGCTGTCGGCTTACTCGCCGGCACAACAGTTTTGGCAGGTCCATTTTCTTTTGCCCGGTCTTCATAGTTCTTGTCGAGCTGTCATTTTCCGTGACGTTCTCAACCGCTACGTCGCTCTCTCGATGCTTTTTTTATTGGTTTACTGGTGTTTTCAGTGTTCTGTGGTGTTAGAAGCTCAAAGTGTCCCGACAATGGGTTGCCTGTTAGTAGAAGGTGAATAGTTGGTGTGTTTCTTGTGCTTATTATTGTTGGTCTGTTTTTAAAAGTTATTATTGTTCTTTCCTGTTTTGAGAAGATATCAGCACACACACCACAACATGACTCAGGTTCCTCGGGATCGTCAATGCCCGTACTAGGAGAATTTAGAGAATATATAACCTATGTATGAATAAAAAAGAACACGTAAATCGGATAAGTGGTTTTCGAGTGATAAGCGCACTAACGAACAGACAGACAGAGAGACGTTGCATTATATATATATATATATATATATATATATATATATATATATATATATATATATATATATATATATATATATATATATATATATATATATATATATATATATATATATATATATATATATATATATATATATATATATATATATATATATATATATATATATATATATATATATATATATATATATATATATATATATATATATATATATATATATATATATTTATATTCTTTGCTACATGATATTGTTCCATATTAATGGTTTAGGCAGTGTATTGCATGAGAACGCGCTAGCGGCAAACTTTTTTCCGACTTGATTCACTATTATCGTCACTGCTTATTTCTTATGTTACCTAACGTAATAAAATATAGCCTATAACCTGGCCAGAGAACATATGTATGTTTAAAAAAAAAGCACATAAATCGGATAAGTGATTGTCCAGTGATAAGCGCACTAACGGACAAACGACAGACAGACAGGCAGAGAGTCGTTGCATTTTATATATATTATAGATATACATATTTACTATACAATTCTCCCACTAGAAATTTTTAATAGAGCAAGAGTCCAGTAAACAGAATTTAAAAATTAAAATTAATAATACATTATTTTTTTTTTCTTTACCTGTAATTCTATAGTTAAATTTCTATTGACTAACACATACCTAGCTATTTCAATAACGTCGTTTGTTCTAAAAAAGTAAAAGTTAATTTTTAGCTTATTCCCTAATATTTCACGTTAATTAAAACTAAATTAATTCAGTTATATCCTTGTTCTAGATTCACACTTTATCCTTAGAAAATTTGAAATGGAACAATAATTATAAAAACAACAATACTTACGATAAAAGCGGAAAAAAATATTAATTCTCCAACAGAAACGGAGATGAGCAATAATCGTTGGTGTAAAAATATTGTACATAACGAAGTACCAATAATACCAATTAGAAATAGAAAGATAAATATTAAAAATATGAATCCACATAAAGCGTTAATGTCTTCAATTAGTTTGAATAAATTATTTTGTAAACATTTATCTTTAATAACAGCTATTACATTCCTTGGTGATCTAATTCTTTGGTTGAGACTTTCAATTTGGTTTTTTATCTCAGAAATTATTAAACAAGTTGTTAAAATCGTTAATTCCAGTCTGTACAGGAAATAGGTAGAACCAATATAGAGTAATAAATTTTCTAATTTTTGACATAGAAAATAACTTCCATAAATAAATCTTGCTAGTGAGGAGAAAAACAACCCCAAAATAATTTTTCTTGAATTTCTTTTATCTATATTATCATTTGACAAAGAGTCAGATGTGATTAATAAAAAAATAATTTTAGTTTTGTTGGAAAAAAGCTTGATAGATATGACTACATTAACAATACAGAGACAAATATTCGTTACAATATATATACATTTAATTACTAAGATGGTGCTCAAGAGTTGTAAATAATTAGCTAAACAATATATTATATTAACAATAGGTCCAATGGTGCTGAGTGCTAAAAACATTGTGTAAAATATTTTTAATAATTTATTTTTATAATTCACCGGTGGTAATATACCAGAGACGGTACTTATTATCAGAAAAAATTTTAATAAATTTAAAAGACATTCTGTTAAAATGCTGTTAAGCAACAACAGTAACTTTACTACTACTTTTCATATTTATAGTAGGTACGTGGAAATATAAAATTAAATTTATTTCAACGACATTAAAATAATGAATTATGAGGAAAGTATTTTCTACTTTATGTCGATGTAATGATGTTTATAATATTTAATGTAATGATATTTTTTAATAAAAATTCGTAAGATAGAATCGATTAAAAAATATTCATGTTAAGAAAAACTTGTTGAATTTATTTTAATTTGAATAAAAATAATTTATATTTCTTCTTACTTATTGTAAAAATTTTCTATAAATTTGAGATATTTATATCATATATATATATATATATATATATATATATATATATATATATATATATATATATATATATATATATATATATATATAAATATATATATATATATATATATATATATTTTTTATATTTATAAAGGGTTTGCACCGGGTTTGCGGTCTGTGACAATTAACACTCGATTGCTGTTAAACTCTCTATATTTCGTTGTACTTCACAACTTCATCAGGAGAAACTATAATTTTTAGAAAAAACAGTGTGTCAGGAAATTTATTTGTAAATAAATAGTTATTTTAAAAACTTACTAACTAAGAGATGGTCACAACATTTATAAAAATAAAAGAACATCGACTACATTAGACACATAACAGAAACAAGAAAATACTTATGCACAGTGACAAATAACAGTTAACAATGAACTAATCTAGGCTATAAATCCGAAATCGGACCAAAAACGAAAAAACTATTATCAAATACAGTGGTTTAGTTATTCATAAGGTGGTTCAGTTATTGACTTGTAAAATTTATAAATTTAAAATATTACAATACATTACACTTAATTTACTGGTATCTGCCCTATAATTAACACAATCCTTATGTTTGTTTATGTGACACATTTCAAGAAACAGCCGATCCTTGTAATTACTTACTCTCTCCAAAACTTCCACATTGGCAAAATCGAACTGATGTCCCGTTTTTAAAACATGATCAACTAAGGCACATGACCTCTTATTTATTTGACAATCGCTTTTGTGTTGTGTAATTCTTTGTTTTATCCACTGCGATGTCTGTCCGATATAACATGAAACACAACCCAAACAAGACAACTTGTAAACTACATTGGTGTTATAAAGTAGAGGGGGTCTCTGCTTGAGTTGAGTAAACAAGGTACGGCTACTGAGACTGTTATATTTAACTATTTTAATGTGTGGAAAATCTTTGAAGATGGAAACCATTAAATCTGTTAATCCGCGCACAAACGGTAACTTTTTATATCTGAGAACATTGTGAGTTTCTTCTGTAGGGCCATCAAAATTGTTAGAATTGTAAATAAGTTTTTTCAAAATGTGTTTTGGATACCCGTTGTTGGAAAAAATTTTATATAACTTGGTCAGATTGGCAGGCAGGTAACTTTCGTGGCTAATATGTCTTATTCTGTTCTTCATTGCTATTACGCTATTATATTTTTGGTTCATAGGGTGATTTGAAAAATAATTAATAAACCTGTTGGAAGCTGTAGGTTTCTGACACCAATTCAAAATTAACACATTATCCTCAGTTCTAATGACCCGTGTATCCAAAAAAGGGACGCTACCATTATTCTCATGCTCGATGGTAAATTGCAAATGACTGTTGAAAGAGTTAAAAGTATCTAACATTTTTTTTAGTACAATTCGCAGGTACCGAACAAATGATATCGTCCACGTATTTATAAATGAATGGGACATCAAACTGAAGTTCTACCAATATCACATCAAGCAAATGATCTAAAACCATATTGGCCAACACGGGGGGACTTATGGGAGATCCCATTGGGGCTCCAAATATTTGTTTATAAAATCCATTGTTGAACCCGAAATATGTGTGTTCAAAAATAAATCTTATGAGTCTCATGAAATTGATACTTGACAACGTAGTGTGCGCTTCAATCAACAACCACTTGTCTTCCAGGATTTTTAAAACCAGATCAACAGGAATGTTGGTAAATGAGACCATGTCCAACGATATCAACACATGACCTTGTGGTAATCGCAACCCATCTATCATGTTTACAAAAGAGATGTGATAGAGCATTTTTTAATATATTAGACAGGAATTTTGAAATGTTATAAGTAGTGGCATTAATTGAGCTTACAATTGGTCTTAAAGGTATGTCGGGTTTATATACTTTTGGAAGACAGTACAATTTGGGGAAATGTGAATTATAAACCGACAGGTGTTTTGCGACCCCCCACTTAGTAATAAAAAAAAACCCTTTTTGCTATCAAAGTACGGTCGTTAAATCTACATTTATTTATTATATATATATATATATATATATATATATATATATATATATATATATATATATATATATATATATATATATATATATATATATATATATATATATATATATATGTGTGTGTGTGTACATATATATACTACTGTGATCAAAAAATATTAAGACTTTTGAAATAAATCGCAAACAGGTTATTTATTTTCCCAAATTTATTTCGTCCACTTCAACAGTTTTGATGTTGTATCCCTTTTCACACAAGTACCAGTTACCAAAGCACTGTCTATTATAGAGACAAAATACAACCTGCCCGAATACGTCATCAGTCTATCAAAACACTGCCTCGCTAATACATACTTCGTCTATTCAGGCCAAAGATACAAACAAATAGAAGGTGCACCGATGGGCTTTCCATTGTCACCAGTACTAGCTAATCTATACATGGAGCATTTCGAAACACTAGCTCGAGAAACTGCTCCACATAAACCGAAAACATGGCTACGATACATAGATGACACATTTTTGGTATGGCAACACGGTGAAGACAACCTAAACAAGTTCCTGGAACACCTTAACAATATACATCCAAACATTAAATTTACAATGGAAAGAGAAGTAGTAGAACAACTACCATTCCTAGATGTCTTGCTTCAAAGAAAATCAGATGGTTCTTTGTCTCACTCAGTATATAGAAAACCGACAGATACAAACAGATACTTAAATGCCAGCTCACATCATCACCCAGCCCAACTCTTCTCCGTTGCCAAATCCTTAGCTTACCGATCAGAAACCCTAACAGACAAGGAACATTTGCAACAAGAAACCAAGCTCCTTCGAAACGTTTTACTTTCAAATGGATACAGTCAAAACACAATCCGGCGGGCCCTAAATAAACAACACAAACCGGAAAGAAAGGCATATACTACAAAAGCATTTCTCCCATATATAAAAGGCATCACAGACAAAATAGGAAGACTTCTAGGAAAACACCAAATTGAGACTATTTACACAACGAATTCAAAAATTAAAGATATTTTACCTACACCAAAAGACATTATAGCCTTAGAAGACCAAGGTGTATATGAAATTCCATGTCAGGACTGCGATCTTTCATACATAGGCTAAACAAACAGGAAAATTATCGCCAGAAGAGACGAGCACAAAAACGCCGTAAAAAAAAATCCACTACCTCTTCTCTAGCACAACATGCACACAATACCGGCCACAAAATCGATTTTGACAAAACTAGAACCCTACAAAAAAGTGATAACCTATCCACTAGGGTAATCAAAGAAGCCATAGAAATAGAAAAGAGGCCCAACAACTTAAATAATCGGGATGATAGCCAACGTTTACCGAACTCTTGGAAACATATTCTATCCCAGTACCAAGTCCAACCAAGAGAAACAATAATTCAACCATATGTTACTCCACCAACACAAACATTAC
>CM032452.1:43206814-43216814 GCA_019049505.1 Pachyrhynchus sulphureomaculatus
ACAACAACAACTGCTGCTACTAACAAACATGAATTTTACTTATTTATGTAGTAGTTATTGGAGAAAATCGAAAAGTATACCATTTCAACCACATATAGCTCAAGTAAATTTAATCATTAGACGTAACAATGCTGTTCGACAAGTTCAACCTCGACTCAGACTACGAGATTATTGTTACAAATGCGAACGCACGACTATTTGGTATCTTATCGAAGAATAAACAGTCTTTCAGGATTTACGAAAAATTTCTTAGTATGTAATTAGTTAATATTTAGTACTTGTGTATTTAAAATTGTATCCAGTTATAAAATAGACGACATGGTTAAGTAATAACATGTTTTTTATTAGAGCTTACTAAAACTAGTACAGATAAATAAAACACATCTTTATTCAACATCTATCCAAATACATTTTGTATTATATACATATTTACCAAAAATTGATTTATGTATTTTTAAGTTAATTTTTTTTGGGTTTTGAAAGCCATACACCACTTGTTGTAGATGATGATGATGACGATTCATTTCGGTCTCTTACAGATCTATATTGATTATATAGACTTTCTTTATTAGTAAATTGTTTCTTAGTTTCATTTTCCAATTTGTCCTTTTGTCTTTCCAAAGTATCTTTTGGTATATAGCCTCTACTACGTACAGTTTGCCATGAAGCTTTTTTGTAATATCGAGTACAATTGGAGCAATAAATATTCTGATCATAAGGTTTATGACCCAAATAGGTTTTTTTTATTTTGACATGAAGGACATTTCCAACTTATTAACGACGACGACGACGACGACGACGATGAGGAATCCATTCTTAATCGATTTCTATCTCGTTTTCTACTAAACAAACACCTACACACATTCAAAAAACCTCTTTTTAATATTATTTGATAAGATTATTTTATTTTACTCCTACTACCTAATTCATTTTCAGTATCTACATAAAATGATATCCTAAGAGATCTGACCAATATCAGATGAATAACTTAATACTAGTAAGTAAATGTTTCTTGTTTTTTCAATTTATTTGTTTATGAGGTATATAGATTATTTAAATATATAATTTTTCACTTTAGGATATTTTTCTATTGCTTCTTTAAATGTTATCTCCTCTTCTTCATTCGAGGCTTCAACTTTCAAGTATTTAGCAGGTATCATCCATGCAATCTCTATTTTAGTTGGTGGATTCTCTTCATACACATACACAACGACTTGTTCATTTTATATGCATATGTGTTGAACACCACGTCTGAAATAAATACATATACACATGTTGTAATAAAATAATACAAACAGAATTTAATTTTTAGTATGTCCTTTTCATTTAAAAAAATATGTCATCTATATTTCTTATGAGAGATGTATATTGGATAATGTTAAGAAAATTCTTTGTTGTAAAATTCACTCCAACACCAGAATATATAATAAAAACAAAATAATCACTTGAATAAATTTTTCAATAAAATATATAACATATTGGTGGAAAGCACCTTTACATTTTCAGTTTCAAAGACGTATAAAACCATTTTTTATTTTATTTGCGAAATATTACTACACAATAACAACTACACACAGAGATGTAATTTGACTCGGAGTAAGAATTTTAATGCTTATATAGTAAATACAGAAAAAAAAATATAAATCACGCCATTTGATATTTGGAAAATTTATGTGACTAGTTAGAGCAATAAATTATCAAATTTTTACATTTCTAATATGTTGTTTACTTAAAACCTTATCAGACAACATTTTTACAGATAAAACGAATCCACTAGTTTACATTTTTGCTTATCTTTTGGAATTTTTAATATACTAATTGAATCTCACGACGATTTTGTATGTGATTAAATCCCCTATATAATGGGTGTATAAAATGGTCTTAAAATCAATACAAATTCATTCATCTAATCGTTACTTAATAATATTCTAAATAATACTAATAATACCGGGATACCGGGCGCCCTCGGGAGTAAGTAGCCTTGCTGTGGCATCCAGGCTCTGCCGCAGTCGACCCTTCTTTCCTAGGATACTCGTGGGAATACTATGTTAAATAATAATAATTATAATAATGAAAATGGAAGGGTGTTGCGGAGGCGGACCCCTGTCGTACAACAACAACAACAACGACAGACGAACCAAACAACCGCCTCAGCCGAAACTACCCCGATAGTTTTACCAGATCCGACATTGTAGGTGATGGAAATTGCCTTTTCCGTGCAGTTAGCTTACACTTATATGGCCACCAAAACATCATGAGAAACTCCGAGAGGTTGCTCTAAGATATTTACAACAAAACTGGTCGGAACTTCACACATTTTCATTAATTGAAGTCGACGATATAAAAGACTTCAATAACTATTATAATTATATGAGGAAAAATGGCACCTATGGAACGAGCCTAGAGATACTTGCCCTCTCGGAAACACAAAATAGCAACTTTCATATCTTCTCAAAACAACGAAGAACAAGACATACAAAAATAACCTTTACGGACAGACCAACAATAATAAGCATGGGAAAATACAACAAAACCATTTACCTTCTACTAACAGGTAACCCAATGTCGGGACACTTTGAGCTTCTGACACCACAAATCATTGAAAACATTCCAGAGAACAGCAGACCAATAAAAGAAGCATCGGGCGAGCGACGTAATGGTCGAGGACGTCGCGGGAAATGGCAGCTCGACCAAAACGATGAAGACCAGGCAAACCGAAAATGGACCTGCCAAAAGTGTTGTGTCGGCGACTAAGCCGACACCCACCAAGGCGGGAAAATCACAGCAGCGCATGAGTTGCACCACAGGAATCAACGAACACGCCATGCGTTGCTGTAATGAAAACACACCTGACAAAGAAATCACTGAGAAGAGAATCACTCGCCGCTTGGACCCACCACCACCAATCCCAAGCGCAACCGACGTAGATGCGGGACAAACACAACCACCAAAGCCAGGCCAGGGCCCGAATGTTTTGCAAGAACAACACGCAACTACCAAGGCTGGCAAACCAAGACAGCGGTTAAAGTGGACGGATGAGATGAATAGGACACTAAAGCCATCAACACGTTCGCTATACCTATACTCACATATTCATTTGGTATCATCAAATGGTCACAAACAGACATAGAAAATATTCACATTCTTATACGATCTCAATTCACCAAATACAGAAAATTACACCCCAACGCATGCAAAGAAAGACTTACCATCGAGAGGAAGGCAGGAGGAAGAGGAATTATAGACATCAGATCATTACACACAAAACAAATACAAGCACTTAGGAAATTCTTTCACAGCAAGCAAACCAGCCTCCACACAGCGACAGTGAAAGCAGACAAAAACTACACACCTCTCGACTTATCCCGGGCAGACCACTCAGCAGACACACACAGTCACACCCAATTACAACAGGAAAAGATGAAAACGTGGTCAGAGAAAACACTCCACGGAAAACACAGATACCACATAGAACAAGACCATATAAATAAAAAACAATCATACACCTGGTTACAGAATGGGCAGCTATTCCCTGAAATAGAAGGCTTCTTACTTGCCATCCAGGATAAAGTCATATTAACCAGAAACTACCAAAAGCATATCATCAAAGACCCGACTATTGCGGAGGACAGATGTAGGAAATGCCACCAGCAGAAAGAAACGATCGAACACATAACGAGCGGATGTAAAATATTGGCCGGAACAGAGTACACAGCCAGGCATGATTCAGCTGCCAAAGTGGTTCACCAGGCACTGGCCACAACATACAAACTCATAGAAAACACAGATCCATACTACAAATACACACCAACATCCATACTTGAAAATAAAGATTACAAGCTCTACTGGGACATCAGTATCCATACAGATAAAACAGTCTCCGCCAATAGACCCGATATTACTTTTGAGTGCAAAAAGGAAAAGTCACCTATCTAATTGACATAGCCGTCCCCAACGACACGAACATCCAAACGAAATACACAGAAAAAATTTCCAAATACACAGACCTTGCAACGGAAATAAAAAGGCTATGGAAACAAGAAAAAGTCATCATTGTCCCCCTCATTATATCAGCCACGGGCCTTACACCAATAACATTCACACCGCATTTAGTACAATTAGGACTCAACACAAACATACACAAAAACATTCAGAAGTCAGTGATTTTGAAAACATGTAACATTGTCAGGTCATTCCTTAATACACAATGGTAATGCGTTTGTGCTGACTTGGTTTGCGCCCGTCAGCCAAACATGGAACCACATTGACCAAATGTGAGAAAGAAGAATTTTTTGTACTAATAATAATAATGAAGATTTTTAATGAAGAAGAAGAATATGTCAACAAAGTTATTAAGCAAAATAAAGAATTACTAAGACTATTGGAATTAAGGGAAATGGAAATTGCCGAAGCAGAAGAAGAAAATTTACCCTTAAATATATTAAAACAAAGATTACAACAACAACAACAAACTGTTCAAGTTGAGAATAATGATGATGATGATGATGATGATGATGATGATGATGATGATGATGAAGAAGATGATGATGATGATTATGATGATGATGATGATGATGATGATAAAATCCCTCTGAGTATATTAAAATAAAAGTGCTTAAAGGAGAAAAAGGATGAGGAGGAAGAGATGATAATAGTTAGTGACCAATCAGAGAGTGAAATGGATGTGGATAATGATGATAGATACAATGCAGATGAGGAGGAGTATTCTGATAATGAATATTTAAGTTGGGAGGATGTCATTAAATTAGGATATCAGATATTATAATAATTTATATAGTTTAGATTTTAGATATTTTGTATTATAAATGTTTTTTAAGAAGAAAATAAATATTTCTCTCATATAAAACTTTTGTTTAATATTTTAACATTAAAATCTCTAGAGGCCTAACTATTTTATTCTATTCAATACAAATACTATGAAAAAACAAAAATAAGGGTAATATTGAAATCAATTCAGTTAAACAAGGAAAATACATATCATTCTTCTCTATAGTGAGTCAACTCTAATTTGTTTTGTGGAGACATTTATATAAAGTCATATTATATATGTGTGCTTTGTAAAAGTTTTATTAGTTGTAAAGTAACTGTGACACGATGCAGTTGGCTGTTCTCGATATTCAGGGATTTAACTTTTTATTTGCTGCCGATGATGCTAATGATGATGATGATGATGTGTATGTGGAAGAATTCCATGCTAAAGAAATTACGATATCAAATGGTTTACAGACAAGTCATTATGTATTGAAACCGAAAATACCCTTTGCTCAATTATCTCGACTCAATAAAAGAGCTGTTTGTAAGGCTGAAAAGGAACATGGTTTACGATATTCTTCCGGCTATGTAAATTACAATCAAATTGGAGAAATTTTAGATAGAGTACTGGACAATATTGATGTATTGTATGTAAAAAGAAAACATATTTTTCGATTCGTTCAAGACAACATTGCTGCTGCTTCTAGTACTAATATGCATACTAATCCCAATTTCAAGATGATCGATATAGAAACTTTAAATGTATGGAACATACCAACATTTAAAACTACAAAACCTTCCTGTTTAGATCATAATCTAACCTACAATGCTAAAGTTCAATGTAGTACTACAAATTGTATAACACTATTGACATGGCTTTCGATATTCATCCCATAATGTATATCAACATCAAAAATCAATCTATATTTAATAATAAACTTAGATTTAAGGAATTTTTCGTAAAACAATGTTAACGAATAATTTGTAGAAAAATTAATGAAAGAGCGAGTTTAATAAATATTTTCAATTCAAACCTGTGTGTTTTATTATTATTATACTATTTCAAATACTAACTATATAAAAGTAGTAAGAATATAAGGACTTTATTATTATACTAGAAAAACAAAATATTAAATATTTAAGGATATAAGGACTTTATTAGGACAAATATACATATATCTATTACTTAAAAACTAAACATTCTATAAAAGGTAATAAGAATTATCAAGGAGTTTCTACTGGAACATCACAGGTTGCCTCTTTGTTCTCGTTGTTGTTGTTGTTGGTATTCTCGTTCACCAATGGGTCGTGGAAATATTGATTGCACATATTTATCTATAAGATGTACCAGCCAGATATCATGACATTTCAAATGCATTCTTTGTTGTTGTTGACCCACTGAAAGATATAACAGATCGTTATCACGAACACCATAGGATATACATCCTCCATTTTGATATAAACCGACTCCACTTAACAATTTACCAGGTGTTAAGTCGACAGCATCACGATTAATCCAAACTCCATTTCTTTTTGTTACTACATATACTTGATCTCGTTGTTGTTGTTGTTGTTGTTGTTGTTGTCGTTGACGTTCTTCACTCATTGTTTATTTGATTTTATGTGGATCAAATACTGACTACTAACCACAACATATCCATTTAAATATACATATCCCTTCTCAGTGGTATAAGACCCTTATCAGTTGATGAATTCACAGGAGAATCTAAGTATAACATTTATTAAATTGTCAAAGATTTCATCTTATTTGCAAAATATAATGAATTTATTCAGTCAAGATGATTTAGTACATAAAACTTGTAGAAGAATTGATGATTTTGTCAAGAAATTATCATGTTGTTGGTGTTGTTGTGAAACAAGGATTCGATTATTATCTTATCGAGAATATTTAACACCTTATATCGATCGCAAACAAGTTACAACAAATAATAATTTAGAAACACATTACGTATCATGTGTATGGTCACATCCTGGAGTTCGAGAAGGACCCGATACATGTGAATGTTTCCACATTCGTATGGTACTAAGACGTGTCAATGAAGAATTGTCATCGTTGTCGACATCAAACAAATACGCACAATGTAGTATTTATTGCAATCATAATAATAATAGTAATAGGTTGATTGATCAATTATCGAAACTAGTTGTAAGTCTATCGAGCTGTTTCAAAAAATAAATGTTTTTTTTGACTAATACAATGTTCAATAAATGATAAAAGCTAGTTGTGTTTATTAGTACTCTTGAATAAATCAAAACAAAAATACCAAATTTTCCAATCACCAGATATTTGTTATGACAAACATATCTCTTATCATATTATTTTGAATTTTTATAGACTAAATTAATCCACTTTTTTTGTTATTTTTGGGATTTTTAGCGACTAGTCGACTCCATACATCATTATTTATGTGTATATATTTGATTAACTTTTTCAAAAAATTTAAAGTAGTTTAAAACATAAAACAAATAGTTTTGTCCATCTAACCATGTTATCAAATATACATCAAAGTATGAGTGATATTGGTCGATTTAAATTAAATTTACAATGTCCAGTGTGTGGTTTGAAAACTATAGAATGGTATGATTGGAAGGTTAATTATAATGTAACTAAAGGACGATTTAAACAATGTAAGAGATGTTTCCAAGTAGTACAACATTTACAACAAGTTCAAATTTATTGTCGAGATATTAATAGTACAACGAATAGAGAATATTTTGGTGATAGTGGTTGGAGTCAATGTATCCTATTTGGTTCTCCCGAATATATATGCTCATCGTTATCATCATCATCAGATGAAGATAATAACCCTAGATGAATATATTCAAAGACTCAATAATAAAAATTCATCCATTTCTCGTATTATTTTTAAAATCATTAAAACAACTGTACAACAAACTGTTTAAATTTATTGTCAAGATATATTGGTTAACATATAGAGGTTATTTATTAGGATTTTTGATAATTTTACTCCTATTTTTAAGACATTTTGTACTTTTTGTATTAATTTAGTGTGATTTTCTCTATATTTAGTCATATTATTATATTTACAGGCTATTTCTTAGTTTATTAATATTAGTCAAATATTCGTTCTTTTGGAAACAAATTTTGATTTATACAAATATCAGAATTACTAAGTAGTAGTAACTTCTTGAGAACAAACAACAACTTTTACGTTTACATTTAACGTTACGACAACCAAACACGGTCAATTTCTTGGTCTTTCAATTATTGCACTCTCAAAGCATTCGAATCTACTTCTTATCAACTAATTTTAACCTTTCTTATCTGTTTTTGCTGAACTCGAATTTATATAGTTATTTGTACTTTATACATTTGTAACTTGAAAACAAACAACTTTTACGATTACATTTAACGTTACGACAACCTAATACGGTAAATTTCTTGGTCTTTCAATTATTGCATTCTCAATGCATTCGAATCTACTTCTTATCAACTAATTTTAACCTTTCTTATCTGTTTTTACTGAACTCTCTCTCTCATTTATACATACTATTAAGCAATTCATATTTAATATTTTTAGTCAAATATATAGTTATTAATAAAGAAAATTATACATTGCAATTTGTACTGTATCCAATACATTTTACATACTCTTATCGACAAAAATTTGATCTTTCTTATCAAATTTGTTGAACTTTCATTTAATTTTATAACTGGTTTTTGTTGGTATCATTTCGTACCAGGCAAAATATTATTTACATCTTAAGATTTTAGTTAGTTATTAGTAAAATATATTGTTTTATAGATATTTTGTACTTTTAAGTATTTAAGTAAGTCAATAATTTAAACAATTCATAGTTTCTTGTACAATAAAACAAACGAAATTAATTTACACATACTTTATTAAATTTTATTTATTACTTGTTTGTTTTTTAGTTGTTGTTGTTGATACCACCTAACACATTTATTTTTAGTAACATTTTGTATACATCTTCAACGAGTTTTCTCATTTAGGCTAGAATAATTTTTATTTTACTCTTTTAACATTTATTTCCGTAAAATTAATTAATCTATGTGCTCATACTTGTGTGTTTTATTTATTTATCTCAACTTCAACCCATATAGCAAAATACAACGAGTCCAAACTAGGCTTAGGCTCATCTCATTTTAACACATATATATTTTACTTTTATTACAATCCAACTAGGCCAAATTATACTAATCTAGGCTCATTTCATACAAAACTAAGTAACTTCTTGAGAACAAACAACAACAACTTTTACGTTTACATTTAACGTTACGAGAACGAAATATGGTAAAAAGCTATGCTCATACATTTTAAAATTTTACTATTATTAAAAGCCAACGAGTTCAAACCATTTCCTCCAAACTCGTTGTTTTTTTAGATTCATTTAAGCTCATTTTATACTTATTTTACTATTCTTGACAAATATGTGATTTATTTAACTTTTGCTTTCATGTAACAAAATCCAACGAGTTCACACAAAATTTCAAAACGATACCAAATTATACTAATTTAAGCTCATTTCATACTTAATATCAATATAATAATAGTAGGAACTTCTTGAGAACAAACAACTTTTACGTTTACATTTAACGTTACGACAACGAAATACCGTAAATTTCTTGGTCTTTAACTTATTGCATTCTCAATACATTTTACTCAACTCATTATCAACTATTTTTGAACTTTCTTATCTATTGTGTGTAACCTAACAGACCATTTAGACAACAACATTTTAATCGAATCCAAATATCGTTGTTTTAAACTATTTTAAGCTCATTTCATACTTATTTTACTATTCTTGACAAATATAACCAATTTTACTACTCTTCTATGCATTCAAAGCAACTCCTTGTCAGCTATTTTTGACCTGTCTTATCTATTGTGTGACCTCTCAGACCATTTCCAACACACGTCATTTCTATTTTTAGAATATTACCCAGAAGTTTACTGGTTTTCAATTCAAGGAAATTAGCATGAGCCATACTTTTTGTTTACATTTAGCCTTATCTGCTACATTTTTACCGACTTTACAGCGCCATACAACAAATTAGGGGAACGTTTACCAATTTTTACCTCTAAAATACATCCTAATAAGGCCTTTTTGCATACAATTCCAACTAACCTGAACTAACCTGAACTAACATATTACCTATTCAACCACTTTTACACCATAGCTTTTACACTTCAAAATATCAAACAAGTGCAGTTTCGACTAG
>CM032452.1:43221814-43224973 GCA_019049505.1 Pachyrhynchus sulphureomaculatus
AAAAATGCCATCTCGAACATTCATTTCTAAGGAATAACGTCAAGCCAGTGGTTTCAAAGCTGCGAAAGATCGACTAACACTTCTGCTGGGTGGTAATGCCACTGGTGATTTCAAACTGAAACCTTTACTAGTGTACCATTCAGAAAACACCCCGTGCAATGCGAGGCACAGACAAGACAAGTCTACCAGTTGTGTGGCGATCAAACAGAAAGGCGTGGGTTACACGGGAAATTTTTCAAGAATGGTATTCTAATAGTTTTTGCCCATCAGTCAAATCATACTGTGACAGAAATGGGCTTGAACCTAAAGTTATATTACTCTTAGACAATGCCCCAGGACATCCAACCTCACTTGATACGCCCAGAGACTTAAAAGTGTACGTAAAGTTCCTTCCACCAAACACTACGTCAATATTACAACCTATGGACCAGGGAGCAATAGCAAACTTCAAAGCTTATTACCATCGCCGCACTTTTAGCCAACTAATTCATGAAACTGACGGGGAAGGAAGACAGTCTATGCGAGAGTGGTGGAAGTCATACAACATTATGAAGTCTATTCACAACATAGAAGAGGCTTGGAAGGAAGTTAAAATGAGTTGTATGAATGGGGTGTGGCGTAATCTTTGGCCAGATGTAGTGGAAGCACCTAGAAGAATTGTCCAGATGCAGAGACAAGTGCTTGAAGACATTGCTGCAATGATTGAGGGGTCTGAACTTGAAGATGTCACGGTAGAAGATCTCGTAGAACTTGTAGCAACGCACGACGATCCTATTAGCAATGAAGATCTGATCGAGTTACAGAATAATCCTATCTACGATGAGGAAGAACAAGTAGAAGAGAAAGTTTTATCTTCAGGGGAAATACAAAATGCACTTTCAAAAATTTATTCAGGTTTGGACATATTGCAGAGTATAGACAATAATGATGACCGTGTCTTGACCGTGTGTCAAACAATAAAAAACAGTGTTGGGTGTTATGAACGTATTTTACAAGAACGTAAACAAAACGTTACCCAAAAGACAATAGATGTATTTTTCCGTAAAAAATAAGAGTATGTATTGCATAAAGTGTTCTTAGAATTAAAGTGATTGATTAAAAATGATTTGTATTTTTTTGTATTAAATTTTGACTATGTTTAATCATAAACCTCGATATACGCGAATTTCAGTTAACGCGATTTTTTTCGGAACGTATCCCTCGCGTAAAGCGGGGTATTACTGTATATATATATATATATATATATATATATATATATATATATATATATATATATAATATTATATATATATATATATAATATATATATATATATATATATATATATATATATATATATATATATATATATATATATAAATATGTATATATGTATATATATATATATATATATATATATATATATATATATATATATATATATATATACTAGCCGGGCCCGCGGCTCCACTCGCGTGGACTTGATTCAGTACTATCGTCACTGCTTATTCCTTATGTTACCCAACGTAATAAAATATCTCCCATTAACGTTACACTTTCTCGGTGCGTTAAGTTATTTTTTGTTTGATTTCAGGCAAAAATGTCGAATGGCGAAATTGTCCTGGCATTTTAACGTAATGTGTTTATCGTCCGCATAAGTTGTTCTCAGACGTCACAGCTCCTATACAGGGTGTTGTCAAAAAGGCCTTATTACTTTTTGTGTAAAATGTGTCCAAAAGATCCTTATTTGCGTGAATAGGGTAGTTTTTTGTTGAAACTTGTTGAAAAAGGCCTAAATGAGTGTGTAAAAGGTCCTTATTCGTGTAAATGTGGGTTGTTTTTGTTGTAAAAAGGGGTTGAAAAGTATATAGTCAAAAGGTCCTTATAGTAGAAGGCAAGGTTAGATGTATATAAATTTTTGGTTTTATCGTAACGGTAAATGGTTTACCGTAACGTAATAGTGTGTATTTCAACAGCGCTTATTTTAGCAGGGTATCTTAACTTCATTAAAAACTTCGTAAACTTTCATTTGAGGAGAAGTTGCATTAGTTTAGATGAGTTTTGATTGGTCTCGTTGCACGAAAGTAGGCGTAACTCGATAAGAAAAGTGTTATTTTGATAGGTTGAATGTGTATGTAGTGTAAAAGGTTGATAAGAAAATTCGTATTGGTTGGTTGACTCGGTAAAATGGGTGTTGTCTATTCCATAAGGCATGTATTTGATTGGTTTGTTGTGTAGAAGGTAGATAAGAAAAGTATAATTTGATAGGTTGACTAGGTAAAATGGGTGTTGGCTAGTCGAAACTGCACTTGTTTGATATTTTGAAGTGTAATATGTTAGTTCAGGTTAGTTCAGGTTAGTTGGAATTGTATGCAAAAAGGCCTTATTAGGATGTATTTTAGAGGTAAAAAATTGGTAAACGTTCCCCTAATTTGTTGTATGGCGCTGTAAAGTCGGTAAAAATGTAGCAGATAAGGCTAAATGTAAACAAAAAGTATGGCTCATGCTAATTTCCTTGAATTGAAAACCAGTAAACTTCTGGGGTAATATTCTAAAAAATAGAAATGACGTGTGTTGGAAAATGGTCTGAGAGGTCACACAATAGATAAGACAGGTCAAAAATAGCTGACAAGGAGTTGCTTTGAATGCATAGAAGAGTAGTAAAATTGGTTATATTTGTCAAGAATAGTAAAATAAGTATGAAATGAGCTTAAAATAGTTTAAAACAACGATATTTGGATTCGATTAAAATGTTGTTGTCTAAATGGTCTGTTAGGTTACACACAATAGATAAGAAAGTTCAAAAATAGTTGATAATGAGTTGAGTAAAATGTATTGAGAATGCAATAAGTTAAAGACCAAGAAAAAATTTACGGTATTTCGTTGTCGTAACGTTAAATGTAAACGTAAAAAGTTGTTTGTTCTCAAGAAGTTCCTACTATTATTATATTGATATTGAGTATGAAATGAGCTTAAATTAGTATAATTAGGTATCGTTTTGAAATTTTGTGTGAACTCGTTGGATTTTGTTACGTGAAAGCAAAAGTTAAATAAATCACATATTTGTCAAGAATAGTAAAATAAGTATGAAATGAGCTTAAATGAATCTAAAAAACAACGAGTTTGGAGGAAATAATTTGAACTCGTTGGCTTGTAATAATAGTAAAATTTTAAAATGTA
>CM032452.1:43225073-43245841 GCA_019049505.1 Pachyrhynchus sulphureomaculatus
GTGTTCGCCCTTTTCAGGTTGCCCGTCTTTCCGGGTATCCTAATGTCCTAATGATTTAAAAAATAGATGCTGATACCACCTGATATGCAACTATTACATAATTACACGCAGTGTTAAAAATAAAAATTAGCAAAGAATGATCGATTGAAAAAAATCCTGCTGCAGTTATTTTCTTGGATTTCGTTTGATATGATTGATCAGCAATTATTTGTAACTCTTTGTAGATTTTTTCATATCCTCGATGAAATCTTATTCTTTCCATAGTATCATAACAAATATTTACTGTTTTATTGATTTCTTTTGATAATTCTTCGCCGATTATCACCAAAGTTAAGAAATTAATCTAAAAAATACCATTAATAAAGTTTATTATCCACTTAATGTGTAATATATCCAGGTGGAAAAGAGTTTTATTTGTGTCGAGAACAAGAACAGGTGACAAGGACACGCAGAGCTTATGTCAGCTAATGCTCAAGACAAGAATAAAACTTGCCAAAGGGGTGTTATTATTTTTGTCTAAAATGTTACGTAAAGTTTATGAAACTGAAAACTATTGACAAATAGGTACTTTTTATAAGTGGCACCCTAAAAACTAAAGAATTGTGTTATATGGATTACTCATTTAAATGAAGGCTACTCAACAGGAAATAACAATCCCAAGATGGCATAAGAAGTTCAGAGATGCCTATTTTATTCGCATATCTTGCGTAAAATTCTACATACTATATATGTTATACTGTCTCCGTGTTGCTGTTCACCCATAGATGATTCTGCCGCCTCCAACTGTCCACTATTTTGTTGTCCCAAATTTATATAGAGTTACATGGTTTTAGAGGAAATAATCACATAATTCTTTAATCTATTGTGGTACATTAAATTTTTTTTATGCGCTACAGGATCGAGGCGTGAGCGGAAAGAGCACATTGGTCTTAAATCGCTGCATATTTTACTTGTTCGGAAATATATTTCTTGGCAAATCATTCAAAAGCAATGAGGTTCTCTACATAAAAGAATTTTTGAAAAGTGCGGTATGAAGAGCGAAATGCTGAGCTTCATACAGAAGTGATCAGTTTGCTCCGAGAGGCTGCTCTAAGATATATACAACAAAACTGGTCGGAACTTAACACATTTTCACTAATTGAGGACGACGATATGAAAGACTTCAATAACTACTATAACTATATGAGGAAAAATGGCACCTATGGAACGAGCCTAGAGATACTTGCCCTCTCGGAAACCCAGAATAGCAACTTTCATATCTTCTCAAAACAACGAAGAACAAGTGATACAAAAATAACTTTTAGGGACAAGCCAACAATAATAAGCACAAGAAAACACACCGAAACTATTTACCTTCTACTAACAGGCAACCCAATGTCGGGACACTTTGAGCTTCTGACACCACAAAAACACTAAAAACATCCCAAACAACAGTAGACCAATAAAAGAAGCATCGGGCGAGCGACGTAACGGTCGAGGACGTCGCGGGAAATGGCAGCTCGACCAATACGATAAAGACCGGGCAAACTGACAATGGACCTGCCAAAAGTGTTGTGCCGGCGAGTAAGCCGACACCCACCAAGGCGGGAAAATCAAGGCAACGCATGAGTTATACTACAGGAACAAACGAACACACCATGCGTTGCTCTGATAAAAGCACAAGTCCTGACAAAGAAACCACTGAGAAGGGAATCACTCGCCGCCTATACCCACCACCATCAATCCCAAACGTAACAGATGAAGTATTTAATCAAAAACTCCCGCAACGACAAAGAAATCCCAACAGCACAAAACCAAAATTCAAACGGCAAATAAGAATAGAAAACCAAATCAACAACATCACACCTTACCCAGTTTATCAACGGGAACGTGTCCAAACGAGTCACACAGAGTATAAACAAGATCAAGTCCGGGTCTCCCAACAGAACACTGCCAGAAATCCTGGATACTCTGAAACAAAAATTATCCGTATTTGCCGCAAGACTTCGTAGATACAAAGAACCAAACGTGAGGAAAGATACCAACAACCTCTTCCGAAGAAGCCAAACACAGTTCTACCGGAAAACTATGCACAGCAAACAGACAGCAGTGACCGAACCACCAAACAAACAAGAACTCACAGATCATTGGAAAAGTATCTGGTCAGAACCCAAACTACCCAATAATAACACCCCCTGGATCAAAGCCAAAGAAGGCAAAGATAAACATGTGACAGAACAGGAAAATTCCACATTAACTACTGTGGGACCAAAGAGCATGATGAGGCGCCAGGATGCAAGAAGTTCCGGAGGTAGAATGGCCCCCCGTTCGGATCTCCGGGTGGGGGCTGGTTCGGAGGCGTCGACTTGCAGACATCAAATTTTAAGATAGATTTTTGCAACATACGAGGTATAAACTCGAACATAAATTCAGTGCATCAACACCTGCAATCAGATAAACCTCATGTACTCGCTCTATGTGAAACCAAGGTCAGTCCATCGACCAGCACGGTCAACTATCTTTATCCTGGGTACGACTTCTATTCCCGATTTAGGCGTAACTTTGGAATCTGTCTTTTTGTCAGAAGCGACCTCTCTTGTCAACGAGAAGAAGATCTGGAGCCCCCAAACTTTGATGTTATGTGGTTAAAAATAACGACTCGACAAACCACAAGGTTTATCTGTATCCTGTATCGACCACCAAGTGATGCCAATTTTCGAACACTTTTCGCTTCTCTTGCAGACACCATCGATCATTTACAAAGTAACTATCCAAGTGCCGAAATTGCCATCCTGGGCGACTTTAATGTCCACAATATCAACTGGCTCAAATATTCAAATACTACCGACGAACAAGATCGTGAAGCTGAATCATTCTCAATCAGTTGTGGCTTAACTCAGCTTATTGACGAACCAACACGGATCCCTGATCGAGACGGGGAGTTCGCCAGTCTTCTTGATCTGTTTTTAACCACCAATCCGGAGATTTACACGGTCACCGTAAATCCGCCGTTAGGTTCTTCCGACCATAAACTGCTTTCGACATCGAGTATCCTGCCAATCAGTGACAGAGAGGCGCCTAGGCCCGCGCAAGATTTGGCACTACAAATCTGCTAAATGGAAGATCTCATGGAATACTTTCGAACTTTCCCTTGGATGGACGTTTGTTTTTCGATTCGATAACCCATCTGACTGCGCCAGGGAGGTCTCCGATGTTATTTTGGCTGGTATGGAAGCTTACATCCCTTTTTCGAAGAAATGCTCCTCCAACGGCAAGCCTTGGTTCGACCGAAAATGCAAAGAAGCTGTTGCTTCTAAACATATTGCCTACCGACAATGGCGTGAAAATCCTAACACCGTAAATCGAAACATCTTTGTTCATGCCCGGAACAGATGCAAGGGAATTATCGACGAAACCAAGGAGGCACACAATCAACGAATTAGAAACAAACTTCTCGCTTGTCCCAAAAATTCCAGGTCCTTTTGGGCAGTCGCTAAGGCAGTTAGTCAAAATTTTACCAAATCCACCATACCACCACTCACACGGCCAGATAATTCCATTGCAACCACACCTGTTGAGAGAGCGAACTTGTTGGCTGAACTTTTTGCTTCACATTCTACTGTCGATTTCCAAGGAAAAACACCACCTACTATTCCCATATTGCAGTCAAGGATGCCCGATGTTGTCTTCAGACAGCGCATCATAAAGCGTATTTTAATGAAGCTAGATACCAAGAAGGCTTCTGGCGCTGACGGAATACCTGCCATAGTTCTCAAAAACTGTGCAAGCGAACTAACACCAGTTTTCTGTAGACTTTTTAACCTATCCTACAGAAAGGGAATATTTCCGTCCTGCTGGAAATGTGCCACGGTTCAGCCGATACCTAAAAAAGGTAAGAAGACCTTGCCAAATAACTACCGACCAGTTGCACTGCTTTCAATCATATCGAAAGTCATGGAAAAGGTTATCAATGAGCATCTTCTAAAATATCTTGAACGATTCAATATTATTAGCGATCACCAATATGGTTTTCGTAAACATAGATCAACAGGAGATCTTCTGAACTTATGTAACACATGTTTGGAACAACGCAATTGAACACTTTGGAGAATCTCGAGCGGGTTGCTCTTGACATATCCAAGGCATTCGACCGTGTTTGGCACGATGGACTGTTGGCTAAGTTGCGCTCTTATGGTATGTCTAAAAGGCTCTGTTTGTGGCTCTCATGTTTCCTCAGAGAGCGTTCTTTACGAGTGGCGGTCGACGGATTTCTTTCTAACACCCTCACTATCAACGCTGGCGTGCCCCAGGGCTCCATACTGTCTCCTACTCTCTTTCTCATTTACATTAACGATCTGCTGGAAAAGACCGGGAATCCAATCTATAGCTTTGCAGATGACAGTACGCTTGTCTCTTCATTCACCTTGAACGCTCGGACATCGGCTGCTCAGGCGAATGTCCGCAGACAGCAGGAGGTCGTTCACTCAACAAAGACCTGGAAGAAATTCTATCTTGGGGTGACAGTAACCAAGTGGAATTTAATGCTACAAAAACCCAAGCGGCAGTTTTTTCTAAAAAAGTTAACGTTGCTGAACCCGACATAGTTATGTCGGGGCACTCCATTCCCCTAGCATCGTCGCTCAATTTGTTGGGCGTTAGTTTGGTAGCAAATATGTCTTGGCATGAACATGTTGCAGGCATAGCAAGGAGAGCTTCTCAAAAGTTGGGAATACTATTTAGAACCAGAAAGCTTTACACACCCCACAACAACTGTTAATTCTTTACAAAGCCCAAATTCGACCAACTATGGAATACTGCTCCCACGTTTGGGGCTCCGCTCCCAAACATACACTGCATTTGTTGGATTCTGTTCAGAGAAGAGCGGTCCGTCTGAATGGGGACCCGGAATTGACCGGCGGCCTTGATTCGCTGGAACATCGAAGAACGGTTGGCGACTTGAGTCTGTTCTACAAGTATTTTCATGGAAAGTGTTCGAAGGATGTAGCCCGCTTAATTCCTCCCAAAGCGGTGCATGTTAGAAATACACGTCGCGCTGGTGCTTCGCATCCGTATGAGGTTCAGCTTGTTACTCCGCGTACAACGCTTTTCAAGCAATCTTTTATATGGAGAACGTCATCCCTTTGGAATAATTTGCCCAGCGCTGTGTTTCCCACCGAGTACAATTTACAGCGATTCAAGAACAACGTGAATCGCTTTTTCCGCACTCGTGCCGCTCCTGGAGCGCTTTAGGGACTTCCCTGCAGCACGTGTGCTAGACCAATAAAAAAAAAAAAAAAAAAAAAAAAAAAACACATTCCTAACATCCACCAGTCTGGGAGGATTTAAGAGGGCTATATCCATCGAACACGTTCCATGAAATTAGTTGCAGAACAAACTCAAGTAGCCAGCTGTTCTTCGATGCTCCAAGAAATCAAGGTTGCTGGTGAGTTCTGGGTCTCTAATCAGGTATTAGAGTAGCTCTTTTTAGTATAATCCAAGAAATAGGGTCTATGTTTGAGAGTAGAATCACTAACATGGGAGTAGAATTTCACTATTTGTCGAATTTGAACTTTGTACTGAATTAAAAGTTTTTGTGAAGTGGAAAGCTTTCGGGAAAGAAATAATTTTCTCAGCTCTTGAGATACTTTCTTTTACGTGCATGCGGCATAATCATAAGTCAATATTAGTTTTCAAGTTAACACCCAACAAGTTAAGTGTTAATGCTAGAGAAATTAAATATTCCGACGCAATGATCTCGAGTTCCACAACGTGAATTAATACTTGGGTACTGTCACCTCAGGAAGAAATTTTTTCCAGTCCTTTGTTAAGTTCAATGACCTCCTTTTGTCCGCGGATATTTCCATGAGTAGTGTATTGTTGTCAGCAAAGCGGTAGATTGAATTTCTTTTCCTTTTCAACAAATCTTAGGATAAAGGAGATAGATAGTAGGAGACACTATGGAGCGTTCGGGCACAAAGGCGTTGATAGCAAAGGTATTAAAAATAAACTCATTATCTGGCACTTGTAAAGCACGCTCTCTGAAGAAACACGAAAGTCATAAACAAAGTCTTTCAGACATACCATAAAAATGTAGCTTAACCAACAATCAATTATGCCAAATGCAATAGAATTGAAGAAACAATCTTGAATTTATCAAATGCAAACACTCCAGATTGTCCAAAATCTTCAAATACACCGTTTCAAAAATGTGTGTCATAAGTTAGAGGATTTCCTGTTAATGTTTCCTTACAAAAGTCATATTGATAGTTGCTACTAAAATTGAATCTTTTCAGATATTGTAGAATTTGCAGATTGATAGCTTTTCTCATAACTTTCGATATTATTGAAAGCAATCGATTGGTAGGGAGTTGTTTGGCGAGGTCTTCTTATTTGTTTGGGTATGGGGTAAATTTTAGCACATTTTCAGTAAGAAGCAAATATTCCTTTTCTGTAGGATAATTTGAATAGTCTAGAGAAAACTGATGGTAGTTCGCTTGCGCATTTTTGAGTGCTATGGTCGGCATTCCATCAGGTGTCTAGCTTCATTAAAATGTATTTTGTGACACGCCGCGCCATCTGGAGACAATATCGAAGATCTTTGACTGCACACAGACGCACCAACACGCTTCTTTAATAACAGGAACAAAACATTACACCATAATTTGCACAGGCCGAATCTTAAGGAGTTACGCTGAGGGAACGAATGCTGCTGCACCTATTAGACATCAAGAACGGTGGTTTTTGGATAACAGTTGACGTCCCAAACTCATTCATCCATACAGGAGGCACTGCGGATTCGACTTCCTATTTCCTCCCTACTCGTGGGAATTTTATAGATGAAAATCTCTAAATCAGACAGCAGGGAACTTTATAAAGACGCCCTAGTTGAATCTCTGGTGCCAATAAATTTGGATACCAATGACACAACTTTGAAACATGAAACTTAAGAAAGTGATGTGTAGGAGACTAACCCTGTACTAAATCTTAACTTTGATAAAGTGACTTTTTGGAGCTCAGCGACGTAAAATCGCCATTCAGGCTGCAAAACAGCGCCGCGAATCAATTCGCCATGAGGAAAAACTGGCCAAAAAACTCTTCTCGCTAATAAAATTGAAAGGAGGCATGCTTGACTCATACGGTGCCTACAGTACCTTTCACGCAGGGGTCCCTTACACTCTTTTGGGGACTGCCGTTTGCAAACGCTTGAGATCGGGAGCAAAAAGAGAAAGGCGGAGCATGGCGGCACAGTGGCTTTTAAGAAGACCCTAAATGCTATCAAAGTGGTTATTGTCTCGCAGGAATTTCCAGAGATGTGCCTGATAGGGGAACGATCTGAGACCGTCCAGAGCGGTCATCCTGTCATGAGAGGATCTCCTGCCGAGGAGAGGACACCAGAACTGAAGTCTCCAAACTTTCCAAAAGACCTAAATACAGTAAAAGGATAATAGTTCTCTCTAAAATCCTGAGAACCAATTTGCTGACACTGACGAAATTACAGAATGGCACATAATAAATCGCACCACTGGAGACAACGATATTAGGTTTGTGCTAAACATCGACGAAATCTTTCTGAAAACCTTCGTGAGTGCCAACATGAAGGCATATGTGGGATTACGGAAGGGAACTTTCAGAACGTTGGCTTCAGCAAGCGGTAGGAGTGATGGTTCCAGCGAGAAACCTAAAGCTGCTGCAAGTATACCTGCAACACAGAAGGACTGGTTCAGCAGGCCCCTGGTGCAAGATAATCAACGAATTAATAACAATCGCCCGAATCCAAGAACCATCCAAGAACAGGGAGAAGAGAAACGACTAAAAGCTGGTAACTTAATATATAATAAGTCACCTGGACGTATATAATCTAAATAAGTCACGACATGGAATGCAAGCCCTGTTAAACTTCTGTTCTAGGGACTTTGCGACCATTAAACTGAGATATTGTGGGAGTGAAAACATCAGGGAGCTGATAACTTCCTCGTTATACTTTCAATTTGACACACACTGTGTGGTTTCTCGACATAAATTTCTTGCAAAATGTGCCACAAACACACATAATATCTCATGGAGCATCTCTGACAACAATTCTCACCGGAATGCTCTACTAGAGTACTGGATAAGTAATAACTTATTTCTAGCTAATCAAGGAAACAAACCGACTTTTGTTACGGCAAGGTGGAAGGTTATTGACTTAACAGTAACCACCGTATCAATTCACTACAGGATAGGAAACGACTACAGACACATAGAATTCATACTTCGTGATTTTGATAGGGGCATGATAACTAACTGAAATCCTTGGAATACTATGTGGGAATCCTACAGAAGTCAGCTTAAACGTAGTCTGACTTCCTTCAGAACTAACTTTTGGAATAAGGTGGACATAAATCTAGATGTTGATTAACTTCAAAATGCACTCACCTGTTCTTTTGAAGGAAACTGTCCTTTAGCGGACTATTAGGAAACTATTCAACGTAACAAAAATTTCAGGTGAATGGGATTGGTGCTCTCAGTTACTTACAAAGTACAATAAAGCCCTGAAGAAGGCGCAGAGAGACTCATGGAAGAAGTTCTGTGAAGAAATCTAAAACTTCTCACGCAGCACAAATCCAAAAAATTGTCTCAAAACACATCTCATACTCGGTTGGCACGATAAAAAAGTGAACAGGAGAATACACTTGAAGTGCTTCTCCAGGTGTATTTTTAGAGATTGGAAATTTAACATCGGGAAGTAGCTCAGAGTGAACCTTTGCCATAAAGCTAAGAGAGCTGATTTGGCAACTACTGAATAGTCATATAGAAGAATGAAATGGGCTATAGGGACTTTTCAACCGTACAAAACCCAGAACGGGATGGAATCTTTCCAATACTTCTGCAACAAAGGATAGACAATTTGGTACCGGTATGCATTGCACTGTGTCCCTTAGTTATGAAGAATTGCAAATATAGTCTTCATTCCTTAACCTGGACGTTAACCGAAGCGAATGTATATCGACCGTGACCGAAACGAATGTATATCGACCAATCAGCCTTTCATCTTTTCTGCTAAAAATTCTGAAAACATTGGTAGATAGGCATATAAGAGAGGAGCAATTCTAGAAAATCTTCCACATAAACATTAGCATGACTACCAACTAGGAACTTCATGTGAGATAGCTTTACATAGCCTCATAGTAAGGATTGAATCATCGCTGTCCAACAAGGAGGTTGCCCTAGGCGCTTTCATTGACATACAAGGAGCTTTTGACCATGCATCCTTTACCTTAAGATTACAGTCTTAGGAAGACGGCACCACAAGTACAGTAACCTTAGAAGCACAGGTGACTCAAGCTTGTTCCTCTGGAGTCTAATGGTGGATGAGCTTTGGCAAAACTCATGGAGCTCTTACATCCAGGGTTATGCTGATGATATAGTTATATTCGTCCAGCATACTACCACTGAGGCAGAGCTTATGCGAAGAGCACTTAACAGTGTACAGAGCTAGTGTGAGGGAGTAAATATGAAAGTAAACGCTGCAAAGACGTTATGCCGAGAGAGATGAATGTATCCTCGGAGAACGGATAAAAACCGTTAATCAATTGAAATATCTGGGCTTGACAATAGGCACGAATTGAAAACGTGGAACAAATAACAAAAAACCTTGACGAAGCAAAAATATGTCTCATTAGATATACGAGAGTCTTTGGGAAATCTTGTGGCCTTAAATCAAGCACGAGGCTTTGGTTAGACGTCACGGTCATTAGACCCATCGTTACATATGGAGCTATAGTATGGCGTACGAAAATAGACCAGAGAAGGAGAACCTGCAGAGGTTGGCTGGCTTATTTTTCACCGGAGTTATAAGTAATTTTCCCACCACATCTATGGAAACGATTCTAGGACTAATACTCCTAGATATATACTTAAAAGCAAGGCTATTAACCAGCGCCTTTCGAATGAAGCCAAACGGGGTATGGAAACAAGATCCTGTACAATTTGGGCACACAAGAATCTATACGGATCTAAACGGACGATAACTCACTATTAGACTACATTACAACGTCTTATAATTTCGAAAAACCGTATAGAATTGGGTGCAATCTAAATCTTTGGATGAGGGTGGAGACTCCGTCTAAGGCAGCGGGTCCGGTCTATTACATTCTAAAATATTGTTTTTTGATTATCACGGTTGACATGAATCGTATGCTACGTTTGTCGGTTTTTAAACAATTTTTCTAGTAGGCGGCTATCATAATTTAATCTGACAGCTCTTGTATGCACACCTATTCAAGTCATTAGAGTTAAATTAAGTAAACAGTCTGTTAATAGCTTCTGGTTGAAGTGGTTTTCCACGCTGAAAAAGAAGATATGATTCTTATTTATGGAGAAGCAAGACGAAATTCTGGGGAAGCCTGTTAGACTCTATCAACTACGTTACCCCGAGAGGTATATCCCGGTTCACACTATGTTTTCTCCATTATAACAATCATAAACAATATGGTTGCATTTTCTGGGCAGAAAGGTATTTCTAAACGAAAAACTCTTACAACTAAGGAAACCCAAATATGCAAGTGAAAAACTTTAAAATATGCGCATAAATATGCAAATAATTTTCACAAAATATGCACATACTCGTACATGTTGCAGTAAAATAATCGAAATAGACTTGAAAAATGTGAATTTATTGTTTCACATTACATGATACGAGTACTATACAAATGTAGCAATAAAAAACCCATTATAAATTTTCAACAAACAGGGCGAATGAACTAAATCTAAATATAATATTATACAAAGTAAAAAATAAATATAAATAATAATGTATTTTATTACTTTACTTAAAGATGAACATATAATAATAATAATGTAGGTACATATTTTAAAAATTTATATACGTAGTAAACAGCATAATAAAACATATATTTTAAATTTGATACATACAGGGCGATGCAACTAAGTAAGCGGAAATATAGAAATATTGCAAAAGACAGGGTCGCCGTTAGTTATAAAAACAATAAACTACTAAATGTTTCTCAAAATTCTCCATTAAAAAGTTTTGTCTTCTATCGTTGTATAAAAATTTATAAATTGAGAAACAGTGTTTCACATCGACTGATGTAATAGGGGCGTTTTTAAAATTATTTAATAGCATAGAATCTAAATCAATGGAATCAGTAAAATCCCCCTTTAAAAACATTAGCTACTTGGCTGACAAATTGAAACCCACTATTTTTTTCCATAACATTCCGAAATTTTTGAAAAATTTTGCTCCCAATTTTACCTGCGACATTTTCAAACGCGACCTCACATTGTTTTATTAGTTGAACACTTCGGGTTAATGGCAAATTAGATTCCTCCATTTGAGTTATGGTTTTAGAAACAAAGCTATAATTTGTTTTAAGAAAGGAAAGTTGTTGTTTTATCTCCTTGTTTTTGAATAATCGTTTTAAGTTCTGTAAGGGATTGGGAAGATTCGTCTGATAATTCTGCAATTAGACCATCTAGTTGACAGAAGTTGTCGCAATAAAAAAATGTTGCTTCCAACCAAGTGCCCCATCTTGTAATAACAGGCTGAGGTGGAAGAGGAGTGTTTGGTAGTTTTTCTTTGTAGAACTGAATCCTTAAAGGCGCTTTAAGGAAGATTTTCTTCATGTTAGAAATTAAGCTATTCACAAGCGGAAAATGATTCCTAATTTCCTCAGCAACCCTATTTAAAGCATGAGCGAGACATGTTACATGTATTAAGTTTGGATAAAAAAAATGTTCAAATTTTGCACGGCCTTTATCATGTACGGTGCTGCATCTGACAAAATAAGCAAAAAATTATCTCCTGGAACAGAGGTAGGAAGGAAAAACTTCGATAGTTTCCTCTTGAACAAATCTGGCCACTGTCAATGCATTTGTTTTTTTTTTCTAACTGTTTGGAAGCAATCAGATAAGATTTTGGCAAAATATCGTCGCTAAGAACTCCAATCAATAAATGCGCAATATACATATGTAAAAATGTTCGTTGCGAATTTTACCTCCTCAATTGCCTGTGAATACAAGGAGCTTACGTCGTTTTTCTCCGTATTGTTGTTTTACCTGGGATATTAAATTTGCAATACTTCTGGAGGAAGGAAGTAAAGTTTTGATTACGTAGCTTCGATAACGGAATGTTTGATGTCGTCATTGCATGGCATAGATCTCGGTTAAAGATGTCTTGTTCATTTAGCTCTTTATTTTTGTACGTTGGTTCGAAACATTGCATTAATGTGTGTTGTGGCCTATCTCCAGTTTCCGTCTTACTCAATTTGGCAATATGGCAAGCAGTTTTCACGTGTTGCTCTATTTGAAATTTTTTATCGCATGGTATCTGCAATAAAAAAAAAGAAAATTTAATTAAAATCCCAAGGAAAAAATTCGTTAAATAGAAATTTCGTTAAATAGAAAACTAGGTGCTTAGGGCAGGCAAAAATTAAAATTCTGCTTTGTATCTTTTTTATTAAATTACCTAGAAATACATACGTTTACGTATGTATTTCTATTTCGTGGTTTCGTTAAGTAGAAATTTTGTTCGTTGAATGGAACAAAAATAACTTAAATAACATTGAAAATAGCATCAACAGCAAAATCCTGACAAAAATTTCGTTATGTTTAAATATTAAACGAAAATTAAATACCCTGTATATTCAATAGGCATTCAAAAATTATACTTACAATTGCAGAACACATGCAGAACAGTAGATTTTTCCCATATCTATTCTTAGTTCTTTGTATGGTTTTAATCCACACTGACACACTCCTAGCTTTGGGCATTTCACTGTAGTAAAATATGACTCACAACATAAAAAGCCGTAATCGACGTAACCACTTTAAAAGCACAACCAAAAATGAAATCTAATAAATTAATAATACAAGTATGCTCTGATGGCCATCTGGGGTTTACTGACTGGTTTTTACTGACCATAAAATAATAAAATTTATTTGGGGAAAACCACCGGCGCGGCGGCGGCGGCCTAAACATTGACCCTTATTCCGAATAATGAATGAAAACGCCTGCCAAAGACCTACATTATTATAAATTCCTTCAAATATGCACATAATATGCTATTTTTTAAAGCATTTATGCAAATATTTAGAAAAATGCATATAATATGCAAAATTTGGGTGTCCTTACTTATAACATGAATGCAATATTTTCAAAAATACCCATATAATTCAATCAGACAAGCAAGTAGGACAATTGAATGTATTTTATTCGGAACGACCACTGAGGTTTATAGCAGAAATGATGATAAATATGACGAAGAACATTGTTTTTTGAACATATACATGGAAGATGAAAGTCATTTTATCAGCAACTGACCTAACAGGAAAAATTCCATTACTAAGCTGACGATCCATATAAAGTTAATCAAATTCAGAATCAAAGCCATTTTAGCCTATAATAGAGTGTTGGATAATTGGGAGACATTTGGTTGGACCATACTTTTTGAGGGAACACTAACTGGAAATAGATACCTTAATTTCTTGGTTAATACTCTACCGGCTTTATTAGAAAATATTCCCCTTATCTTAAGAAGGCATATATAGTATCAATACGACGGAGCACCACCTCATAAAACTGCTGTTGTTAGAGAGTATTTGAATGAATGGTTTTAACGAAGATGGATAGGGGTTCGGAGCCCAGTTATTCAATGGGCACCTAAGACACCAGACCTCTCGTCGTTAGATTTTTTCTTGTGGGGGACTCTTTAAAGATATTCTATATAAAACTACGACAAATGATATAGAGCACTTAAAGGGACAAATATCAGATTCGTACAATATTATATTTGGAGAAATTATTTACAAAACCACTCATCAAGCGTTAATGAAAAGAAAATTTCTTTTGATTTTTTTTATAAATTATTTTTTAAGTTTTCAAACATTTAATTTTACAAATATGTAATAAGTTATATAATGTTAAAAGTTATATAGTCTTTTTGTGGTTTTAATAAAAATAATGTATTCTTGCTTTTTATCGTTCAAAGATATTTTATGAAATATTATTATAATTACTGTCAGATTAAAGTAATTGTTTGTTTGAAAACCGCCAAACGTGGCATATGATCCATGGCAACTGTAATGACCAAAAAATAATATTTTAGAGGGTTTTTGCTGCATAACTTTTGTGCAAAACAAATTAGAAAAAAAAACAGTTTAAGGAAAAAATGTTGAAAAAAATTAGAGTTTTCCTATGTCGTTTACAAAAGGTATGTCGATGGAAAAAAAAGTTGTTTGGCGCTCCCAGCGTCGTTTTCACTACCAAATGCCAAATACGTTAGTATACTCCTTGACATGCACCATATGATTCTACATTAAAAAAAAAAAAATATCCAACAATTTTCCATAAATTAAGGCCGGGCGTCTTAAAATGATCACCCTACGACTTCTATTCCCGATTTAGGCGTAACTTTGGAATCTGTCTTTTTGTCAGAAGCGACCTCTCTTGCCAACGAGAAGAGGCTCTAGAGCCCCAAACTTTGATGTTATGTGGTTAAAAATAGCGACTCAAAAAACCACAAGGTTCATCTGTATCCTCTATCGACCTCCAAGTGATACTAGAAACTTTAGAACACTTCATCCGGCCCCCGGGCTTCTCTTGCAGACACCATCGATCATTTACAAATTATTTGACAACACATTCAAAAACCAAATGCCGAAATTGCCATCCTGGGCGACTTTAATGTCCACAACATCAACTGGCTTAAATATTCAAGGTCGTGAAGCCGAATCATTTTCAATCAGTTGTGGCTTAACTCAGCTTATTGTCGAACCAACACTACCTGATCGAGACGAGGAGTTCGCCAGTCTTTTTGATCTGTTTTTAACCACCAATCCGGAGATTTACACGGTCAGCGTAAATCCGCCGTTAGGTTCTTCCGACCACAAACTACTTTCGACATCGAGTATTCTACCAATCAGTGACTGAGAGGCGCCTAAACCGCGCAAGATTTGGCACTACAAATCTGCTAAATGGCTAAAAGGCTATAAAATGGGCAATAAAGATCTCATGAAATATTTTCGAACTTTCCCTTGGTTAGACGTTTGTTTTCGATTCAACGACCCATCTGATTGCGCCAGGGAGGTTTCCGATGTTATTTTGGCCGGTATGAAGGCTTACATCCCTTTTTCGAAGAAATGCCCTTCCAACGGCAAGCCTTGGTTTGAACGAAAATGCAAGGAAACTGTTGCTTCTAAACATCTTGCACACCGACAATGGCGTGAAAATCCTAACACCATAAATCGTAACATGTTTGTTCGTGCCAGGAACAAATGCAAAGAAATTATCGACAAAACCAAGGAGGCACACAATCAACGGATTAGAAATAAACTTCTCACTTGTCCCAACAATTCCAGGTCCTTTTGGTCAGTCGCTAAGGCAGTTAGTCAAAATTTCACCAAATCCACCATGCCACACTCACACGGCCAGATAATTCTATTGCAACGACACTTGTTGAGAAAGCGAACTTGTTGGCTGAACTCTTTGCTTCACATTCTACTGTCGATTTCCAAGGAAAAACACCACCTACTATCCCCATAGTGCAGTCAAGGATGCCTGATACTATCTTCAGATAGCGTATCATAAAACGTATTTTGATGAAGCTAGAGACCAAAAAGGCTTCTGGCGCTGACAAAATACCTGCCATAGTTCTCAAAAACTGTGCTAGGGAACTAACACCAGTTTTCTGTAGACTTTTCAACCTACCCTACAGAAAGGGAATATTTCCCTCCTGCTGGAAATGTGCCACAGTTCAGCCGATGCCTAAAAAAGGCAAGAAGACCCTGCCAAATAACTACCAACCAATCGCACTGCATTCAATAATATCGAAAGTCATGAAAAAGGCTATCAATCAGCATCTTCTAAAATATCTTGAAGGATTCAACATTATTAGCGAGCACCAATATGGCTTTCGTAAAAATAGATCAACAGGAGATCTTCTGACTTATGTAATACATGTTTGGAACAACGCAATTGAACACTGGAGAATCTCCAGCGGTTGCTCTTGACATATCTAAGGCATTCAACCGTGTTTGGCACGATGGGCTGTTGGCTAAGCTACGTTCTTATGGTATGTCTGAAAAGTTCTGTTTGTGGCTCTCATGTTTTCTCAGCGGGCGTTCTTTACGAGTGGCAGTCGACGGATTTCTTTTTAACACCTTCACTATCAACGCCGGTGTACTTCAAGGCTCCATATTGTCTCCTACTCTCTTTCTCATTTATATTAACGATCTGCTGGAAAAGACCGAGAATCCAATCTACAGCTTTGCAGATGACAGTACACTTATCTCTTCATTCACTTTGAACGCTTGGACATCGGCTACTCAGACGAATATCCGCAGACAGCAGGAAGTCATTCAACTTAACAAAGACCTGGAAGAAATTCTATCTTGGGGTGATAGTAACCAAGTGGAATTTAACGCTACAAAAACCCAGGCGGCAGTTTTTTTTAAAAAAGTTAACGTTGCTGAACCCGACATAGTTATGTCGGGGCACTCCATTCCTCTAACATCGTTACTCAATTTGTTGGGCGTTAATTTGAGAGTAAATATGTCCTGGCATGAACATGTTGCAGGCATAGCAAGGAGAGCTTTTCAAAAGTTGGGAATATTATTTCTAACCTATAAAGCATTACACTCCACAACAACTGTTAATTCTTTACAAAGCTCAAGTTCGACCAACTATGGAATACTGTTCCCATGCTTGGGGCTCCGCTCCCAAACATACACTGCTTTTGTTGGATTCTATTCAGAGAAGAGCTGTTCGTCTGATTGGAGACCGAAGAACGACTGGCGACTTGAGCCTATCCTACAAGTATTTTCATGGAAAGTGTTCGAAGGATGTGGTCCGCTTACTTCCTCCCAGAGCGGTGCATGTTAGAAGTACACGTCGCGCTAATACTTCACATACGTATGAGGTTCAGCTTGGTACTCCTCGCATGCTTTTCAGGCAGTCTTTTATATGGAGAACATCATCCCTTTGGAATAATTTGCCCAGGACTGTGTTTCCCACCGAGTACAATTTACAGCGATTCAAGAACACCGTGAATCGCATTCTCCGCACACGTGTCGCTCCTGTAGCGCTTTAGGGATTTCCCTGTAGCACGTGTGACCCATAAAAAAAACCCTGTACATCCTGTATGAATATACGGCTTTAACACGGAACAGACATAAACTGATCGGAGATCTTCATAGTGGCGAAAAGTTACACATCAAGGATTTGAAACGCTTATGTACTTGCCTTTTCCATTTACAATAAAGCGATCAAAAAACTAATAGCTTTATATGGCCACGTAAGTGGACGTATAGTGGATTAAGTGAAATTTTGACTAATGGTTTTAAAGACCGACCAAGAGAACTAGGAATTGTTCGAGCAAACAAGATGTTAGTTTTTAATTCTTCTGTTGTCTGCTTCGGACACTGATCAAGATGTGACGATGTATGACAATAGTATTATCACGCGATTGTGGGTAGACAAGATGTTTGGAAATAACTTCTTAGGTTTATCGTTGTAAGGAAATTTCTTTGAAAATGAGATGTTAGCTTCCATGTTAGGCAAAATGACATTGGAAACTGACTCGCTTGATGTCAAAACCAGTTTATGGCGGAAAGAGAAAAAAAGTGGATTTACCGTGACAGTGTAGATCTCTAGATTAGTTGTTAAAAAGAGCTCAAAAAGACGGACGAATTCTCTGCCACGGTCAAGAATCCGAGTTGGTTCATCGATAAGCTGAGTAAAGCCACAACTTATTGAGAATGATTCAGTTTTACGGCCTTGTTTGTCAGTGGTATTTAAATATACTTAAACCAGTTCATGTCACCCATGATGGTAACTTTGGCACTTGGATAATCAATCTGCAAATGATCGATGGTGTTTGCAAGCGAATCGAAAAGTATACCAAAGATAGTATCTTTGCTTGATACAGGCAGCATATGAACCTGGTGGTTTGTTAAGTTGTTATTTTTAACCACAAAAAATCCAAAGTTTCAGACTGACCTTAGTTTTACGAGGAGTGAACATATGATGTTTATTTGATTGCAGGTGTTGGTGCACTGAATTTTCTGGTTAAACCTCGAATATTGCAAAAGTCTACTATAAAATTTTAATCTCCGCATGATGACGCTCCTGAGCCAGCTTTCAGCCGGAAATCCAAAATTTTTGGGTCCTGGAAGCTTCATCATGCTATTCTTTTCTCCAAGCGGAATCTGGAGACACCGCCACAGTTACGAAACGTTAGCAGCCTAAGTTTACCCTGGACGATCTTCCGCGTCGCCTCCTTCCATTTGGTTTGCCTTGCACCACAAGTTTCTCCATATTATCAGCACGTGTAATGTAATCAAAGTACTTTAGGATGCTAGAACAGACTGTGGTGGAAAATCTCTGTTCCGTTTTGATCTGATTAAGAACTGAAGCATTTGTTCGCCGAGCTGTCCACGGAATCCTCAGCATCCGTAGCCAGCACCACATTTCAAACGCGTCTATACGGCATCGATCAGCGGTGTATATAGTCCAAGTTTCAGATGCATACTTGAATATGGAGAATACAAGGGTAATATCCCTGGACCTCCAAAGCTTTGTGAGTTGAGTCATAGCTGTGTGACCCATTTGTTTTCTTCGACGTATTTCATCCTCACAGGTGCCAGTGTTATTGATTAAGTATGTGAAGCTGCTAATCACCTCATCTAAGTTGGGAATGTGGAATCTTTGGCACAATGATACTACTCAGTATATATCACCACTACACCAAACACTTTATTTTTGCACTCGACGCGCGTTTCGCTAACCATGTTAGCTTCATCAGGAGCGATGATTGACTAAAGCTAAACTACAAATCTACCCTATTTATACTTAGCCTAACCCTTGAATTACTCAAGCGGAACTAATGACATAGGCAAGGCCATTAGTTCCGGTCAAGTAACCAGTAGAGAGAACTATAAGGAATAGGCCCTCTGTCTTTATTTAAACTACTTTTACATTTTATGATTTCCATACTTTCGTATGCGTTCAACAATCTCCTATCAGATTCATTTTTTATTAATCTTAGATTATCTAATGTTACAGTATGATCAGCTTCAAGGGCATGTTCGGCAATGCTAGACTTTTCTGTTCTATTGTATTTTAAGTGTGCTAAGTGTTCTTTAAATCTTGTTTTAATTGACCTTTTAGTTTGCCCAACATACTTTTTGGCACAATCATTACAACTAATTTCATAAATTCCACTTTTCTCACAATTAGGAATTTTATCTTTGGGATTTCCTAAGATATTCCTCAGATTGTCTGATGACTTAGGACCTACCTTATTAAATACCTTATTGAGTCCCTTGCTATATTTCGGATTGTATAGTATGGAGACATACTTGGTGTTATTTTCTTCGCGTGTAAAAAAGGTGGAATTCTGAATATTAAACCTAAACTTATGTCTATTTATTAGCTTATTTACCAAGTCATCGTCATAACCATTAACTCTAGTTATATAGAAAATATAGTCCTCTCTACTGGTTACTTGACCGGAACTGATGGCCTTGCCTATGTCATTAGTTCCGCTTGAGTAATCCAAGGGTTAGGCTAAGTATAAATAGGGTAGATTTGTAGTTTAGCTTTAGTCAATCATCGCTTCTGATGAAGCTAACATGGTTAGCGAAACGCGCGTCGAGTGCAAAAATAAAGTGTTTGGTGTAGTGGTGATATATACTGAGTAGCACCTCATATCCATTAATCTGTTGTACATTTGGGAAGTTATTGTTTTCCCTAACGACTATCAGAATTTTCGTCTTGCTATTATTTATTTGTACACTGTAGTCTTTACTGATATTCCGAAGTCTTTCAGTTCAGGTTGAAAGCTCGTCGTGACATGTTACAAGCAATAGGGTGTCATCTGCATATCGAATGTTACTAAGCTGATGACCACCTGTATTAATACCTCCTTTCATTTTTCGAAGAGAAATATACAGATGAAAAACAAGACAATTTTTAGACAACCCGAATGTAAGAATCTAGCAAAGGATATGCAACATGAAATTTACTCTGTAACATTCTTCCCTTTGCCTTCATTCCTTTACATGTTTGCCACTAAAGAATTGAAAATAATGAAAAATAATACAATTTTCATATTCCTTGTTTCGTTATCTGGGGACCCTGAAAATTGAAGAAATGCAAAAATCTCGGAATGTGTTAAATGTGAGTAAATAATAATTGCCAAGCACCCTCCATGCAAAAACACATTGCACCATAACTACGCCTCTCCTCTCTATATACCATTTCTATTAGAATTGGAAAGGATGCAAAAAATAACATGATCAGTCGTTTGCTTTTCAAGAACTATGACAAGAATATATAACGTGAGGTATTCGAAGCTATGCTCACCTAGCAAACTCTATATACCGTTGGTATGATTGATTAAAAATAGTAACGCTTCAATTTTTCTGAATCAAGAAGAGACAAAGCCAAATAATACTGTTAATTTTTTTTTAAGCCATTCTGCTAGTCACATCCCAGCCCTCTTTACGTACTGTATCTGTAAATGTAATCGACTTCAAATACCGGAAAAAGATATATAAAAGTTTATATTTGAAATTAGCCCTTTAAATCTTCTCTTTTAATCTTATATATTTGACTATAAATAGATATGTATAAAGTTTGAATATATTTTTAATCAACGTCCAGAAAAATTGTTATAATGTGTTTGAGACTATATAAATTGTATCCATTCTCATTCCTGTATTTTTTTCCCCTGAAGCTTATTCCTTTATAATTATATGTATTCATAATTTGCAATCAATATAATTTTGTT
>CM032452.1:43245941-43293441 GCA_019049505.1 Pachyrhynchus sulphureomaculatus
TACAGTCTGGGTTATATAATAGAATCTGTATTGGCATGATCGGGTGCTTTATTACACCATGTGCTTTTAAAATACTTACACTGTTTTTAAATGTAGAATAGGTGATCTAAATGCCTCATCTTGGATATTATTAAGGAAAATAGTTGATGTGCGCTTAAACAGAATTCATATATACTCTTCTCAGGTTTACAGAGCTTCTGAGCTTATGTCAGAACTGGTTATTTTCGTTTATTTTCAAAGTATTAGTTTTCTTGTTTTCATCATCTTTTTTTAAATTTTTTACGAAAGCAGGAAACGTCATGTTTCGCATGAATTATCTCAGCGTCTTGACATCATTCTTACACCTTTGCATTTTTGTGCGTTATTTGATTCAACGACACGTATTCCCATGGATTTAGTAATATCCTTGTACACTAAGAACCTTATCAGTAATCTAAACTTTTTTAGCTTATTATTTTTTATATCCCAGTACTTTCTCTGTAACTTTCTGTATACTTATTATAATAGCGGTTCATTGTTCGGTTCATTGTTCTTCAATGTTTTGTCCAGTTCATATTGTGTATTTCTAATTCTTATTTGGTATTTTTCTGGATCTTTAAATGCCCCAACTTCTGTTGGTTCTCGATCTATAGATGATGAAATATCCACTAAAGCCAAGTGTATCTCTTCGAGGACTATGACTTTATTCGATGTCGGCACTAACATAAGCGGCTAATCTTTTAATGTTACTCTGATATCATATATGTGTTTCATATAGGTGATTATTTATTAAGTATGCTTCAATTTTAAAAATACCTTATATATAACTACTAATATATTAAATGTTTCTTAAAATATGTAATACTATTTAATCTAGCTTGGAGTTAATGTAATTTTATTTCAATAAATTGATTTGAAACTAACTCGTTTTTTATAGCCTAGTGCATAAGTTTTATGGTATATGTATATATATATATATATATATATATATATATATATATATATATATATATATATATATATATATATATATATGCTCCTTGTATCAAGACCGATTGAAGAAAATTCACCTTAAATAGCGGATCTCAATAATAAAGGAAAAAATCACACCTAAAGATGTGATTAATGTGAATAATGATTAATTACATGAATATAAAAATATTCAATATTTTTATCTTGTAAAAATTTTTATCCAAAGGGGATCACTTACCCATTTATCTCGGAATGGTTTTTTATTGTAAGAATAACTACTATTACAAAACTATAATCTGTATAAAACAAGCCATAGGAGAATCCAATGCACTAAAATTTCTTATAACATAACTTCCAATTGTTCAAGAAACTTAAAAAAAAAAAAACAAATTTAATAAAAAAAATATAGAAATTTTTACCTTTTTTTTATGGGTCCAGCATACGTGCTGCAGTGAAGTCCCTAAAGCGTTATAGGAGCGACACGTGTGCGAAAAAAGCTATTAACGTTGTTCTTGAATCGTTGTAAATTGTACTCGGTGGGAAACACAGTCCTGGGCAAATTATTCCAAAGGGATTATGTTCTCCATATAAAAGACTGCTTGAAAAGCATTGTACGAGGAGTAACAAGCTGAACCTCATTGGGATGCGAAGCATTAGCGCGACGTACATTTCCAACATGTACCGCTCTGGGAGGAATTAAGCAGGCCACATCCTTCGAACACTTTTCATGAAAATACTTGTAGAATAGGCTCAAGTCGCCAACCGTTCTTTGATGTTCAAGCGAATCAAGGCCGCCGGTCAGTTCCGGGTCTCCAAACCGACGAACAGCTCTTCTGTGAATAGAATCCAACAAATGCAATTTATGTTTGGGAGCGGAGCCCTAAACATGAGAGCAGTATTCCATAATTGGTCGAATTTGAGCTTTGTAAAGAATTAACAGTTGTTGTGGAGTGTAAAGCTTTCTGGATCGAAATAATATTCCCAACTTTTTTAAAATAAATTCATCGTAACACCAACAAATTAATTACATAAGTTTTGGAGGAATACTGTCAAAAATGGAATTTTATTGAACCATCACTTAAAACATAACAATTTTAATACATGTAATGCAGTAAAATTTAATTTCTTTATGCTTTTTTTGAGACAATATCTTATTCTTCTTCCCATGCCTTTACCTAATACAGGTTGGCGACCACTCCTCTAAATGTTTCTCTGTCCCTCATAACATGAAACAACTCCCCTACATTCATGCTGGTCCATCCTCTGATGTTTCTCAGCCAAGACTCTTCCTTTCTTCTGACACCTTTTCTACCATCAACTCTTCCATGAATGAGAGTTTGCAATAGTGAATATTTGTCGTTTCTGAGCACATGACCTACGTCAGATATTTTTCGTACTTTTATAATTGTTAAGAGCTTTCTGCCTTGGCCTATCCTTCGTAGAACTGCCTCCTTACTGATCCTGGCTGACCATGGGATTTTTAATATTCTTCGATAGAGCCACATTTCAGATGCTTCTAATTTCGTAGTAGTGTATTGCTTCAACGTCCATGTCTTAACTCTATTGTTGAGACCATACATAGCATTCCAGGAAACGTAATCTTAGAGCGAAAGATAAGTTTCTGTTGCAGTACATTGTCCGGAATTTTAAAAATTATTTTCTTGCAACCTTTATTCTAGTCTTAATTTCAGTGTCTTGGTCTGTGCCAGATGTGATATAGGTGCCCACGTATTTGTACTGTTCTACACGTTCTATTTTTTTTCCTTCGAGGAATAATTGACAGTTGTTGGTTTCATGTTTAGAAACGGCCACAAATTTTGTTTTTTTCCGTGTTTATTGTCAGACCCATTTCGACACTTCCTCTATTCACGTTATCAACCAATGCTTGCAGGTTCTCTAATATTTCTGCTAAGATCACGATATCGTCGGCAAAGTGAATGGTGTTTATTACTTCACCCCATATTCCTTCACTTCGTTCCCACAATGCTTTCTTGAAGTTGACTTGGGAATATAAATTAGACCATACAGGTGACAGTACGCGGCCTTGCCTGACTCCTGGCTGAATCGGTATTTCATCTGTTACTATTTCATTTACTTGTACTACAGCAGTCTGATTCCAATAGATGGGTCAATATAGCCAGTTATTATGGTCAAAATTGGCCCTCGATAAAAAAAATCAAATAATCAAATGTTTTTAATTAAGGCACCTTTTTTTAGCTACCCTGATTTGTTATTTTGCATAATTATTTTGTTCTTCTGGACTTTTTGGAAGTTAGTATATGGTTTTTCGTATATTTTCAGTTGTTTAACAGATGTTAAACGTTTAATTTTGAGGAACAAATTTTATTTTTTTAACGTAAATAAAATATATTAACAACTGACGGGCAAAAACGTCACTTCCACGTGGGAAAGATTTTGTTTCTCAGGGTGCGTTCACGATGATTGTAAATTGGTGGAGTATGGTTGAATTACCATACCGGATCGACTGGTTGCTTTTGGTTTAGGTGTAAGTAGTAAAACTACATGTGAGCGTGCCTCAGTGACTCTCGGGTGGTTCGAAGCATTTCCATTTTTTTGTACTGGTAATGACATTTATATATTTTACATTGCTACTAAAACATTGCCTACTGTAAGTACAACGTAGCGTATTGAGGTAAACCAAGTTTAGATCCATAGTTTTCTTGGTAACTGATTAAATTTTAGATAGGTATCATCTAGCTTAGCTCCAATAGACATCAAAATTTTCTTGTTGTAATAGCAATAGACATTAAATTTTATTATAAATAGTGTGATATATTTGATGAATTACAACTAGTACTTTTCTAGAAAATGCAACGGTTTGGAGAGAGAGAATAGGTACGTGAGAGCATTCTCCGTTCTATCATTAGTTTTCTCAACTTCACCTACTTGTATTTTTGATATCCAACGCTTTCGTAGTTTAATTCTTAAACAGGCATTTACCAAATTTTTTATTTGGGCTATTCGTCTCTTAATTTTTTTTACTATTTTTATAAATATTTATTGCTTGCAGCTTAAATCATAACCATTATCAAAAAGAAATTCTAAAAATGCCTATAAAACAGAATCCACTAAAAATAACTTTCCATCAAATGTCAATGTCAAAATTACCTAACAGACGAGGTTTTATTATATAACGTTATAAATAAAAAAACTGTGAACGTGTAAAAATTACAATATAAAGTTAGTGATTATGTCACACACAACATAGCATATTTTATATGGAGAGCAATTGCCCATTTAAGGTACATCAAGATAAAACAGCTGACTTCATTTAAAAGTTAGAGCCACTTCAAGAATCAACGAACTCGCTTTTAATTCTAATAGTGGAAATTTTTGTTTTCAGATTTTCATTTGCAAAATTCTTCGTTTGTTATTATATTGGTGAATAGTACATGACACGTTTCGTTTCGTGCACCATCAGAATTAAATAAAATAGATTTTCATCAACTAATGATCACGTCAAATACGATCTTGCTTTCACCTATAATCAAGGAAATTCTCTCGATATAACAGATCAGAAATTATGATTAAACATTATTTTTACTATGTGTGCGGGGTATTATCTATTATTATTCTGATTTTTTACGTTAACTGTACCCAGAATTTGAAAATCCCTAATTGTAGGAGAAAACCGTAGGTTTGGCAACACAGACCACCGCTTACAATAACGGCCCTTTAGGGGCGAGTTAATTTTATAAATGATTTGGTAAAATGTAGTTTGGCCCCTTTTTTTAATTTTTCAAAAATAATCGAATTTGAAAAAAAAAGTATTGAATATGCTTCTACACGGCTCCAGGAGCCACCATATTCAATACATGCAGTGAATTTCATAAGGCTCTGTATATATATATATATATATATATATATATATATATATATATATATATACACACTCCTGGACACAATTAACGCAACAATATATTAAATCATACAAATCTCTATAATGAATTAATTTTAAAATTTTTTTATGAACATTGGTTACACTAAAAGTTAGAAAAAACTTATTCGGATACTTTAAAAGTGAATTAGCTCCAAGTTTCTCTATAAGATTCGAATTAAAATTATTCTTAAGACCTAAACAAAATCGTTGAAATTATGTAATAATGAAAAAAATAAACTGGGACACTAGTAGCAAAATTAATGGTGTAACAGGGACACTAGTAGCGTGTGTTGCCTCTACTACTTCGGATGACAGCGTTTATGTGCCTAGGCATGCTTCTAATTAAATTTTGGATAAAATCTTGAGGAATTTGCTCCCATTCTGTGATAACTGCATTTTCAAGTTCCCTCAGGTTTCTAGGTGCAGGTATATGACGTTTCACATTTTTCTTAAGGTGATCCCATACATGTTCTATCGGATTCAGATCCGGGCTTTTTGGTGGTCATTGCATAATCGGTATATCAACTTGATTAAGATAATCGAGTACCTCCCTAGCCATGTGAAGTCGAGCGTTGTCTTGCAAAAACAGGAAATTGGGCCCCACAAAATGACCGAAAGGCATCACATGTTCTATTACAATATTCTCAAGATAGTAGTCAGCATTCATGGATCTCGTACGGACAGGAACTAACTCTGTGCGAGCATCAAAGCAGATGCCACCCCAGAACATAACAGAGCCACCGCCGAATGGAATCCCCAGAGATATTGCAAGGAGCAAACCTCCCTCCTGGTCTTCGCCATACTCACTCACGACTATCTGGATGTTTTAGACTAACCCTAGTTTCATGTGTGAAGAAAACTTGTTTCCAATCATCCACAGACCAGTTTTCGTGATTTCGAGCAAAACGTAACCTGGCAACTCTGTTCTGTCTAGTAAGCAAGGGCGCAGTGGCTGGTCTCCTACTGTTTAATCCAGCTTCATTTAACCGTCTTCTAACTGTTTTAGAAGAAATTGTGACATTGCGAACAGCTTTGAATTCGTTTCTTATTATAGAACTAGTGACAGTCCTGTTTCTTAAAGCATGTTGTCTTATAAAACGTTCATCTAGGTCGCTAATGCATCATTTTCGCCCTTGCCCTAGCCTTCTAGAATAAGTTCCTACTTCATTCAAGCGTCTTACCATACGACATATTGTGGAACGATGTTTGCCTAACAAATTGGCAACATAACTCTGACAATATCCCTCGTCCAATAAAACTGAGGCTCGCACTACTTCGTGTTCAGTTAAATTCCTTGTTCGATTCATTTATATAATTCTTCGGGGCAAAAATAAAACAGTCTACCACAAAAACGTATTACTTTGAAAAAGGGAACAATTTATAAGCTTACTTTTAAAGAAAATCTATCACATTATTACAGAAAATTGTTCATCTTCTAAAAAAAATCTTTAAAACTGTAAATCTAAACGAATTGTTTTGATTTCTGTCATGAACAATGAAACAAAATATGCATAGCCTACTATTCAAATACACAATAAACTTCAAAACTGACATAAGAAAAAGATAAATTAATTTTCAGATTGTTGCGTTAATTTTGTCCAGGAATTTATATATATATATATATATATATATATATATATATATATATATATATATATATATATATATATACATATACATATATATATATATATATATATATATATATATATATATATATATATACATATACATATATATATATATATATATATATATATATATATATATATATATATATATATAAATATACATATATATATATATATATATATATATATATGTATATATATATATATATATATATACTTAATCGTTTTCGAGATATTGAAGTTTAAAGATTTTCTAAAAAAAAACATGTTTTTTTGATAGATAGATAGATAGATAAATTAATTTTCAGATTGTTGCGTTAATTTTGTCCAGGAATTTATATATATATATATATATATATATATATATATATATATATATATATATATACATATACATATATATATATATATATATATATATATATATATATATATATATATATATACTATATATATATATATATATATATATATATATATATAATATATATATATATATATATATATATATATATATATATATATATATATATATATATATATATATATGTATATATATATGTATATATATATATATATATATATATATATATATATATATATATATATATATGTATGTATATATACATATATATATATATATATATATATATATATATATATATATATATATATATATATATATATATATATATATATATATATATATATATATATATATATATATATATATATATATATATACATACATATATATATATATATATATATATATATATATATATATATATATATATATATATATATATATATATATATACATATATATATATATATATATATATATATATATATATATATATATATATATATATATATACATATATATATATATATATATATATATATATATATATATATATATATATATATACATATATATATATATATATATATATATATATATATATATATATATATATATATATATGTATATATATATATATATATATATATATATATATATATATATATATATATATGTATGTATATATTCCATAAACCATTATGCACCAGGCCATAAAAACAAGTTAGTTTCAAATCAATTTATTGAAATAACATTACATTAACTCCAAGCTAAATCAAATAGTATTACATATTTTACGAAATATATGATATATTAGTAGATATACACAATGTCTTTTTTAAATTGAAGCATTTTTTAGTCGTTTGTAGTGCTCATTGAATAATCACCTATACGAAATACATAAATAATATCAGAATATCATTAAAAGATTAGCCACATATGTTAGTGCAGACATTGAATAAGGCCATAGTCCTCGAAGAGGTACCCTTCGATTTAGTGGATATTTCATCATCTGTAGATCGAGAACCAACAGACGTACTATTGAAGCAATTAGATATCCAAAAAATACCAAATAAGAATCAGAAATACGCAATATGAACAATATATTTCTGGAAGAAAACATTGAAGACCAATGAACCGATGTTATAATGAGAATAGAGAAAGTTACAGAGGAAGTACTGGGATATAAAAAGTAACAAGCAAAAATAGTTTAGATTACTGATAAGGCTCTTAGTGCACAAGGTTGCCACTAAATCCATGGGAATATGCGTCGTTGAATCAAATAACGCACAAAAATGCAAAGATGACGTTAGGACGCTAAAAAATAAAAAAAAAAGAGATAATGAAAACAATTTAAAAAATTATTACTCTAAAAATAAACGAAAATAACCAGTTTTCATAAAATATGAAAAGCTCTCTATACCGAAGAAGAGAATATATATGTAAATTCTATTTAAGGATACGCAAACTATTTTCCTTAATAATATCCAAGATGAGTCATTTAGACCACCCGTTCTCCATTTAAAAGCAGTGTATGCGCTTTAGAAGCACATGGTATAATAAAGCACCCGGTCATGCCAATACAGACACGGAAATGCTAGAATTAATGAACACCAAAAAAGTGCACAAACTAGGCAATGCTATATATTATATAACCCAGACGATACCAACTGGCTAACTAAAGTTTAACTTTTTTACGGTCTCAAAAAAGAATCATGTAAAAACATGTGAAAGATCTATCATTATTATCCTGAGGAAAAACATATTAACAGCCTTCTCTAATATAACACAAAATAGAATACACGAAGAAAACGAAGATCTATATTAGAATTAAATAAAATTAATATAACTAACGGAATCTGACAGAGACATATATTGTCACTTTTTTATTTAATAATTAATGAAACGAACGTGATGATAAAATGTTTTTCTTTTTGCTTTATTTTTGTTTCCTTCCTCTGTATTCTCATCTCCTAACAACTGCAAAAGTGACTGGCGTCACGTAGGTTGTGTGTTAAGCGGGACCAATAGTCGATAACGTAATTACCTATTAAGTAGATCAAGGTACGATAATGTAAAAACAAACATTTTATTGTACTCACACATTCGCATGAAAACTAATTAATAGACTTGAATAATATCAAAAGGCCATATTTATTGTTCATATTGAGTATATGCTACATCTAGTAAAGTGACTTTATTCACTAAACACTATAGTTTTTTAAAATAAATGCCCCAACTAAGAAAATATTTTGTATATTTACCGTATTACTATACACTATTATAAAAATACATCAGCCACTATATTATTTCTTAATTAAAAATATTTTCAGATTTAAAGGGTGCTAAGAGACTATTAGCCCCCGACCATAATTTTTTTCAGGCAGCATATCGGTACCAAAAGAAAACATCAAACTGGAAAAAAATTTAAAACACCATGTGGCGTAAATAAATAAATGATGAATTTTTAAAAAGCAAAGTAAAGAATTTACCTGGAATTTATCTCAGGAAATGGTATTTATAAACACGGCAGTGTATCTTAAGTTTGTTTGTATTGTATTTTATTATTTCTTTTTTGGAAATAGCTATAGGGATGTTATGATATAGGATTTTCTTAGCGCCAGTATATCTATTTTGGGGATAGGATGAAAAATAATACCATAAAGTGGTCCTACTTTGCTCCCATATTTGCTCCAAATTTAGGAAACTATGATTATTTTTAAACAATTAATTCTTAGATATAGATATAGCACATATATTTATAAAAAGAACCTCTTTACTAACACATCCTATACATAAAACTACGTCATAAAGTATTTTGTTATATGTATAAATCCATGACTAAGGAGCAATGTTACCCATTGTCTTGGGTATCTTTGCTCCTGTATATTGCTTACACGCGATCTCAGTTCTGAAAGCTTTTGGAGCAAATTTACACTCACTTACTCAAACTATGCTCCAATAATAATTCCTTTAGCACATTTTAACTTTCAATTTCGATGAGAAGGGATTAAAAATAAAATTAAAGTCAATTTCATGGATAAAAATATTTATTATTCACATACTTTGTACGAAAGTCACTTTGTTTTATTGGTTTGTCATATATTCTCATCCTATACCTACCAAAATATTTTTATCCTAACAGAAAAATTTTCAAAATTAAAATAAATCACTACTGAGAGAAAAACTTTTACAAAAATCTTCTAAGTAATAAACACTTTCTTAATTTTTTACTTTAATGGGTAACTATAGGAACTTTAATTAAATTATTTTTCGTCTTCTTTAGACATAAATCAGGCGTTTTATACTTAAAGCAAATTCAACAGTCGTATTATAAATACAATTATAAACCTTTCAAAATTAAAAAAAAAAAACATTTAAAACAACAAAATCTTTTATAAAAAAACACTATCTTTTAAAAATCCCAAATTTGGTCTAGTTCTGGAACTGAATAGATGTCACGACGACTACTAAAATTTTTAGGTGGATCAATGCAACCCAATATTTCTTTCCAGTCATATTAGATTTCATCTCGCGGTTTAGGCCACTTCCAGGATTTTAAAGACTTCTTCATCGAAGACACGTATGGCCCCTTGGCAGACATTTTTGTAATCATGCCTAGAAACATTTCGCCTTCATACGTGAATACCACATATTGCCCAACTGCCTTTACGAGTGGCTTGAAATTGCTGTTTTGAATACAATTTTCAGCCACAGAATTGGTCTCCATTCAAGTTTTCTAATTCTCGAAGAGATGCAACATCTGAAAAGTTGTGAACAGACATGTCGACACTTTCTGCGTAAGTGCTTTCGCTAGTGGGTTTACGGCGGCGTGGTCCTTTTGTCGTTGATGACTCTGCCGACTCTTGATTTTCTTTATCACTTAGATATGTGCTTAATTCTTCAGTCACACTTTTTTCTGGAGTGACGTTTAGTTTTGTACGACGTCTTTTCATAGTTCCACTTTGCGTCCATTCTAGCCTCTTAGCTTCAAAGGTTTGTAGAAAAGAGTCTTGTAAAGCAGTCTTGTCGACAGTTCTGGGCAACCTCTCTAGTAATGGATTGACATCATCAGCGGATAAATTCCACATTTTCGAAAACCTGAACTCAGATTTACCTCTCACGTTGATTACAAAATATCAACCAGTCTGTTTAGCAAAACTGGGAAACTGCCTTTTGTATCACTGTTCCTCGACTGTCTTATTCATTTGCCTTTTACTCGGTGAGGATTTTTCTCCATGCTACCTTCATTGGGTGAAAAAAGGCACGGCTGACTTAAATGAGTACTGTGGAACTCAAACAAATCCGATATTGTTTTCATCACAGGCTTTTAGGACATCTATAGAAATGTGAAATGACAAACTGTCTCCTATCATAACTTCGGAACCCTCTTGTTTCTTTAGCCTGGGTAGGATATGGGTAAAAAACCAATCGTTGATATATTCATGTCAAACCACCCTGATGGACAGTTATATCTGATATTCTTTGGTCCGTGCTCTGTCCATGTACTCCACAGTTGCTTGGCCTTATGTACTGTATATGGTGGTAGTAATTCCTCCGCAGCATTTCCAGCATACATGGAAGTTAAACTTTTGGAGGTGTTTCTTATAAGTTCTGGGTATTTTACGCCTTGAGAGGTTAGTCTCATCAAAGTTCCATTGTGGCGATGTCAACTGCTGCTCTGTTACGCTTAATGTTGGCAGCGAATCTCTGCAATAAACACGAATGCTTTTTTAAAAAACTTGATACCCACTCAGTTCCTCGACAATTATCCTTAAATTTTGAAACTTTTCGGCCAATTTCATCCAAATATGTTCGGATCACAACGCGAAGATCGAAAACGACCAAAGGAACACCGTACTAGCGTAGTCTTAGAATGCAATTCACAAACATTGCTTCTTCTTTAGTCGTAAATGTTGTTGGAGCTCCTGGTGTTTGCGACGACATTTTTGATCGCAAGAGTCTTAGATGGTTAATAATAGTTCTTCATGGAATGCCATATTATTCACTGACTTTTTTTTAGTGAATTCTTGGTTTTCTATAGAGGCCATACATGCTCTTAGAGTTTCATCGTTGTAATTTTTATAATTTCTGGAGCATAAACGTTTTTTATAATTTCTTGCCATCTTTTCTGAAAGAACACCAAAAAAATCTTCAAATAAAGTGTATTTGCAACTATTTAGAAGAATTATTTTCTGTTTGTTTATTGATCTCATACTTTTGTGTTTACCTTGCTCCAGGTAGAAAGTTACCCCTCCATGCGGTGCAAAATAGGAAAGGGGAAAAAAAGTAATGTAAGGATCATGACCAACCTAGCAAATCACTAAAATATTTACATTTTCCTTTGCCTGATTATATACAAAATAATATAAAAAAACGTATTTACCACAATGCACTTTGCTATTTTTAGGATACAAATGGCTTTTTCAGAAACAAAAAATTTAACGATTTTAAGTCTTGCATGAAAGTGTCATTAGAAAAAAAATGGCGGATGTAAAATTTGTCGATTCAGTGTTGCCATTTAATAGTCAAATGTTTTGGGTGCTTTCACAATTTTATGAAAGGTGTTAGAGACATAGACAAAATAGGCGGTCAAACTTTTTATAGAATTGGAGCATAATTACCCATGTGGGAGCAAGTAGCACCATTTTGTAGTATGTGAGTATTTCATTATTTCTATATATTCTACGTGTTATTATTCTATTATCCTATACTCTAATCCATTTATTTTGTAGTATGAATACGTGCAATTGACATATATTTTCAAACTATAATAGATATTTAAATAGTGTATCTGAGAGCAACACACACGAGGTGCAGATAAGATTTTCATTTATAAGATTAATATAGTATAATATATTATATAATGATATGTTTGTCATCAGCATTTCTAAATTTCCAAAGAAGCAATGTTACTCTGGAAGAATGAGGTAACATCACTCCTTGTACCGGGAAAATATTTGTAAACTACGTCTTTTCAAACAATAGCTATATTTATATTTCTCATCTCCGAATCTAAAATTCAGTGTATATTTATAGCTCTTACACAACTGAAATATTTAAATTGAGAACACTTGGGCACAAAAATAACTTCTTGCCACAATGGGCCCCTTTTGCATCATCTTTAAGCATAAGATGTAAAACTAACATAGTCGTTAATTTGACCTAAAAATCGTGAAGACTAGTGTAGAGGAGAAGCCAGCAAAATGAAGAGGTTAATTTTGTTCACAAGGAACTTATTGGGAGAGAGTAATTGTGGCATTGTTACTACATTTAAATAATATTTTTTATTTAAGATAAGTTCTCTTATGACGTAACTTATTAAAAGTCAATAATGATAACTTAAACATAATATAAAGCAATAATACTAATAATAATATTTATTATTATACGTGGGTTGCTATTTATATTTCTGGCCTAATAATGAAAAAACAAATATTTATGATCGAAACTGGTTTTATTGTTTTTTTCAAAATATTCTCCATGAAGATCAATACACTTTTGCATGCGTTTGAACCAACTTTCGAAGCACTTTTGCCACTCCGATTGAGGTAACTCTAAAACATGCGTTTTGAATGCATCAACCGCTTCTTCAGGTGTCGAAAATCGTCGACCATGTAATTTGTTTTTCGTATGCGGAAATAAAAAAAAGTCATTGGGTGCCAAATCAGGGCTGTATGGCGGATAATCCATCAATTCGATGTTTTGGCCGGTCAAAAATTCCTTTATTTGAACCGATGTGTGAGAGCTCACATTGTCATGATGAAGAATGATTCGCCTCTTCTTCGACTTTTTCCGAATTTCTCCGAAGACTTCCGATAAACAAATGGTCATGTACCATTCAGAATTGACCCTCCTATGTTGCTCTAACGCCACTGTCGCGACGTTACCGGTAATGCGGAAGAAACAGGCAACCATTTGCTTCGATGTGCTTCTTCCGCAAACAACTTTTGTCGGATTTGGCTCGTCTTGGAAGACCCATACAGTCGATTGCTGTTTTGTTTCGGGCTCATATGCATAGATCCATGATTCGTTACCTGTGTAGATGTTATACACAGCAGCCTTCGATGCACCTTGATCGTGTTTTTTTCAACATTTTCTTGCACCAATCGACACGAGCCTTCTTTTGAGCGTTTGTCAGATTATGCAGGATCCAAAGCAAACAAATATTTTTTTACGGCCAAATGATCATGCAATATTTTATTGATGCTTGTCATACTAATGCCCAAAGATGCCTCAATCTCACGGTATGTCACATGACGATCTTGCTTTATCAGTTTACGCACAGCATCGATGTTTTCTGGCACAACAACCGATTTTGGATGACCTTCAAGGAATTCATCCTGGAGCGAACGTCGGCCACGAGTGAATTCGTTATACCAGTTTTTTACGGTGCTGTATGATGATGCTTCATCGCCGTATAAAGAATTAAGTTCATCGATGCACTCTTGTCTTGATAATCCACGTCGAAAGTTATGAAAAATAATCGCACGAAAATGTTCACGAGTAAATTCCATTTCTTGTCCGAGATGAATTTTTTAAGTTCCTGTAAACAACACAAATTTCGCTCAAATGATAAAATGTTTGTTCGAAGGTTATGCTCAACAATGTCAAGTTTCTAATGGAAACGTCTGATGGCACCTGGCAACACTAACTGTTGCCAAGGCCAGAAATATAAATAGCAACCCACGTATCCTAAGCTGAAAATTTATATTTTGACAACATATTAAAAACTGAGGATTTAAATTTTGTTAGAACAACTTTTTAAAAGTATTTAAAAGATATTTTAGTAATGTTTTACAATAAATAAGATTCAGATTAATTGAAAGATAATGCTAAATACTGAACTCCTGTATTTGGTACATTCTAGCATCATTTTATAAAATGAAACTTCTACAGGCTGTTCATTGTCTTAAAGTGCATAATTGATATTTATTTCAATAAGTATTATACACTAAGTGAACTACACCACGCAATGTCCTAATTTAAGAATTCTATGGTTAGTAAGCTCACATTGTGTTCGTCCTTTTCAGGTTGCCCGTCTTTCCGTGTATCCTAATGATTTAAGAAATAGATGCTGATACCACCTGATATGCAACTATTACATAATTACATGCAGTGGTAAAAATAAAAATAAGCAAAAAATGATCGATTGAAAAAAATCCTGCTGCCCTTATTTTCTTCGTTTTCGTTTGATACGATTGATCAGCAATTATTTGCAACTCTTTGTAGATTTCTTCGTATCCTCGATGAAATCTTATTCTTTCCATAGCATCATAACAAATATTTACTGTTTTATTGATTTCTTTTGATAATTCTTCGCCGATTATCACCAAAGTTAAGAAATTAATCTAAAAAATACCATTAATAAAGTTTATTACCCATTTAATGTGTAATATATCCAGGTGGAAAAGAGTTTTATTTGTGTCGAGAACAAGAACAGAACTTATGTCAGCTAATGCTCGAAACAAGAATAAAACTTGCCACAGGCGTGTTATTATTTTTATCTAAAATGTTATGATACTGAAAACTATTGACAAATAGGTATTTTTTGTAAGTGGTACCCTAAACTAAAGAATTGTGTTATATGGATTACTCATTTAAATGAAGGCTATTCAACAGGAAATACAATCCCAAGATGGCATAAGAAGTTCAGAGGTGCCTATTTTATTCGCACATCTTCTGTAAAATTCTATGTATATACTATATATGTTATAGTGCCTCCGTGTTGCTGTTCACTCATAAATGACTCTGCTGCCCCCAACTATCCACACACAACAGAAATGATGATTAAATATGAAGAAGAACGTTGTCTGTTGATTCATATATTATGGACAGTTGAAAGTCATTTTGTCAGCAACGGCAAACCTATCAAGAAAAATTATCATTACTGGGCTGACGAGAATCCATATAAAGTTAATCAAATTCAGAATCAAGGCCATTGTAACGTATAATAGAGTGTGGGGTAATTGGGAGATATTTGGTTGGACCACAGTTTTTTGAAGGGACACTAACTGGAAATAGATACCTTAATTTCTTGGTTAATATTCTACCAGTGTTATTAGAAATGTAGCATCAATATGACGCATATGTAGCATCAATATGACGGAGCACCACCTCATACAACGAAGATGCATACGGGTTCGCAGCCCAGTTATTCAATGGGCACCTAAGTCACCAGACCTTTCGCCGTTAGATTTTTTCTTGTGGGGGACTCTTTAAGATATTGTATACAGAACTGCGACAAATGATATTGAGACTTAAAGGGAAAAATATCAGATGCGTGCAATAGTATATCTGGAGAAATTATTTACAAAACCATTCATCAAGCGTTAATCAAAATATTGAAAAAAAGCTTGATAGAAGAAGGAAAACATATAGAAAATTTTTTTTATGTTCTTTTTTTTATTTTTTAAGTTTCAAACATTTAATTTTACAAATGTGTAATAAGTTATGTGATGTTAAAAGTTATATAGTTTTTTTTGTTGTTTTCATAAAAATAACATATTCTTGTTTTTTTTATTGTTCAAATATATTTTAGGAAATATTATTATAATTACTGTCAGGTTAAAGTATCTCAGCCGCCTAATAGATAAATTGTTTGAAAACTGTCAAACGTGGCACATAATCCATGACAACCGCGATCACCAAAAAATAATATTTAAGAGGGTTTTTGCTGCATAACTTTCTTGCAAAGCAAATTAGAAAAGAACAGTTTAAGGAAAAAATGTTGAAAAAAATTAAGGCTTTCAATGCCGCTTTACAAAAGGTATGTCGATGAAAAAAAAAGTTATTTGGCGTAGCGACGCAGACGCTCAGCGTCGTTTTCACTACTAGATGCCAAATACGTTAGTCCTACATGCACTTAATAATTCTACATCTAAAAAAAAATAAATAACCAACAATTTTCCATAAATCAGGGCCGGGCGTCTAAAAATGATCATCCTGTATATCCTATATGAATATACGGCTTTAACTCGGAACATATATATATATATATATATATATATATATATATATATATATATATATATATATATATATATATATATATACATATATATATATATATATATATATATATATATATATATATATATATATATATATATATATATATATACGAGGCTGGTTTGAAAAGTCCGTGCGAAAATAAAAACTACTTATGTGTTTGGGGTAAACCTTTTTTATTTTTCGACATAGTCTCCTTTTAGGCTTATACACTTCGTCCAACGATGTTCTAGTTTGTTGATCCCTTCCAAATAATAGGATTTGTCCAAGTCTGCAAAATATCCATTAGTGTCTGCAATCACCTCCTCGTTTGAATAAAATCTTTGTCCCGCCAGCCATTTCTTCAAATTGGGGAACAAATAGTAGTCCGAGGGAGCCAAGTCTGGAGAATAGGGGGATGTGAAACGAGTTGGAATCCTATTTCCATTAATTTTGCGACCACAACTGCTGAGGTGTGTGCTGGTGCATTGTCGTGATGGAAAAGGACTTTCTTGTGGGCCAATCGCGGGCGTTTTTCTTGCAGCTCGGTTTTCAAACGGTCCAATAACGATGAATAATATTCACCTGTAATAGTTTTACCCTTTTCCAGATAGTCGATGAGGATTATCCCTTGCGAATCCCAAAAGACAGTCGCCATTATGTACCCGTTCAGTCGAGATGCCCACAGCACTAGCAATCTCACGCACCTTAACTCTTCTGTCATCCATCACCATATCATGGATTTGATCAATGATTTCTGGAGTCGTAACCTTCACAGGCCGTTCAGAACGTTCAGCGTCACTTGTGCCCATATGGCCAGTCCGAAAATTTTGAAACCACTTATAAACTGTTCTAATCGAAGGTGCAGAGTCACCATAATGTTTATCAAGCTTCTCTTTAGTCTCCTGAGGCGTTTTGCCTTTCATAAAGTAATGTTTAATCACCATATGAAATTCTTTTTCGTCCATTTCTTGAAAATCACTCGACTTCCTTGATTCACACGGATGCCAAAGACAAAGAAATAGACCAATATGGCTGAAACTTGGTGTGCGTTCATTCAAGTGATGCTACTAACTAAACTTGACCTCGATACGCGTCGGTGGTGCCATCTCTCGGACTTTGCACGGACTTTTCAAACTAGCCTCGTATATATATATATATATATATATATATATATATATATATATATATATATATATATATATATATATATTTTTTTTTTTATGGGTCTAGCACACGCGCTACAGGGAAGTCCCTAAAGCGCTACAGGAGCAACACGTGTGCGGAAAAAGCGATTCGCGTTGTTCTTCAATCGCTGTAAATTGTACTCGGTGGGAAACACAGTACTGGGCAAATTATTCCAAAGGGATCCATATAAAAGACTGCTTGAAAAGCGTTGTACGAGGAGTAACAAGCTGAACCTCATACGGATGTGAAGTATTAGCGCGACGTGTACTTCTAACATGCACCGCTCTGGGAGGAATTAAGCGGGTCACATCCTTCGAACACTTTCCATGAAAATACTTGTAGAATAGGCTCAAGTCGCCAACCGTTCTTCGATGTTTCAGCGAATCAAGGCCGCCGGTCAGTTCCGGGTCTCCAATCAAACGAATAGCTCTTCTCTGAATAGAATCCAACAAATGCAGTGTATGTTTGAGAGCTTTCTGGTTCGAAATAATATTCCCAACTTTTGAGAAGCTCTCCTTGCTATGCCTGCAACATGTTCATGCCAGGACATATTTGGTCCCAAATTAACGCTCAACAAATTGAGTGACGATGTTAGAGGAATGGAGTACCCCGACATAACTATGTCGGGTTCAGCAACGTTAACTTTTTAGAAAAAACTGCCGCCTGGGTTTTTGTAGCGTTAAATTCCACTTGGTCACTGTCACCCCAAGATAAGAATTTCTTCCAAGTCGGAGTAGCCGATGTCCGAGCGTTCAAAGTGAATGAAGAGATAAGTGTACTGCCATCTGCAAAGCTGTAGATTGGATTCTCGGTCTTACATACATAAACTGATCGGAGATTTTTCATAGTGGTGATAAATTACACATCCAGGACTTGAAACGCTTATGTAACCAAGAGGGGAATACAATAAGCTAAGAGGCTCCAGTGCACAAGAGGCACAATCGCCTTTTCCATTTACAACAAAGAGATCAAACAACTCATAGCTTTATCTGGCTACGTAAGTACCAGGAATTGTTCAAGCAGGCAAGATGTTAGTTTTTTATTTTTTCTATTGTCTGCCTCGGGCACTGATCAAGATGTTACGATTTATGACAATAGTATTATCACGCGATTGTCGGTTGACAAGATGTTTAAAAATAACTTCTTTGCATTTTTGATCGGACCTAGGCTTATCGTTGCAAGGACATTTCTTTAAAAATAAGGTGTTAGCTTCCATGCTAGCCAAAATGAGATTGGAAACTAACTGGCAGAATAGTTGATGTCGAAACCAGTTTATAGTAGAAAGAACAAAAAAAGCGGATTTACCGTGACGTGTAGATCTCTAGATTAGTGGTTAAAAAGAGATTAAAAAGACTGACTGAACTCTCTGTCACGGTCAAGGATCCGCGTTGGTTCATCGATAAGCTGAGTAAAGTCACAACTTATTGAGAATGATTCAGTTTTACGGCCTTGTTTGTCCGTGTTATTTAAATATACTTAAGCCAGTTCATGGTATGGACATTAAAATCATCCAGGAATCGAAAAGTGTACTAAAGTTAGTTTCACCTTGTGATTTGTTAAGTTGTTATTTTTAACCACAAAAAATTCAAAGTTTCAGGCTGACCTTAGTTTTACGAGGAGTGAACATATGATGTTTATTTGATTGCAGGTGTTGGTGCACTGAATTTTCTGGTTAAACCTCGAATATTGCAAAAGTCTACTATAAAATTTTGATCTCCGCATGGTGACGCTCCTAAGTCAGCTCTCAGCCGGAATTCCAAACGGGGGATATTTTATCTCCAAAATTTTTGGATCCTGGAAGGTTCAACATGCTATTCTTTTCTCCGAGCGGAATCTGGGGACACCGCCACAATTATGAAACGTTAGCAGCCTAAGTTCACCCTGGACGATTTTCCGCGTCGCCTCCTTCCATTTGGCTTGCCCTGCACTACAAGTTTCTCCATATTATTAGCACGTGTACTTTAGAATGCTAACACGAACTGAAGCATTTGTTCGCCGAGCTGTCCACGGAATCCTCAGCATCCGTAGCCAGCACCACATTTCAAACGTGTCTATACGACGTCGGTCAGCGGTGTGTATAGTCCAGGTTTCAGATGCGTACCTGAATATGGAGAATACAAGGGTTTTTATTAGATTTGTTTTCGTATTGCAACTGATATCTCTGGACCTCCAAAGCTTTGTGAGTTGAGACCTAGCTGTGCGTCCCATTTGTATTCTTCGACGTATTTCATGTTCACAGTTGCCGGTGTTATTATCAAGTATGTGAAGCTGCTAATCACCTCATATCCATTAATCTGCAGTACATTTGGAAAGTTATTGTTTTCCCTAACGACTAACAGAATTTTCGTCTTGCTATTATGTATTTGTAGACCATATTCTTCACTGATATTCCGAAGTCTTTCAATTTAGGTCGAAAGTTCTTCTCGACTTATTACAAGCAATGGGGTGTCATCTGCATATCGAATGTTACTAAATCTATGACCACCTGTATTAATTCCTCCTTTCATTTTTCGAAGAGAAATATATAGATGAAAAAACAAGACAATTTTAGACAACCCGAATGTACAACCTAGTAAAGGATATGCAACATGAAATTTACTCTGTAACACTCTTCCCTTTCCCTCCATTCCTTTACATGTTTGGCACTAAAGAATTGAAAATAATGAAAAATAATACAATTTTTATATTTCTTGTCTCGAAGACACCCGTGAATATGTTTTTCGTAATCTGGGGAGCCTGAAAATTGAAGAAATGCAAAAATCTAGGAATGTGTTTTTCGCAAATACTGTACTTCCTTTTTGAAAGAGAGTAAATATTAACTGCCAAGCACCCTCGATGCAAAAACGCATTGTACTATAATTACGCCCCTCTCCTCTACATACCATTTCTGTTAGAATTGGAAAGGATGCAAAAATAACATGATCCATCGTTTGCTTTTGAAGAACTATGACAAGAATATATAATGCATATAATGCAAACTCTCTATACCGTTGGTATGATTGATTAAAAATGGTAACACTTCAATTTTTCTGAATCAAAAACAGACGAAGTCAAACAATACTTTTAATTTTTTTTTGAAGTTACTGTGCTAGTCACATCCCAGCCCTCTTTACGTACTGTATCTGAGAAAGTAATCGACTTCAAATACCGTAAAAAGATATGTAAAAGTTTATATTTGAAATTAGACCTTTGAATCTTCTCTTTTAATTTTATATATTTGACTATAAATAGATATCTTTAAAGTTTGAATATATTCTTAAGCACCGTCCAGAAAAATTGTTATAATGTGTTTGAGACTACATAAAATGTATCCATTCTCATTCCTTCACCTTTTTTCCCTAAAATGTTATTCCTTTACAATTATATCTATAATATATATAAAATGCAACGTGTCTCTGTCGATCTGTCTTTCCGTTAATATGTTCTCTGGCCAGGTTATAGGCTATATTTTATTACGATAGGTAGCATAAGGAATGAGCAGTAACGATAATAGTGAATGAAGTCGGAAAAAAGTTTGCCGCTAGCGCGTTCCCTTGCAATACAATATATAATGCAATGCCTCTCTGTCTGTCTTAGTACGTTTATCATGCGAGAACCACTTATCCGATTTACGTGTCTTTTTAAATTAATATATATATTCTTTGGCCAGGTTATACAATAATAATAAGAATCTATATCTATAATTTATATAAAATGCAACGTCTCTCTGTCTGTCCGTTAATGCGCTTATCCCTCGAGAACCAGTTATCCGATTTACGTGATTTTTTAAATTCATACATATGTTCTCTGACCAGGTTATAGATATATATTTTATTACATCTATAATATATACGAGTATAAAATGCAACGTGTCTCTGTCTATCTGTCTTTCCGTTAGTGCGCTTATCACTACAGAATCACTTATCCGATTTACGTACTTTTTTTTTTAAACATACATATGTTCTCTGACCAGGTTATGGCTATTTTTATTACGATAGGTAGCATAAGGAATGAGCAGTCACGATAATAGTGAAGTCCATTAAATATTGAACAATATTATGTAGCAGAGAATATTTATAATCTATAATATATATAAAATGCAACCTCTCTGTCTGTCTGTCTGTCCATTAGTGCGTTTATCACTCGAGAACCACTTATCCGATTTACGTGACTTTTTTTAAATTCATACATATAATCTTTGGCCAGGTTATATAATAATAATAATCTATCTCTATAATATATATAAAATGCAACGTCTCTCTGTCTGTCTGTCCGTTAGTGCGTTTATCACTGGAGAACTACTTTTTTTTTTAAAACATACATATGTTCTTTGGGCAGGTTATAGGCTATATTTTATAAACGTTAGGTAACATGATAAATAAGCAGTGACGATAACAGTGAATCAAATCGGAAAAAAGTTTGCTGCTAGCGCGTTCTCTTGCAATACACTGCCTAAACTACTAAATATGGAACAATATCATATAGCAAAGGATATCTATAATATATAAAACGCAACGTCTTTCTGTCTGTTTGTCTGTCTGTTTGTGCGCGAGAACCACATATCCGATTTACGTGCTTTTTTTTTAAACATGCTAAACCATTAAATATGGAACAATATGATGTAGAAAAGAATATTTATAATATACATAAAATGCAACGTCTCTCTGCCTGTCTGTCCGTTAGGGCGCTTATCACTGGAGAACCACTTATCCGATTTACGTGCTTTTTTTAAAATATACATATGTTCTTTAGCCAGGTTATAGGATATATTACGTTAGGTGACATAAGGAATAAGCAGTGACGATAATAGGGAATCAAGTCGGAGAAAAGTTTGCCGCTAGCGCGTTCTCTTGTAATACACTGCCTAAAGCATTAAATATGGAACAATATCATGTAGCAATATTATTTGCAACGTCTCTCTGTCTGTCTGTCCGTTAGTGCGCTTATCACTCGAGAACCACTTATCCGATTTATGTATTTTTATAAATTTATACATATGTTCAATATAATTCGATATAAGCCTAGATAATGGGAGATCAGGTAAGATAATGGGAGATAAGTATAAATAATGGGAGATAAGGAGAAATAATGGCAGATAAGTAAAGATAAGTCTAGATGATGGGAGTTATGGTGAGATAATGGGAGTTAAGGAGAAATAATGGGAGATAAGGAGAAATATTGCAAGATAAGTCGAGATAAGTCGAGATAAGCCTAGATAATGGGAGATAAGGTGAGATAATGAGAGATAAGGGGAAATAATGGGAGATAAGGAGGAATAATGGGAGATGAGCAGAGATAAGCGTAGATAATGGAAATTATGTAGAGATAACGAGAGATAACGAAAAATAATGGGAGATAAGGGGAAATTATGGCAGATATTTTATTTCCTTAGGTAAAATAAGGAATAAGCAGTGACGATAGTAGTGAATCAAGTCCACGCGAGCGGAGCCGCGGGCACTGCTAGTGTATTTATAATTTGCAATCGATATAATTGTTCAGCAAGAAATTGATCTCAAGTAAAGAGAACGTAAATTTCTGTAATAAATTAAGACCATACAAAATATCAACACTCATTCCTTTCACTTTCTTTCTCTGATATAGCTCAAAAACTATAGATTTCATCTTTATTTTAAGTACTGTAATATCATTTCTTTCGAGAATTATCGTGCCAACAGACTGATAGGTTGACAGGAAAATATGTTTCTGGTGATCTAAGAACCCTAGTACGTAAAGAAAGGAAAGAATAGTTCTTATTAGCAAGGGAAGTAAAAAACAATTATTTACCTACTGGGCCGGACGTAAGTAAATTTTGACCAATTTAACTGTTTATTTTTTCTAAACTTTTTTTTGTATTCAAACTAAAATTGTTTAGGCTATTCTGTAATCATATCTTTATTCCTTTTACATACTATTTCTAGTACACAATGGAAACAATGGAGAAGCAAGAACACCTGCATAGAAGTATATTATGATATAACGTAACCACTCTTTTAACCATCTACTCCAATACTTCACTTCATATATCTTTTACTATAAATTATGAGTTAAAATTTTATAAAATAGCCAACTTCTCATAATAATATATAATAATATTTTCACTCTTTACGCCCGTTAACATTAAAAATAACGAAAAATTAATTGTAATATCTTGATTCCTTGCCTCAAAGGACGGCGCAGATGACCTATAACACAATAAATTCGAAATCATCCTTCTAACTTCCCTTATACGTTACATAATTATTATTATTAGCACAACCAAAAACCTGGAACACAATATTTAACGACTTTTATATCCCCTTCCCAAATTAAAACTGAAAGTAATGAAAAAATAACTTAATTTTTAAACTCCTTGACTCCAAAAATCCTGTATAAACTATATATATATGAGGTAATCACATTAACCCTCTACCCCATTCCTTTAACCTCTAATATATTTTAATATAAATAATATTCTGAAAATTCGTCCAGTACATCAATCAAAGAACATGTAGAATCTCAAAATGCTATTGAAATTGTACAACCGCCCCTTTCAGCCCCGCCCTGAGCTAAAATTTTAAGCAATGAAAAATAAACTTTTGGATTTGTCGACTGCAAAAACCCTGTAAAGGATATATACGAAACAACACCTCTAATCTCCTTCCCCACCAATTTCGCTCCTTGTATGCTTGTCTATAAATGTTTATAAATGAAATTTGTTTATTATTTCAACAAGAAAACGGGAAAACCTACTACGAGGCTGGTTTGAAAAGTCCGTGCAAAGTCCGAGAGATGGCACCACCGGCGCGTATCGAGGTCATGTTTAGTTAGTAGCATCTCTTGAATGAACGCACACCAAGTTTCAGCCATATTGGCCTATTTCTTTGTGTTTGGCATTCGTGTGAATCAAGGAAGTCGAGTGATTTTCAAGAAATGGACGAAAAAGAATTAATTGCAAAAAAATTTGTTGGTGATTTTTATGCAAATTTCAAATAAGCTGTGGAGCTAGCTGAAATTGCAAAAAATTTGTTGGTGATTTTTATGCAAATTTGTGTGGTGATTAAACATTACTTTATGAAAGGCAAAACGCCTCAGGAGACTAAAGAGAAGTTTGATAAACATTATGGTGACTCTGCACCTTCGATTAGAACAGTTTATAAGTGGTTTCAAAATTTTCGGACTGGCCATATGGGCACAAGTGACGCTGAACGTTCTGGACGGCCTGTGGAGGTTACGACTCCAGAAATTATTGATCAAATCCATAATGTCCAGGTGATGGATGACAGAAGAGTTAAGGTGCGTGAGATTGCTAGTGCTGTGGGCATCTCGACTGAACGGGTACATAATATTTTGCGTAAACATTTGGACATAAGAAAGCTATCCGCAAGATGGGTGCCGCGATTGCTCACGCTTGACCAAAAACGGAATCGTGTGAAGTGTTGCAAGGATGGTTTGCAGCTGTTCCAGAAGAATCCGGAGGACTTTAAGCTTCGTTTCGTCACTGTGGATGAAACATGGATACATTACTATACTCCTGAGACCAAACAACAATCTAAACAATGGGTTACCAAGGGGGAATCTGCACCAAAAAAGGCGAAGACCGTTCCTTCGGCCGGAAAGGTTATGGCGACTGTCTTTTGGGATTCGCAAGGGATAATCCTCATCGACTATCTGGAAAAGGGTAAAAACTATTACAGGTGAATATTACTCATCGTTATTGGACCGTTTGAAAACCGAGCTGCAAGAAAAACGCCCGCGATTGGCCCACAAGAAAGTCCTTTTCTATCACGAGAACGCACCAGCACACACCTCAGCAGTTGTGGTCGCAAAATTAATGGAAATAAAATTCCAACTCGTTTCACATCCCCCCTATTCTCCAGACTTGGCTCCCTCGGACTACTATTTGTACCCCAATTTGAAGAAATGGCAGGCGGGACAAAGATTTTATTCAAACGAGGAGGTGATTGCAGACACTAATGGATATTTTGCAGACTTGGACAAATCCTATTATTCGGAAGGGATCAACAAACTAGAACATCGTTGGACGAAGTGTATAAGCCTAAGAGGAGACTATGTCGAAAAATAAAAAAGGTTTACCCCAAACACATAAGTAGTTTTTTATTTTTTGCACGGACTTTTCAAACCAGCCTCGTATATTATTATTAAACCCCTATAAAATTTATCGACTCTCATCCTTTCAACATTTTGGCTTTAAACGATATCGTTCAAAAACTGTAGGCTTCATCTCCTTGTTGAATTGTTATCTCATTTCGCTCGAAAGTTATCGCGCCAAAAGACCTTCAGACCGACAGATAGACCGACGGAAATGAATGACTATGTTTCTCGTGATCTAGGAACTCCAAAACGAGCAGAAAAGTAAACATCTCTGAGTGGGATTTGTTCACGGATACAATACTTTCCAGTAAAAATACCTTTTTGAGATTTAAAATGATACAGATAACTTGATCTAATAAATCGAACAATATTAAAAGCATGTTGGAACATATTAAACGAGGCGCTGAGAGTATTTTCGGTTACAAAATTATCGTAACAAAACACTTTTATTGTCGATGTAAGTACCTAAACTACTTTAGTCATATGACTTTTATCTCTTGTGCGTGGATAAAGAAACATTTTCACATATCATACTAAGAGCAGTAGACCGTGGGGAAGAGATTTTTTACAAAAGAAGAACCATTATCTGAAATAGAACCCGGTAAACTTACACCCATTTTCTTTATCTTTATTTTATTTTGAAAAATTCAAAAAGTAAATTTTTAAACGCTTATGATAATGTCCTGAATTGTAAGTAAATGTACTCAATTACATATTTACTACACAATTCTCTCACTAGAAATTTTCAATAGGGCAAGAGTCCAGTAAACAGAATTTGAAAATTAAAATTAATCAGCATTAAAATTTTACAATAAAAACACTAAATTTCTGTTGACTAACATATACCCGGTTATTTTAATAACTTATCGTTATTTTGAAACAAGAAAAAGTTGATTTTTAGCTTATTTCCTAATATTTTACATTAATTAAAACTAAATTAATTCAGTTTTACCCTTGCTCTAGATTAGTTATAAAAATAGCACTACTTACGATATAAGTCGAATTAAGTATAAATTCTCCAATAGAAATAGAGACGGGCAATAATTGTTGATGAAAAAATATCATATATAACGAAGTACTAATAATACGGAATATAATTACAAAGATAAATATTAAAAATATGAATCCAAATAAGTCGTTAATGTCTTCAATTAGTTTGAATAAGTTATTTTGTAAACATTTATCGTTAATAACAGCTATTATATCTCTGGGTAATCTAATTCTCTGGTTGAGACTTTCTATTTGATTTTTTATCTCAGAAATTATTAAACAAGCTGCTAAAATCGTTAGTTCTAGTCTGCAGAAGAAATAGAGATCGCTCAAACAGACTATGGGATTTTCTAATTGTTGACACATATGGTAACTTCCCCAAATAAATCTTGCTACTGAGAAGAGAAACAACCCCCGAATAATTATTCTTGAATTTGTCTTATCTATATTATCATTTAACAAGGAGTCATGTGTGATCAATAAATAAATAATTTTCGCTCTGCTAAAAAAAAAGCTTGATAGACATGACGATATTAACAATATAAAGACTAATATCCAATACCATATATAAATATTTAAATACTAGGATAGAGCTTACGGCTTGAAAATTATCATCTAAACGAAATATTATAATTATAATAGATCCAAGGGTGATAAGTGCTAAAAATATTGTATAAAATATTTTTAATAATTTATTTTGATAAAACACCGGTGGGAATATACCAAAGACGGTATTTATTGTCAAGCAAACTTTAGTAAATTTAAAAGACATTCTGTTAAACTGTAGTTAAGCAACGACAGTAACTCTACTACTAATTTTCATATTCAGGTTCGTCGTAATTTAAAAGTAAATTATCGACATTATTTTAATAAATTATGAGGATATTATTTTCAATTTTATGTCGATGGAATGATACAGGACGTTCATAACTTTGAATGTGGCATTTTTTAATTAAAATTTAAATTTGGATATAAACAAAAGAATAACGTATTAATAGTGATAAAATATTCCCAAGTTGCTTGGAAATAGAAATATTAAAAAATAGAATAGATTCGAGAAATTTATAAAGTTGGGTGTAAATTTGAAATATTTATATATAAAACTTCTTTGTGAGTTGAATATTGTAAATAATACGTAGGCTGAAAGGTTTTTGGTCTAGCTACTTAAAACACTTTATTCATCAACATAGTCTTCTTCAAGAGCGATACAATCATTCCAACGCTTTTCAAATATTTCTATACCTTTATTGTAGAAGCATTTGTCTATGCCTCTAAAACAGGCCTCAGTTTCGGCAATAACTTCTTCATTAGAGCCAAATCTCTTTCCCGCGAAAATTTTCTTGAGGTCTGCGAATAGGTAATAGTCGCTGGGGGCCAAATCTGGAGAATACATGAGAAAGCAATTCGAACTTCAATTCATGCTATTTTGCCATCGTAACCATCGAGTTCTGACATGGTGCACTGTTTTGATGAAAGAACACTTCTTCTTGTCCAACTCCACTGGTTTGACAGACGATATGACCGCGGATAGAAAATTTGGCGTTTAGGAACGGATAGACGGCTATAGCTGTATTGACATCCGTTATATTTGTATATATATATATATATATATATATATATATATATATATATATATATATATATATATATATATATATATATATATGCGACCTCGATAATCGGGACTAATTAAAACCGCGGTGATCCCAATCAGTAAATAATTCGAATTACTGAAACAGGACATTATTTATATTAAAAAAAACGAATCATTTAATACGAAACAACCAAAAAGTAGTACATACATAGAATAACATTTAAAATAGAAGCATATCTTATCAAGTTTTATCTTATTTTGTAAAAAAATTGTAATTTTTGTTTGCTTGACCCTTCTCTAGTTCATCATAAAAGCAATTTCTTTTAACCTTTGAAGTACAAAAACATCACTTAGGGGGCACATCATTTTCTTCTGCCCATCTCATGCACACATTGAAACTAACTGCCTCATCATTCTTCACATTGTTGTTAACAGTCTGGTTTGTATCAGTATTTAACTCTGAACCTTCATTATCACTCTCGTGTTGTTCATCTGTATCATCTATGTCTTCCAGTGGTAACAAAGCTTCATCATTTTCAAACCAATTACATATTTCCCCGTTCGTGATATTCTGCTCAGTGAGAACATTAAGCATATCTGAAACATCTGTTAAATATTTACGAATTAACCAAAAAAAATACTAAAAGAAAAATTTCAGGCTTTACCTTTCATTTTTTCATTCGTGGAAAGCAAAATGTGCCGCAATTCCCTCAGAAGAATCAGATCTTCAGCATCATATTCAGTGTCCGGGTTGGTATCTGCTACATAAGCCATAATTTTGTGCCAGCACTTTTTCAAGACTTCAGGGGAGACTTTTTCCCATGAATTGCATAGTAGGCACACAGCATTTTTTAGGTTAATGCTTTTTAATAACCTAACAAGGTTCTCTCCATTATTTGATAAAATATGGGCTAAAAGACTTTTCCAATAAAATAATTTTGTCAGTCTGATTGCATTCTGGTCCATAGGCTGCAAAAGTTCAATACAATTTGGTGGAAGAAATAATGTTGTTAACTGACCATCCTCACTAGTCAGCTCTTCTATAGTTCCATGGCTCAAAGCGTTATCAACGATTAGCAGGGCTCTTTCAGGCAAGTTGAGACTTCTTAAATGACTTTTGACTTGACGAATAAAAGAATGATGAAACCAGTCTAAGAAAATTGCATACATTGGCATGATTTGTACTCAACAGGTATGTTCACATTTTTAAAAGCCCTCGGAGTTTTTGCCTTTCCTATCACTAACAACTTTAATTTTTGTAATCCAACAGCATTGCAACATGCTAGAAAGGTAACGCGTTCTTTGTTTATTTTTCGACTTGGTGCGGTCTTTTCCTAAGAACGAACCAGCGTTTTGTCAGGCAACATTTTCCAATATAGAGCTGATTCATCTGCATTGTATATTTGAGTAGGTCTAAGGTTTAATTCTTTTACCTTATCTGCGAATAAAGTCAGGAAAGGATCGACAACACTTTTATCATTGGATAGATTTTCGCCACAAACTTTTAAAGCACGTAGACCATGTCTTTTTCTGAAGTTAGAAATCCAGCCTCTGCTAGCTCTAAAATTATCATTCCCGTAGATTTCAGTGTCACACTGTTTTGCTTTACCTGATAAAATTTCGTAGGAAATTGGGATGTGCCTTGATCTTTGCGTACAAAACCATGTATACAAACGAGTTTCCATTTCTGGATATTCGGCTTTTCGTAAGGTTTTTCTGACGCCAGGACCGGAATCACATTTGGTAATAAATCAAAAAGAAGTTACACGTCCATAGTGAGTGTCCAAAATTATCTTTAAAATAAATCATATATACATACCTTTTGATTTTCCCTTACTTCTTTTTTATATCCGAAATTGTGGATGTTCCTACTCCGTATTCATTTGCCAACACTTTATTTTGAAAAATTCAAAAAGCAAATTTTTATACGCTTATGATAATGTCCTAAGTTGTAAGGTAAATGTACATAATCGCATATTTCCTACTCAATTTTCTCACTAAAAATTTTCGATAGGGCAAGAGTCCAGTAAACAAAATTTGAAAATTAAAATTAACCTGCATTAAAAATTTCATAAAATATACCTTAATTTTTTTCTTTACGCTGCAATTCTATGGTTAAAATTTTACAATAAAAACATTAAATTTCTGTTGACTAACACATACCCGGTTATTTTAATAACATATCGTTATTTTTAAACAAGAAAAAGTTGATGCTTCTTTTTTATATCCGAAATTGTGGATGTTCCTAGTCCGTATTCATTTGCCAACACTTTTCCGCTTTCACCAAGAACTAGTCTTTCTAATATATCGAACTTTTGTTTTATTGTTAGTGTAATATGTTTTCTTTTAGAGGGCATTTTAATATGTAGGTACATATGCGTAAAAAAAAAAAAACCGTTTACATACATAAAGTAAAACAGAACGTAGGTATGTTGTACTTGTGACAAGTAGTATAACAAACGCGCTTCTGGGGCACCTCGATGGCCACTTTTTTACCCGACCTTGACCACTAGCCAAAGAAGTGAATTCAGGAGGTTTCAGTCGTTTGGCTGAAATCTTCTCGAAGTTGTGTCAAGGAAGGTCGTTCTTCGTCCGCATAAGTGAATTAGTTACGTTTTCCTTGACCTTTGACCTTTCTACCTTTCTACCTGAAAATCCGAAGAAGTGTCGTCAATGACGTCACACGTCCAGTGGTTGTTGATCAGTGCTCTTTTGGCACATTTGACCTTGAGTATAGAATTTAGGTAGAATCTGTGTATTAAGGTGTAAGATAGGTGTAAATAGGTGTTAGGTGTGTTAAGAGCCGAAGAAGTCTTCAATGACGTCACAAGTCCAGTGGATGTTGCTCAGTGCCTTTTTATCACTTTTGACCTTGAGGATTCTTGATATTGGTATATGTGTGTGTTAAATGTTGTGTATTAAATGAAATGAGTTAAAAAAAGTGATGTCTGTAGTAGGATTAGAACCTGCATATGTTGTGTGTAGAACTGCAAAAACTGGGGACTTAACCTACTTAGCCAAATAGGATTCGTAATAGAGAATGCAATTGTTGGGATGACATAAAAAAGGATTGGTGAATAATATGTGAAAAGTGTGCAAGAAGAGTTGAAATTCGTACAAGAAGTGGTCTTTGGCAATATAAGTTGTCGAAAAGGTGTAAAACTAGAGGTAAATAGGTGTAAATAGATGTGAATAGGTGTAAGTGTGCATCCGAAGAAGTCTGCAAGAAGTAGTCGTCAATGAGGTAATATGTCCAGTGGTTGTTGAACAGTGCCTTTTTGTCAGGTTTAGATGTTAAAAATGTCTTCAGAACCGGTGTAAATAGGTGTAAAATAGGTGTAAATAGGTGTGAATAGATGTCTTAAGAGCCTGCAAGAAGTGTCGTCAATGACGTCACAAGTCCAGTAGATGTGGAAACAGGGTATCTTAACTTCATTAAAACTTTAATAAACTTCTGTTAGAGGAGAAGTTGCATTAAGCTGTTATTGGTCTCGTTGTACGAAAGTAGGCGTAACCTGATAAGAAAGGTGTTAATCTGATAGGTTGAATGTGTATGTAGTGTAAAAGGAAGATAAGAAAATAGTTGTTGGTTGGTTGACTAGGTAAAATGGCTTCCAGAAGGCATGTATTTGATTGGTTTGTAGTGTATAGGTGTGATAAGAAACTTGTAATTGGTTGGTTGATTAGGTAAAATGGCTTCCATAAGGCATGTATTTGATTGGTTTGTAGTGTATAGGTGTGATAAGAAACTTGTAATTGTTTGGTTGATTAGATGGAATGTGTGTTGATAGCACTTCTTTGTTATTTTGACTAGTAAAAGCTATGGTGTAAAAGTATATGAAAAAGTAATATATTAGTTGGAAATCGTGTGCAAAAAGGCTTTATTAGGTAGTATATTTGATGTAAATTTTGTTAAATGTTCCCCTATAACGTTGTTTGGCGTCTAAAAGTCGGTAAAAAAGCTTGAAAATGTAAACAAGTGGCGCCGTAAGTCTGTAAAAATGTGTGAGATAAGTCAAAATGTAAACAAAATGTATGAATAATGTGTGATTCATGGTACTTTTTGTAAGTTAAATTGAGTAAACAAGTGACAAGGTCATCAAAGTAGATAAGAAAGGTCAAAAATAGTTGATAAGAGATGAGTGAATGTATGTGAGAATGTAAGAAATAGCAAAAACTTGTATTAATAGGAAAATTCCATGCAAATAATTGAAAGAGCAAGAAATTTTAGTTGGTTGTGGGAAAGTTGAATGTAAACGCAAAAGTAGTTGTTTGTCCTCAAGTTATGATATGAAATGAGCTGAATCTAGTTGGGGCTCGTTGAAATTTTGTGTGAACTCGTTGTGGAGATTTTGTTAGAAAGCAAAAGTAAAACACATATTTGTCAAGAATAGTAAAATAATGAGCTTAAATGAGTTTATTTGGAGTTTGTCGGAATGTTTTTGAATTCGTTGTCTTGTAATAATAGTAAAATTTTAAATGAGCCTAGCCTTTTACGGTATAAAAAGTAAAAGTTGTTGTTTGTTTTTCACAAAGAGTTAGTTTTGTTGAGCGCTTAGTTTGGTTTCGTTGGATTGTAATAAAAGTAAAATAGAGCCTAGCCTAGCCTGTACTCGTTGTTTCATGAGAGGAGAATAAAACACAAGTATGAGCACATAGAGAAATATATTAATACCAATGAACAAAAACAAAAGAGCCTCGTCTAATTTAATTAAAAATCTTGACAACTATTCTTATATACCTTGGAGAAAATTTGAAAAACTACTTACTAAAATACTTAAAGGTACAAAAATCTATAAAACAATAAAACTAACTAAAATGATGTAAATAATATTTTGCCTGGTACGAAATGATATAAAAAACCATTTGTATTAGTAAAAACAGATAAGAAGTGGATTCGAATACATTGATTTCAATAAATTTACTCTACTAAAAAGCAAACAGGAAAATTTGAAAACTATGAATTGTTATTGGCTTACTTAAATACTTAAAATACAAAATCTCTATAAAAACAATAAAACTAATTAAAATCTTAAGATGTAAGTAATATGTTGCCTGGTACGAACTGATACCAACAAAAACCAGAAAATGAGAGAGAGTTCAACAAAAACAGATAAGAAAGGTTAAAATTAGTTGATAAGAAGTAGATTCGAATACATTGAGAATGCAAAATAATTGAAAGACCAATAAATTTACGATATTTCGTTGTAGTTAAATGTAAACACGTAAAGGTTGTTTTGTTTGTTTTAAAGTTACTATCACTACTTAGTAATTCTGATATTTGTATAAATCAAAATTTGTTTCCAAAAGAACAAAGATTTGACTAATAATAAACTAAGATATTTGTCTACTAGAAAGCAAATTGGTTTAAATTATTGACTTACTTAAATACTTAAAAAATACAAAATCTCTATATAAAATTAACTAAAATCTTACTACAAAAATTATTATAATACATTAATCATCCTGGTGGGAACGTTTCCGTTCAGTGGAGGCTGCCATCTTCAGTTTAGCTGAATACGGGCCGCTCATTCCTGCTATTACATTAATTCGATTGGTATATCGAAGACATTTGCGACCCATATGATGTAGTGTGTCCCTGATCCATTCATATTGTTCCTTGCCCATGATCAGATTTTCGTGTAATTGTCTGACCAATGCACAAGGCTTGTTTTTATAATAAGTTTGCATAATTAAAGGTTGTAAACAATTTTTATACTTTGTTTTACTTAATTGAGTTAACATCAGGGACCAGCTCTTCATTTGTACCATTTCAGCACTCCAACGAAACTTCAACGTTGCACCACTTCGTGAACATTTTATTACTACACTATATAATGTACATTGAGAACTTGTCATCGTGTATGATTTGACAATTAATTAGATCTTAACTGAAAATGTTTTTAAAATTTCCAAAGAGATTTTAATGACACTAAAATTGTAATTGACTCGACATAAGACTTGTCTGTGTGTTTATATATTAAATACAAATCATCCGATATGCATTTTTTAGAAATATATACTAATTACACAAGTTTATCAGTATAAATGCAATTTAATTTGGAAAATTACCACTTAACTAAATAATGATGTATGGAGTCGACTAGTCGCTACCAACAAAAATAACAAAAACAAATGGATTAATTTAGTTTATAAAATGATAAGAGATAAATGTCGGAAACATGTTTATAATAACAAATATCTGGTGATTGGAAAATTTGGTCTGACTTAATTAGCGCTATTACTTTAATTCAAACTGCAATATATAAAAAAACAAAATCTGGCGATTGGAAAAACAGTAAAAGTATCAGAGAAGTCAATTTTAATACAATGTTAAATAAATGATAAATTGCTATATAAATATATATTTATTTTTTAAAACAGCTCGATAGATTTACAACTAGTTTAGATAATTGTTCAATTAACTTATTATTCTCATTATGATTGCAATAAATACTACATTGGATGCATTTGTTTGATGTCGACAATTCTTCATTGACACGTCTTAGTACCATACGAATGTGGAAACATTCACATGTATCGGGTCCATCTCGAACTCCAGGATGTGACCATACACATGATACGTAATGTGTTTCTAAATTATTCGTAACTTGTTTGCGATCGATAAAAGGTGTTAAATATTCTCGATAAGATATTAGTCGAATCCTTGTTTTACAACAACATGATAATTTCTTGACAAAATCATCAATTTTTCTACAAGTTTTATATACTAAATCATCTTGACTGAATAAATTCATTTTGCAAATAAGATGAAATCTTTGACAATTTAATAAATGTGTTATAAGGAGATGCTTCTATGATCAAACTGAGAAGGGATAGGTATATTTAAATTAATATGTTGTGTCTGGTGTTAGTAGTAGTAGTCAGTATTTGATAAACATAAAATCAAATAAACAATGAGTGAAGATCGTCAACGAGAACAAGTATATGTAGTAACAAAAAGAAATGGACTTTGGATTAATCGTAATGCTGTCGAATTAACACCTGGTAAATTGTTAAGTGGAGTCGGTTTATATCAAAATGGAGGATGTATAGCATGTGGTGTTTGTGATAACGAACTGTTTTCAGGGGGACAACAAGGAATGCATTCGAAATGTCAGGATATCTGGAAGACTGGTACACATGATCTTATAGATAAACATGTACAATCAATAATTCCAAGACCGATTGGTGAACGAGAATACCAACAACAACTACAACGAGAACAAAGAGGCAACCATTAGAAACTCCTTGTTAATTCTTATTACCTTTTATATAATTTATTTTTTAAGTAATAGATATATGTATATTTGTCTTAATAAAGTCCTTATATCCTTAAATATTTAATAATTTGTTTTTCTAGTATAATAATAAAGTCCTCATATTCTTACTAAATAAAACACACAGGTTTGAATTGAAAATATTTATTAAGCTCGCTCTTTCAGTAATTTTTCTACAAATTATTCAGTTAACATTGCTTTTTAAGAAAAATTTCAAAGTTTGTTATGGGTTGAATATTGATAGCCATGCCAATAGTGTCATACAATTTGTAGTACTACATTGAACTTTAGCATTGTATATTAGATTATGATCTAAACAGGAAGGTTTTGTAGGTTTAAATGTTGGCATGTTCCATACATTTAAAGTATCTATATCAATCATCTTGAAATTGGGATTAGTATGCAAATTAGTAGTAGAAGCAGCAATGTTGTCTTGAACGAATCGAAAAACATGTTTTCCTTTTACATACAATACATCAATATTGTCCAGTACTCTATCTAAAATTTCTCCAACTTGCTTGTAATCTACATAGCCGGAAGAATATCGTAATCCATGTTCCTTTTCAGCCTTACAAACAGCTCTTTTATTGAGTCGAGATAATTGAGCAAAGGGTATTTTTCGGTTTCAATACATAATGGCTTGTTTGTAAGCCATTTGATATCGTAATTTCTTTAGCATGGAATTCTTCCACATACACATCATCATGATTATCATCATCGGCAGCAAATAAAAAGTTAAATCCCTGAATATCGAGAACAGCCAACTTCATCGTGTCACAGTTACTTTACAACTAATACAACTTTTACAAAGCACACATACATATTATAAAATATGACTTTGTCTCTCCACGAAACAAGTCAGAATTGACTCACTATAGAGAAAAATGTATTTGTTTACCTGAATTGATTTCAATCTTACTCTTGTTTTTTAATAGTATTTGTAGTGAATAGAATAAGGTCTCTAGAGATTTTAATGTTAAATATTAAACAAAAGTTTTATACGAGAGAAATATTTATTTTCTTCTTAAAAAAAAACATTTATGTTACAAAATATCTAAAATCTAAACTATAATATCTGATATCCTAATTTAATTATATCCTCCCAACTTAAATATTCATTATCATCATCCACATCCATTTCACTCTCTGATTGTTCAATCATCTCTTCCTCATTCTCATCCTTTGTCTCCTTTAACCATCTTTGTTTTAAGATACTCAGAGGGATCATTTTCAACTTGAACAGTTTGTTGTAATTTTTCTTTTAATATGTTTAAAGGTAAATTTTCTTCTTCCTCTTCAACAATTTCCATTTCCCTTAATTCCAGTAGTCTTAGTAACTCTATATTTCTTTTAATAACGTTGTTGGTTTCTTCTTCTTCATTAAAAAACCACATTATTAAGTATTATTTTATCAAGTAACTATTAGACGAATGAATTTTGTATTGAGTTTAATACCATTCTATACACCTATTATATAGGGGATTTAATCACATCATACATAGTCGTCATGAGAGTCAATTAGTCTATTATAAGCAAATATGTAAACTAATGGAGTCGTTTTGTCTGTAAAGATGTTGTCTGATAAGGTTTTAAGTAAACAACATATTATTAATAATTTATTGCTCAAACTAGTCACATAAATTTTCCAAATATCAAATGACGTGATTTATTTTTTTCCTGTATTTACTATATAAGCATTAACATTCTTACTCAGAGTCAAATTATATCTCTGTGTGTCGTTGTAAAAAACAAAAATGGTTTTATACATATTTGAAACTGAAAATGTAAAGGTTCTTTCTACTAATATGTTATATATATTATTGAAAAATTTATTCAAGTGAGTATTTTGTTTTTTATTATATATTCTGGTGTTGGAGTGATTTTTACAACAAAGAATTTTCTTAACATTATCCAATATATACATCTCTCATAAGAAAGACATATATTTTAAAATGAAAAGGATATACTAAAAATTCTGTTTGTATTGTTTTATTACAACATGTGTGTATGTATTTATTTCAGACGTGGTGTTCAACGCATTTGTATACAAAATGATCAAGTTTATGTGTATGTGAATGAAGAGATTCCACAACCTAAAATAGAGGACATTACATGGATGATACCTGCTAAATAAAATAATAAAAGTTGAAGCCTCGAATGAAGAAGAGGAAACAACATTTAAAGAAGCAATAGAAAAATATCCTAAAGTAAAAGATTATATATTAAATAATCTATATACCTTATAAACAAATATATTGAAAAAACAAAAAAACATTTACTTTGTTTTATTTGATATTTCCTTTTATATAGTTAGATATAGGATACATATGAAAACAATTATTTAGTTATTCATCTGATATTGGTTAGATCTCTTAGGAGATCATTTTATGTAGATATGTTACATGAATTAGATAGTAGGAGTAAAATAATTTTTTGAATTGATTCGTTATATCAAAAAAGAGTGAATAATGTGTGTTTAGTAGAAAACGAGATAGAAATCGATAAAGAATGGATTCCTCATCATCGACATCAACAAGTTGTCCTTCATGTCAAAGTAAAATAACATATTTGGGTCATAAATCTTATAATCAGAATACTTATTGTTCCAATTGTACTCGATATTACAAAAAAACTTCATGGCAAACTGTATGTAGTCTAGGCTATATACCAAAAGATACTTTGGAAAGACAAAAGAACAACTTGGAAAATGAAACCAAGAATCAATTTACTAACTTAATGCCAAATAATCAATAAAGATCAGTAAAAGACCGAAATGAATCATCATAAAATGTGATAGATGTGTTTTATTTATTTGTACTATTTAGTAAACTTAATAAAAAACATGTTATTACTTAAACATATCGTCTATTTTATAACTGAATACAATGTTAAATACACCAGTATTAACTAATTACATACTAAGAAATTTTTTAGCTGAGTTTATTCTTCGATAAGATACCAAATAGTCGTGCGTTCGCATATATAACAATAATCTCGTAATCTGAGTCGAGGTTGAAGTTGTGTAACAGAATTGTTACGTCTAATGATTAAATTTACTTGAGCTATATGTGATTGAAAAGGTATACTTTTCGATTCTCTCCAACAACCACTACATAAATAAGTAAAGTTCATGGTAGCAGCAGTTGTTGTTATTTCTATGACTATTTCCAAGATACTGATTTGTTAAATTATTTCTCCAGAAGATACCACATAGTTATACGAGCACATTGATTACAATAAATCCGTATCCGAGTTCGAGTTCTTTGATGATTTGCATATGGAACTCTGTGTGTTTCTCTCCAACAACTACTACATAAATAAGTAAAAAATTCCATGCAGACTAGTAAGATGTCAATACTATCACACAAAATGTTGTTTCTATTACAAATAAATTGTATTACTATGCAATGAGTAGTTCAAATGCACCAATATGATTTATGTGTGGTCTTTTTAACTTTCTCCTCCTCCTCTTCCTTCTATTATTTTTTCTACATGTAGACAATCGAATAATATATTTGTCTTTCGATTCCAAAAGTACTTCTTCTCGTTCTAAACAGTCTTTTAGATTTACGAAAATTTTCTTTTCATCTTTCTTCTGTTGTTTTAAATCCTTTTGACATTTGGACAAATCGTTATCTAACTGATAGATTTCACGAGTCAGATCGGTCAAATTACTTTTAAAATATTCAATTTCCTCCTTTAAATCGGCAATTACGATATATGCTACTTTGCTTTTTTCTTGACAAATTTGCAATGTTTCCGTTAGATTAGTTTTCAATAAATACAAATCCGATTCCAATTTGATATTTTCCTTGAGCAGAGCAATATGTTTTGTATAATTTAACGATGTTGTTAAATTCACAGCCAGGTATTCATATTCTAGAATTTTTCCCATACAAATATCATTAACAGCTTGTTCATTATCGTATAAATCCATATAATTGTCCAGTGATTTAATACATTCCTGATACAAGTTTAAACTGGTATTATAAAGTGAGTGATAATCCTCTAATAAATATTCGTAATTTTGATTACAAGAATTATTAACATCGTCATCGTAGTTGTTTGTACTTTGAACAACAACAACAACCAGAACAAACAATAGATAGAACGTTGTTTTTGTTAACATTATGAGCGAATGATTTAAAATGAACCAAAATTTATTTAGCGTCTGTTTTATAGAGATCGTTTTCCTTCCGAAAAGATTATAAACTTGTTTGAAATATGGAAAATGTAGACTTTAACTGTTTAAAACGTGGATGTAAAGTTAACAAAATTATAAATAGTTACTATCGAGATCGAGTTAGAATACGCAAATATTGTACATATTGTTTAATTAATTATATATATATAGGAAAAATAGCCTAATTTCCATGATTCTATCAATTACGACGATAACAAATAGTAGTAGGGAGAGATAAGGATACTTGTAGAAAACATTTATACACATTATATCGGTCATTCAAAATGCCAGTTGTTGTACGAGTAAAATGTCCTCAATGTAAAGGTGAAAGTGAAATACGAAATCAAAAATGTTTGTCTTGTGTGGTCAAAGATCGAATCAAAACGAGAGATGGAACAAAACACGTACCTGCTGAATTTCTTTCCTTTGGCAAAGAAGAACGAGGAATTGAGAGAGAAAGAACTGCTGCTGCAAGACAAGGAAACAGATAAATCCCTGTTATAAAAACATACATCAACAATACAATCATATTATTTGTATACTTGCTATTGACACATATATATATATATATATATATATATATATATATATATATATATATATATATATATATATATATATATATTATAATGGCTTGTCTAAGAGCTTGGTGGAATGAGGTACCCAATTTTCCCGATTTACCAGCGAAATTTATCATTTATTTTCAAGATTTTGTCAATTGGAACATCATATCACGAAAACAACATTTAGACGAAGATCTAATACGAACTTGCATCAATAAAGTCATTTGGCAACTCGTTTCCCAATATCAGCAATTTATGGAGGAATTTGCCGGAATGTTGGATTGGAATGCAATTAGTATCCATCAAAACTTGACTGAAGATTTTATCCGTCGACATAGAGAACGAGTTAATTGGACATTTATTCAAAAATTTCAACGAGGAATCAGTCCCGCCTTTTTACACGAAATGAAACCCTACATTGATCAACTTGAAAATTGTTGTCGTTAAATCAATATAGTTTTTCTCTTTTATACTTAATAAAACCTTTTTCAGTACAAGTTGTTTTTGTTATTTTTAACTACATACTGCTAATACTTTTATCATTGCATAAAACACGAGTTATGTTAATTATATTGTACATTCAATGTATTTGAATTTATTCCTTATCTGCTAAATTTTAACCTTCTTATCTGTTTTGAACTCTCTTTTATGGGATTTTGTTGTTATAAAAAGATTGATTTGGTTGGTGAACAAGCAATACAGTTGTTTGCGCTTTCCTCTCTCACAACATATATATATATATATATATATATATATATATATATATATATATATATATATATATATTTTTTTTTGTGTGTATGTGTAATTACTTAATCAGGTGAGTTTAACAGGTTTTATATTTATACAACATCATATCTAATTTGAAGTGTTGTTTGCAGTATGTCCTCTTTAAACGTTGAATCTACCATGCCTACAACATCATCATCATCATCAAATCTAATAATTGATATGGATACAACAATTCCTACTACTAGTACTACTAAGGAAAAATTTCCACTAGTTAAAAATATATTTTTGGATGGTCTTACACATATGGGACTACTCAAATTTCTCAAGAGATATTCAAACGTACACCTCTATAATGATGTTAAACATGAAAATAGTAGGGAATCATTAAAGACTTTTAGACAAAACCTGCACACATTAACAATAGTGAATAAAATGCAACAACCACAAAATGAAAAATCTTTATTTGAACGTTCACCACTATCTCAATTGTATTTTTCTTTAATATTTGACTCGATTGAAAATTTTGATGAAAAGAATATCATTGACTGTATAAAGGAAATTCCCACAGAAATATTTGAACAATTTCCATCGGTAATTTTTATCCCTAATAAGTACAATCTTAAGGATATTGTTTGGAAAAGTATGCAACTACAAGAGATAGATTTAAGTTCAGCCATAAAGTATGTAAGGACTCAATTTAAATTTTTCATCTTATTGTCCAAATATAACCTTTTCATTCTATGGACAAATTGTCGCAAGATCTTCTACGAATGCTATAGGAACTATACGAACAGGTATCGTAGATGCAACCTATAACGGACCTCTAATTATTTATTTTGTATCGGATGAAAATATCTTATTGGAAAAGTCTAGAAAAATTGCTCAATTACTTATATGTCCTTTAGTAAATGCATCGATCGAAAGAAATACTACAAATCTAAAGAGGAGTTTTATCAGAAAATCAAACAATTTTGGTTCTTCGGGAAAATATAAGATTCCCGCTGCTCAATTTTTAAGTGGACGACAATATTGTGCACAACCGTAAACAGATATTGACATTGCCGAATTTAATCAATGTTTTAAAAATTTAGTCTATTCAGATTCTTCCGATTCTGAATAAATTATTTACCTATATGTTTGTTGTTGTACCTCTAAGAGTCTTTTTTTACCTATTGTAGTACAAACTGTATTAGATTTATCTATTATTAGTTTTTAATCTATTAGTATATAAATTTTAACCTAGAAATAATTTGTTTATAAAATAAAACAATGTTTATAAGGTGTTTTGGAGTTTATTAAAGACTACATCTTTTTCATACAAAAAACTTTTATCACAGGAAGCCTCGCAATTTCATCCCATACTTTTTGTGTCGGTTCTTTCTCCAAACGCACATGAATACGTCTCCTTTGTCTTTTTATTTCCAACAAAATATCTCTGAAAATCAATATATTGCTAGTAAGATGATATATGAATTTTACTATTCATACTCACTTGAATAACTCTTGGAGTAATAACATATTTGTCGATAAGGCATTCAAATCTTCAGATTCAAATATTAAAACCATATTTTTGCTTTTAAACTAACTAGAATCTTTACACACAAAAAACAAAAGGTTCTTTTTCTCGAAAAAACTGCTACTTTGATCAGACTTTCCTCTTCTGCTCTTTGCGAGTCTCTTATAATGTGTTAATATAAAAATTGAAAATGGTATAATTTTCTCTTGAACAATTCTTGAGAATCAATATCAACTTGCCTTTCTTCTCTAATTGTAATTGAATCGGCATAAGACTTGTGTGTTTATACATTAAATACAGGCTATTAATCATCCGATACGCATTTGATTTTTAGAAATATATATTTATCTATTATTAAGATTTATCTATTAGTATATATTCATAAGTTTAAGCTAGTAATTTGTTAATTTGGTTATAAAATAAAGCAATGTTTATAAGATATTTGTATTATTTAAGAGACTACCTAAGAATTACATCGTAAAAAACAAATTTCACAGGTAACTTGTAAAATTCCTCCCATTCTTCTCGTGTCGGTTCCTCCTCCAAACACATATGAATCGTGTTCTGTCCTCTTCTTATTTCAAACAAAATATCTCTGAAAATCAATAATAATAATATGTTAGACAAGAAACAAGTAAAATTTTAGAAAGGTGAATATTATACTCACTTGAAGAACTCTTTTAGTAACACATACAACATGTCTAATGACATATCCTCATCTATTAAGTCGACTGCGAAAAAAATCATTTTTTGCTTTCAAACTAACTAGAACAAATCTTTACACAACAAACAAAAATTGTAATTGACTCTACATAAGACTTGAGTATGTTTATATATTAAATACAGGCTATTAATCATCCGATACGCATTTGATTTATTTAGAAATATATACTCAAAACAGTTTAATTTGGAAAATTTTATCTAATAAACTTGCATCATGCAAAATTTTCAGTCTATTTGTTTATTAAAAACATGTTTTTCGAGATTTATCTCGTAGCTATTAATCGCATTTGATTTATTTAAAAATATATACTAATTACACATGTTTATCAGTATAAATGCAACAAAACAGTTTAATTTGGAATATTTTATCTAATAAACTTGCATCATGCAAAATTTTTGTTATTAAAAACATGTTTTTCAATATTTATCCCGTTATACTAATTAACTTGTTTTTGTTTTTGCAATAAATCAAAACTAATTAAGTAAAACAAATCTATAAAGTTTAAAACATAAATAGAACGATTTATTTATTATAGTCGTCAGTTCAAACGTTTAACTTGAACAAAAAATATCAGTAGTCATTCAATATGATTGAATCAGATGTGTTTATTGACATTCAAGGATATAATTACTCTTTTGGATATGTAATCAAAGAGTTGGCATTTTATGATGGTCATCGTTGTGCAAATTATTTATTTAAACTACCATTCTCGAGAACTATAATATCTAATGCAAAAGATCAAAAACTGATTGATTGGTCAGAAACATATCATGGCTTATATTGGGAAAATGGATTTGTTGAGATAAACGATATCGAACACATTTTACAAGATGTATTAAAAATTTATCAAACTCCATATCGAATTTACGTCAAAGGAAATGCAAAAGTAAATATTTTAAAGAAATTCTTAAATGAGGACTATATACACAACATTCCCATTGAACAAGAACCTAAATTAAGTCAATTTAAAATGATTCCAGAATGTTATTTTCATAAGGATATTAATCCATGGCATTGTGCATTATCCAATGTAAAACTACTATATAATTATCGTAATTGTTGGAAATAAAGAACTCTCTCTCTCTCTCTCTATTTAACTAAACGTCTTCTACCAACAACAGTCTTTGTTCTTTTGGAAACAAATTTATACAAATATAAGAATTACTAAGTAGTGATAGTAACTTTAAAACAAACAAAAACAACATAACCTACTTCTTAGTTTATTATTAGTCAAATCTTTGTTCTTTTGGAAACAAATTTATACAAATATCAGAATTACTAAGTAGTGATAGTAACTTTAAAACAAACAAAAACAACACAACCTACTTCTTAGTTTATTATTAGTCAAATCTTTGTTCTTTTGGAAACAAATTTTGATTTATACAAATATCAGAATTACTAAGTAGTGATAGTAACTTTAAAACAAACGAAACAACCTTTACCTGTTTACATTTAACTACAACGAAATATCGTAAATTTATGTATTCGAATCTACTTCTTATCAACTAATTTTAACCTTTATTTATCTGTTTTTGTTGAACTCTCTCTCATTTTCTGGTTTTTGTTGGTATCAGTTCGTACCAGGCAACATATTACTTACATCTTAAGATTTTAATTAGTTTTATTGTTTTATAGAGATTTTGTATTTTAAGTATTTAAGTCAGCCAATAACAATTCATAGTTTTCAAATTTTCTTGTTTGCTTTTTAGTAGAGTAAATTTATTGAAATCAATGTATTCGAATCTACTTCTTATCTGTTTTTACTAATACAAATGGTTTTTTATATATCATTTCGTACCAGGCAAAATATTATTTACATCATTTTAGTTAGTTTTATTGTTTTATAGATTTTTGTACTTAAGTATTTTAGTAAGTAGTTTTTCAAATTTTCTCCAAGGTATATAAGAATAGTTGTAAAGATTTTTAATCAAATTAGACGAGGCTCTTTTGTTTTTGTTCATTGGTATTAATATATTTCTCTATGTGCTCATACTTGTGTTTTATTCTCCTCTCATGAAACAACGAGTACAGGCTAGGCTAGGCTAGGCTAGGCTCTATTTTACTTTTATTACAATCCAACGAAACCAAACTAAGCGCTCAATAAAACTAACTCTTTGTGAAAAACAAACAACAACTTTTACTTTTATACGGTAAAAGGCTAGGCTCATTTAAAATTTTACTATTATTACAAGACAACGAATTCAAAAACATTCCGACAAACTCCAAATAAACTCATTTAAGCTCATTATTTTACTATTCTTGACAAATATGTGTTTTACTTTTGCTTACAAAATCTCCACAACGAGTTCACACAAAATTTCAACGAGCCCCAACTAGATTAAGCTCATTTCATATCATAACTTGAGGACAAACAACTACTTTTGCGTTTACATTCAACTTTCCCACAACCAACTAAAATTTCTTGCTCTTTCAATTATTTGCATGGAATTTTCCTATTAATACAAGTTTTTGCTATTTCTTACATTCTCACATACATTCACTCATCTCTTATCAACTATTTTTGACCTTTCTTATCTACTTTGATGACCTAACGAGTCACTTGTTTACTCAATTTTACTTACAAAAAGTACCATGAATCACACATTATTCATACATTTTGTTTACATTTTGACTTATTTCACACATTTTTACAGACTTACGGCGCCACTTGTTTACATTTTCAAGCTTTTTTTTACCGACTTTTAGACGCCAAACAACATTATAGGGGAACATTTAACAAAATTTACATCAAATATACTACCTAATAAAGCCTTTTTGCACACAATTTCCAACTAATATATTACTTTTTCATATACTTTTACACCATAGCTTTTACTAGTCAAAATAACAAAGAAGTGCTATCAACACACATTCCATCTAATCAACCAAACAATTACAAGTTTCTTATCACACCTATACACTACAAACCAATCAAATACATGCCTTATGGAAGCCATTTTACCTAATCAACCAACCAATTACAAGTTTCTTATCACACCTATACACTACAAACCAATCAAATACATGCCTTATGGAAGCCATTTTACCTAGTCAACCAACCAACAACCATCTTCCTTTTACACTACATACACATTCAACCTATCAAATTAACACCTTTCTTATCAGGTTACGCCTACTTTCGTACAACGAGACCAATAACAGCTTAATGCAACTTCTCCTCTAACAGGAGTTTATTAAAGTTTTAATGAAGTTAAGATACCCTGTTTCCACATCTACTGGACTTGTGACGTCATTGACGACAGTTCTTGCAGGCTCTTAAGACATCCATTCACACCTATTTACACCTATTTTACACCTATTTACACCGATTCTGAAGACATTTTCAACATCTAAACCTGACAAAAAGGCACTGTTCAGCAACCACTGGACATATTACCTCATTGACGACTACTTCTTACAGACTTCTTCGGATACACACTTGCACCTATTCACATCTATTTACACCTATTTTACACCTATTTACCTCTAGTTTTACACCTTTTCGACAACTTATATTGCCAAAGAGGCACTGATTCAACATCCACTGGACATATTACGTCATTGACGACCACTTCTTCGCCTTCACCAATTTTTCAGCACTTCTTGCAGACTTTTCACATATTATTCACCAATCCTTTTTTATGTCATCATCCCAACAATTGCATTCTCTATGGCGAATCCTATTTGGCTAAGAAGGTTAAGTCCCCAGTTTTGCAGTTCTACACACAACATATGCAGGTTCTAATTCTACTACACACATCACTTTTTTTAACTCATTTCATTTAATACACAACATTTAACACACACATATACCAATATC
>CM032452.1:43295471-43341186 GCA_019049505.1 Pachyrhynchus sulphureomaculatus
TTAAAAAAGTAATTGGACTATTTTCATTATGGGTAGAAAAGACGATCTTTCACCACGTAAAAAAGCTGAAGTGAAGGCCCTTGTGATTGCGAAAACATTTACAAACCGAGAAATATCACGAAGATTGAAGGTTTCTGAAGCTAGTGTACGACGCATAAAAAAGAAAATTGAGTCAGGGAAGGAATTAAGCCCGAAAAGAAAGAAAAGATGCGGTAGAAAACCAATTTTCACTCCACGGTCAGAGAGATGTTTGAAGAAAATTTGTGTAGAAAACAGATTTGCTACCACAAAGGTAATAAAATCACAACTCCAGGATGCTAGCGTAAATGCTTCTGAGCGCACTGTTCGAATAAAATTGAAAGAATTAGATTTTAAGGTCTGTCGCCCCGCCAGGAAGCCCAAGTTAACAGCTGCAATGAAAGCAAAGCGCCTGAAGTGGGCCAAACAATGGCAAGACAAAGATGTGGACTTCTGGAGATCGGTAAGATACAGCAATTTAATCAATAATTGGTACATTATTATCATTTTCAGTTAAATAAAGCAAATAAACATGGAAGTTTATATATTTTTCCTATTTTGACAGGTCTGCTTCAGTGACGAAAGCACATTCGAAATTTTGCAGAATAAAGTTCAGTATGTGCGTCGTCGTCATGGAGAAAAGTTTCATCCTGATTGTGTCGTCCCGACGGTTAAACATCCCACCAAAGTGATGATTTGGTCAGTCATCAGCGGCAAGGGCACTGGACGTCTGTACGTCGTCAAAGGAATAATGAGCCAGGCAAGATCAGTACAAAGAAGTATTACAAAATCGGTTGATTCCGCAGCTCAGAGAATGGTTTCCAAACGGGGAACCATTCACTTTCATGCAAGATGGAGCTCCCTGCCACACTGCTCGGTCTGTTAAAGCTTTTTTGGCAGAAAAAAATATCCCTCTGTTGGATTGGCCGGGTAATAGCCCCATTGAAAATGTGTGGGAGCTGATGAAAAGAGAAGTGGCTAAAGATGTGATTACCAACAAAACCCAGCTCTTAGAAAAGATTATTCATGTGTGGAATCATCATCCTCAAATGCAGGAGACAGTACAATCTTGCATTGATAGCATGCCACGCAGAATTAAAGCTTTGATAGCGGCTAAAGGTGGCTCAACTAAATATTGACTTTTACTAACATTAATTTCACTTTTCTTTAAAACTTAATAAACTTATGCTTTTCTAAATTAATGCTGTTTTATTTATGTCAAATAAATAGGTAATTGATTGGATAATATAAAAATAAAAAACAAATCAATTTAAAATAATAAAACGGTACAATATCACTCGGTCATTAATATTTTACATGAAATCTTGCAGTGCGTCTAATAATTTGGCCAGGGACTGTATATATATATATATATATATATATATATATATATATATATATATATATATATATATATATATATATATATATATATATATATATATATATATATATATATAAGTAGTATATAGGGCGGGGTACTGGGACTGCGGATGGCATGTGTCCCATTACCCGAAGAATGACCTTGAAAGAGCTGAAGAATGACCTTGAAAGAGCTGAAGAATGACCTTGAAAGAGCTGAAGAATGACCTTGAAAGACCTGAAGAATGACCTTGAAAGATCTGAAGAATGACCTTGAAAGAGCTGAAGAATGACCTTGAAAGACCTGAAGAATGACCTTGAAAGAGCTGAAGAAGTGTTCAATGACGTCATAGTCCAGTGGCTGTTGGTCAGTGCCCTTTTGGCATCATTGGATGTCGTAAAGCTTAAGAGAGAGAGAGATTAGGTGAGCCTCGATGTGGTGGATGGATGTCTTCTGCAAGAAGAGGTCTTCACTGACGTCACACATACATACATCACATATACACATTAGGTTGTGGGCTTATATGAGTTTTAATATAAATAAAAAAAGCTAGTGTCTAGAGCAGGATTCGAACCTTTATTTCCCATACTGCAAAACCAGCGACTTAACCCAATGAGCCACAGAGGATTCTTACGAGATAGTGTTAGTAAAGGTATCATATTAAAAAAGATCTTACTACTACTAGTAGTCTTTGGATGCTGGTATAATTAAATTACGTAAACAAATAAGATATTGATGTTTTAACAAGAAAAAAAAAGTGTGTTTATTTTTGGTGGCACCTCGATGGCATGTGTCCATCCGAAGCAGCGTACCAAGACCCGAAGAAGAAGAATGACCTTGGAAGAGCTGAAGAATGACCTTGAAAGAGCTGACGAAAAGTAAAAGAATCAAAGAACTTGGGTGTGTTGTTAAGAAGATGATGAGGGTGTATATTAGGCCAAAAAGTCCTTATTTCCAAAAAAGGGGTGGTATTTAGGGGGTTGTTTTTTAGGGGTAGTTTTGGTATGTTGTAAAAAAGGCAAAAATAAAATTTTTCTGTACGAGGGTAATTTCCCCTATTTTTTTTGGAAATTATTTAAATGAAAAAAAGTCTGAAGTGATCTAGCTAGAATACGAACCGTCGACCCATGTGATGGAGTTCTGTTGTATTAGCATTTAGGCTATTGAAGCTTCGTGAAATAAATGGTAACTGAAAGGTATATATAAAAAAAATAATTGTTTGTTGGATAAGTAAAAAATGACTTGTAGAAGTTGGGAAAAATGTTGTAAATTAAAAAGTTTAGAAATAAAATAAATTTTTTTTTACTAGTAGAACTTATTTTTTTTTTTTATTTCCTTGTTATTCTAAGAGAATAGCCGATTGTCGTTTGCCTAACTTAATTTAATAATAATATTTGTTCTGACTTGTCCTAACCACCTGTCTGTCGGTGAGAGGAAGTGTGGTGATATGACTTTATTCTAACAAACAAAAAAAAAAAACAAAACAAAATGAAATGAAATGAGCCTCGCCTCACCTCATCTGTATAAAGCAAAAAAAAAAAAAATAAAATACCCGATTCAATTTTTTTGTATTTATTTTGTCCTTATATATATAAATAATTTTACACTTGCTTAAATCTCTTCTTCAATATATCAGATTCTTGTTTATATTTTCCCTCTTTATTGGAAAATTATTATTTAGCAAAGAGTTGGTTTTTTTTTGGAAAAATTAGTTGGAAAAGGGTTGGTGGTTCTTCCCAATCGGTGTGTACCAAGGTGAATAAGTTTCACCATTGCATATTCTACATTTGTCTACTACTACTTGACATTTGTCCTAACTTGTCCTAACCTGTTTGAGGAATAAACAAAAACAAAAAAAATTGAAATATTTACTAGTAGAGTAAGTTGAATCTTTTTTTTCTTAATATTAATTTAGTTTTGCTTTATTTTTAAAATATAAATTAGCCTAACCTGTATATATTTGTTGTTGGTTTTTTTTTTGGGTAAATAAAATACACAAGTATGAGCAGATTTAAGAAAATATATATTAAGAATATTTATTTTGTTAAAAAAAAAATTATCTGTTTCTATTTTGTTCGTTGGCTTTCGATTCCTTTTCTTTCTTTACTGGAAGAATACGAAGTGTAACTCGTTAGTTGGTAGTTCTATATTATGAGAGGTGAATAAAAGTATGAGGTACATATAAAAAAGAATTGTCTGTTGGATAAGAATAAAATGACTTGTAGAAGTGGGGAAAAAAAAACGTTGTATATTAGAAAGTTTAGAAATAAAACGATAAAATAAACTGTAAATATATAAATACATAAATGCAATAAAACACAAATTAAAAATTCTTTATTATTATATTAATTTGCTCATAATAGTATAGCGTGTGTGTGTGTTGTCTGAAACAGTTTTACACAAATTATTTACTTCCCCTAGTATGTTATTTATCAATTACGTAGTTTTAATTTGGTTTCTTAAAGCCTATAGGAAAAAAAAAAAATGGGCAAGATAAGTGAAAAGAGTAAACAATTGGTTCCATGTAGTTTATATAAAAAAAAAAATCTCATTTATAAGAAATAAAGGTCAAAATTTGTTGAGTAAAAAAAAAATGCATTGTAGAGTATGGTATATTTCTAAAATCGTAAAGTATGTAAAAAAAAAAAAATTAGGCTAGCCTAAACGAGTTTGGATTCGTTGTTGAAATGCGAGAGAGAGAGAGTTTGAACTCATTGGATTTGCCTTATTTGAGTGTAATCGAGTTGTTGTTAAAATGGGTTTCCCTTGTTTCTCCTATATCGTAATAAAATGTAGGAATTTTCCATACGACGCTTGTCTTAACCTGTCTGAAAAAGTCACGTGACCAAATTGCCAATGACATCATCACTGAAAATAGTCTGTCTTCCAAGAAAATAATAATAATAATAAATGCCTAGCTTGTGTAAACAAAAAAAATAGGATGTTTTACTTTATATTTGAAATTTTTTTGTTAGTAGAACTTTTTTTTTTTCCTTTACTAATAATAGATTTGTTGTTTTTTGGGTAAATAAAACACACAAGTATGAGCAGATTTAAGTTATATTATATATATATAATATATAAATATATATATATATATATAATATATATATATACAGATATTATATATATAATATATATATATATATATATATATACATATATATATATTATATATATATATATATATATATATATATATATATATATATAATATATATTAAGAGTAAAGAATAATTTTACATTATAAAAAAAAAAAAAATTGTAAATGTTAATATAAATAATTTTATTTTGTGAAAAAAAAAAAATGATCCGTTTCTATTTCGTTCGTCGGCTTCTCTTTCGATTCCTCTTCTTTCTTTACTGGACAAATACGAAGAAGGTAAATGTTTTGCACCATCTTTTGTTTTAAAGAAATCCTTAACTTTACATGTCAAACATTTTTTTGATTATACGGGTCTGTTTCACCTTTACATTTGGGACATTTTACTCTTTCAACAACTGGCATTTTTTTTTTTTTTTTTAAGTTTCTCAGACTCTTGTTTTTTAAAATGAAGTTTATATTGATACATCTCACCCTTATATATAAAAAATTTTTTCCTACTGCTATTATTACTTACTATTCATTATTCTTATCGATCCAACTATTGTGTTTATTTTGACAACAAAAAAAAAAAACTAATAACAAGGTGTTACTAAAAAATAATTTCTATAGTTGTTGTTGTTTTATAAAATACAAGTAAAAAACTGAAATATACCTTGAAAAAAAAAGTACAATTTACTCCTAATAAATATCTGTAAATATTAAAAGAAAAAAAACTAAAATTTGCCTTTAGCAAGTGAAAATTGGTATATTTCCAGTAAAGTATATATTTTGATATTTACTGCGTAATAGTCTAAAAATAGAAATGACGACATGATATGAAGATATTGAGTGAATACATTGACAAGTAGTCCATTTCTTTTTTTTTTTAATGGAATGCAATTAAAAAATAATTACGTTTACATAAAGTTGTTTGTTTATAAAATATTGTGATTGTTTTAAGTATTAAGTGGTGACTGCAAAACAAAATGTTTATTTTTCCCTTTGTTTTTCTATAACTAATAAAAAAATCATTTATAAGAGGAAATATAAAATGAAAAAACACAAAGTTAACGGTCTTTTTCATTTTTATTATAAAGTATAGGGGTTCTTGAAGAGATACATTTCCACTTGTTTATATTTATTTAGAGCTTGTTTAAAAGTCTTTTCCTCCTCTTCATCTGTTGCTTCGACTTGAATGTATCGAGCTGGTAGCATCCATGTGATATCTGATAGTTTTATGGGAGGAATTTCTTCTTTAATCTGAACATGAACCTGTTCCTTTTATATGTATATTTTTTGAACACCACGTCTGAAAAAATTAAAATACATGTTGTAAGGAAATCAGAATAAAGAAGGAATTTTAGTATGATCCTTTTTAAAGAAAAAAAAACGTCTATATTTCTTAGGAGATGTATGGTGAAGAGAATAATGTTAAGAAAATTCTGAATTATTTTTTTGTAAAATTCACTAGAACACCATAATATAGTAAAAACCAAAAATACTCACTTCAATAAATTTTTGAGTAATACATATAGCATATTGCTGGGAAGCACATTATTTAAGAAAAAAAAAAAACGTCTATATTTCTTAGGAGATGTATAGTGAAGAGAATAATGTTCAGAAAATTCAGAATTATTTTTTGTAAAATTCACTAGAACACCATAATATAGTAAAAACCAAAAATACTCACTTCAATAAATTTTTGAGTAATACATATAGCATATTGGTGGGAAGCACATTTAAATCTTCGGATTCAAAGATATATAAAACCATTTTGTTTACTAAAAAAGTAAAAAACAGTTAAAAAAATAACTATGAATATTTACGACTCTAAGGAAGAATAAACAGTCGACTGTAGTGCGAGTGTGTTACATAAATAGCTGTATCTTTTAAATTGCTATATAATTAAAGGTTAAAATTCATAACAACAATGTTGCAAAACATTATTTTTTTACGTATCATTACTTATCATTTTATTTTTTTAATAGAGTACGATCAAAGGTAATTATAATCTTAATAACAACAATGTTACAAAATATTATTTTTTAAGTAGTAGTAGCACTTAAAGATAATGAGTTTTATAACAAACCATTAATTACAAGCATGTCTAGTAAATAATACCACACAAAAAAATACTCAATGGAATAATTTTTTTTCATAGTACCAATCTATCCTCTACTGTTAATTTAAACACATTAACCTGTTTTAATAATAATAATAATATTACTAATAATGATGATGATGACTGAAGAAGAATATATTGAAGATTTGAATAGAAGACATGATGAGTTATTAAAATTATTCGAAGATAGAGAAAAAGAAATGGAACAGGAAAGCGACGAAGATTTACCTTTAAATATCTGGAGAGAATGATTGTTAAAAGAACAAGAAAAAGAAGAAGAAGAAGAAAACGTACCTCTTGCAATATTGCGAGAGAGATGGTTGTTAGAGCAACTAGAACAAGAACAACAGCAACAAAAAGATGAGAATGATAAGATAGAAACTGATTCAGAGGGTGCAGACTTCTATGATGATGATGATGATGATGATGAGGATGAATACATGAGTTGGGAAGATGTAGTTTAGGTTATATAACATTATAGTATATATATTATTTTAATAAAAGTCTAATAAATAGATTTATTTCTCTAATTGTCCATTTGCGTACTATTTTACAATAAAGTCTAGGTATCCTATTTTTTTTAAAAAATTTAACTCAATACTACTAAAAAAAAAAAACAAAAAGAAAGTTCAAAGAAATATGTTAATCGTTTAGCGACATATGTAATAAAAAATAAAAGGAAAAAAATTAAAAGTAGTATAGTAAAAATAGTAGTAGTAGTAATTAGTGTTATTTAGTACTTTTATATCTTAGTTAGTAAAATTCAGTTTTTTGTCTATTTACACCTATAAATCTTAGTAAACAAAAAAATATTTTTTATTAAAATACAGTGGTTGTCTATTAAACTAATCTTAGTAAAAAATTTTTGGAAAAGAAATGTTTTTTTTTAAATTGGAAACTAATTAAAATATTTTGTTAAGAGTTATTTTCAGTGTCTTGAACGGTATATAAAACAAAATAAAATAAAAAAAAATATAAAATAAGAAAAAAAACTTACTGAAAAAAGTTGGTCTGATACCACTTTATTGGGAATTTTATTGGGAATTTTATTTTTTATCTTCAGTAAATACCACCAACGTGCATGGAGTATCAGACTTTCTTTTTTTTTAACTAGGTTGAAACTGAACTGAAAACGAACTGTGGTGAATAAAAAAAAACACCAGCTAATCATACTTTTAAAAAGTTGTTATTTTTTAAATTGCTATATATTTTACAATAATGGGTACATAAAGGTAATTATAATCTTAAAAACAATGTTGCAAAACATTATTTTTTATGCGTCATTACTTATCATTATTTACAAACTTGCAAAAGTCATTATTATTTTAATGGAGTACACCATAAAAAAGGTAATTATAGTCTTAACAACAATGTTGCAAAACATTATTACATGTATGAACGAGAGGTCCTATTCGATAAAAATGTTCAAAATTTGCCAGATAAGATGTTGATGAAAATCTATTGAATGTACAATAAATGATTTAAAATTTGATAAGTAGTACAAACACCAGATTAGTAGAATAGTTTAACCTAGTAAATTGGTAGTTGAGATATAAAATAACAAATTGTTTATAAGATTTTTTGGATTTATTTAAAAGACTAAATACATATTTTTTCATAAAAAACTATTTTCACCGGAAACTTAAATTGCTCCCATTCTTTTTGTGTCGGTTCCTTCTCTAAGTATATATGAATCATTTCCTTTACTATATTTATTTGCAGACTATCTCTGAAATAATAATAATAATAATATGTTAGACGAGAAACAAGTGAAATTTTTCCGAAAATAATAGAGATATGAATAGTAAAAAAATATACTCACTTGAAGAAGAACGCTTTGAGTAACACATGCAATATGTCTAGAGATAAATTATCATCTGTTAATTCAACTATGAAAAAGATCATTTTTGTTTTTCATCAAACTAGCGAACGAATCTATAAACAAAAATTGTAATTGACTCGGCATAAGACTTGTTTATATATTAAATACAGTAAATAATCTCTATTAATCATCTGCTACGCAGTTGATTTTTTTTTATGAATACATTTATGCTAATTACACATTTTTATCAGTATAAATGCAAGCAGTTTAAATTGGAAAATTACCATTTATCTAATATACTACTTTAATAAACTCATATATTTTATGTGTTAAGAATAGATCAGTCAAATCAACAAATATATTGCAATTATACAAAAAAAACATCCTGGGGGAAAAATCTCTAGGGCTTAAAATGATTTTTACACTTGGGAAGTATGAGAAATACATCAAAAATGAATATATATATATATATATATATAAAAATATATATATATATATACCTATGTGTATTCAGTTTTATTCAGTCATTCAATATGATTGAATCAGATGTGTTTATTGACATTCAGGGATATAATTGTTCATTTGGATATGTGTCCAAAGAATTGGCAATTTATGATGGTATTCATTTTTGCAAATTAATTATTTAAACCACCATTCTCAAGAACTATGTTATCTGCTGAAGATCAAAAAATTGGTTGATTGCTCAGAACAATATCATGGTTTATGTTGGTCAAGTGGATTTGTTGGAAATAAATGATATCGAGAACATTTTACAAGATATATTGAAAATTTATCAAACTCCATATCCAATTTATGTCAAAGGAAATGCAAAAGTGAATATTTTAAAGAAATTCTTAAATGAGGACTACATACACCACATTCCCATTCAACAAGAACCTAAATTAAGTCAATTCAAAATGATTCAGAGTGTTATTTTCATAAAAATATTAATCCATGGCATTGTGCATTATCCAATGTAAAACTACTATATAATTATCGAAATTGTTGGAAATAAAGAACTCTATGATTTAGTCATATTTTTATAGTTTTTTTTTTCTTCATTTACAGGCAATTTTAGTTTATTTATTTATTCAAATCTTAATTCTTTTGGAAACAAAGTTTGATTATATCATTCGTTTCATAATAATACTATAGTAACTTAAGAAAAAAAAATCATTTAACGTTACGACAACGATATACGGTAAATTGTGTTTAAATTATTACATTCGCCATGCATTTAAATCAAACTCTTTATCTGGTAAATTTTGAATTTTCTTATCTGATTTTACTGAACTCTCTCTCTCTCTCTCGCTCTCGAATTTATATAGTTATTAGTAAAGAAAATTATACATAGCAATTAAATTTATATTTTTTGGATAATGCAACGATAAACAATTATGATCAGTGCATCGTACCCAGCCTCCAGATTAACAGTTAGTTAGTTAAATAGTGAGTTCGTTGTAGATAGCACACACACACAGTTGTCTTGCTGCTTTCAGATATAAATAATAATATTAAGTAATCTACTTACCAATTCAGTCTTGCGGGTGGCTTCGGAGGAAACTTTGTCTAATACTTGTTATTCACTACTGTATACTATTTTATTTGAAATTGTTTTTTTAGAAAATTCTGTACTTGATATTTGACTTGATAAATGGTCCTATTTATATGTCCTGTTTATATATGCACTTATGATAATTAGTACTATTTAGTAGACAGGCTTGTAATTAATGGGTTGTTATAAAACTCATTATCTTTAAGTGCTACTACTTAATAAATAATGTTTTGCAACATTGTTGTTAAGACTGTAATTACCTTTTTTATGGTGTACTCCATTAAAATAATAATGACTTTTGCAAGTTTGTAAATAATGATAAGTAATGACGCATAAAAAATAATGTTTTGCAACATTGTTGTTAAGATTATAATTACCTTTATGTACCCATTATTGTAAAATATATAGCAATTTAAAAAATAACAACTTTTTAAAAGTATGCAATAAGCTGGTTTTTTTTTTTTATTCACCACAGTTCGTTTTCCGTTCAGTTTCAATCTAGTTAAAAAAAAAGAAAGTCTGATACTCCATGCACGTTGGTGGTATTTACTGAAGGTAAAAAATAAAATTCCCAATAAAATTCCCAATAAAGTGGTATCAGACCAACTTTTTTCAGTAAGTTTTTTTTCTTATTTTATATTTTTTTTATTTTATTTTATTTTATATACCGTTCAAGACACTGAGGCTCTGAAAATAAATTTAAAAAAAAAAAAATACACAAATATTTTGATTAGTTTCCACTGTATTTAAAAAAGAATTTTTTTTTTTTCCAAAAATTGTTTACTAAGATATATAGGTTTAATAGACAACAACAACAACAACTTAAAGAATTTTAAGAATTTTAATAACATTTTAAACTATTTTTTCCAAAAATTGTTTACTAAGATTTATAGGTGTAAATAGACAACAACTTAAAGAATTTTACTAACTTTCTTATATAAATATGAATATAAAATAGTACTAAATAACACTAATTACTACTACTACTACTATTACTATTACTACTTAGGTTAGAATTTTTTCCTTTTAATTTTTTATTATTTTTTCTACATGTCGCTAAACGATAAACATATTTGTTTGAACTTTCTTTTTTTTTTTTTTTTTAGTAGTATTGAGTTAAATTTTTTCAAAAAAAATAGGATACCTAGACTTTATTGTAAAATAGTACGCAAATGGACAATTAGAGAAATAAATCTATTTATTAGACTTTTATTAAAATAATATATATACTATAATGTTATATAACCTAACTACATCTTCCCAACTCATGTATTCATCCTTATCATCATCATCATCATCATCATCATAGAAGTCTGCACCCTCTGAATCAGTTTCTATCTTATCATTCTCATCTTTTTGTTGCTGTTGTTCTTGTTCTTGTTCTCGTTGCTCTAACAACCATCTCTCTCGCAATATTGCAAGAGGGTACATTTTCTTCTTCTTCTTGTTGTTGTTCTTTTAACCATCATTCTCTCCAGATATTTAAAGGTAAATCTTCGTCGCTTTCCTGTTCCATTTCTTTTTCTCTATCTTCGAATAATTTTAATAACTCATCATGTCTTCTATTCAAATCTTCAATATATTCTTCTTCAGTCATCATCATCATTATTATTAGTAATATTATTATTATTATTAAAACAGGTTAATGTGTTTAAATTAACAGTAGAGGATATATTGGTACTATGAAAAAAAAATTATTCCATTGAGTATTTTTTGTGTGGTATTATTTACTAGACATGCTTGTAATTAATGGGTTGTTATAAAACTCATTATCTTTAAGTGCTACTACTACTACTTAAAAAATTATATTTTGTAACATTGTTGTTATTAAGATTATAATTACCTTTGATCGTACTCTATTAAAAAAATAAAATGATAAGTAATAATACGTAAAAAAATAATGTTTTGCAACATTGTTGTTATGAATTTGTAACCTTTAATTATATAGCAATTTAAAAGATACAGCTATTTATGTAACACACTCGCACTACAGTCGACAGTTTATTCTTCCTTAGAGTCGTAAATATTCATAGTTATTTTTTTAACTGTTTTTTACTTTTCTAGTAAACAAAATGGTTTTATATATCTTTGAATCCGAAGATTTAAATGTGCTTCCCACCAATATGCTATATGTATTACTCAAAAATTTATTGAAGTGAGTATTTTTGGTTTTTACTATATTATGGTGTTCTAGTGAATTTTACAAAAAATAATTCTGAATTTTCTTAACATTATTCTCTTCACTATACATCTCCTAAGAAATATAGACGTTTTTTTTTTTTCTTAAATAATGTGCTTCCCAGCAATGTGCTATATGTATTACTCAAAAATTTATTGAAGTGAGTATTTTTGGTTTTTACTATATTAGGGTGTTCTAGTGAATTTTACAAAAAAATAATTCAGAATTTTCTTAACATTATTCTCTTCACTATACATCTCCTAAGAAATATAGACGTTTTTTTTCTTTAAAAAAGGACATACTAAAATTTCTTCTTTATTCTGGTTTCCTTACAACATGTATTTTAATTTTTTCAGACGTTGTGTTCAAAAAATATACATACAAAAGGAACAGGTCCATGTTCAGATTGAAGAAGAAACTCCTCCTATAAAACTATCAGATATCACATGGATGCTACCAGCCCGATACATTCAAGTCGAAGCAACAGATGAAGAGGAGGAAAAGACTTTTAAACAAGCTCTAAATAATTATAAACAAGTGGAAACGTATCTCTTCAAGAACCCCTATACTTTATAATAAAAATGAAAAAGACCTTTAACTTTGTGTTTTTTGTTTTTATATTTCCTCTTATAAATGATTTTTTTATTAGTTATAGAAAAACAAAGGGAAAAAATAACATTTTGTTTTGCAGTCACCACTTAATACTTAAAACAATCACAATATTTTATAAGCAAACAACTTTATTTAAACGTAATTATTTTTTAATTGCATTCCATTAAAAAAAAAAAGAAATGGACTACTTGTCAATGTATTCACTCAACATCTTTATATCATGTCGTCATTTCTATTTTTAAACTATTACGCAGTAAATATCAAAATATATACTTTACTGGAAATATACCAATTTTCACTTGCTAAAGGCAAATTTTAGTTTTTTTTTCTTTTAGTATTTACAGCTATTTATTAGGAGTAAATTGTACTTTTTTTTCAAGGTATATTTCAGTTTTTTACTGGTATTTTATAAAAACAAAAACTCTAGAAATTATTTTTTAGTAACACCTTGTTATTAATTTTTTTTTTTGTTGTCAAAATAAACACAATAGTTGGATCGATAAGAATAATGAATAGTAAGTAATAATAGCAGTAGGAAAAAATTTTATATATAAGGGTGAGATGTATCAATATAAACTTAATTTTAAAAAACAAGAGTCTGAGAGAACATTAAAAACAAAAAAAAAATGCCAGTTGTTGAAAGAGTAAAATGTCCTAAATGTAAAGGTGAAACAGACCTGTATAATCAAAAAAATGTTTGACATGTGAAGTTAAGGATTTCTTTAAAACAAAAGATGGTGCAAAACATTTACCTTCTTCGTATTTGTCCAGTAAAGAAAGAAGAGGAATCGAAAGAGAAACCAACGAACGAAATAGAGACAGATAATTTTTTTTTTAACAAAATAAAATTATTTATATTAACACTTTATAACTTTTTTTTCTTTTATAATGTAAAATTATTGTTTATTCTTAATATATGTATTTTCTTAAATCTGCTTATACTTGTGTGTTTTATTTATCCAAAAAACAACAACAACAACAACAACAACAACAAATCTGTTAAAAAGTTCTACTACAAAAAAATTTCAAATATAAAGTAAAACATCCTATTTTTTTTGTTTACACAAGCTAGGCTATTATTATTATTATTTTCTTGGAAAACAGACTATTTTCGGTGATGATGTCATTGGCAATTTGGTCACGTGACTTCTTCAGACAGGTTAAGACAAGCGTCGTATGGAAAATTCCTACATTTTATTACGATATAGGAGAAACGAGCGAAACCCATTTTAACAACAACGCGATTTCACTCAAATATGGCAAATTCAACGAGTTCAAACTCTCTCGCATAGAAATATACCATACTCTACAATGCATTTTTTTTTACTCAACAAATTTTGACCTTTATTTCTTATAAAGGAGATTTTTTTTTATATATAAACTACATGGAACCAATTGTTTACTCTTTTCGCTTATCTTGCTCATTTTTTTTCCTATAGGCTTTAAGAAACCAAATTAAAACTACATAATATAGAACTACCAACTAACGAGTTACACTTCGTATGCTTCCAGTAAAGAAAGAAGAGGAATTGAAAGCCAACGAACGAAATAGAAACAGATAATTTTTTTTTAACAAAATAAATATTCTTAATATATATTTTCTTAAATCTGCTCATACTTGGTGTATTTTATTATTTACCCCCCAAAAAAAAAAAACAAACAACAAATATATACAGGTTAGGCTAATTTATATTTTAAAAACAAAGCAAAACTAAATTAATATTAAGAAAAAAAAAGTTGTTTACTCTTTTGGCTTATCTTGCTCATTTTTTTTTCCTATAGGCTTTAAGAAACCAAATTAAAACTACATAATATAGAACTACCAACTAACGAGTTACACTTCGTATTCTTCTAGTAAAGAAAGAAGAGGAATCGAAAGCCAACGAACGAAATAGAAACAGATAATTTTTTTTTAACAAAATAAATATTCTTAATATATATTTTCTTAAATCTGCTCATACTTGTGTGTTTTATTTACCCAAAAAAAAAAAACAAACAACAAATATATACAGGTTAGGCTAATTTATATTTAAAAAAAAACAAAGCAAAACTAAATTAATATTAAGAAAAAAAAGATTCAACTTACTCTACTAGTAAATATTTCAATTTTTTTTGTTTTTGTTTATTCCTCAAACAGGTTAGGACAAGTTAGGACAAGTTAGGACAAATGTCAAGTAGTAGTAGTAGTAGTTATTCAAACAAATCTTTCAGACAAAACACACACACAAACACACTGTATTTTTAGGAGCAAATTAATATAAGAAAGAATTTTTTTATGTTAGAATAGATTAATCTATATTTTATTAGTAAAGGAAATAAAAAAAAATAAGTTCTACTAGTAAAAATTTTATTTTATTTCTAAACTTTATAATTTACAACATTTTTTCCCATTTAATTTGGAATTTTTTTTTTTACTTATCCAACAAACAATTCTATTTATATAAATTCAACAGAACTCTATCACAAGGGTTCACGGTTCGTATTCTAGCTAGATCACTCCAGATTTTTTTTTTTCATTTAAATAATTTACCAAAAAAAAAAAAAAAATAGGGGAAATTACCCTCTTAACAAGCCAAACAATTTTTTTTCAGGAGGTTCAAAACAAATGTAGAATATGCAGTGGCGAAACTTATTCACCTTGGTACACACCGATTGGGAAGAAACCAACCCTTTTCCAACTAATTTTCCAACTAACGATAGGAAAGAGACCAACTCTTTGCTAAATAATTTTCCAATAAAGAGAAAATATAAAGAAGAATCTGATATACATTGAAGAAGAGATTTAAGCAAGTGTAAAATTATTTATATATATAAGGACAAAATAAATACAAAAAAAATTGAATCGGGTATTTTATTTTTTTTTTTGCTTTATACAGATGAGGTGAGGCGAGGCTAGGCTAGGCTCATTTCATTTCATTTTGTTTTTGTTTTTTTTGTTTGTTAGAATAAAGTCATATCACCACACTTCCTCTCACCGACAGACAGGTGGTTAGGACAAGTCAGAACAAATATTATTATTATTAAATTAAGTTAGGCAAACGACAATCGGCTATTCTCTTAGAATAACAAGGAAATTAAAAAAAAAATAAGTTCTACTAGTAAATAAAATTTATTTTATTTCTAAACTTTTCAATTTACAACATTTTTCCCAACTTATACAAGTCATTTTTTACTTATCCAACAAACAATTCTTTTTTTATATATACCTTTCAGTTACCATTTATTTCACGAAGCTTCAATAGCCTAAATGCTAATACAACAGAACTCCATCACATGGGTCGACGGTTCGTATTCTAGCTAGATCACTTCAGACTTTTTTTCATTTAAATAATTTCCAAAAAAATAGGGAAAATTACCCTCGTACAGAAAAATTTTATTTTTGCCTTTTTTACAACATACCAAAACTACCCCTAAAAAACTACCCCCTAAAAACCAACCCTTTTTTCCAAATAAGGACTTTTTGGCCTAATATACACCCTCATCTTCTTCTTAACAACACACCCAAGTTCTTTGATTCTTGCACTTTTCCTCAGCTCTTTCAAGGTCATTCTTCAGCTCTTCCAAGGTCATTCTTCTTCTTCAGGTCTTGGTACGCCGCTTCGGATGGACACATGCCATCGAGGTGCCACCAAAAAAAAAACACACACTTTTTTTCATGTTACACTTCAAGGTCATTCTTCAGCTCTTCCAAGGTCATTCTTCTTCTTCGGCTCTTGGTACGCCGCTTCGGATGGACACATGCCATCGAGGTGCCACCAAAAATAAACACACTTTTTTTTCCTTGTTAAAACATCAATATCTTATTTGTTTACGTAATTTAATTATATCAGCATCCAAAGACTACTACTACTAGTAAGATCTTTTTTAATATGATACCTTTACTAACACTATCTCGTAACAATCCTCTGTGGCTCAGTGGGTTAAGGCGCTGGTTTTGCAGTATGGGAAATAAAGGTTCGAATCCTGCTCTAGACATTAGCTTTTTTTATTTATATTTAAATTCATATAAGACCACAACCTAATGTGTGTATATGTGACGTATGTATGTGTGTGACGTCAGTGAAGACCTCTTCTTGCAGAAGATAATCCACCACATCGAGGCTCACCTAATCTCTCTTAAGCTTTACGACATCCAATGATGCCAAAAGGGCACTGATCAACAGCCACTGGACTGTGACGTCATTGAACACGTCTTCAGCTCTTTCAAGGTCATTCTTCAGGTCTTTCAAGGTCATTCTTCAGCTCTTTCAAGGTCATTCTTCAGATCTTTCAAGGTCATTCTTCAGGTCTTTCAAGGACATTCTTCAGGTCTTTCAAGGTCATTCTTCAGCTCTTTCAAGGTCATTCTTCGGCTCTTTCAAGGTCATTCTTCGGGTAATGGGACACATGCCATCCGCAGTCCCAGTACCCCGCCCTATATACTACTTATATATATATATATATATATATATATATATATATATATATATATTATATATATATGTATATATATATATATATATATATATATATATATATATATATATATATATATAAATATAAACATATATATTCACTGCCGCCCATTACAGCCGATATTCAAGTAGAGGAGAGTAAGACTACATTGAAAAAAACACATTATAATTAGCCGCATTTTATCAAGCTATCTATTCTCGCTTAACTGATAAATCAATACCATATCACTTGTTGCTAGTAATTTTGCAGTGGTTTTCAAAGTAGTATTCAAAATGAGCGAGAGAAATTGTAAAATTCCAACTCGACCACGCTCCGGTTGTATATATATATATATATATATATATATATATATATATATATATATATATATATATATATATATATATATATATATATATATATATATATATATATATATATATATATATATGTATATATATATATATATATATATATATATATATATATATATATATATATATATATATATATATATATATATATAATAAAGAAAGAAAGCAAAATGTTGCCGTATCTACCAAAATTATTAAAAATACAATCTTAATTGGGGAGCTCGGCAAAATTTGGGCGTGATAGGAGATCACACAATTTTCATTAAGCCGCCAATATTTCGGTCCTGGATTGGGACCTTCTTCAGGGCAGATCTGAAAAGAAGAACAGAGCGAATTCACTGATAGTGACTGGGATAACTTTAAATTAATGATGTTAATTAGGTTGTTATAATAAATTAGTGTAGAACAAGAATAAGATATTAGTCATAATAAGTTAAAAAAACTCACATGAGAAGTGGAAAGATTTCGTTAGCCGGAATGGCCGTAGGTTGTACATAAAATGTTGTTACATATAAATGTAGGTTAATCCATAAAATATACAAAATACACATTAAAACACTGTAGACAAAATTCCAAAAAACAAATTTAACACATGGATGTACTTGGGAACCTTGGATGCTGAAAACATCATTAATTATTTTACTTGTGACGACCACATATGGCCACCGCCATTTAGGAACAAATGACAAGAACGACAGGAGACAGCTGCCCGACAGAGATAAGGCGTTTAGTCAAGAAAACTCAATTAACCAGAATGCGGGGTCGACACCTGGAAGGAAACGATAGAAAAGGAAGTACAAATATTGGACCCTAAGTGGGAGAGAGGTAGTCAATTGAGCGACCAAAACAAACCCGGTATGTAATTGTGGAAGGATAAAATACACCCTAATTATAAGTAAATGGTGAGCGAGGGAGCGGGAGAGAGAGACAATAATGGGAGCAACAAAGAAGGAAATTATCTAGTGATTTAATTATTGGTTAATTTTTAGTTGGGATCTGATTGGAGGAAGAGATTGTTGGCAAAAAACCAACGAAGACTCGAGGCACCAGGAAGTGTTAGAGAGGTGACGCAAGGTACTGTCAATGGAAGGAAGACAGTAATCGCTAGGTGCAAAAAATGGCCCAGACAAGATGGAAGGAATCTATGAAGCTCAGAATCAAAGAGAACCGTAAATAGAGAGAGGAAGGAGGAGAGAAACCCTGGAAATTACGGAGCTAAAAGAAGAGACAACCAACGCGGTTCAGATGGATCTTAAGACACTTAAGACAGGGAAAGATTGTGAGAAGTTGATTTATCACAGAAGAGGAGGAAACTAAATATGTTACCAAGACCACCCGATATGTAATAGTGGAAGGATAAAACACACCCTAATTATAAGTAAATGGTGAGCAAGGGAGCGAGAGAGAGAGTGACAGTAATGGGAGCAACGAAGAGGAAAATTATTCTATTCTGTCCATACCAGCTGATGGCAAAGAAGAAGTTCTTCATGTTTTCAACTCATTTGACCCACACCTGCAATTCACTATGGAAGAAGAAACCAACAATGCTGTTCCATTTCTGGACACAAGAGTCGTTAGAGACTCCCATAACATCATCAAACTTGATTAGTACAGAAAACCTACTTCTTCTGGGAGATATATCCATGCAAACTCTGGCCATGATTGAGAGAGTGAAGGTCAATGTCATCAAAGGCCTATATAGAAGACTGAAGATAATAGTCCATCCTGACTTCTTACTCCAGTCACAAGAAACACTTACAAAACTTTTTATGGATAATGGATACAATCGAAGACTCTTACTAAGAACCAAAGATGAAGTCAACAAGCTTACTCATATCCATCAAATTCCCCCAGAACCCCCTCCCCTCTTCCTACCGCATATCTCCCCTCCCCCTTTGACTCCCCCAGTCGAAATAAATTGGTCGTTGCTTTCTTTACCATTCATTCCTGGCCTTACAAACAAATTAGTCCACATATTGCGTGTCATTCCCAACATTAAAATCGCTAAATATTACTTCTTCAAAAACAGACGTGTCTTCAGTAAGCTGAAGGCTCCGCTGCCAGTTCTTTCCATGTCAGACTTGGTTTACTCAATTTCCTGCCTCAATTGTCCATCAATCTACATTGGCCAAACTTCTCAATCCTTGAATCGTCGTATTGCACTCCATAAAAGTGACACTAGATGCCATCCACACCGATGTGCCCTGGCGACCCATTCTGTTGACAATGGTCATTCCTTTAACTTCAGGGAACCCAAAATTCTTCACTTCTCCAATAATCTTTCCAAGAGAGAATTCCTTGAGATGTGTTACATCCAGGAGAATCACCTTAATATCAACAAAAGAACCGACCTGGATGGTCTTAGTAACATTTATAGTTTCCTCCTCTCCTGTGATAAATCAACTTCTCACAATCTTTCCCTGTCTTCAAGTGTTTTATGATCCATCTGAACTGCGTTGGTCGTCTCTTCTTTTAGCTCCGTAATTTCCAGGGTTTCTCTCCTCCTTCCTCTCTTTTTTTGCGGTTCTCTTTGATTCTGGGCTTCACAGATTCCTTCCATTTTATCTGGGCCATTTTTTGCACCTAGCGATTACTGTCTTCCTTCCAGTGACAGTGCGTTGCGTCACCTCTCTAACACTTCCTGGTGCCTCGAGTCTTCATTGGTTTTTTGCCAACAATCTCTTCGTCCAATCAGATTCCAACAAGAAATTAATTAATGATTAATTCACTTGATAATTTTCCTCTTCGTTGCTCCCATTACTGTCACTCTCTCTCTCGCTCCCTTGCTCACCATTTACTTATAATTAGGGTGTGTTTTATCCTTCCACTATTACATATCGGGTGGTCTTGGTAACATATTTAGTTTCCTCCTCTTCTGTGATAAATCAACTTCTCACAATCTTTCCCTGTCTTAAGTGTCTTAAGATCCATCTGAACCGCGTTGGTTGTCTCTTCTTTTAGCTCCGTAATTTCCAGGGTTTTCTCTCCTCCTTCCTCTCTCTATTTACGGTTCTCTTTGATTCTGAGCTTCATAGATTCCTTCCATCTTGTCTGGGCCATTTTTTGCACCTAGCGATTACTGTCTTCCTTCCATTGACAGTACCTTGCGTCACCTCTCTAACACTTCCTGGTGCCTCGAGTCTTCGTTGGTTTTTTGCCAACAATCTCTTCCTCCAATCAGATCCCAACTAAAAATTAACCAATAATTAAATCACTAGATAATTTCCTTCTTTGTTGCTCCCATTATTGTCACTCTCTCTCTCGCTCCCTCGCTCACCATTTACTTATAATTAGGGTGTGTTTTATCCTTCCACCATTACATACCGGGTTTGTTTTGGTCGCTCAATTGACTACCTCTCTCCCACTTAGGGTCCAATATTTGTACTTCCTTTTTCTATCGTTTCCTTCCAGGTGTCGACCCCGCATTCTGGTTAATTGAGTTTTCTTGACTAAACGCCTTATCTCTGTCGGGCAGCTGTCTCCTGTCGTTCTTGTCATTTGTTCCTAAATGGCGGTGGCCATATGTGGTCGTCACAAGTAAAATAATTAATGATGTTTTCAGCATCCAAGGTTCCCAAGTACATCCATGTGTTAAATTTGTTTTTTGGAATTTTGTCTACAGTGTTTTAATGTGTATTTTGTATATTTTATGGATTAACCTACATTTATATGTAACAACTTTTTATGCACAACCTACGGCTATTCCGGCTAACGAAATCTTTCCACTTCTCATGTGAGTTTTTTTAACTTATTATGACTAATATCTTATTCTTGTTCTACACTAATTTATTATAACAACCTAATTAACATCATTAATTAAAAGTTATCCCAGTCACTATCAGTGAATTCGCTCTGTTCTTCTTTTCAGTTCTGCCCTGAAGAAGGTCCCAATCCAGGACCGAAATATTGGCGGCTTAATGAAAATTGTGTGATCTCCTATCGCGCCCAAATTTTGCCGAGCTCCCCAATTAAGATTGTATTTTTATATATATATATATATATATATATATATATATATATATATATATATATATATATATATATATATATTCATTGCCGAGCATTACAACCGATATTCAAGTAGAGGAGAGTAAGGAAAATCGATCTTCTTAAGTGGATTTTCCACCGTTCAGAAAAAAGTCACCACCAATAACAAAAAACAATTACGATAACGAACCTTAACTGCCCCTACAAACCTGCGGTATAAAATCACACTTTGGCATCTGGCATCTAAAAAGAATGCTTTGAAGCCTCACCGCGTCGCCGTTAATAAAAAAGGCTTTTTTTATTGACAACAAAAGAAGGCCAAAGAAGGTGAACGGCTTTTCTGACCTAAATCAGTAATTTATTTATGAATATTTTTATACAATCCGACAAATAAAATTGTAGTAAATTCCATGTATTAAAATATAATATACAATATTAAAAAAATTTTCCAGTAAACTGAATTAAAAAATTACCCTAATTTTAATAACAGTAGCCAAAGTGCCTTTATAAAAAAAAACAAATAATAATAATCATTTAAAGATGAACAGCTGTTTGGGTTTGGGCAAAATAAAAACAGAAAGTCCAATAGGTTTTTCTCTGAACTTTTCCGAAATGGTAAACGATTTTCTCGTGAGAAGATTTTTTAAGTCTTAATGTGAAAAGCGTATTAATTCTAGCTACCTTAAGTCGGTACCTTAGTGTTGACGTGTTATATCATTACTACAATCGTCTATCTACATATAAAATATCCTAATTTGTCAGTGTCACATTTATAACTAAGTAACTGTACCGAATGACACAATTTATCTCACTCGTTGATGAAACTTTCTACAAATTTACACACACACTCCTTTAAAAAAATTAAGACACACATCTTTAAAAAAATCTGTAATAACATTAATCTTTACCTCGCATTACCCACTACATATTGCAAAAATTTGTAAATATTCGCTGACAAGAAACCTGAAGTTGAAGATTCGCTAGAAAGCGGCCACTTTCACACACACTTTCATGTCCGCGTTGAATGCCGACAACCAGAAAATCCTTTGTTGTTTTTAGAAGAACAAAATAATAAAAATATCTCAATTTTTTTTTTTATTAAATTTGTTTCAGAAAAGCCAACTCAAAACTCAACCTTACGCTTGACTAACGATTTTGGATATTCGGGAGTTCTAGGGCTGGCCAGTGGCGACGTAAAAAAATATTCATGACACCATTTCTTGAGGGTCGATTTTTTCCTTTATTATTATTTACCGTGAAGTTTCTACAATCGGTCTTGCTACAAGGATCCTCCAATTCCAATATATGGAGTGAATTCCATAACACCCGGTATATATATATATATATATATATATATATATATATATATATATATATATATATATATATATATATATATATATATATATATAAATTTGGGGTTTCTATGTACACTCTTATGTTTTCTTTTAACGTTATTTAAATAATGAAACTATATTTGACTAAAAGTAGACTGTATTACAAAATTGATTATAATCTAACCTACATGGCCGACAGTTCCTTCAAGAAAAAAGAGAAATTACGTCGCCCCGACGCTGTTGTCTTTTATGCCACGCTATTGCTCATGTTTACGTTTCTTCCGTAAATTCACTAACAAAGTCATCGGACAAGTCTTTGAGCATAATAAAAAATTTTCACGTCTAAACATACCGCTAACCGTAAAAACTTCGCCTTTCAAAATGAGCTGTTACATGCAAACTCTGGAATGTAATAATTTTAACTAAGAGTAAGTTAAATTATCATATAGCAGTAACAAAGTATTCTAAATTCAAACATAACATCATTGAATAACAAACATTCTTGAGGCTAAATAGTTAGTTAAAAAAGTACAAAATCCACAGGCTTACTTCGTGCAAAATTTACAACCTTTTTAAGTGAGAATAAACATTAATTCTATTACATGACAGTTTCAGTGTCCGTACTTATAGGAATCATTCACAGGGATCTCACAAAGTTTTTGGATTGTACCACTAATTATCTGGATACTGGCGACACGAACAACACCATTACTTCCTGGATGAAGTATTATTACTCCCCCTAATTTCCATTTTAAAGGCGCATTTGTTTCTTCTTTCAATATCACCAGCGTCTCGATACCAATATTTTCGTACTTCTGCTGCCACTGTAATATATCGCCTCCACAGATGGTGAATCATTTTTTGTAAATGATGATAATGATTCAAATGATTACTAGGAGTTTCCATTAAGTCTCGTTGTGGGAATCAAATGCTCCAATCAGGAAATGATTAAGAGTTAACGCTTGGAAATCGTTAGGGTTTGAGGAGATAACGCGAATTTAAAACCGCCGCAACCTGAGCAAATATTGTTGATAAGTCTTCAAAGATGATATTTTGGTTTCCGATCATTTTAATTTTGTGAGTTTTAGCCAATTTTATAGCCGCCTCCAAGAAACCGCCTTGATGTGGGGATCTTGGTGGAATAAAGAGGCATTTGATTTGATTCAGTAAGCAATATTTCTGAATTAACTCATTGTTTGCCCTATCTAAATTTGTCGCATTATCGGAATAACTACGCTTGCATAAACCTCGTCTAGAGATAAATCTCTAAGAAATTAAGAAAAGAGTCTGAACTATGATCGCCAATTAACTCTATACGAATATCCCTTGTAATAAAGCATACATATATATATATATATATATATATATATATATATATATATATATATATATATATATATATATATATATATATATATATATATTACACATATTACAGTCTAGTCTATACTTAAGTTAACACATATTAATTCTAAATTCTGAAATCTAAATTACATTTATCACGGAAATCACTTTTTATTTGTATACATCTAAATAGATACTTACATCAAATTACATTGAATTACATTGAGTCGGGAGCAAAGTTTTTTAAAAATTAAGTTGGTTGTAACAATTATTCATAAATTTTTTAAACGGATGACTTAAGTCGCATGCATCCGATATTTTATTGAAACTCCAACAAATTTTGTGGACAATTGATAGAAGTGCAACATTGGTGTTAGCAGAAGATAGACAAAAATAGTTGCTGGATCTACTAGATATTCTAGGTACTACAAAGTTAATTTCTTTCAAAATACAAGAAGAGCCAACAGAACCATTTTTTAATTTATGTAAAAAAGCTAATTTATGCATTTTTCTTTTTTTTTCTAAGCTATCTAAATGACATCTATCCAGCAGAATATCATTATCCATCTCGACCCCATCAACCTCAAGAGCCAAAAACTTCATAAATTTTCTATGTGTTGCTTCAATCATAAACTTGTATTTCTGATAGATAGGTGACCATATAATTGATGCATACTCCAATCAGCTTCGAGCAAGTGTGAACCAATGGGTTTTAAATGTTTGAATTGTTGTGTTACTTGATGGAAATACATAACGAATGTAATGAAAGACTAATATTGTCAAATTTCTACTTTATTTAGTTAGGAGTTACCATGGGCCAGACAGGTAACTTTTTGTTCGTTTAAAATGATGTCTGAATTTTTAATTCTATTTATTTCTAAATTTTCTAATAGGTTTAATTTTACGCCTTTGTTTTGTATGTGTAGAATTTTAAATTTATCGACAAAAAGATGATTTGATTCTGTTAAATGATTACTGTACGCTGAGTCAGTTTTGTTTTTTAAATAGCTTCTTTTATGTTCTAAAATCCGAGTTTCGAATGAGCGACCTGTCTGACCTATGTAACTTTTATGACAAGAACCACAATTTAACTGATGCACTCCAGATTTTTTTGATCTATTTTGTTTTCCCTTTGCGTTTTTAATGAATTTTCCTAACGAGTTATTTGTTCTAAAAGCTATGTTGATATTATATTCGTTTAAGTGGTTTTTAATTTTCTCTGACGTGTTACCAAAATAGGTTAAAACATTAAATTTTTTCCCTGTGTTTTTTTTCTTGGGGTATACTAAAGAAATAGCTTTATTTTTTAATTTCTTGTTTAGAATTGAGTCTATGGTGTCAGGAGAATATCCGTTGTTAACAGCAATTTGTTTTATTAGATTTAATTCTTTATTAAAATCATCTACAGATAAGGGGACACTTACAAGTCTATGCAACATACTGTGGTAAGCTGCTAATTTGTGTTATAGGGGGTTAGCTGATTTTATGTTTATTGTAGTATCTGTATGTGAGGGTTTGTGAAAAATAGAGAATTTGTGTTTGTTGTAATGTCTGGTTATCGTTAAGTCAAGAAAATTCATTTTATTGTCGACTTCTAGTTCCATAGTGAATTTAATATTTTTATGTAATGAGTTTATATAGTTAAAAACATTGTCAAGTTGACGTTCTGTACCAATAAAACAAGCAAAGATGTCGTCTATATATCGGTACCAATACAAAAATAATTTTGCTAAATTTTTGTCGATGTATTTGTTTTTCTAGGTTATCCATAAATATTTCTGCTAAAAGCGGGCTAAGTGGACTACCCATTATGAGACCCTCAGAACTATTATAAGACGTATTATTAAAGTAAAAATAATTTTGATTGAGGCTCGTGTTTAATAAATTTAGTATGTCTTGTTGTATAACGATATTAACTTTATTTTTGATTAGAAATGTTTTTTATGATTTTTACTGTTTCATCCGGGGGTATGCTAGGGAAAAGGTTTTGGCCCCAGCTTACAAACTCTCAAAATTTTTCATAGATATCATTAAAACGAACATTAACTTCACCCCAACTTACACAATAAAAAAATCGTTAGAATTAACGGAAAAAATTTCCAGCGTCTTTCTACCAGATAATTCAAAAGTAGTCATTGTCATTGTCATTGTCTTTATTGAATTTAAGTTAGGCTATGCCTCTTACTTACATTTATGATAGATTATATTCCTATACTACTTAACCTAGGTTCTATACAGTAATCCTAATTAACTTAACCTAGGACATTGGAATTTAATTTACATTCGTTGACTAATCTAACTTAACTAGAGCTTAATTCTAAACTAATCTAGAACTTAATTCTAAACTTAATCTAGGTTACAATCTTCATGGGGGTGGGGGAGGGCCATCGTCTTCGTCGGATAGGGGGTCAGAAGATCTTGGATAGTGATGGCGGGCGTTGGCGGGCACGTAGAATGCGCTCCTTATGGTGGCGTTTGGGTGTTGTAGCGCTTTTGCGAAGAACTTGATGTTGGTGGACCTCATGTGTGCCTTGATTGTTGGCACACCGAGGTCTCTATGTAATTGACGGTTTCGGACGAACTATGGGGCTCCCGTGATCATCCTCAGGGCCTTGTTCTGTACTGCCTGAAGTTGAGCTCTGCGTGTCTTGGTGAGTTTAGACCAAGTGGGGCAGGCGTGTGTGAGTCCTGCCCTCACGATGGTTTTATATATAAGCAGCTTGATTTTTGGTTGCAACTTACTGGACCGGCTGATGAGTGGGTACAGCTTGCCCAGTAATTGCTTGGCTTTCCTTGAGGCAGCACAGACCTGGTCTTTCCAGATGAGGCGTTTGTCATACTGGATTCCCAGGTACTTGATGGTGGTTGCCCATTGGATGCGGGATCCCTGGAGCTGGAGTTGTCCATAAGGAGTGCCGTTGTCCTTGGCGAAGACAATGGCCTGTGTCTTACATGGGTTTAGCTGGATCTTCCATCGGTCGAAACAGGGGGCAAGGACGTTCAGGTGGCGCTGCAATCTACTGGTGATGATTCTGTAGCTGCTGGATTCTGCTATGATGGCTGTGTCGTCAGCATACAGGAGTAGGGTAGTCTGATCTGATTTTGGAATGTCGGCTGTGAAAATGTTAAAGAGGTTGGGGGGAGAGGACGGAGCCTTGAGGGACTCCGGCTCTAATGGCCTTGACTTCGGAGGTGGCCTTATCGACTCTGACTTGGAATGTTCTGTCAGGGAAGGATTGAATGAGTTTGTTAATGAAAAGGGGGTAGCCGTGTCGGATCAGTTTCAGAATGAGGCCTTCGTGCCAGACTCGGTCGAAGGCCTTTGCTACATCGAGAAACACAGCTCCAACTTTGTGACGTTTGTTGAAGCTGTTGGAAATGGTTTGGGCGAGTTTCGTGGTGTGATGGATGGTGCCATGAAGGGGCTGGAAGCCATACTGTTCGTCAGGGACAACACGGAGCGCTGTGGACTTTGCTCTGACGATTTCGAGGATGACTTTTTCAGCTATCTTGCCAAGGCCTGGAAGAAGGCTGATTGGCCGATAGCTGCTTGCCTCGTGGGATGGAGAGCCTGATTTTTTGATCATAATGACCTCAGCTTTTTTCCAGTAGAGTGGAAAATAGCTGAGTCTCAGTATGCTGTTAATGATATTGGTGGTTTCTGAAATCTGTTTCTTGGGGAGTTTTTTGAGGGCTTTATTTGTGATTTTATCATGACCTGGGGCTTTTCGGATTGAGGTAAAACGAATGATCTCATTAACAGCGGAGGGGGTTGTGAAATACGTATTGCGAGGGGGCTGGGCAAGATTTAGGGTCTGTATGGTTGTAGCGACCCTAAGATCACGGGCTGGATCGAGATGGGCAGGAGTGTTAGGAGAAAACTGTTCCTCTAGCAGATCTGCCAGAAGGTCAGCCTTCTCCTGGGTTGTGGAGGCTGTGGTGCCGGCGTGGGTGAGGGCTGGAATGGACCTTGGCTCGTCATTGGAAAGGGTTGTTGCCATTTTCCAAAGAGAACAGTCCTGGGTAGTGAGGGATTCTACTTTGGACTCCCACCTGCTGCTGTGGAATTCAGCAAGTGAGTCTTTCACCTGCTGCGTTGCTTGATTTGCGCGCCTTTTGAGGCGGGGGTCTCCCGTACTGAGGGCTCTTCTGAGCAGCCGGTTTTTATCCCTGATCTGCTCTTTGATAGCTGGGGGTAGTCTACCTTGAGAAGAGACTGGTTGGGTTCGTGACGTTGTGGCCTGGGCAAGGGCTGTCTGGATATCAGCAGTCAGTTTATTGACTGCCGAATCCAGATCCTGGGTTGTGGAAATTTTTGGGATGGGACCCGTGGTCGCCAGGAGGCGTTGGAAGTGGTCCCAGTCTGTGCTGGAAGTGGTGACTGTGCCATTCATTTTGTCGGCCGGATTTCCCAGTGTAAAAATGACCGGTAGATGGTCAGACGAAAGGTCATGAATGACAGTAATGTTATGCCGGAGGTTGATATTTTTTAGAAGAAAAATATCTAGAAAGTCCGGTCTTCCGTGTCCAATGTGGGTGGGCTCGTCTGGAGCTATGAGATTGAATGGGATTTGGTTCTGGATGGCGTCGAGAGCAATGCCATTAGCGTTCGTAGCTAGGTTTCCCCAGAGAACGTTTTTGGCATTGAAGTCTCCGCCCAGAACGGTCTTTTGATTGACAGGGCCAAACAGCAGATGGAAGTCTGCAGGATCGATGGGATGTTGGTAGACCGAGAAGAGGTGGATGGTGGTGTTGTTTGCCATGGTTATGGCAATGGGCGTGGCTTCAGTTTGGACAAGAGGTGGTTGGTAGTGATTTAAGGAGTGCTTGACAAGAATCATGGTCCCCCCCTAGGCGGGCCCTGATTCTGTCGTTGCGGTAAACAGTGTAGTTAGGAAGACTGAATCGGATGACGGACTTTAGAAAGGTTTCTTGGATTAGAGCTACGTCGACGTTATGGTCTTGTAGAAAATGGAGAAGTTCATGCTTTTTGTCGCGAATGCCGTTGGCATTCCATGACAAGATGTTTAGCATTTTAGGAGAGATCTTATTTGGTCGCTTACTCATACTTGGGCGTTGGAATTAAGCAGGGGCATGAAAGTGGCGGAAAGCTTTTGAAAGTTTTGGATGTTTTTAAAGAAGGTTTGCATGGCAGAATTCATGTTATTGATAGATGTAAGGGCGTCGGTCATGTTTGTTGGAATTGAGGTCGCTGGGGGAGCCGCCGTTTGACGACGGTTTGCCCAGGAGAAGGTGGCTTGGGAGTTAGCTTGGTTAGTTGCGGGTCGCTGCGACGGGTGTTTGGGACAGCCTCTGTAGGAGGCTGTATGCTCACCCTCGCAGTTTGCACATTTGGCAGGTAAATCCCGCGTTTTTTGGCATGTGGACGTGAGGTGCCCCTGCCCGCATTTAACACATTTGGGCGGGGCTCTGCACAGATGAGACGAGTGGCCAAATAATTGGCAGTTGAAACATTGGGTATTTTTAGACTTGGAGCAAAAGTAGTATCATTTGACGTCCAAAACCTTTTCCCTAGCATACCCCCGGATGAAACAGTAAAAATCATAAAAACATTTCTAATCAAAAATAAAGTTAATATCGTTATACAACAAGACATACTAAATTTATTAAACACGAGTCTCAATCAAAATTATTTTTACTTTAATAATACGTTTTATAATAGTTCTGAGGGACTCATAATGGGTAGTCCACTTAGCCCGCTTTTAGCAGAAATATTTATGGATAACCTAGAAAAACAAATACATTGACTAGAATTTAACAAATCATTTTTGTATTGGTACCGATATGTAGACGACATCTTTGCTTGTTTTAATGGTACAGAGCGTCAACTTGACAATGTTTTTAACTATATAAACTCATTACATAAAAATATTAAATTCACTATGGAACTAGAAGTCGACGATAAAATTAATTTTCTTGAATTAACGATAACCAGACATTACAACAAACACAAATTCTCTATTTTTCACAAACCCTCACATACAGATACTACAATAAACATAAAATCAGCTCACCCCCTACAACACAAATTGGCAGCTTACCACAGTATGTTGCATAGACTTGTAAGTGTCCCCTTATCTGTAGATGATTTTAATAAAGAATTAAATCTAATAAAACAAATTGCTGTTAACAACGGATATTCTCCTGACACCATAGACTCAATTCTAAACAAGAAATTAAAAAATAAAGCTATTTCTTTAGTATACCCCAAGAAAGAAAACACAGGGAAAAAATTTAATGTTTTAACCTATTTTGGTAACACGTCAGAGAAAATTAAAAACCACCTAAACAAATATAATATCAACATAGCTTTTAGAACAAATAACTCGTTAGGAAAATTCATTAAAAACGCAAAGGGAAAACAAAATAGATCAAAAAAATCTGGAGTGTATCAGTTAAATTGTGGTTCTTGTCATAAAAGTTACATAGGTCAGACAGGTCACTCATTCGAAACTCGGATTTTAGAACATAAAAGAAGTTATTTAAAAAACAATACTGACTCAGCGTACAGTAATTATTTAACAGAATCAAATCATCTTTTTGACGATAAATTTAAAATTCTACACATACAAAACAAAGGTGTAAAATTAAACCTATTAGAAAATTTAGAAACAAATAGAATTAAAAATTCAGATATCATTTTAAACTAACAAAAAGATACCTGTCTGGCCCATGGTAACTCCCCTTTACTCAATTTATACAATTAATATTCAGAATGGATTTCCCAGCAATATTCATTAGCATATAGTATTAATTTTATTACCTATCTACTTCAGGGTATTTATAAAAATGTAACAACACTAATATTCAAATATCATTTTGTATCAGAAGAAGCTATAGTATAGCGAAACGCGTCATACAGTTTCAGTGAAACTAAATAAAGTGGAAATTTGACAATATTAGTCTTTCATTACATTGGTTTTAAATGTATTAATATTAACAAAGTTCTGACAATTTCTGATAATTAGGCCCAACATTCTCCTAGCATCAGAAACAATATTTTTTACATATACATCAAAATATAATTTAGAGTCAGTACTAACTCCAAGGTCTTTAACCCAATTTACCCTATCAAGATTTACTTTATTTATTTGATATTGAAAGTATACTGGCGTTTTCTTCCGGGCTATTGACATAACTGAACACTTACTAACATTTAAAATCAACCTATTCAATGTGCACCATTTTTGTACTGCATCACTACTGTTTTGCAACCTTATGCAGTCCTCAACTGAATTTACTGATACATATCTAACTTATGTCGTTGATAAACACAAGAAACAGTAGAGGCCCTAGATTGGATCCCTAAGCAACTCCAGAAGAAGCACAGAAGTATCCTGATCAAAAGCTATTACACTCGACATACTGGGTTCGGCCATTGAGATATGATTTCAAAAAAGTTAAAAAGCTCTTTGTCCACCCAAATCTTTCCAATTTGTATGATATCAAGTTGAGATCAATTTTAGCAAAGGCCTTTGAAAAATCAGTAAACACCACATCAACCTGGCCCCTCTCATCTAAAGTCTTGCAAATATAATTCATAAAACATGCCAGGTTGGTGGTGGTTGACCGACCTCTCAAAAAGCCATGCTGAAAGGGGGATAATTTTGATTCAATTTTGTTGAACAGGTATTAATATATCAACATTTCAAAAAACTTTTGAAAATCCACAGATTAAAGTAATTGGCCTATAGTTTGCGATTTCACTTATGTTTCCTTTCTTAAACACCGGACACACCGTCCCCATCGTCCCCACTTTCCATTGTTTTGAGTACGTTGGGTCATAGTGGCTTGGCCAGTACGTCGATTGTATCCCTGATAAAAAAACTTATTACAGAATCTGGACCAGATGACATTTTAGATTTCAGCCTCTTCTTGATATCTAATATATCAGTCTCTGAAAAGGCAGGAATCCCCACTGCCTCATAACTGAACACATCAGAAAAATTAGGAATATTGTCACTTGCTTGATCATAGACACCCGGGAAATACTGAGAGAAGCCCGACAAAATGCCTTGAGGGTCATTGTAGGTATTTCCCTCCCAAGTCATTTGATCAGGAATGGCACATGTATTTCTTTTTTGATTAATGAATCTTCAAAATGCCTTTGGATCATTCTGAATATTGTGTTCGATTCTGCGAGTGTATGTTTTGTAAGCCTCCCTAACCATATGATTTATATTTATCTATTTTGCTTAAATCTGTTATAATGAGTCACACTTTTAGTTCTCCTAAACTTCTTAAAAATATTGTTTTTATGCTTTAATTCAGTAATAATTTCTATAGTATATCATACCGGAAAGTTTCTACGTTTGTTTTCATATATGGGCACCGATCTATCAAACATACCATAGACTATCTCATAAAATTTTTCACATACCATATCAACATCTGAGAATTCATCTAGCTGATTCCAGTCAACATTTAATAAGTCATTATATAGTAATGGAAAATTTTCTTTTTTAAAATTTGAATTTGTATTTACTGAAATAGATTTGTATTTTAATGGATCTATGTTAGCTCCAGACTAACTGTCAGTGCTGGGTGATATACATCCTCCCTCACCATGGGGCAATAATCCCTAGATATTGTATAAAAAAAATTAGCAAAGACTAAATCTAGTAATCTACACTCCTGGGCAAAATTAACGCAATAATATATTAAATCAAACAAATCTCTATAATGAATTAATTTTAATAATTTTTTGTGAACATTCACTAAAAGTTAGCTCAAAAAAAAACTTATTCGGATACTTTAAAAGTGAATTAGCTACCAAATTTCTATATAAGATTCGAATTAAAATTATTCTTAAGACCTATGTAATAATGACATGGGGACACTAGTAGCAAAATTAATGGTGTAACTGGGACACTAGTAGCGTGTGTTGCCTCCTCTACTTCGGATGACAGCGTTTATGCGCCTAGGCATACTTCTAATTAAATTTTGGATAAAATCTTGAGGAATTTGCTCCCATTCTGTGATAACTGCATTTTCAAGTTCCCTCAGGTTTTTAGGTGCAGGTATATGACGTTTCACATTTTTCTTAAGGTGATCCCATACATGTTCCATCGGATTCAGATCCGGGCTTTTTGGTAGTCATTGCATAATCGATATATCAACTTGATAAAGATAATCGAGTACCTCCCTAGCCACGTGAGGTCGAGCGTTGCCTTGCATAAACAGGAAATTGGGCCCCACAAAATGACCGAAAGGCATCACATGTTCTATTACAATATTCTCAAGATATTAGTCAGCATTCATGGATCTCGTACGGACAGGAACTAACTCTGTGCGAGCATCAAAGCAGATGCCACCCCAGAACATAACAGAGCCACCGCCGAATGGAATCCTTGCAGAGATATTGCAAGGAGCAAACCTCTCTCCTGGTCTTCGCCATACTCGCTCACGACCATCTGGATGTTTTAGACTAACCCTAGTTTTATCTGTGAAGAAAACTTGTTTCCAATCATCCACAGACCAGTTTTCGTGATTTTGAGCAAAACGTAACCTGGCAACTCTGTTCTCTCTAGTAAGCAAGGGCGCAGTGGCTGGTCTCCTACTGTTTAATCCAGCTTCATTTAACCGTCTTCTAACTGTTTTATTTTAGAAGAAATTGTGACATTGCGAACAGCTTCGAGTTCGTTTCTTATTATAGAACTAGTGACAGTCCTGTTTCTTAAAGCATATTGTCTTATAAAACGTTCATCTAGGTCGCTAATGCATCGTTTTCGAACTTGTCCTAGCCTTCTAGAATAAGTTCCTACTTCATTCAAGCGTCTTACCATACGACTTATTGTGTAACGATGTTTGCCTAACAAATTGGCAACATAACTCTGACCATATCCCTCGTCCAATATAACTGAGGCTCGCACTACCTCGTGTTCAGTTAAATTTCTTGTTCGATTCATTTTTCCAATTCTTCGGGGTCAAAAATAAAACAGTCTACCACAAAAACGTATTACTTTTAAAAAGGGAACAATTTATAAGCTTACTTTTAAAGAAAATCTATCGCATTATTACAGAAAATTGTTTATCTTCTAAAAAATTCTTTAAAATTGTAAATCTAAGCGAATTGTTTTGATTTCTGTCATGAACAACGAAACAAAATATGCATAGCCTACTATTCAAATACTCGATAAACTTTAAAACTGACATAAGAAAAAGATAAATTAATTTTCAGATTGTTACGTTAATTTTGTCCAGGAGTTTATTATGTACGTTTGCAACATTATTTACCTGGTTTCAATCAAACAAATCCATAAAGCTATATGCAATATTCCATTTTTTATCAGTCGATGATCTATCATTTATAAAAGCTGGGATATTGAAGTCTCCCAACACTAGCAAATTCTTACCGTAAATATATTCATATGATCCTATAAATTCAAAAATTTTTAAATATTGCTCAAGATTACATGAGAGGAATATATAAAACTAAAACAATAAGTAATATACCCCTCCAGACCAGCCTGCACCCAACTGCGCCCACCTCTGGAATTTCCTGAACAATGCCATCGACATTGAATGGCAGGACTTGTAGATCTTTTCTTATCGCCACTGCTACACCTCCGCCTCTAGAGACCAGTCGATCACTCCTTAGTACAACATACTCATCAGGAAATAGCCAACACCATCAGTCAACCAGGTTTCTGTGAGGCAAACAATATCATATTCGCAACCTGACATGGATAAATAGAAATTTTCCACCTTAGTGTTGAGGCTGACATTTTGATAATAAAGCTTCAATGGATCAACTTCCTACATGTACCCTTTTACTACAGCTCGATTACGCAATTGGCCATCCTTAATATTAAATAGACCTACATAGTCAATACCACACACACGAAAAGCGGTGTAATGCAATTCCTAGGTAAGCAACCCATTTTTTGATTTACCGTAAGAGGCTTTAACCTAAAGTATGTTAAACATTTTGATAAAACTCTAGGAATCTCTTGTCTACCATTAATAATCCAAAACCGTTGTCTCAATGTAACTAAAATGACTTGTGAATCTATATTAAGTTGTTAGTGGTGCTGATAATAGATTATCAGTCTAGTAAGAGGATGTTTTTGGGGTAGCATCGTAGGATGCTTGAAACAATAAGGCTCATTCGTCTTGCCTGACCACCTACCAAAATTAAACCATCCTTATAAATGGGATTCAATGATTTTAGTTTACTATTTTTTGATAAATAATCGATTTTTCTTAAAGATTTCGCTCGAAAATTCCTGTTCTTGTGCAATTTTTATCAATCGAGTGAAAGCATCTTGAATTTCAGATACAGTTAAAGTTTTTTAATTTTTATGAAATATGAAGCACTACCTTTATTAATTGAAAAAAATAGCCCTTAACATTAAAACTTGATCTGTCTGAAACAACTGCAAAATAAATTGCCGTTTTTCTTCTGTCGTCAAACACAAGATTGGATATGTTAAATTTAGCCTTCGGTAATGTTTTTTGAATTTGGCTTAACCACGTTGGACCTGACTCCGCAAGAAATAATATCCGTTAGATTATCTGTAGAAGTCACGGGTTGTCACTGATTGATATTTGTCAAAGTTTGAATTTCCGGAATTCTATTTGCACTGAAAACTTTTCAAGAATTTGTTTTCTCAGCCTTTAAAAAAAAAGAATAATCATACTTCTTCTTCGGATACCATGACCGTTCAACGATCGTCGGTTTTCAGATTGGTCATTTTATTGACAGCCGCTCAAAAGAGTTAATCCGTAGATTTTCTGTACTACTGCCTTAAATTTTTCTCCTTCTCCCGGGACCACGTCTGCCTGGAATCTTTCCCTCTCTAATCAAACGCAAGATTTCATATTTTTCTGAATGTCTCATAATGTCGCCAAAATATTCTAATTTGTGTCGCTCGATTGTCGTGACCACCTCCAAGTCCTTGTTCATGCGAGTGAGGAAGCTGTTACTAATTTTGTTCATCCAACTGATTTTTTGCAGCTATCGATATACCCCAACTCGAATGCCCCCAATCATTTAAGCTTCAGTGAGCGTCCAAGTTTCCATGCTTCCACAGTCGAGTTCCAGTGGTCGTTGATATTGCTACCGAGATACATCAATTTATTAACTCTCTCTATCTTTGTACCACGGACTGTAATACCACCACCATCAATATTAGATTCTGTGCTTAGAATCATATATATTGTTTCATTCGCATTGAGTCTTAAACCAAACTGTGTACAAGTGTTAGTTATTTTATCCATAAGTTTTTGTAGATTCTTTCTGTTATTAGTGATAATTAATGTATCCTCAGCGTATCTGATGTTAATTATGTTAACACCGGTAATGTCGATTCCTTCAGTGGTATCAGTGAGTACTTCACTGAATATCACCTCTAAATAGAGGTTGAACAACAAGGGCGATAGAATACAACCTTGACGCACTTCCCGCTCGATTTTAATTTCATCCGATAGTTGATGCTCCAACTGTACTTCAGCTGTCGTATGCCAGTACAAATTGAAGGTGATACGAAGTCTGTCTCACCTATACTGGTCGTTTTTAAAATTTCTAGAAATTTTTCCTGGCGTACCTTGACTTCGCGACAACTCTAGATCAACACGTGGATACCAAACAGTGTCTCTATAGTCCCTAATCCGTTTCGAAAACCAAACTGACTATTTTCGATTCTTCCTTCAAGCTTATTATATATCCTGCCATGCATTACTCTTAAAAATAGTTTTAAAGCATGACTTATCAGTCGGTAGTATTCCGTTCTCATGAATGGCATTAAAAAGTTTTGTTAAGGCTGTTATTATTGTATTACCCAACAGTTTTAAAATTTCAGTACTCGCTTGGTCCAGTCCAGCTGCGTTTCCATTTTTTGCTAGCTTTATTACTAGTGCCACTTTATCTTTAGTAATTGGTGGGCCTAACGTAGCATCAGTCATGTCACATTCCGATCTCTCATCATCGAACAATTCTGGGATATAATCCTTCCATACCTCGAGCTGTTGTGTTATATCTGTTATTTTGTGTCCACTTCGATCTTCTAGTTAGTAGGTTGCACCCAGACTTATCTTGCCGTTAACTTCCTTTAGTTTTTTATGTAAATTGTGGTTGTTCTGTTAGGTTTCCTGATCCTTTTAAGCCGCCGTCTTTTTTTTCCTACTGGGAGATTATGGTCTGTTGGGATATCTGCCCCAGGATACGTTTTCGTTGACAATAGAAAGTTTCTATATCTCTCCTTGATACAGATAAAGTAGATCAGGTGAATCTGCAAGGGATCTCCATGTATATCATACATGGAGCGCAATCGTACAGTCGGTATAAAAGAAAGTTCGATTTGCCCAAATCTCTAAGGCATTTAGAATCTTGCAAGCAAACCGTGCTAAAAGTAAGGCTTCGCAAAGCTTAATTCTAAGTAGTGGGGCTACACGAGATTTGGTGCAAATGAGCCTGGTTGCTATATCTCCTTGTGAGTTTACAGATCGTAAATATAAACATCGGCCATAAGGCCTTTCAGTAACATTACTAAACTCATGAATCTCAATGGAAACTATATTGTTTGTTAAACATTCCCTAGGGATTTTTATAAAATTTAATGACTCTAGTTGGATAAAAAATGTATTCCAATTCTAAAGGAATTGATGTATTTGACAGATTTTGCCATAACTGCTGTAAAATTATCTTTGCTTGAATCGTTATAGGGCCAACAAAACTGGGAGGGCCAAGTGTTGATATCGAAATTTACACAAACATACGCCAGAGTGTCTTGCTTTGCACGCTAAAACAATCCCAAAGTCTTCTTCATGTCATTATCCATGATGACATAACTAGAATTCACCTTAACACCTCTACCTTCTTTAAATACCACTTTCGAAGTGGAAAACCATGTTACTCTAAAATTTCTGTAGTAGACTTTCCAAGATTAACTGCCTCACTAATCGAGCGTGTTAGTAATATAAGACGGTCCACATAGAAACAGACTGATATCAAGAGAATCACCTCTGGCCACAGATCTACGATGCTTTTTGATACTTGCTGTAAACAGCTAGTTGCCCAAAAAGGAGGCTGACGATGTTCCATACGTTAGCGTATTTAGGCTAAAATGTTGTGTTTCTGTATTCAGATCGCTTCACCAAATTATCCGCTGTCCCGTTATACGGGTTCGATCTGGACTTGTCTATACATTTTTTCTATGTCAGCGGTGACCATCACTTCAAATTGAAGAAACCGAACTAAAATGTCAAAAAGTTCATCTTGTACTGTAGGACATATCTTTAAACCGTCGCGTCGTTTAAAAAAATTACATGATGAGGTAAACAGAAATCCTTATTTTTAATTTCAAACTTGTCTGCTGATATTTATTCTCTATCTATTCGGTGTTCTCACTAGTAAATGTAGAATATTTCTTTTAGTTAGAGAATTTTTAATATTTTCTTTTCTAAAGAACAATGCTTATTTTTTGCACTTTCTAGTGAATCTCCTTATTTATTTATTTGTACGTTTCCTGGCATGGTAGCGCAAAATCTATTACTTCCGTCTCGTTTTAATGTTTTAACAAGGTTTTTTTCACAATCCATCCCTCTTTAAAGGAATTCCTTCTAAGGTCTCTAAATTCTCCAATTAATCTCTAGTTAACACATTGCAGTAAAGTTACGTTGATCGGGATATTGCAAAAGTCTAGTGATTTCCCCTTTCCTTCGTCTTTGAATTTTCATGCCTCACTACACCCTTTGGTGAATAAACCTCCTTTCTCAAATTAATTTTTCAATAATTAAATCAACAAATTATATAAATAAATAAAATAAATTGATTAATAAGTTAATATAACATACCAACCTTCCTTCTCTATTTCTCTTTTGCTAGATCTCTTGTCCCCTTTTTTACCCAAAATTCATGGTTGTTTTCGATCCGAATTTCCTTATTGATTTTAAGGTAGTTCAATTGTTAATTTCTTCTTCTCTTTATTTGACCATTTATATATTTTTTCATTAGACCAGTTCGCCTTCCGGTTGTTCACAATTTCAGTTTTTAGGTTTTTAGGTTTTCAAAAAAGTCCCTTTTCTCTGTCAAGTAACTGTCTTTTGTCAGTGGTATGTCAATCATTTTGTGCATTGCACCGGTTACAGGTGGTTGGTTCGGGTGAATTAATTAATAATTAAAAATGTTTTCAGCATCCAGGGTTTTAAAACACATCCCTGTTATAAATTTGATCTTTTTAACTTTATGTATTAGTTTATAGTGTTTATTTTAATGGATTGTTAGTCGTTTCTATGTTACAAGCTAATTATGGCCATTCATGTTAACTCTACTTCTCACTATTCATGTGAGTGTTTTTTCTTTTATATTACATCTTATATTTCATTGTACTTCTACATAAGTTTATTAATAATAATAATAGTAATAATTTGAATAATTTAATTTTTGCCCAAGTTTTCTCAGTTAGTAGACTAATTCTCCTTTTCAGTTGTTGCCCTGAAGAAGGTGCCAACCAACGATCTATATATATATATATATATATATATATATATATATATATATACCGAAATATTGGCTTAATGAACATAGTGTGAACTTTTATCACGCCCTTTGCCGAGTTCCCCAACAAATTTTATATTAAGTATATATATATATATATATATATATATATATATATATATATATATATATATATATATATATATATATATATATAGGGATCTAATATCCAACTCATAAAGAAGTTCTATTACATAAATACCACAAATTTATTCGCAACTTTTATTCAGATAAGGAAGAAGAAAGATAAATTTATGCTGATTCAAATTTAAATAGCATCAATAAATTTTTCATATGAATATTTTTTAATTGTATCACCCTGGCAGCTCGAGATATCTGTTTTCGAGAATACGATTACTTTAACTTGACAAAATTGCATTATTGCTAATACGCAGTGGCGTATTTACCCTAGGGCCATGAGGGCCATAGCCCGGGGGGGCAGGATGCGAGGGGCGGTGCAAGCCGCTCCTTCGCCCCTCATGCTCAGCTTTGGGCGCCTTTTATAATCGTTACCTACACTGAAAGAAAAAAATAAGTACAACAATCAAAAATTGTTTTGCATTATATATATATATATATATATATATATATATATATATATATATATATATATATATATATATATATATTTTTTTTATGGGTCTAGCACACGTGCTACAGGGAAGTCCCTAAAGCGCTACAGGAGCGACACGTGTGCGGAGAAAGCGATTCACGTTGTTCTTGAATCGCTGTAGATTGTACTCGATGGGAAACACAGTCCTGGGTAAACCATTCCAAAGGTATGATGTTCTCCATATAAAAGACTGCTTGAAAAGCGTTGTACGAGGAGTAACAAGCTGAACCTCATACGGATGTGAAGCATTAGCGCGACGCGTACCTCTAATATGCACCGCTCTGGGAGGAATTAAACGGGCCACATCCTTCGAACACTTTCCATGAAAGTACTTGTAGAATAGGCTCAAGTCGCCAACCGTTCTTCGATGTTCCAGCGAATCAAGGCCGTCGGTCAGTTCCGGGTGTCTAATCAGACGAACAGCTCTTCTCTGGATAGAATCCAACAAATGCAGTGTATGTTTGGGAGCGGAGCTCCAAACATGGGAGCAGTATTCCATAGTTGGTCGAATTTGAGCTTTGTAAAGAATTAACAGTTGTTGTGGAGTGTAAAGCTTTCTGGTTCGAAACAATATTCCCAACTTTTGAGAAGCTCTTCTTGCTATGCCTGCAACATGTTCATGCCAGGACATATTTGCTCCCAAATTAACGCCTAACAGATTGAGTGACGATGTTAGAGAGATGGAGTGCCCCGATACAACTATGTCGGGTTCTGCAACGTTAACTTTTTTAGAAAAAACTGCCGCCTGGGTTTTTGTAGCGTTAAATTCCACTTGATTACTGTCACCCCAAGATAGAATTTCTTCCAGGTCTTTGTTAAGTTGAATGACTTCCTGCTGTCTGCGGATATTCGTCTGAGTAGTCGATGTCCGAGCGTTCAAAGTGAATGAAGAGATAAGTGTACTGTCATCTGCAAAGCTGTAGATTGGATTCTCGGTCTTTTCCAGCAGATCGTTAATATAAATGAGGAAGAGAGTAGGAGACAGTATGGAACCTTGGAGCACACCGGCGTTGATAGTGAAGGTGTTAGAAAGAAATCCGTCAACTGCTACTCGTAAAGAACGCTCTCTGAGGAAACATGAGAGCCACAAACAGAACTTTTCAGACATACCATAAGAACGTAGCTTAGCCAACAGCCCATCGTGCCAAACACGGTCAAATGCCTTGGATATGTCAAGAGCAACCGCTCGAGATTCTCCAAAGTGTTCAATTGCGTTGTTCCAAACATGTGTTACATAAGTCAGAAGATCTCCTGTTGATCTATTTTTACGAAAGCCATATTGGTGATCACTAATAATGTTGAATCCTTCAAGATATTTTAGAAGATGCTGATTGATAGCCTTTTCCATGACTTTCGATATTATTGAGAGTAGTGCGATTGGTCGGTAGTTATTTGGCAAGGTCTTCTTGCCTTTTTTAGGTATCCGCTGAACTGTGGCACATTTCCAGCAGGAAGGAAATATTCCCTTTCTGTAGGAGAGGTTGAAAAGTCTACAGAAAACTGGTGTTAGTTCCCTCGCACAGTTCTTGAGAACTATGGCAGGTATTCCGTCAGCGCCTCCCAAATTAACGCCCAACAAATTGAGTGACGATGTTAGAGGAATGGAGTGCCCTGACATAACTATGTCGGATTCAGCAACGTTAACTTTTTTAGAGAAAACTGCCTCCTGGGTTTTTGCAGCGTTAAATTCCACTTGATTACTGTCACCCCAAGACAGAATTTCTTCCAGGTCTTTGTTAAGTTGAATGACTTCCTGCTGACTGCGGATATTCTTCTGAGTAGCCGATGTCCGAGCGTTCAAAGTGAATGAAGAGATAAGCGTACTGTCATCTGCAAAGCCGTAGATTGGATTCTCGGTCTTTTCCAGCAGAGCATTAATGTAAATGAGAAAGAGAGTAGGAGACAGTATGGAGCCTTGAGGTACACCGGCGTGGATGTAGACCTCTTCTACGGTCTTGTCTCTTCTTGTCTATCCATAGTTTGTTGTATCCAGTTTCTACCTGCCTTCTTTCGAATGTCGTCTAGCCATCTTCGTTGTGGTCTTCGTTGATTTTTTCCAGTTTGACGAGATCTGCACAATAGCGTCTTTAGTGCCCACCTATCCCTATCTTGTCTGGCAACATGATTTGCCCATCTCGAAGATATGTTCAGCATGACATGTTCCATTGCCCTTTGTGGTTACAGGCAAAATACATGAGTTTATACCCTTTCCATTTTAGGTTTATGACGATCTCTGGATTTTTTAGAATATCAGCCAATTTTTAAATGACTCATGTGTACCTGCTACCCGTCCACCTGAGTCTGACCTCGTTTATTTGCTACTCTTTTCTTTTCTATTATATGATGCCACGTTCTAGTAGTAGTTTTTAAAAAACGAAGGGGATTCTATCGTAAAAACGAATAATCCGTACTAAATTCAGAGAGACAGTGAGTCCAGCATTATCAGGCTCCTCTGTTTCCACTAATGAGATCCACGATTCTCGTTCTTCCACTTCTATCAAAGTGTCTCTAGGACTTCACGATTATGGTAGTTATCATTGTTCTAATAAAAATAATATCGTGGATATTATTTTTATTGGAACAATGGAATATTATCACTAATAAACAAGCGCAAACATATTTTAGCAAAACTCTTCAAGTCCAGTCCTGTAATAAAAGGAACGACCACGACTAGCCAACTTCAAAAAATTATTTTACCCACTTCTAATGGTCAGATCGATTTAAAATATTGATTTTATGCAAAATCGTATGTAGTTTAATAAAAAACGATAGAAAAAAAAAATGGTTTTCTCCAAAAACAGTTAGTTTCCTTAAAGATCTTAGTGCTACTCCGAGGGTATTGTTTCTAGGCTCTGATAAGGAATATTTTAATTCTTGTCAGCAAACTTTCCATGTCGGTCTTGCTCCGGTTATTTTCAATATTAATTGAAACAATTTAAAAAGGATAACACGTTGTCTTCTCGGTGATTCCAATTTCAACAAAATTATTATGTAAAGTAAACTAAGAAGTAATTTTAACGATCTTTTATGTACCTGTGTTACATAGTTTCCCATTTTTATTATTCTTAATTGAGAGCAAAAGTTAAATTTAAATGTATTTGTTTTAGTCTGACAGATAGACCAAAGCCAATTGAAAAGTATATGCTTCGTATTCTAGAAAACTAGAAAAAAAATAGAAAAATCATAAATATAATGCTTCGCTCAACGTTGGTAAACGAGATATCATTTTTCTAAAGAAATTTCTTGGTTCCTTAGCCCGGCTCTGTTTATTTTCTTCGCATCGCGATTCAACACAATTAAAACTGGAGTATAACCGGCGGTCGTTCCGCATCCAGGCTCATCCAGATTTTCATGGATCGAGCTCGGCTGGAAATTTACTCGTCAAACTTAATAATCTTTTGTTGGGAAAATCTTTTATGTTGCCAAACCGCAAACGGGACATATTGTGAGTTAGTGAAACTGTTTCAGAAGTGGGATGAATTTAATCCTCGCTCGTTTGAAGGAGATTATTCTTAAATTGAAATTATGGGGATATTTATATGACAAATTCGAGATTATTAAATAGATTTTTAATAGAAAAAAAAAATACAAGTTATCAGAAAGTACCCGGATCTAAAATAAATACTGGATTTGTCTTTCTCATACTAGCAAATATATTAATCCGAACAATACGGGTCGATATTTTAAATAATAATGTTTGTACTGTATTCAGATATATTTACAAATGAAACATTTCTCTCTGCATACTGTGTCAGCAAAAACTAGAAATATTGAAAAAATTACATTATTTTCAGATTTCCTGATTTCAAGAACATTAAAATCACATATAACTTATCATGATCAGGAAAAACTCTCATGAAACTATTGCAAGTATATAAAACTTATTGACCTACATAGCTTTCACCCCTCCCTTGAAGCGATATCAACCGAAATCTATAGATATATATATATATATATATATATATATATATATATATATATATATATATATATATATATATATATATATATATGTTTATATACATATACATATATATTTATATACATATACATATATATATATATATATATATATATATATATATATATATATATATATATATATATATATATATATATATATATATGTATATATATATATATATATATATATATATATATATATATATATATATATATATATATATATATATATATATATATACAGGGTTACAGGGAAAGTCGTCCTAGATAATTAAGGACGTTATAGTTTAGGTCGTTTCTGACTGATTTGACTCTATGACATGATGTCCTAAACTTAACCATTTTCAAGATATTGAAGTTTAAAGATTTTCTAAAAAAAAAACATGTTTTTTTGCTTTTATATCGATTTTTTTTTATTAGAGGTTCTCGAGTGCGATTTTTTGGTTATTTTTAGTTAGTCTGTATGTCAAGTATCAAAAATCATCAAAAAAATTTGAACTAGTTACTAACAGTTTTCAAATGGCCACTTGTTAATGTTTCTAAATTACGAATTTTTACCAAGTGTTTCCTACTTTAAATCAATAAAGAGAAAAAAAAATGTATGGAAGTTATTCTGCAAATTATTTTAAAAACTTTTACGTCTTTTTAGCTATCTAAAACGGTATAATATCTACTGGATCTATTGAAAATTCTAAGAAAATGAGATTTCAATAGGCCCAAATGTAGAGTAACATAATAATAGAATTTAGATACTACCAATTACCGGTTTACTACCTGCACCTTCAAACAATAAAAGGGGTTTGAGTAAGCCTTTTTTCCGGTCGGGGTACTCCCTGGTGTCTAGCTTCATCAAAATACGTTTTATGATACGCTGTCTGAAGACAATATCGGGCATCCTTGACTGCACTATGGGAATAGTAGGTGGTGTTTTTCCTTGGAAATCGACAGTAGAATGTGAAGCAAAGAGTTTAGCCAACAAGTTCGCTTTCTCAACAGGTGTCGTTGCAATAGAATTATCTGGCCGTGTGAGTGGTGGTATGGTGGATTTGGTGAAATTTTGACTAAGTGCCTTAGCGACCGACCAAAAGGACCTGGAATTGCCGGGACAAGCGAGAAGTTTGTTTCTAATCCGTTGATTGTGTACCTCCTTGGTTTCGTCGATAATTTCTTTGCATCTGTTCCTGGCACGAACAAAGATGTTACGATTTATGGTGTTAAGATCTTCACGCCACTGTCGGTATGCAAGATGTTTAGAAGCAACAGCTTCTTTGCATTTTAGGTCAAACCAAGGCTTGCCGTTGGAAGGGCATTTCTTCGAAAAAGGGATGTAAGCCTCCATACCGGCCAAAATAACATCGGAAACCTCCCTGGCGCAGTCAGATGGGTC
>CM032452.1:43341286-43396286 GCA_019049505.1 Pachyrhynchus sulphureomaculatus
AATTGGGAACATACTAATCAATTTATCATTATAATTGTTATTATTATTAATGTTATCACAAATGGGAGTGTAATTATAAAGAATTTCAGGGGAAAACCAAGAAAAACATGTACTTAAACAAGATGGTACCCAGAGGGCAACATGCAGAAGGACAGAGCTGTGAGTTATCAAAACGAGAAACTATTATGAGGAGTAAGACAACCCAGAGATATTATGCGAGGGATGAAGATCACAAGAGAGAAGAAAGCTATATATGCTGCTCAGGCCGTCAAGATCAGTTCTTTTGTTGATATTTTGGGGATTCTCGTTGATATAGCACATCTCAAGAAATTCTCTTTTAAGAAGGTTTTTTTTGGAAATGAAGGATTTTCGGTTCTCTGAAGTTGAAGGAATGTCCATTATCAACAGAGTGAATTGCCAGTGCACATCTTTGTGGATGATATCTGGTGTCGCTTTTATGTAATGCGATGCGACGGTTGAGACATTGTGATGTTTGGCCAATATATACAGCAGGACAATCAAGACAGGAAATGGAATAGACAATATCTGACATAGAAAGAATGGATAGAGAAGATTTCAATTTGCTAAAGATACGCTTGTTTTTATGGAAATAATACTTGGCAATCTTCACATTGGGAATGACGCGCAAGATATGAACCAATTTAGAGGTAAGACAGGTATAAATGGCAGAGAGAGCAGCGAAGGACTTATTTCCGTATGGCTAGCAGGAGGTAGATGGGGTGGAGGGGAAGGAAGGGATAAGCGTACAGGAGGGGGCTCTGGTACGATGTCATTAGAGAGGAAGAGCTTATCGACTTCGTCCTTGGTCTTGAGCAGGAACTTCTTATTGTACCCATTTTTCATAAAAAAGATTGGTGAGCAGTGTTTGTGCTTGAGATAGATAATCTGGGTGAGCTATATTTCTGATTCTTCGATATAAGCCCTTTATGACATTTATTTTAAACCTTCCAATCATGGCCAGAATTGGCATGTATATATCTGCCTGATGAAGTTGGTTTTCTATACCAGTCTAGTCTGATAGCACCATCAAGACCTCTGATGACTCTTGTGTCGTAGATTCTTGGTGGAATGGCTTTGTAGGTACAAAGTTGTCCTTGCTGTTCTGTCATTGATCCATTTTTTATTCTTCATTTGCTTAACAAAGGAATTACTTTTTTATTTTGATATTGATTTGTAGGGTCATGCGAAAGCTTTTCATAGACTTGTTCATCATCTATTTATTCAGACATTTTTGTTTCGTAATGTTGCTTTTCCAACGCCACAGTGACTGAGCCTTTGTCTGAAGGAATGATCAAGATGTCTCTGTGTTGTTTAAGGAAGGTTGCTGCTTTCTTGAATAAAGTCTTCTCGAAGGAAGTAGCGGCGTTATGATTTTGGAGTACAGCATTTGTGACGGCATTGGTGCACTTAGCTCTAAGGATATCTTGGATAGGAGAAGGTAAAAGTTTAATGAAAGATTCAATATCTGCTAGAACTGTCTTGACAGGTATATCTTTACCTGGAAAAGAATCAAAAACAAATTTGGGACCCAAGGAGAGAACCGTGTGAACTTCAGAGGGAAAGTTAACCTGAGTGAGATTAGTAAACCAGTGTTGACATACTTTTACTTTTTTAGCACGAACTTGTATTAAATTTATTAAACAAATTACTTGAGAGGGATCTAGAAACAGTATGAAAGGATTTTAATTGAGTGGCACGGAACCGTTGTACTATATATGGAGGAACTCTGTCCTCTGCAGAGTGAATAACATGATTAAGAAGAGAAGTTAGCTTAGTTATTTCTTTAATAGTGAAGGAAATTTCATAGGATAGAATTCTGAGAGATACCTTACTCTGGAAGCGCTGGATCCTGTTATTATCATTCGGTCTATCTGACATTAAGTTGTTCATGCATCCAAAGTTCTGTACAATGTGTCTAGGGATAAGGCAGGTCAAAGGCTCAGTCACTGTGGCGTTGGAAAAGCAACATTACGAAACAAAAATGTCTCAATTAATAGATGGTGAACAAGTCTATGAAAAGCTTTCGCATGACCCTACAAATCAATATCAAAATAAAAGCAATTCCTTTGTTAAGCAAATGAAGAATAAAAAAATGGATCGATGACAGAACAGCAAGACAACTTTGTACCTACAAAGCCATTCCACCAAGAATCTACGGCCTGCCAAAGATACACAAAGAAGGTGTACCACTAAGACCTATTGTCTCCACAATTAACTCTCCTACATCAAGATTAAGCAAATTCTGTGCAGATATATTAGAAAAATCCTTCCAAAATTACCATCTATATGCAGTCAAGGACTCCTTTGCCTTCAGTGCAGAAATTAATAATTTCTTATTACATGAGAATCATGTCATCATTTCTCTGGATGTAGTCAGTCTCTTTACCAACATTTCATGGCAGTTAGCCAAACATATTATTGATTCTGAATGGGCACTAATCTCGCCCAACACAAAATTAGATAAATCCTTCTTCCTTTCTGTTATTGAGTTTTTCTTTCAATCTACCTTTTTCAAGTATAAAGAAAGTTTTCTACCGCCAAACCTTTGGTTGCCCTATGGCCAGTAATTTAAGCCCTATTTTCGCAGCAATAGTCATGTCCTATCTTTTGAAAAATTGTATCGAAAAGTTATCTTTCAGACCCCCTTTCCTCTTTCAATATGTTGATGATCTTATTCTGTCTGTACCGGAAAATGGTAAAGAAGAAATCCTTCATGCCTTCAATTCTTTTGATCAACACCTACAGTTTACCATGGAAGAAGAGTCGAACAATGCTGTCCCCTTCCTGGACACAAGAGTCATCAGAGGTCTTGATGGTGTTATCAGACTAGACTGGTGTAGAAAACCAACTTCATCAGGCAGATATATACATGCCAATTCTGGCCATGATTGGAAGGTTAAAATAAATGTCATTAAAGGGGCTTATATCGAAGAATCAGAAATATAGCTCACCCAGATTATCTATCTCAAGCACAAACACTGCTCACCACTCTTTTTATGGAAAATGGTACAATAAGAAGTTCCTGCTCAAGACCAAGGACGAAGTCGATAAGCTCTTCCTCTCTAATGACATCGTACCAGAGCCCCCTCCTGTGCGCTTATCCCTTCCTTCCCCTCCACCCCCATCTACCTCCTGCTAGCCATACGGAAATAAGTCCTTCGCTGCTCTCTCTGCCATTTATACCTGGTCTTACCTCTAAATTGGTTCATATCTTGCGCGTCATTCCCAATGTGAAGATTGCCAAGTATTATTTCCATAAAAACAAGCGTATCTTTAGCAAATTGAAATCTTCTCTACCCATTCTTTCTATGTCAGATATTGTCTATTCCATTTCCTGTCTTGATTGTCCTGCTGTATATATTGGCCAAACATCACAATGTCTCAACCGTCGCATCGCATTACATAAAAGCGACACCAGATGTCATCCACAAAGATGTGCACTGGCAATTCACTCTGTTGATAATGGACATTCCTTCAACTTAAGAGAACCGAAAATCCTTCATTTCCAAAAAAACCTTCTTAAAGAGAATTTCTTGAGATGTGCTATATTAACGAGAATCCCCAAAATATCAACAAAAGAACTGATCTTGACGGCCTGAGCAGCATATATAGCTTTTTCTCTCTTGTGATCTTCATCCCTCGCATAATATCTCTGGGTTGTCTTACTCCTTATAATAGTTTCTCGTTTTGATAACTCACAGCTCTGTCCTTCTGCATGTTGCCCTCTGGGTACCATCTTGTTTAAGTACATGTTTTTCTTGGTTTTCCCCTGAAATTCTTTATAATTACACTCCCATTTGTGATAACATTAATAATAATAACAATTATAATGATAAATTGATTAGTATGTTCCCAATTAATGAAAAAACCCTTTCCACTTGCCGCCTCCTTTTTCCTTGTTCTATTCTCCCCAGATGAAGTAGAATCGTTTTCCTCTATATGTCACTTAATTATCACAACAGCGAAAATTTGCGTTCCCATTAGATACCTTTTCCCTTCATACCAAAATTTTACCATATGACGTAGTACTTAATTCGTACTAAACCGGTCCTTTCCTGGTTGTTCAACCTTTCTTTTTATTCATTTTGAGTGATCCCTTACATCTGTCAGGTGGTCGTCCCTTGTCAGCGCCCTGTCAAAATTGTCACTTTTCTTTGAGATGGCAGGTGGTTAATTAGTTTTTGAAATTTCAGCATCCAACGTTATCAATGGCATCCCTGCTGTAAATGCCATGTTTGTATATTAATATGTTAGTGAATAGTGTTTGTTTTAATTCAGTGTTGGTCTTTACTATGGCGATTGTTATTGATGGTCATTCTTGTTAGATTAAATTGCATGCTACATGTGAGTCACTGGAATTTTGTTTTTGACATTTCTTCTTAATAATAATAATAATAATTTATGATTGTTTATAATAATAATACTTTTAAATTACAATAGTTCCATATTAATAATTGTAAGATTGAAACTAAAAAATTGCAAATTAAAAATTAATAATTAAAATTAATAATTAAAAACTTGACTTAACAACATCAAGTCCTCATGCCTAATTTTCTTTATTGGTTGCTTCGTTATCTCTTTTTCAGTTTGTGCCCTGATGAAGGTCCCAACCTAGGACCGAAATATTGGCTAAATAAATATAGTATGAACATGCCCTTTTTGCCGAGTTCCCCAACTAGTTTCATAACTTAGGATTTTGTTAGATACGGCAACTTTTGCTTTCTCTCTCTTTATTATATATATATATATATATATATATATATATATATATATATATATATATATATATACATATATATATATATAATATATATATATATATATATATATAAATATATATATAAATATGTATATGTATATATATATATATATATATATATATATATATATATATATATATATATATATATATGTATATATACTAGCCGGGCCCGCGGCTCCACTCACGTGGACTTGATTCAGTACTATCGTCACTGCTTATTCCTTATGTTACCCAACGTAATAAAATATCTCCCATTATTTCTACTTATCTCCCATTATCTCTACATAATTTCCATTATCGAGGCTTATCTCCACTTATCTCCCATTGTTTCTCTTTATCTCCTATTATTTCACCTTATGTCCCATTATCTCACCTTATCTCCCATTATCTAGGCTTATCTCGACTTATCTCGCAATATTTCTCCTTATCTCTCATTATTTCTCCTTACCTCCTATTATCTCACCATAACTCCCATTATGTAGACTTATCTCTGCTTATCTCCCATTATTTCTTCTTATCTCCCATTATTTATACTTAACTCCCATTATCGAGGCTTATCTCCACTTATCTCCTATTATTTCTCCTTATCTCAGATTATCTCACCTTATCACCCATTATCTAGGCTCATATCGAATTATATAGAACATATGTATAAATTTATAAAAACACGATAAGTGGTTTCTCCAATGATAAGCGCACTAACGGCAGACAGACAGGCAGACAGACAGACAGACAGAGAGACGTTGCATTTTATATATATTATAGATGTAATAAAATATATATCTATAACCTGGTCAGAGAACTATGTGTGAATTTAAAAAAACACGTAAATCGGATAAGTGGTTCTCGAGGGTTAAGCGCACTAATGACAGACAGACAGATAGAGAAACGTTGCATTTTATATATATTATAGATATAGATTATATTATTATATAACCTGGCCAAAGAATATATGTATGAATTTAAAAAAAAAAGACACGTAAATCGGATAAGTGGTTCTCGCGTGATAAACCCACTAATGGGACAGACAGACAGAGAGAGACAGTACATTTTATATATATATTATAGATTATAGATATTCTCTGCTACATAATATTGTTCCATATTTAATGGTTTAGACTGTGTATTACAAGGGAACGCGCTAGCCGCAAACTTTTTTTCCGACTTCATTCACTATTATCGTCACTTTTCATTTCCTTATGCTACCTATCGTAATAATATATATATATATATATATATATATATATATATATATGATATATATAATATATATATATATATATATAGCCTATAACCTGGCCAGAGAACATATGTATGTTTTTAAAAAAAAAGTACGTAAATCGAATAAGTGATTCTCCAGTGATAAGCGCACTAACGGACAAACAACAGACAGACAGACAGAGAGACGTTGCATTTTATATATATTATAGATTATAGGTATATATATATATATATATATATATATATATATATATATATATATATATATATATATATATATATATATATATATATATATATATATATATATAAATACATTATATATATATATAGATATATATATATATATATATATATATATATATATATATATATATATATATATATATATATATATATATATATATATATATATATGTATATATATATTTATATATATAATAAAAAATATACGTAATATAACATGGATAATACATATATATCTCCAGTGATAAGCGCATATAACGGACATACATACAGACAGACAGAGAGACGTTGCATTTATATATATATATATATATATATATATATATCTCCATATCCCAAGGATATCGGCGTGGATGTCGTAATACCCGTCAACGCTATCCGAGTCGAAACATAAGCTGCCACGAACGTTATTTGCACTTCTGCAAACAAACTACTACCTATATATATATATATATATATATATATATATATATATATATATATATATATATATATATATAATAGGTTTTAAGTTGCGGCTCTATTTGATATAGCCACGCACTTTGAGGCGCCATTTTATAACGTCTCTTTTCTCGAGGCCGTTTTATAGCCTCACGTTTGCTGTGCTATTTTGTATAGCCTCAACTTTCTTTATTTTTAATAAATATTTTATTTATTAAATAGAAGCCGTTATTTGCCCCTATATCTTAATTTTGAGAATGGATATTAATACTAATAGAGGACAAAATTAGGATATCAGCTAGCTCGTTTTTTTTCTGGTAGAATACATGGAGATCGAGGTAATTTTTGTACGCCTTTTGAAAATAGTTTCTATAGTTGTTTAAAACTTGGTTGTACAGTTTTGGGCACCATTCATTTTAGAATAAAAAATTCTAAGTTGAGCTCTTAAAATAAAAAAAGTACCGAAGAGTTATTTAGTTGTTGAATTGGGTACAACCATTGCGTCATGAACGATAAAGCGAGTAGTTCAGTGAAACGCTACATTTAAATAAAGAAGGGTATATATATTAACAAAATAAAAATTCCTACCTTTATTACACTCTTAAAATTACATCTACTAAATAAAAACCCCTTAGGCTATGAGGGTGTACATATTTAAATTAGGGTTCTATGAATTACTGATCCTAAGAGTAAAAAAACAAAAGGCTTTTAAAAAAACACGATCTAAAAGTTTGTAAAATGTACTCCGCGGATTACATGTGTTGAGTAGTCGTTGGAAACACACTTGTAGTCAGGAAGTGAGATATTTAAACTGATGTGCTTATGACTTACTGATTGGCTTCTCCTCGTGGATTTTCCATAAGCTGCTTGGCCCTTCTAGTGAGATTCTCATCAAAATATTGTCTCAGCCTCCACTCTCCTAGTCTTATTTGGGTAGCTAAACATTTTTTGACCCGAAATGCCTTAGGATGAGCAGAATATTTTAAGATTTGAAAAAGGCATCAAACTTGAGAGATAGAAACTACAGCCACTTGATGATAAAAAAAAAGCCGTTACTGCACTACGGCATGACGGAAGAAAAAACCACTACGGCATACTGGAGGAAAGAAAAAAGCTCTAAAAATTCTATCTGGCCGTTTATATCTTTTGCCCCTTCTGCAAAGTGAAGTCTTTAAAACAGCTTCACTTCCGGGCGCAAAATCAAAGTAAACTAAATAATTTAGGTCAGCAACATGTTATACATAGTTGCGGTTCAAAAATTTAAATCACTCTGTTACACTGAAAAATTGAAATCACTGCCTAATCAAATATAAAAATGAAAATAAAAAACAAATTATAGAAAAAAACAGTGTTACAGTATGTACCTATATACATATATATATATATATATATATATATATATATATATATATATATATATATATATATATATATATACATATATATATATATATATGTATATATATATATATATATATATATATATATATATATATATATATAAATTTCTGAAATATGTTTTTAAATAAAAAAAAAAATATATTGAATGTGCATCTACATGATAGTCACACGCTTCAATATGCCAAACGATATATATATATATATATATATATATATATATATATATATATATATATATATATATATATATATATATATATATATATATATATATATATATATATATATATATATATATATATATATATATATATGTATATATATATATATATATATATATATATATATATATATATATATATATATATAATATATATATATATATATATATATATATATATATATATATATATATATATATATATATATATATATATATATATATATATATATATATATATATATATATATATATATATATATATATATATATATATATATATATATATATATATATATACATATATATATTTTCTTTTTTTCAATTTCTTGGGCTTTATGGTTCTTTTGTTTTAAGGATAGAGAAATTACATTACGTTCTAGTTAGAAGTTTATTAAAAACGTTTTTACCTAATTTGTAGGCTTCTTCAGTTATCTGAAAATTGAAATTTTCAATCAATATACATTTTCCTCTCCTCTTTACTTTTTTTATGATTTTAAATTTTGATTTACAGGATTGTTTTGGATGTTCAATAGGATGCACAAACGTAATGTAATTTCTCTATCCTTAAAACAAAAGAATGATAAAGCCCAAGAAATGGGAATATATATATATATATATATATATATATATATATATATATATATATTATATATATATATATATATATATATATATGTATATATATATATATATATATATATATATATATATATATATGTATATATATATATATATATATATATATATATATATATATATATATATATATATATATATATATATATATATATATATATATATATATATATATATATATATATATATATATATATATATATATATATATAAATCGGTTCGTCGTTGTCCGATGCCTAACTTCATTCTTTTCTATTGTTCCATTGGTGGTCGTTTAAATCCCTGAAGCTCATTGCTTTTGCTATCCCCCCTTACCATGTCTTCTTGGGCCTTCCTCTCTTCTTACGCTGTGGTGGTTCCCATTGCATAGCAACATTAGGTAGTCTGGTGTCTGCCATCGTCTGCACGTGTCCATACCATATTAACTGTACTCGTTCAATGTTCGTCGTCAGTGATCCATCGACTCCCATCTGTTGCCTGACATCTTCGTTTCGGACCCTGTCTCTTCTTGATATTCCCAGTATACGTCTGAACACATCCATTTCGGTTGCCTCAAGTTTTTTTCGCTGCTTTCACTAAGTCTCCATGTTTCTGCTCCATATATTAAGCTGCTCTTTATAATTGCTTCATATATATTATATTTTGTTGTGTGTTGTGGTTCCATAACATCCAGTTCATGCAGCCTATCATTCTTCGGGCTTGTGCAATTCGCTTTTTTATTTCCCTATCATCCTTCTCGGTTGTGTCGAATTTCACGCCGAGATATGTGTATTCTGTACATGATGTTATCTTGTCGACGTCCAGTTGTATGTCGGGCGGTATCGCTACTATCGAGAGATATTTCGTTTTTCCGGTGTTAAGCTCCAGTCCCCATTTCTTATTCTCCTCCTGGATCGTTCGGGTCATATACTTCACATCTTCTTTATCGTTTGCTATGAGGACCTGATCGTCTGCGAACTGTAATGTGTACAGACGTATCTCCCAGAGTAATACCCATTCCATTACATTTTCTCTTCCACTGGCGCAAAGCTTGAGCCACATATATCTTGAAAAGTGTGGGTGATACACAACATCCCTGATGTAAACCTTTATTTATTGGGAAACTTTCTGAGAGAATATTGCCGATCTTTATCCTGGATATTGAGCCCTCATACCAATTTTTGAGGGCTTTCAGTATGGTGTAATTCAGATTAGTTGCCTCCAAGGTTTTCCACAGTTTCTTTACAGGTACAATATCGTATGCTTTATGTAGATCTATAAACATGAGGTGGGTCTCCTGGTTAATGCTCGTTGTTTTCTCTATTACTTGTTTTAAACAGAATACGTTATCAGTGCATGTACTTCCCGCACGAAAACCAGCTTGCTCTTCTTCCTCTTTGTCTCTGTACTCCTATTCAATTAGGTCTCTGATAATCTTACCATACACACGGCTCAGGGTACTCGTCACTGAAATGCCTCGGTAATTCGAGCAATCTAATTTATCACCTTTTTTATGGATAGACGATATGTATGCCTCTTTTCGTTCGGCTGGTACCCCATTTTTGTATTGGTTTACGCACCAAGTAAGTTGTTCGAAAAGGTTATTCGATCCGAGCTTGACTAGTTCTGCTGGGATTCCTTCTAGGCCCGCTGCCCGTCCATTTTTCAGTTGTTGCACTGCCTTCCTGAGTGTGTTAATATCCACGGTAATCGGTTCGCCCTCTACTTCTACCTCCGTGGGGGTAGTTCTCGTATACTCTTCTCTATTTTCAGTGAGCAATTTTTCGTAGTAGTCAATCCATTTTTTTGTTGGTATGTTTTGTATACTTTCTCGGTTTTTTTCCGTTGCTCTCACATTTATAATGAATTTCCATGACTCGGAGCATTTTTTACCGCCCAAGTATGTATTGATCTCCGTACATTTCTTGTCCCACATTTCCTTCTTTGCTATTATTACTTTCTTTCTTGTTATTCGCTTAGCCTGTGTGTATTTGTCTTTGTCCTCTTGTAATTTTATGTTCAACCATTTCTAGTAGAGTTGTTTCTTCTGGCTTACTAATGCGTCAATCTCGTCGTTCGTGTGGCTTCTTGTTTTTATCCCGGTTACTTCTTCGGCTGCGCTCTTAATGCTATTTATAATGTTCTTATATACGTTGTCTACCGTATCTTCTTGCGTTATAGAGCCTTATTTTCCGTCCAATCTGTTCTGATATAAGTTCTACATGCTCTTATTTATCAAGCTCTCAAGGTTGTATTGCGTGGGTGCTGTTTTTCCGGGTTTTTCTACTGTATTTTCTTCACTTTCGCCTTTATTTCCCTTAGGTCTAAATGGGAATATTATTTTTGCCCTTACTATATAGTGGTCTGATCCGCACGTTATCCCTCTATAGGCTCTCACATCATTTACTTGTTGTGTAGTTATTTGTTTCACTATTACATAGTCGATGATCGATTTCAGCTCTCTCGTATGTTGTACCCAAGGATATGTACGGATATCCCTATGTTTATAGAATCCATTTAATATTTTTAAACTATGACTTTCGTTAAAAATTTTGATGGAAAAATTGAAAATTTTGACGGGAAAATCTATATATATCGAAATGTAGGTACGAAACTCATACAATATGTGCAGATATATGTCACAAACATGCCTGCCAAATGTCAGAACGATCGGAGTACTGGCCGCAAAGCTATGCCCAAAACACCAACGAACCAACCTAAAAACCCTAATTTTTCGGCTGTTTAAGTATAATTTAATATGATAACTGAAATTTGAAGATTTTTTACGGTACAAATACATAAAATCAACATTTCCCCCGTATACATTATATAGTAATAACTTTTTTTCCATTTTTTTAAGCATATATTTATGTGTGCAAGTGCGTATGTGCGTATGTGCGTATGTGCGTATGTGTGTGGGCTTAATTACTGAAAAAACAAAATTTTAATAAGAAAAACAATGCTGAAATAATAAGATTCATCATATCAGTTCAAAACCTTTATTAAAATTAATTCTGATTTACGGAAAATACTCACAGAAATTCCATTCGGGAGAGTTTTTTTACTGTTATAAAGAAAATAAAGGTGGTTCGGTTTACACGAAGTCTACAAAACTACTATGAATCTTCCTATTGATATAGAAGAATTTGAAATAAGCGCCTAAAGCTGGATTTTCTGCTGGCGCTCGACACCAGTGTCAACGCTCAGAAGCTGGACAATGACCAGTTTGTATACGCATGGTAAGACAGTGCTCGTCAATGGCATTTTTAAATATTTATTAATTATTACATGTTGGAATTAATTTATTTTAACTGAATTTACAAGTTATTGTATTGAAGGGATGAGCAGATGATTTTGTAATAAGTTATAATTTATATAATTAATAATAGGTTGAGGTCCTGTTGAGCGTCAAAGCGTCAGCTGAAAAGGCACTTTAATATAACCTACTACTTATTCGGGTTTCAAGCCGTTCATCTAACAATGAATTTTCACGACGTTTCGCTAAAATCTCATTTGACATTTTCAAGTGCTCTTGGTGCTACTGCCTCTCGATACTGTGATCTTGCTGCTGCCGCTCGAACGAGTATATAATTACACTGCATTTGTTTTAAGGGTCGATTTTAGTACCTTATCCGGCAAGACCCTTTTTTTGAATTCAATATTCAATATTCTTGAATGTATTCTATTTTTTAATATCTCCGTTTCCAAGCAACCTGAGAATATTTTATCACTATTAAACGTTATTATTTTGTTCATATGTAAATTTAAACTTTTAAAAATATTACATTCAAAATTATGAACGTCCTGTATCATTCCATTGACATAAAATTGAAAATAATATCCTCATAATTTATTAAAATAATATCGATGTCGTCAAAACAAATTTACTTTTAGATTACGACGAACCTGAGTATCGAAATTAGTAGTAAAGTTACTCTCGTCGGTTAACTTCATTTTAGCACAATGTCTTTTAATTATATTAAGGTTTGCTTGATAATAAGTACTGTCTTTGGTATATTCCCACGGTGTTTTATAAAAATGAATTATTAAAAATCTTTTATACAATATCTTTAGCACTTAACACCCTTGGAGCTATTATAAATATAATATTTCGTTTAGATAATCATTTTCAAGCCGTAAGCTCTATCCTAGTGTTTAAATATTTATATAGTGTCCTGGATATTAGTCTTTATATTGTTAATATCGTCATGTCTATCAAGCTTTTTTTTAGCAGAACTAAAATTATTTATTTATTAATCACACCTGACTCTTTTGTTAAATGATAATATAGATAAAACAAATTCAAGAATATTATTCTGGGGTTGTTTTTCTCCTCAGTAGCAAGATTTATTTGTGGAAGTTACCGTGTATGTCAACAATTAGAAAATTCTATAGTCTGTATGAGCAATCTCTTTTTCTTCTGCAGACTAGAACTAACAATTTTAGCAGCTTGTTTAATAATTTTTAAGATAAAAAATCAAATAGAAAGTTTCAACCAGAGAATTAGATTACCCAGAAATATAATAGCTGTTATTAACGATAAATGTTTACAAAATAACTTAATCAAACTAATTGAAGACATTAACGACTTTTTTGGATTCATATTTTAATAATATTTATATTTATATTTATATTCCATATTATTAATACTTCGTTATATACGATATTTTTTCACCAACAACTAATGCCCGTCTCTGTTTCTATTGGAGAATTAATACTTAATTCGACTTATATCGTAAGTAGTGCTATTTTTATAACTAATCTAGAGCAAGGGTATAACTGAATTAATTTAGTTTTAATTAATATTAGGAAATAAGCTAAATATCAACTTTTTCTTGTTTTAAAATAACGATAAGTTATTAAAATAACCGGATACGTGTTAGTCAACAGAAATTTAATGTTTTTATTTTACAATTTTAACCATAGAATTACAGCGTAAAAAAAAATTAAAGTATATTTCATAAATTTTTAATGCTGATTAATTTTAATTTTCAAATTCTGTTTACTGGACGCTTGCTCCATTGAAAATTTCTAGTGAGAGAATTGTGCAGTAAATATGTATATGTGAAATAAGTATGTATTATACACGTACTACATAGGTAATATATTAAGTACATTTACCATTCAATTTAGGACATTATCATAAAGATAAAGAAAATGTGTGTAAGTTTACCGAGTTCTATTTTAAGTAATGGTTCTTTTTTGTAAAAAATCTCTTCTCCACGATCTACTGCTCTTAGTAAGATATGTGAAAATATTTCTTTATCCAGGCACAAGAGATAAATGTCATATGACTAAAGTAGTTTAGGTACTCAGATCGACAATAAAAGTGTTTTGTTACGATAATTTTGTAACCGAAAATACTCCCAGCACCTCGTTTAATATATTCAAACATGCTTTTAATATTGTTTGATTTATTAGATCAAGTTATCTGTGTCATTTTAAAACTCAAAAAAGTTTTTTTAATGTCCTCGCTAAAGGAAAGTATTGTATCCGTGAACAAATCCCACTCAGAGATGTTTATTTTTCTGCACATTTTGGAGTTCTTAGATCACGAGAAACATAGTCGCTCATTTCCGTCGGTCTATCTGTTCGTCTGTAGGTCCGTTGGCGCGATAACTTTCGAGCGAAATGAGATATCAATTCAACAATGAGATGAAGCCTACAGTTTTTGAACGATATCGTTTAAAGCCAAAAGGTTGAAAAAGTGGGAGTCGATAAATTTTATAGGGTTTTAAAAATAGAATAGATTTTCCCGTTTTCTTGTTGAAATAATAAACAAATTTCATTCATGAATATTTATAGTAAAGCATATAAGGAGAAAAATGGATGGGGGAGGAGATTAGAGGTGTTGCTTCGTATATATCGTGTTATATATCTTTTTCAGGGTTTTCGCAGTGGAAGAATCCAAAAGTTTATTTTTCATTGCTTAAAATTTTAGCTCAGGATGGGGCTGAAAGGGGCGGTTGTTTAATACTGTACAATTTCAATAGCATTTTGAGATATTTACAGGTACTTTGATTGAAGTACTGGGCGATTTTTCAGGATATTATTTATAGTAACATATGTAAGAGGTTAAAGGAATGGGGGTAGGGGGTTAATGTGGTTACTTCGTATGTATAGGTTATACAGGATTTTTAGAGTCGAGGAGTTTAAAAATTAAGCTATTTTTTTTTCATTACTTTCAGTTTTATTGGGGGAAGAGGGATAAAAGAGTGGTCAAATATTGTATAGTTTCAATAAAATTATAGTAATTTTTCCAGGTTTTTGGTTGCTCTAATAATAATTATTATGTAACGTATAAGGAAGCGGAAAGGAAGTTAAGGGGTGATTTCCTAATTGGGTTTAGTCTTTTTCACGGGGTCAAGGATTTCCATTTAATTTTTTTATTTTTATATTAATGGGGGTAGGGAATGAAAAAAGTTCTTTTATCACTGGTTTGAAAAGTCCGTGCAAAGTCCGAGAGATGGCACCACCGGCGCGTATCGAGGTCATGTTTAGTTAGTAGATCTCTTGAATGACGCACACCAATTACATATTGGTCTATTCCTTTGTGTTTGGCATTTTTTGAATCAATTAATCGAGTGATTTTCAAGAAATGGACGAAAAAGAATTTCGTGTGGTGATTAAGGAGACTAAAGAGAAGCTTGATAAACATTATGGTGACTCTGCACCTTCGATTAGAACAGTTTATAAGTGGTTTCAAAATTTTCGGACTGGCCATATGGGCACAAATGACGCTGAACGTTTTGTGGAGGTTACGACTCCAGAAATCATTGATCAAATCCATGATATGGTGATGGATGACAGAAGAGTTAAGGTGCGTGAGATTGCTAGTGCTGTGGGCATCTCGACTAAACGGGTACATAATATTTTGCATAAACATTTGGACATGAGAAAGCTATCCGCAAGATGGGTGCCGCGATTGCTCACGCTTGACCAAAAAACGGAATCGTATGAAGTGTTGCAAGAATGGTTTGCAGCTGTTCCAGAAGAATCCGGAGGACTTTAAGCGTCGTTTCGTCACTGTGGATGAAACATGGATACATTACTATACTCCTGAGACCAAACAACCATCTAAACAATGGGTTACCAAGGGGGAATCTGCACCAAAAAAAGGCGAAGACCGTTCCTTCGGCCGGAAAGGTTATGGCGACTGTCTTTTGGGATTCGCAAGGGATAATCCTCATCGACTATCTGGAAAAGGGTAAAACTATTACAGGTGAATATTATTCATCGTTATTGGACCGTTCGAAAACCGAGCTGCAGGAAAAACGCTCGCGATTGGCCCACAAGAAAGTCCTTTTCCATCACGACAACGCATCAGCACACACCTCAGCAGTTGTGGTCGCAAAATTAATGGAAATAGGATTCCAACTCGTTTCACATCCCCCCCTACTCTCCAGACTTGGCTCCCTCGGACTACTATTTGTTCCCCAATTTGAAGAAATGGCTGGCGGGACAAAGATTTTATTCAAACGAGGAGGTGATTGCAGACACTAATGGATATTTTGCAGACTTGGACAAATCCTATTATTCGGAAGGGATCAACAAACTAGAACATCGTTGGACGAAGTGTATAAGCCTAAAAGGAGACTATGTTAAAAAAATAAAAAAGGTTTACCCCAAACACATAAGTAGTTTTTATTTTTGCACGGACTTTTCAAACCAGCTCGTATATGTTATTATTATGAGAATTTTTCCTGGTTTTTGGTAGCGTATTTTATAAAATTTTAGCTAATAATTTATAGTAAAAGATATATGAAGTAAGTGGTTGCGTATATATAATAATATACTTTTATTTCAGTGTTCTTGCTTCTTCATTGCTTCCATTGTGTACTAGAAATCGTATATTCAAGGAATAAAGATCTGGTTACAGAGTAACCTAAAGAATTTTAAGTTGAATATAGAAGAAGTTTTAGAAAAAACAAACAGTTAAACTGCTTACCTCCGGCCCAGTATTTACCTACTGTTTTTTACTTCCCTTACTAATAAAGAGTATTATTTCTTTTTTTTTAAGTACTTGGGTTCTTAAATCACAAGAAGCATATTTTGCTGTCGCCCTGTCAATCTATTGGCACGATAATTTTCGAAAGAAATTATATTTCAGTACTTAAAATAAGGATAGAACCTATAGTTTTTGAACCGTATCAGGGGAAGAAGTGAAAGGAGTGAGTGTTGATATTTGGTATAGTCTTAATTTATTAAGGAAATTTACGTTATTTTTACTTGTGATCAAATTCTCGTCGAACAAAATTATATCGATTTCAAATTATGAATACATATAATTGTTAAGGAATAATACTTCAGGGATAAAAGGTGAAGGAATGAGAGTAGATACATTTTATATAGTCTCAATAGCATTATAACAAATTTTCTGGGCGTTAATTAAGAATATATTTAAACTTTAAACATATCTAGTTATAGTAAAATATATAAGATTAAAAAAGAAGATTCAAAGGGCTAATTTCGAATATAAATTACATATCTTTTTCCGGGTATTTGAAGTCGATTACTTTTACAGAGACAGTACGTAAAGAGGGCTGGGATGTAATTAGCAGTGTGACTTCAAAGAAAAAATTAAAAGTATTATTTGACTTAGTCTCTATTCTTGATTCAGAAAAATAAAGGGCTTGTTAGGTGAGGATAGCTTCCAATATTTTAGGTTATATATTCTTGTCATAATTCTTGAAAAGCAAACGACTGATCTTTTTTTTTATGGGTCTAGCACACGTGCTGCAGGGAAGTCCCTAAAGCGCTCCAGGAGCGGCATGTGTGCGATTCACGTTGTTCTTGAATCGCTGTAAATCGTACTCGATGGGAAACATAACCCTGGGCAAATTATTCCAAAGGGATGATTTTCTTCATATAAAAGACTGCTTGAAAAGCATTGTACGTGGAGTAACAAGCTGAACCTCATACGGATGTGAAGTATTAGCGCGACATATATTTCTAACATCCAACGCTCTGGGAGGAATTAAGCGGGCTACATCCTGCGAACACTTTCCATAAAAATATTTGTAGAACAGACTCAAGTCGCCAACCGTTCTTCAATGTTCCAGCGAATCAGTTTCGGATCTCCAATCAGACGAACAGCTTTTCTCTGAAGAGAGTCCAACAAATGCAGTGTATGTTTGGGAGCGGAGCCCCAAACATGGGAGTAGTATTCCATAGTTGGTCGAATTTGATCTTTGTAAAGAATTAGCAGTTTTTGTGGAATGTAAAGCTTTCTGGTTCGAAATAATATTCCCAACTTTTGAGAAGCTCTCCTTACTCTGGCTGCAACATGTTCATGTCGGGACATATTGGCTCCCAAACTAATGCCCAACAAATGCTAGGGGAATGGAGTGCCCTGACATAACTATGTCGTGTTCAGCAACTTTAACTTTTTTAGAAAAAACTACCGCCTGGGTTTTTGTAGCGTTAAATTTTACTTGGTTACTGTCACCCCAAGATAGAATTTCTTGCAGATCTTTGTTAAGTTGATATTGATTTGTTGATCATGCGGTACTAGAGGCCTGCGGAACCAGTCCTACTGTGTTGCAGGTTTACTTCTAGCAACTTTAGGTTTCTCGCTAAAGTCAATACTCTGAAAGTTCCCTCTCATAATCCTACACCTGCTTTCATGTTAGCCCTCGCAAAGGTTTCCAGAAACATGTCGATGTTTAATACAAACCTAAAATGGTCGTCTCCAGTTGAGCGATTTGTTATTTGCCATTCTGTAATTTTGTCAGTGTCAGCAACTTGTGTCTCAGGATTTTCGAGAGAACTATTATCGTTTTATTGTATTTAGCAGGTCTTTTACCATCCTCACTTTAAGCTGTGTAAAAGCGATTTTGCCGCCAGGTTCCCACTTTCTCTTTTTGCTTTCCGACTAAAGTACGTCGGGATTACTGCCATCGGATCTCAAGCGTTTGCCACCAGCTGTCCTCAAAAGAGTGTGAGGGCTCCTTGCGTGAGAGGTACTAGAGGCAGAATCTCCAGCGTACGAGTCGTGCCCCCTCGATGATCAGAGACGCGTTTTTTGGCCAGTTTTTCCTTATGACGAATTGATTTACCGCGCTGTTTTGCAATTTGAATGACCATTCTCCATGGGTCAGTAGTGCAGTAACAGCTTTTTTTTATCACCAAAATGGGTGTTGTTCATAGATCTCAAGTTTGATGCCTTTTTCCAATCTTGAAATATTCTGCTCATCCTAAGACATTTCGGGTCAAAAAGTAATTAGCTACTTAAATGAGATTAGGAAAGTGGCCTCTGAGACAATATTTTCGATGAAAATCTCACCAGGAGAGGTCAAGCAGCTTATGGAAAATCCACGAGGAGAAGCCAACCAATAAGTCATAAGCACACCACTTTAAATATCTCACTTCCTGTCTACAAAGTGTGTTTCCAACAACTAAGTACACACATGAAATCCGCGAAGTTAATTTTACAAACTTTTAATTTCTTTTTGAAGTCTTTTGTTTTTTTACTTAGAATCAGTAATTCATAGAACTCTAATTTAAATGTGTACACTCTCATAGCCTAAGCGGTTTTTATTTCTTCTATTTCAGGGGTGCTCAAACGGTCGATCGCGATCGATAAGTCGATCGCGTGTGCTTTTTGAGTCGATCTCGAGAAAAAAATTCCGATATAGAACTATTCACAGATTTTGTTTTAGGTAACTAAAACAAAATGTAATGAATAAACTACTAAAATTTATTCGATCCACAATTAGGCCAGAATAATCTCCTTATCACTTTCTTTTATCGTAATAACCCCCTGCTAGCGGCAAAAGGCGGCTTTATCAAAGGAACGCGCGGTGCTTGTCAAAGAAAAGCCGCGTTTTGAATTCCCGCCGATTTTTCTAGAAACTTCGGGCGGCGTATTTGACGGGAACATTCGAGATTTCGTTCGTGCCGATATAAATGTTGCGCCTGCAGGAATAGGAGTCAGTCTGAGTTGTAACTTGAACGCGATATATCGATACAAAGTTTATTAATAAATAGTCCAAAATAAGTGCGGCGAAGAAAAGTAAAACTTATCATTTTAATAACGATTGGGAGGAAGAATTTTTCTTTTGTATGGTAAAAGATAAGTGCATTTGTCTCATTTGCCGTGCGTCAGTTGCAATACCTAAGCGTGGGAACTTAGAGAGGCATCTTAAAACGGTTCATAAAAACTATGAAAAGGATTTTCCGTCACAGAGTGAATTAAGAAAACGAAAAGTACGTGATTTCATAACTTTTTTGAAAAAAGAACAAACCATGTTCACAAGACCAGCCAAACAATCAAAAGCTGCAACGGTCGCGTCATTTAAAATATCTCATATATTGGCAAAACACAAGAAACCATTTGATGATGGATTGGTTGTGAAGGAAGCATTTATTGAAGCGGGTGAGACTTTATTTGGAGATTTTAAAAATAAAACAGAGATTATGTCTGCTATTAGAGAACTTCAGTTATCTCGTCCGACTGTCACAAGGCGTGTTGAAGTCATGAGTCAGGACATGGCAGATAAACTAAAACATGATATCATGGAATGTACATACTTTTCTTTACAGTTCAACGAATCCACCGATATGACAGACACTGCCCAGCTGTGTATTTTTAATCGAAGGCTAAGGAAGAGTTTTTGACAATGATTCCTCTGAAAGGAAAGACCCGTGGCGAAGATATATATGACGTTTTCTTCAATTTTGTAACAAACTACAAGCTACCAATATATAAACTAGTGTATATTACAACCGATGGAGCACCAGCAATGACTGCAAACAAAAACGGTTTTGTGGCATTGTGTCGAGCTAATGATGATTTCCCTTCATTTTTCTCCGTCCATTGCATTATACATCAACAAGTTTTGTGTTCAAAAGTTCTAAACATGGAGGAGATTATGGGCATTGCAATAAAAATTGTGAATTCTATCCGTGCACGTAGCTTGCAACGACGTCTCTTTAAATTGCAGTTGGAAGATAATGAGTCAGCTGAACACACTGACGTCAGGTGGTTAAGTCGCGGAAAATTCCTAGAAAGGTTTCAAGAATTATTGCCCGAAATAACAGCTTTTCTGGACGAAAGAGGTGATGACACTCAGATGCTGAAAAACGGAAAATGGCTGACTGATTTGGCATTTTTGACAGCATCACAATGCATTTAAACACCGTTAATTTGGAGCTTCAAGGTAAAGGAAAAACTATTATTGAGTTGATTAGCGCAATAAACGCATTCCAAAAGTAAATTGCAACTTATGATAGATCAACTGAAAAGAAAGGATCTGAAAAATTTTCCGTCTTTGAAAGCAAGGATTCCTCAGTTGAATTATGATATTTATGCGGCAGAATTATCAAATATTTTGGGCCAATTTGAAATACGTTTTTTTTTTTTATGATTTCAGCAAATTGGCAAATATCGCATCATTTATGAGTCATCCTTTTTCGTGTAAAAACATTGAGGAATTAGCTACTGAAATAGCAAGTCAATGTAACATGGACTCATGTTCTGTTGAAAATCAGTTAGTGCAGATTATATCAGATATACGTCTCAAGCATCTGATACAAAATTCTGGTGTTTTATATCTGAAGATAAATATCCGAATATAAGGCAAATCACCCTTCAACTGACGGCAATATTTGGGTCAACTTACTTGTGCGAGTCTGCATTTTCTGAAATGAAGATAATTAAGTCAAAATATCGCAATCGACTAACTAACGAACATATGTCATCATGCTTGCGATTAGCACTCGGTAATTACCATCTTATGAAAAGTATGCTGAGGAACATGCAGTGCCACGCTTCAACATTCAAAGTCACTCTTTAGTTAAGTTTAGACACTAGAACTCGTTTGTTTTGTAAGAACCAATAAACTCGCAATTTTGAATCATTATGAGTTTTTTTCATTGACATTTTAGAGCAGACCTACACTTACCTTGACTAAAAAAATGCATATTGTGCGCAAAACTAATATCTATGCCACGATACACCCTACCTAGACGACAATCCTGCATGACACTTACTTGCAGCCTCTCAGAGTCGACCGATCGTAGTCTAACAATATTGAGGTAGATCGCCAGCAGTTCAAGTTTGAGCACCCCTGTTCTATTTAAGAAATAAAATATTTATTAAAAATAAAGAAAGTTGGGTCTATACAAAATAACGCCGCAATGAGAAGTCCCAAAAAAACACTCCAACGTAAGGCTATAAAGATAGCGCCGCAACTAGAGGCTATAAAAAATGGCCCCGCTTCTAAAGGCTATAATCTTTCAGTTATTCTAAATCTTATTTATTGTAAAACATTACTAAAATATCTTTTAAATACATTTAAAAATTGTTTATAATTATAACATACATATTAGCAAATATTTCTTTTTTTTTTCTGAAGGTGTCCTAACAAAATTTAAATCCGCAGTTTTTAATATGTTATCAAAATAAAACTTCTCAGCTTAGGATATAACATAAATATTATTATTAGTATTATTGCTTTATATTATGTGTAAGTTATCAACACTGACTATTAATGCGTTATGTCATAAGAGAACTTATTTTAAATACAGAATATTATTTAAATATAGTAACAGCGCCATAAAATTACTCTCTCCCAAAAAGTTTCTTGTTAACAGAATAAACCTCTTCATATTGCTGGCTTTTCCTCTACAGTAGTCTTCACGATTTTTAGTCAAATTAACGACTATGTTAGTTGTCATCTTACGCTTAAAGATGATGGAAAAGGGGCCCATTGTGGCAAGGAGTTATTTTTATGGCGAAGTATTCTCAATTTAAATATTTCATTTGTCTAAGAACTATAAATATGCATTGAATTTTAGTTTTACAGATGTCAAATATAAATATAGCTGTTGTTTGAAGGACGTAGTTTACAAATATTTTCGCGGTGCAAGGAGTGATGTTACCTCATTCTTCCAGAGTAACATTGTATCCTTGGAAATTTAGAAACGCGGATAGCAAACCTATCATTATATAATGTATTATACTATATTAATCTTATAAATGAAAATCTTATCTGCACATCGTGGTTGTTGGTCTCAGATTCACTATTTAAATATTATAATCTAATGTAGTTTGAAAATGTATGCCAGTTTCACGTATTCATACTACAAAATAAATAGATTAGGGTATAGGATAATTGAATACTAATACTCACATATTATTTTTCTTATAGTACCCAAAATAGATCTACTGGCGCTAAGAAAATCGTATCTCATAACACCCCCACAGCTATTTCAAAAAAAAAATAATAATAATAAAATACAATGCAAACAAACTCAAGATACAGTGCCGTGTTTATAAATACCATTTCCAAATTCATAATGTCATTAGGCAAAAATAAAAATTCATCATTTATTTATTTACATGGTGTTTTAAATTTTTTTCCAGTTTGACGTTTTCTTTTGGTGCCGATATGCAAAAATGTATGGTCAGGGGCAGTCTCTTAATACCCTTTAATTCCGAAAATATTTTTAATTAAAAAATAATATAGTGGCTATTATAAAAATACTCTTATGGTCTGAACAGTAAATATACAAAATATTTTCTCAGTTGGGGCATTTATTTTAAAAAACTATAGTGTTTAGTGAACAAATTTACTTCCCCAGATGTAGCATATACACAATTTGAACAATAAATATAGCCTTTTGATATTATTCAAGTGTATGAATTAGTTTTCATGTGAACGTATGGGTACAATAAAATGTTTTTTTTTTTTTTTTTTTTTTTTTTTTTTTTTTTTACATTTTTTACCTTGATCTATTTTAATAGGTAATTAAATTATCGACTATTGGCCCCGTTTAACACAAGACACACGTGACGCCAGTCAATTTTGCTGTTGTTAGGATCTAAAAATACAAAGAAAACAAAAATAAGGCAAAAAGAACAAACCTTTAAAAATTACTTGGGCCGTAGGTTTTTGATACTATTAATGTTTATCACGTTTGTTTCATTTTCTAATGTCAGCTGAAAAATCTTCTCGACATATTTATTATACTCTATCCCTTTGCAAGGTGAAGTAATAAATCATGTAAAATTATGCAAATTAATAATAAAAGTGACCCAATGGGTAATAAACCAAAGGCGGGTTGTTTTACCTGATGAGGTTAATTACCATTCCAAAAAAGTTGAACGTGTTCCCACGATGGGATGGCTTAAACGTGATATACAGTCTTGGTTAACTCAGCGAAATATATTATTTTATAATGACAATGTTAAACGCGAGTTAATACAATTAGTCAAACATGAAGTTTTAATAAACAAAGATAAGTACAATAAGTACGTTATCGACGAAATTGCCAAAACTCGAGGTATAACTGTTCTTCGCTTGCCACCATACTACTGAGAGCTTAATCCTATAAAGCTTATTTGGGCTCAAGTAAAAAAGCGAAGTGGCTAGAAACAATGTGACCTAAAAATTAACAGACCTTAAAAAATCTATTTGCAACAGCAATATGTAATGTCAGTCCAGAAAACTGGCAAAAAATGTGTTGAACACGTAATTAAAGAAGAAGAGAAAATGTGGACACTAGATTCATCAATGGACCAAATTGTAGAACCACTAGTTATACCATTAGGTATAGATGATGCTACATCAGATTTTAGTTCGGATATGTCTGACATGTCGGATATAGAAGGTGTTTAAGATTAACATAGCAGTAGGGCTAAATACAATAATTTATTTTGTCATTAAATTTAAGTTATAGTTTAAGGTGTTATTTTATAAATGATAAACTTTTAATTGTTATCCTCAGTGTTAAATGGGCATGTCCCGTTGATAAATAAATAAATAAATAAATAAATAATAATAAAAATAAAAACCAGTCAACATACAGTAATTAGGTCTTCCCTGTGTGACATTTGTATTTGTTTTCTTTTAGATTTTAAGCTTTAAATAGTGTTTTGTAAAGGCACATTCAGGAGCATGCACGTAGGTGCATTTATATTTTAAAACTTGTTTATATGTAATTAATTTCCTATTTATTTGTAAATTTATATGTTTTGATAAATAAATTTGATTTTATTTGATCTGAACTATCATATTGTTTTGTATGCTATATTATGCAGGTAGGTAATCATCTGCCATCGATGGGCGCCACTCTGTCATCATATTATAATTCCTCAATTTTGTTTGATACTAGTTTCACTCTTGTGATATTATTGCAATATCTGTAATATTTTGTAATATATTTTTTTAATATAACCAACCTTTTTTACAGCTATAATTAAATCAGAAATCGGTCGATACGCCACTGTTCGGTCATTCTCGAGATTTTCAAGGCAAAAATGCCATAATTCTATTGTAATTTTCCATAAATTTAGCCCAAGCTAATATTACCGGTACAAATAATCTTGTAACTTTTTTGCGTAATATGTACTGTGCGGTACCGGGTCTCGTACTATCGCGTGAAATTAATTTGCATAATTTTACATGATTTATTACTTCGCCTTGCAAACGGATAGAGTATAAATAAAGAAGTGACAATATTTATATATTTCTATCAGACTCTGTTAGTTACATTAGTTTTGTTTAATTCTAACATAGATCTTCGCTTTCTTCATGTATTCTGTTTTGTGTTATTTTAGAGAAGGCTTTTAATATCGTTCTCCTCAGGCTGATAAATCGATGCTTTCACATGTTTTTACATTAATCTTTTTAAGACTGTAAAAAAGTTAGACTTTAGTCAGTGGGTATCACCTGGGTTATATAGTATATGGCATTGGATAGTTTGTTCACTGTTTTGGTGTCCATTAGTTCTAACACTTCCGTATCTGTATTGAGATGACCGGGTGCTTTATTATACCATGTGCTTTTAAACCGCTTTTAAATGTAGAATGGGTGGTCTAAATGCCTCATCTAGGATATTATTAAGGGAAATAATTGATGTGTCCTTAAATAGAATTTATATATACTCTTCTCAGGTTTACAGAGCTTTTAAGATTTTGTTAGAACTGGCTATTTTCGTTTATTTTTAAAGTATTAATTTCCTTAATTGTTTTCATTATCTGTTTTTTTTTTTATTTTTTATGAAAATAGGAAACGACATGTTTCGCATGAATTTTCTCAGCGTCCTGGCTTAATTCTTACATCTTTACATTTTTGTACGTTATTTGATTCAACGACACGTATTCCCATGGATTAAGTGATATCCTTGTACACTAAGAACATTATCAGTAATCCAAATTTTTTTACTTGTTACTTTTCATATCCCAGTAGTTTCTCTGTAACTTTCTGTATACTCATTATTATAACAGCTCATTGTCTTCAATGTTTTCTTCCAGAAATATATTGTTTATATTGCGTATTTCCAATTCTTATTTGGTATTTTTCTGGATCTTTAAATGCCTCAATATTATTTTCTGTTGGTTTTCGATCTACAGATAATGAAATATCCACTAAAACGAAGTGTACCTCTTCGAGGTACTTATTCATTATCGGCACTAACATATGCAGTTAATCTTTGAATGTTACTTCGATATCATTTATGTATTTGATATAGGTGATTATTTAATGAGTACTATAAACGGTTAAAAAATACTTTAATTTAAGAAAGGCCTTGTATACTATATATCTACTAATACATCATATGTTTCGTAAAATATGTAATACTATTTAATTTAGCATGGAGTTAATGTAATGTTATTTCAATAAATTTATTTGAAACTAATTTGTTTTTATAGCGTAGTGTATAATGGTTTTATGGAATATACAGTCAGTCCAAAAAATCTCCATACAACACCTACTTTCTATACTATTTATCTGTTATGTTTAACAATTGGAACTATGAGAAAACATGTTTAAATTAATATTTGAAACTTAACCAACAAGAATTAGTATTAAAAACAACTACGGGACATTTTATTTAGAAGTTACATCATTGTTATAAAAATGTAAACAACTCTGCTTGCTATGCCTGCAACATGCTCATGCCAGGACATATTTGCTCCCAAATTAACGCCCAACAATGCAATGTATGTTTGGGAGCGGGGCCCTACATGGGAGTAGTATTTCATAGTTGGTCGAATTTGATCTTTGTAAAGAATTAACAGTTGTTGTGGAATGTAAAGCTTTCTGGTTCGAAATAATATTCCCAACTTTTGGGAAGCTCTCCTTACTCTGGCTGCAACATGTTCATGCCGGGACATATTTGCTCCCAAACTAATGCCCAACAAATTAAGTGACGATGCTAGGGGAATGGAGTGCCCCGCCATAACTATGTCGGGTTCAGCAACGTTAACTTTTTTAGAAAAAAAACTGCCGCCTGGGTCTTTGTAACGTTAAATTTCACTTGGTTACTGTCACCCCAAGATAGAATTTCTTCTAGGTCTTTGTTAAGTTGAACAACTTCCCGCTGTCTGAGGATACTGGCCTGAGCAGTCGATGTCCGAGCGTTCAAAGTGAATGAAGAGATAAGCGTACTGCATCTGAAAAATTAGGTCGCCCCGGCGCTGTTGTCTTTTATACCGCGCTATTGCCCATGTTTACGTTTCTTCAGTAAATTCACTAACAATGTCATCGGACAAGTCTTTGAGCATAATAAAAAATTTTCACGACTAAACATACCGCTGACCATAAAAAATTCGCCTTTCAAAATGAGCTGTTACGTGCAAACTCTGGAATATAATAATTTTAACTAAGAGTAAGTTAAATTATCATATATATAACAAGGTATTCTAAATTCAAACATAACATCATTAAATAACAAACATTCTTGAGGCTAAATAGGTAGTTAAAAAAGTACAAAATCCACAGGCTTACTTCGTGCAAAATTTACAACCTTTTTAAGTCAGAATAAACATTAATTCTATTACATGATAGTTTCAGTGTCCGTACTTATAGGAATCATTCACAGGGATCACACAAAGTTTTTGGATTGTACCACCAATTATCTGGATACTGGCGACACGAACAACACCCTTACTTCCTGGATGAAGTATTATTACTCCCCCTAATTTCCATTTTAAAGGCGCATTTGTTTCTTCTTTCAATATCACCAGTGTCTCAATACCAATATTTTCGTACTTCTGCTGCCACTGTAATATATCGCCTCCACAGATGGTGAATCATTTTTTGTAAATGATGATAATGATTCAAATGATTACTAGGAGTTTCCATTAAGTCTCGTTGTGGGAATCAAATGCTCCAATCAGGAAATAATTAAGAGTTAAGGCTTGGAAATCGTTAGGGTTTGAGGAGATAACGAATTTAAAACCGCCGCAACCTGAGCAAATATTGTTGATAAGTCCTCAAAGATGAGATTTTGGGTTCCGATCATTTTAATTTTGTGAGTTTTAGCCGATTTTATAGCCGCCTCCAAGAAACCGCCTTGATGTGGGGATCTTGGTGGAATGAAGAGGCATTCGATTTCATTTATTAAGCAATATTTCTGAATTAACTCATTGTTTGCCCTAACTAAATTTGTCGCATTATCGGAATAAATACGCTTGTATAAACCTCGTCTAGAAATAAATCTCTAAGAAATTAAGAAAAGAGTCTGAACTATGATCGCCAATTAACTCTATACGAATATCCCTTGTAATAAAGCATGTATATATATATATATATATATATATATATATAATATATATATATATATATATTTATTTATTTATTTAAACATGGCCCAACAACAAAATAATTTACAGGGCCGTAAATACAAACAATCTATATAAATATACTTGAATTTACACATATTACAATTTAGATAAATATACTTAAGTTAACACATATTAATTCTAAATTCTGAAATCGAAATTACATTTGTCACGGAAATCACTTTTTATTTGTATACATCTAAATACATACTTACATCAAATTACATTGAGTCGGGAGCAAGGTTTTTTAAAAATTAAGTTGGTAGTAACAATTATTCATAAATTTTTTAAACGGATGACTTAAGTCGCATGCATCCGATATTTTATTGAAACTCCAACAAGTTTTGTGGACAGTTGATAGAAGTGCAACATTGGTGTTAGCAGAAGATAGACAAAATAGTTGCTGGATCTACTAGATATTCTAGGTACTACAAAGTTAATTTCTTTCAAAATACAAGAAGAGACAACAGAACCATTTTTTAATTTATGTAAAAAAGCTAATTTATACATTTTTCTTTTTTTTTTCTGGGCTATCTAAATGAAATCTATCCAGCAGAATATCATTATCCATCTCGACCCGTGGGTATACTCCATCAACCTCAAGAGCCAAAAACTTCATAAATTTTCTGTGTGTTGCCTCAATCATAAACTTGTATTTCTGATAGATAGGTGACCATATAATTGATGCATACTCCAATCTGCTTCAAGCAAGTGTGAACCAAAGGGTTTTAAATGTTTGAATTGTTGTGGCTGTTACTTGATGGAAATACATAACGAATGTAATGAAAGACTAATATTGTCAAATTTCTACTTTATTTAGTTTCACTGAAACTGTATGACGCGTTTCGCTATACTATAGCTTCTTCTGATACAAAATGATATTTGAGTATTAGTGTTGTTACATTTTTATAAATACCCTAAAGTAGATAGGTAATAAAATTAATACTATATGCTAATGAATATTGCTGGGAAATCCATTCTGAATATTAATTGTATAAATTGAGTAAAGGGGAGTTACCATGGGCCAGACAGGTATCTTTTTGTTCGTTTAAAATGATGTCTGAATTTTTAATTCTATTTATTTCTAAATTTTCTAATAGGTTTAATTTTACGCCTTTGTTTTGTATGTGTAGAATTTTAAATTTATCGTCAAAAAGATGATTTGATTCTGTTAAATGATTACTGTACGCTGAGTCAGTTTTGTTTTTTAAATAGCGTCTTTTATGTTCTAAAATCCGAGTTTCGAATGAGCGACCTGTCTGACCTATGTAACTTTTATAACAAGAACCACAATTTAACTGATACACTCCAGATTTTTTTGATCTATTTTGTTTTCCCTTTGCGTTTTTAATGAATTTTCCTAACGAGTTATTTGTTCTAAAAGCTATGTTGATATTATTTTGTTTAAGTGGTTTTTAATTTTCTCTGACGTGTTACCAAAATAGGTTAAAACATTAAATTTTTTCCCTGTGTTTTCTTTCTTGGGGTATACTAAAGAAATAGCTTTATTTTTTAATTTCTTGTTTAGAATTGAGTCTATGGTGTCAGGAGAATATCCGTTGTTAACAGCAATTTGTTTTATTAGATTTAATTCTTTATTAAAATCATCTACAGATAAGGGGACACTTACAAGTCTATGCAACATACTGTGGTAAGCTGCCAATTTGTGTTATAGGGGGTGAGCTGATTTTATGTTTATTGTAGTATCTGTATGTGAGGGTTTGTGAAAAATAGAGAATTTGTGTTTGTTGTAATGTCTGGTTATCGTTAAGTCAAGAAAATTAATTTTATTGTTGACTTCTAGTTCCATAGTGAATTTAATATTTTTATGTAATGAGTTTATATAGTTAAAAACATTGTCAAGTTGACGCTCTGTACCATTAAAATAAGCAAAGATGTCGTCTACATATCGGTACCAATACAAAAATAATTTGCTAAATTCTTGTCGATGTATTTGTTGTTCTAGGTTATCCATAAATATTTCTGCTAAAAGCGGACTAAGTGGACTACCCATTATGAGACCCTCAGAACTATTATAAAACGTATTATTAAACTAAAAATAATTTTGATTGAGGCTCGTGTTTAATAAATTTAGTATGTCTTGTTGTATAACGATATTAACTTTATTTTTGATTAGAAATGTTTTTATGATTTTTACTGTTTCATCCGGGGGTATGCTAGGGAAAAGGTTTTGGCCCCAGCTTACAAACTCTCAAAATTTTTCATTCACCCCAACTTACACAATAAAAAATCATTAGAATTAACGGAAAAAATTTCCAACGTCTTTCTACCAGATAATTCAAAACTAGTAACATTTGACGTCCAAAACCTTTTCCCCCGACCTCTCAAAAAGCCATGTTGAAAGGGGGATAATTTTCATTCAATTTTGTTGAACAGGTATTGATATATCAACATTTCAAAAACTATTGAAAATCCACAGATTAAAGTAATTGGCCTGTAGTTTGCGATTTCACTTATGTTTCCTTTCTTAAACACCGGACACACCTTCCCCACTTACCACTGTTTTGGGTACGTTTGGGTCTTAAGTGACTAATTAAAAATCTTTCATAGTGGCTTGGCCAGTACGTCGATTGTATCCCTGATAAAAAAACTTATTACAGAATCTGCACCAGATGACATTTTAGGTTTCAGCCTCTTCTTCATATCTAATATATCAGTCTCTGAAAAAGCAGGAATCCCCACCGCCTCATAACTGAACACATCAGAAAAATTAGGAATATTGTCACTTGCTTGATCATAGACACCCTGGAAATACTAGGAGAAGCCCGACACAATGCCTTGAGGGTCATTGTAGGTGTTTCCCTCCCAAGTCATTTAATCAGGACATGTATTTCTTGTTTGATTAATAAATCTCCAAAATGCCTTTGGATCATTTTGAATATTGTGTTCGATTCTGCGAGTGTATGTTTAGTAAGCCTCCCTAACCATATGATTTATATTTATTCTAATTTGCTTAAATCTGTTATAATGAGTCACATTTTTAGTTCTCCTAAACTTCCTAAAAACATTGTTTTTATGCTTTAATTCAGTGATAATTTCCCTAGTATACCATACCGGAAAGTTTGTTTTTATATATGGGCACCGATCTATCAAACATACCATACAGTATTTCATAAAATTGTTCACATACTTTATCAACATCTGAGAATTCATCTAGCTGGTTCCAGTCAACATCTAATAAGTCATTATATAGTATTGGAAAATTTGCTTTTTTAAAGTTGTATTTTTTAAAATTTGAATTTGTATTTACTGAAATAGATTTGTATTTTAATGGATCTAGCTCCAGACTAACTGCCAGTGCTAGGTGATATACATGCTCCCTAAGACTAAATCTAGTAATCTATTATGTACATTTGCAACATTATTTACCTGGTTTAAATCAAACAAATCCATAAAGCTATATGCAATATCACATTTTTTATCAGTCGATGATCTATCATTTATAAAAGCTGGGATATTAAAGTCTCTCAACACTAGCAAATTCTTACCATAAATATATGATTTTATAAATTCAAAAATTTTTAAATATTGCTCATGATTGCATGATGGAGGAATATATAAAACTAAAACGATAAGTAATGTACCCCTCCAGACCAGCCTGCACCCAACTGCGCTCACCTCTGGAATTTCCTGGACAATGCCATCAACATTGAGTGGTAGGACTTGTAGATCTTTTCTTATCGCCACTGCTACACCTCCGCCTCTAGAGACCAGTCGATCACATCTTAGTACTCATTAGGAAATAGCTCCAAATCACAGCGTCAGTCAACCAGGTTTCTGTGAGGCAAACAATATCATATTCGCGAGCTGACATGGATAAACAGAAATTTTCCGCCTTAGTGTTGAGGCCCCTGACATTTTGATAATAAAGCTTCAATGGATCAACTTCCTATATGTACCCTTTTACTACAGCTCGGTTACGCAATTGGCCATCCGTAATATTAAATAGACCTACATAGTCACACGAAAAGCGGTGTAATGCGATTCCTACGTAAGCAACCCATTTTTTGATTTACCGTGAAAGTATGTTAAACATTTTGATAAAACTCTAGGAATCTCTTGTCTACCATTAATAATCAAAAACCGTTGTCTCAATGTAGCTAAAATGACTTGTGAATCTATATTAAGTTGTTAGTGGTGCTGATGATAAATTATCAGTCTAGTAAGAGGATGTTTTTGGAGTAGTATCGTAGGATGCTTAAAACAATAAGGCTCATTCGTCTTGCGAGTGAGGAAGCTGTTACTAATTTTGTTCATCCAACTGATTTTTTGCAGCTGTCGATACACCCCCAGCTCGAATGCCCCCAGATATTTAAGCTTCAGTAAGCGTCCAAGTTTCCATGCTTCCACAGTCGGGTTCCAGTGGTCGTTGATATTACTACCGAGATACATCAATTTATTAACTCCCTCTATCTTTGTACCATGGACTGTAATACCACCACCATCAATATTAGATTCTGTGCTTAGAATCATATATATTGTTTTATTCGCGTTGAATTTTAAACCAAATTGTGTACAAGTGCCAGTTATTTTATCCATGAGTTTTTGTAGATTCTTTCTGTTATTAGTCATAATTAATGTATCCTCAGCATATCTGATGTTAATTATGTTAACACCGTTAATGTCGATTCCTTCAGTGGTATTAATGAGTACTTCACTGAATATCACCTCTAAATAGAGGTTAAATAACAAGGGCGATAGAATACAACCTTGACGCACTCCCCGCTCGATTTTAGTTTCATCCGATAGTTGATGCTCCAACTGTACTTTAACTGTCGTATGCCAGTACAAATTGACGATGATACAAATGTCTGTCTCATCTATACCGGTCGTTTTTAAAATTTCTAGAAATTTTCCCTGTCGTACCATGTCAAACTCAATTGAGCAGAGGAACACATTCTGGTTAACTTCGCGACATATCTGGATCAACACGTGGATATCAAATAGTGTCTCTCTAGTCCCTAATCCGTTTCGAAATTCAAACTGACTATTTTCAATTCTTCCTTCGAGCTTATTATATATCCTGCCATGCATTACTCTTAAAAATAGTTTTAAAACATGACTTATCAGTCGGTAGTATTCCGGTCTCATAAATGGCGTTAAAAATTTTTGTCAGGACTGTTATTTCTGTATTACCCAACAGTTTTAAAGTTTCAGTGCTCACTTGGTCCGGTCCAGCTACTTTTACATTTTTTGCTAGCTTTATTAATAGTGCCACTTTGTCTTTAGTAGTTAGTGGGCCTAACGTGGCATCAGTCATGTCACATTCCGATCTCTCATCATCGAACAATTTTGTGATATAATCCTTCCATATCTCAAGCTGTGTTATATCTGTTATTTTGTTCCACTTCGATCTTCTAGTTAGTGGGTTGTACTCAAACTTAACTTGCCGTTAACTTTTTTCAGTTTTTTATGTAAATTCAACAAGCTGTACTTTGTCTCATAGTGTTCTATCACTTCACATTTCCTAGTATGCCAGTCTGGTGTTGCATGTTTTATTCTACATCTTATTTCACAGTATACTCTGTTATATTCATCTTCGTTTCTATTTTTGTACTTACGTCTCTGATTCATAAAACCGAAAATGTCATCATTCATCCAGCTCCGTTTCTTCCTTCCTCTATTCCCTTTTAGCTCAATCTCCTGTGTTTCTCTCAGTATGTCTCTATATCTGACCCACATGTTTTGTTCCTTCACAATGGGTTTCATTTTAAATATTTGTTATATATAATCTGCTGTTTTCGTCTGTCAATTTGTCTCTACTGAATGTGGTTGTTCTGTTAGGTTTCCTGATCCTTTTAAGCTGCAGTGTTATTTTTTCTACTGGGTGATTATGGTCTATTGGGATATCTGCCAAAGGATACGTTTTCGCTGACAATAGAATGTTTCTATACCTGTCCTTGATATAGATAAAGTCGATCTAAATTCTGACGATTTTTTCAGGTGAATCAGCAGGTAATCTCCATGTATATCATAAGTGAAGCGCGATCGTACAGTCGGTCTAAAAGAAAGTTCGATCTGCCCAAATTTCTAACGCATTCAGAATCTTGCAAGCAAACCGTGCTAAAAGTAAGACTCCGCAAATCTCAATTCTAAGTAGTGAAATATATTTAAGTGAGGCCACACGAGATTTGATGCAAATCAGCCTGGTTGCTACATCTCCTTGTGAGTTTACAGATCGTAAATATAAACATCGGCCCTAAGCCCTTTCGGTAACATCACTAAAACCATGAATCGCAATGGAAACTATATTGTTTGTTAAACATTCCCTAGGGATTTTTATAAAATTTAATGACCCTAATTGGATAAAAAATGTATTCCAAAGTGATTCTAAAGGAATTGATTTATTTGACCGATTTTGCCATAATTGGTGTAAAATTATCTTTGCTTGAATCGTTACAGGGCCAACAAAACTGGGAGGGCCGAGTGTCGATCTTGAAATTTACAACATACGCCAGAATGTCTTGCTTTACACGCCAGAACAACCCCAAAGTGTTCTTCATGTCATTACCCATGACAACATAACTAGAATTCACATCATGTTCTTTTGATAAAGTTTTTAACACCTCTACCGTCTTTGAACACCACTTTCGAAGTGGAAAGCCATGTTACCCTAAAGTTTCTGTAGTAGACTTTCCAAGATGTACTACCTCACTAATCGAGCGTGTTAATAATATAAGACGGTCCACATAGAAACTGATATCAAGAGAATCACCTATGGCCACTGATCTACGACGCCTTTTGATACTTGCTGTAAACACCTAGTTGCCAAAAATGAATGACGATGTTGCATATGTTCCATACGTTACGGTATTTAGGCTAAAATATTGTGTTTCTGTATTCAGATCGCTTCGTCAAATTATCCGCTGTTCCGTTGTACGGGTTCCATCTGGACTTGTCTATACATTTTTTTATGTCAGTGATAACCATACTTCAAATTGAAGAAATCGAACTGAAATGTCAAAAAGTTCATCTTGTATGGTAGGAAATATCTGCTGTTTAGTTTGCATTTATCACATTTAAACATTCCAAACTTTCCGTTTATATATATACCCATACATATATATATATATATATATATATATATATATATATATATATATATATATATATATATATATATATATATATATATATATATATATATATATATATATATATATATATATATATATATATATATATATATATATATATATATATATATATAATATATATATATATATATATATATATATATATATATATATATATATATATGTATATATATATATATATATATATATATATATATATATAAATATATATATATATATATATATATATATATATATATATATATGTATATATATATATATATATATATATATATATATATATATATATATATATATATTGGGTTTAGCACGTGCTGCAGGGAAGTCCCTAAAGCGCTCCAGAAGCGTCATGAGTGCCGTATGTATATACATACATACGAATTTTAATCCGTTCGTCTAATAATGAATTTGCACGACGTTTCGCCAAAATCTCATTTGACATTTTCAGGTGCTCTTGCTGCTGCCGCCGCTCGAAGCTAAGTGAGTTAGCTTCGAGCGGCAGCAGCAGCAAAATCACACACACGGAGGTAAAATAGACCCCGGTTCGGGTCTCCGAGGGGAGCTGATTCAGGCATCGACATGCAAAGAACACCACTTTAAAAGAGATTTTTGCAACATACGAGGTACAAACTCGAACATAAATTCAGTGCACCAACACCTGTAATCAAATAAACCTCATGTACTCGCTATCTGTGAAACCAAGATCAGTTCATCGATCAGCACAGTCAACTTTCTCTATCCTGAGTACAACTTCTATTCTCGGTTTAGGCGTAACTTTGAAATCTGTCTTTTTATCAGAAGCGACCTCTCTTGTCGAGCTACGTTCTTCTGGTATGTCTAAAAAGTTCTGTTTTTGGCTTTTAAGTTTTTTCAAAGAGCGTTCTTTACGATTGGTAATCGATGGGTTGCTGAACCCGACATAGTTTTGTCGGGGCACTCCATTCCTCTAGTATCGTCACTCACTTTGCTGGGCGTTAATGGGAGCAAACATGTCTTGACATGAACATATTGCAAGCATAGCAAAGAGAGCTTTTCAAAAGCTGGGAATATTATTGCGAACTAGAAAGCTTTACACTTCACAACAACTGTTAATTCTGTACAAAGGTCAAAATCGACAAACGATAGACTATTGTTCCCATGTTTAGAGCTCTGCTCCAAAACATACACTGCAGTTATTGGACTCTATTCAGAAGAGAGCTGTTCGCCTAATTGGAGACCTGGAACTGGCCAGCAACCTTGATTCATTGGAACATCGAAGAACAGGCGACTTGCGTCTATTCTACAAGTATTTTCATGGAAAGTGTTCGATGGATGTAGCCCGCCTAATTTCTCCCAGAGCAGTGCATTCGAGAAATACACGTCGCGCTAATACTTCACAACCGAATAAGGTTCAACTTGTTATTCCTCATACAACCCTTTTCAAGCAGTCTTTTATATAGAGAACCTCATCCCTTTGGAATAATTTGCCTAGGACAATTTACAGCGATTCAGAACTAATGTGAATCGCTTTTTCTGCACATGTGTCGCTCCTGTGGTGATTTAGGGATTTTCCAGCAGCCATAAAAAAAATTCGATGTGACCTTAATGAAAAATCGTTTCAAGATATTGACACTCTCATGAATTCCGTGAAAATCTCTACTTTAGCTTATCGAGTGCCACAACTATATATTTCCGTATTCTAAGATTCTAATTATTGTTACGTAAACCTGAATAACCCTGCTATTGACTGCAGTTCAAAATAAAACTGATGGTGCTAAGCCTGTGGGGAAAAAACATCTTTGGTAGTATAGTAAGTAAAAACCTTTTAATTAGCTAACTTTGGCTCTTTATATTCCCATCGATTTTTTGCTTAGGTCATATTTACAAACTCTGGTGAGTATCAAACTCATAAAGAAGTTTTATTACATAAATACCACAAATTTATTCGCAACTTTTATTCAAATAAGGAAGAAGAAAGATAAACTTATGCTGATTCAAATTTAAATAGCGTCAATACATTTTTCATATGAATATTTTTTAATTGTGTCACCCTGGCAGCAAGTGCTCGATATATCTGTTTTCAAGAATACGATTACTTTAACTTGACAAAATTGCATTAATGCTAATACGCGGTGGCGTATTTACCCTAGAGCCATGAGGGCCGTAGCCCGGGGCGGCAGGATGCGAGAGGCGGCGCAAGCCACTCCTTCGCCCCTCATGCTCAGCTTTGGGCGCCTTTTATAATCGTTACCTACACTGAGAGAAAAAATAACTACAACAATCAAAAATTTTTTTGCATTAATTAACAATATATATATATATATATATATATATATATATATATATATATATATATATATATATATATATATATATATATATATATATATATATTTGATTTGCATTAATTAACAATATATATATAATATATATATATATATATATATATATATATATATATATATATATATCTATATATATATATATATATATATATATATATATATATATATATATATATATATATGTATGTATATATATTTGATTTGAAAAAATATTTTCTTAACAGAAGAAAGTTATCATTACAATTTGACAAAAACTGGTGCATGTATCAGTGTGTACACTCGCAAGAAGTAAAACTTCTATGAGTAAAACATATTTTTTTGTCTGTTTTATTTGATTTTTAAAATAAATAGGATTGGAGAGACAAGATTATCATTAGTGATATTATAAAATTTGAAAACTAATTATTTATTTCAATAAATAATGTATAATGTAGATTTGTTATTTATAACATAATTTTAGTTGAAATATTTTTAACGAAAAGAATTATCTTAATGCATAATGCAGAACCAGTTGAACGATTCCTTTGCTTTCTCTCAAACACTGGTCACAAAGCAGAAGACATATTGCTAGCCGTTATGGATACATTCAAAACACTGAATATCGACATTGACAATTGCAGAGGTCAATCTTAGGACAATGCTAGCAATATGTCTGGGCAGTATAATGGCCTACAGGATAAGATCAAAGGAAAATGTCAGTATACAACGTACGTACCTTGCGCCGCACATTCGTTAAACTTGGTCGGATCGTCGGCAACTGAATGTTTCCCAGAAGCTACAAAGTTTTCCGGGTTGTTACAAAAGCTATACGTATTTTTTATAGCATCACCAGAACCTACGAAATTACTGCAATCATTTTTGACTAAGCCTGAAAATATAACTGTGAAAAATTTGTCACATACGCGATGGTCAGCCAGGGACGATGCCAGTGCCAGCCTTAATAAAGATTGAAACCAAATAATAGCGGGTCTTGAAGCTATAAAAAGTGACTCTGCCCACCAAAAAATTTTGGTTAAAAATGAAGCTACAGGACTATTGGCTCGACTAAATTCCTTAGAAACGGCTATATTACCGGAATTTGGGGGATCTATATTAAAACAGTTTAATATAGTTTCCAAAATTCTACAAGATGTCGATACATACGTAGAGGTAGTTTCCAGCTCTACGACTCACTCATCACTTTCATAGAAAATAAACGGGAATCTTTTGATGCTTTTGAAGAGGCTGTAAAAAAAAATCCTCAGAAAATACAGAAGCGATCATAAGAGAATTATTAAGAGGAAGAAACGAGGCGATGAGTGTCGCGAGGGAGAAATGTTGTTACCAGGACGTGACCATTTCAGGGTTAATACCTTCTTCATAATATGTTACCAATTGTTGGAGAAGTTGAGGAGACGCAAATCTTCGTATGGTGCAGTAACCGCCAATTTTGCATTCTTATGCAAATTGCATACAATGTCTGAAGCGAAAGTTAGAGTTAACGCCATAAAACTCCGAAAATTATACCCGATTAATCTTGCGGATAATTTACAAGAAGAATGTGTTCATTTAAAATAATTCTTGACGTCACATGAAAACAAAATGAGTTTAAGGCAACTTAACCTATATATTAAGCAAAAGGATTTGAAGGAAGCATTTCCGTATAGGGAAATAGCATTACGTATGTTCCTGTGTACTGCAGTGACAAATTGCAGGGCAGAACGTTCGTTTTCCGTTCTCGAAAGAATAAAAAATTATCTACGTTCCCAGATAAGCCAAGAACGTTTGAACAGTTTAGCCATCCTTAATATAGAAGCTGACTTAACACAATCTGTTAATTACGACAGTGTTATTGACGAATTTGTCAACCAATTTGTGCATCGCAAAAAAATGTAAATATTTAATAAATGGTGTTTGTTCTTTTGTATGACATTTTTTCACTATTAAAAGATTTTTGCTTTTTTTTTTTAATTTATAGGGCGGCAAACCTTAAAAGCCCAGGGCGCCACATTTTTAAAATACGCCACTGCTAATACGTCATTCCTTTACTAACTTATATACATATCTAAGTTTTAATCTAAAAACACACAATACGTTTATATATTAATATATTTTTAATATTATATATGTTAGACATTCTGTATTATTTCATGGGCATAAATTTTTAAATACAATCATTATATTTCTTCCATTAAATTAATGATGTTGAAACAAAATTACTTTTAAATTGACATACTTAAATAGGGAAGTTAAAAGTATTTTATCGGAATAGCAATAGGGTTTTCTTGATATTATTAAAAATATTTTATACAATATTTTTAGCAATGGCACCATTGTACCTGTGATAAATATAAAATTTTATTTAGATAATTATTTACAAGTCTTTAGCTCTATCTTAGAAATTAAATGTTTATGTATTGCAGTAGATATTTGTCTTCATATTGTGAATATTGTCATATCTGTCAAGCTTTTTTTTCATCAGGAAATTATTTCTAAAATAAAGGTGTTAATATTAATCACATCTAATTCCTTAAGACATGATAATATAGATAAAAGAAATTTAAGATAAATTATTCTGAGGTTGTTTTTATTCTCAATAACAAGATTTATTCATGGAAGTCTTACATGTCAAAATTAGAACATTTTATACTATGTATGGGACATATCTATTTCGTGTACAGATTTGAGGCAACGATTTTAACAGCTTGTTTTAATAATGTTTGAGATAAAAATCGAATAAAAAAATCTTAACCACAGAATTCGGTTACCCAGGAATATAATAGCTATTTTTAAAGACACATGTTTACAAAATAAATTATTCAACATAATTATAACAATTAACGATTTATTTTGATCTGCATTTACACTGTTTATCTTTTCATGCGTAACTTGTATTATTATTACTTTGTAAGGCACGATATGTTTACACCAATTGATGCTCATCTCTGTTTTTATCATAAGTCTTGCTGTTCTAGTATAAACTATATCCTGAGACTCAGCTAATTTTCACTCTTCTGGGAGAAAGCTGAGATCATCCTAATCGGGAAACCTAGCACTCCCCTCTCACGAGGCTAGCAAATATAGGCCAATTCGCCTACTTTCTTGCCGAGTGGCCGAGAAAGTTATCCTCGAAATCATCCAAGCCAAAACGTCAGAACTCAGAGTCATCTCAAAACAAACAATTTGGGTTTCGACTCTCGCACGGCACGATACAACATACCATAGCTCTTTTCCAACAAATCCTCAAGAGCTTCGATCGCAAACACTAGATTGGAGTTGTCTTTCTTGACATTTCCAACGCCTTCGACCGAGTTTGGCACGAAGGTCACACCCTCAAGTTCATTCGTCGCAGCTATCTCAGAAACATCATGCGACTGGTCCCCTCCTTTCTCTTCCAAGTTTGAATCAAACACCTCCGACGTCAAGCCCATACGAGCCGGATTCCCCCAATACTCTGTCCTTTCCCTTCATATCTTCACCGTCGATATTTCCAAGTCAGACCAGATCTCCCAGCTCACGTATGCCGATGACACCGTCATCACTGCCATCACCAAGTCCATCAGTCGCCTTCAAACGCCACCTCAATATGTTAGTCCCTTGGTTCGAACATTGGAGAAACTACAGTTCAACCCAGCCAAGACCCAAGCCATCACGTTCAGCAAATGTTCCATTACCATGCTAGCAAGCATCATTCTTTAAGGCACCAGATTCCAATGAACCAATAACGACAAATGACTAGTTTGGAAGAGCCAAGTCACTACCTTCACCACCAAACCTACTCAGCTCCTCAGCAAGCTATACACTGTTCTAAATAAATCTAGTAAATTGTTAACAAGCAATCAGTTAACAATTTACAAAACGATCATCAGAGCCAGCCTCACCTGTTCCAGTTTAGCATGGTGTCAAATGTCATGCACATCTCAGGTCCACTCTCCAATCCATTCAGAACAAGACCCTCCGAATCATCGCCAACGCCCCATGGTTCAGCAGTAACACCCAGATTCATCGAGACCTTCAAAGGCCCACAATCCGGGAATTCATGAGCAACGCTCAGCTCAAATACCTCGATAAAGCGACCTACCACCCCAACCCCAACGTCAGAAACGACTGTGGACGTCCACCCAACACCAGAAGTCACTATCTGAGAGACTACGACCGCCCACCACAGGATTAACTTTAACTTAATTTTAAGTTCATTTTAAGTTTATACTCAATATCTTAAGTTCGAATATCTTAAGTTCTCTCTCACCAGATTTATATTAAACTCATTACTAAGTTATTTAGGTTGCTTGTAAATATCTTAAGGCGCAAATGTATATTCATAATCAGTTCACGTCATTGTATAATAATTATAAGTTTAACCTCCCTAACAGTCAATAAAAGATTCTAGATTATAAATTCTAAATTACTATTCTTATAATTAATGTTTCATTTCAGACTTTCCAAGGATAAAGTATAAATCTAAAGTAAGAATACATATACGTATACAACTGAATTAATTTAGTTTTAAATAAATTAAATGAAAATCAACATTCCATGGAACATGACTTTTATGGTTTGCAAAAGGAGATTTGGAGAATGATATGTGGAGAGCGAAAGGAAATGAAAGACTCAATAGAAGTAAGATACATCGAAAAGATACATGGATAAATTATAAAAAGCAATTGTATAATGCAACAGAAAATTTGGCATCCGAAACACCAGAAATAGTAAATAACAAAACGTCAGAAATAGATGATAAATAGGTGGAAGAAGCTCAAAAAAATTAAAAAACCGAAAATCAGCTGGTAAGGACGAAATACAAAATAAACTATTAATGTAGGAGAAAAAGGCCGATCCGAATAATTATCGAGGAATTAACCTTTTGCGCACAACTTTAAAACTGACTACAAAAATTGTTACCAATAAAATAACACCTTTTCAAAGAACAAGGATTCAGGAGCGGAAGATCATGTAACGATGCAGTATTTGTAATCAGACAAATTACTGAAAAATCAATTGAGTATAACAGACTAGCGTCCTTATGCTTTATAGATTTGGTAAAAGCATTTGATAGAGTACAGCTGCAAGACGCAGTGCACATACTTTATGACAAAAATATTCGGTTGGATATAATAAAACTAATTGAGAACATTTACAAAAGAAATAAAATAGAAGCTAGAGTAAATTCGGAGTTAATTGAACCCATAGAGGTAACAAGTCGTATTAGACAAGGAGACTCACTGAGCTCCCTACTGTTTAACCTTATATTAGATGAAATAATTAAACAGGTAAAAACAAAAAAAGGCTATAAAATGGGCAATAAAGATCTCATGGAATATTTTCGAACTTTCCCTTGGTTAGACGTATGTTTTCGATCCAACGACCCATCTGACTGCGCCAGGGCGGTTTCCGATGTTATTTTGGCCGGTATGGAGACTTACATCCCTTTTTCGAAAAAAAATGCCCTTCCAACGGCAAGCCTGAGTTTGACCGAAAATGCAAAGAAGCTGTTGCTTCTAAACATCTTACCTACCGACAATGGTGTGAAAATCATAACACCATAAACCGTAACACCTTTGTTCGTGCCAGGAACAGATGCAAAGAAATTATCGACGAAACCAAGGAGACACACAATCAACGAATTAGAAACAAACTACTCGCTTGTCCCAACAATTCCAGGTCCTTTTGGTCAGTCATTAAGGCAGTTAGTAGTCAAAATTTCACCAAATCCACCATACCACAACTCACACAGTTTTTGAGAATTATGGCAGGTATTCCGTCAGCGCCCGAAGCTTTTTGGTGTCTAACTTCATTAAAATACCTTTAATGATACGTTGCTGAAGACAATATCGGGCATCCTTGTCTGCACTATGGGAATAGTAGGTGGCATTTTTCCTTGGAAATCGACAGTAGAATCTGAAGCTAAACAGTTCAGCCAACAAGTTCGCTTTCTCAACAGGTGTTGTAGCAATAGAATTATCTGAGCCTCCTTGGTTTCGTCGATAATTTCTTTGCATCTGTTCCGGACACGAGCAAAGGTGTTACGATTTATGGCGTTAGGATTTTCACGCCATTGTCGGTACGCCATGTTTAGAGGTAACAGTCGGCATTTTCAAACCAAGGCTTACCGTTGGAAGGGCATTCTTCGAAAAAGGGATGTAAGTTGCCATACCAGCCAAAATAACATCGGAAACCCCCTTGGAGCAGACAGATGGGTCGTTGGATCGAAAACAAGCGTCTAACCAAGGGGAAGTTCGAAAATATTCCATGCGATCTTCCCATTTTGTGGATTTATAGTGCCAAATCTTGCGCGGTTTAGGCGCCTCTCTGTCATTGATTGGTAGGATACTCGATGTCGAAAGCAGTTTATGGTCGGAAGAACCTAAAGGCGGATTTACGGTGACCGTATAAATCTCTCGATTGGTGGTTAAAAACAGATCAAGAAGACTGGCAAACTCCCCGTCTCGATCAGGGATCCGTGTTGGCTCATCAATAAGCTGAGTTAAGCCAAAACTGATTGAGAATGATTCAGCTTCACGACCTTGTTCGTAAGTAGTATTTGAATACTTAAGCCAGTCGATGTTGTGGACATCAACTGGCTTAAGTATCGAATCAGTTATGATCTTTCGAGTAGCCCTAAATGGCGATTCGAAAGATCATAATTGATTTGTGTAAAAATGGAAAATCGCACGCTACTGTTCAGTACATTGTAAACTAGTATAAATCAACGGGTTCCTATAAAATTCGACCACGCTCCAGTCGTCCGCCAAGAAACTGACTCCGCGTTAAGAAGTCAGTATTATTAGACAAATAATTATAGATCCCAAGAAAAATGCACCAAAATTTAAAGAAGAAGTACGGGTACTATTTCCGAAACATGTTTGTTCACAAACAGTGAGAAATTGTTTACACAGGGCAGGCTATAAGGGGTATGTAGCCAGGAAGAAGCCGTTAATTTCGGAAGCTAATCGCAAAAAGCGCTTAGTTTTTGCTAGGGAATACATTACTAAATCTCCTGAATTTTAGGAATCCGTAATCTTTAGTTATCAAACTAAAATTAACCTTTTTGGGTCTGATGGCAGAACTAAAGTTTAGAGAAAGAAGAACGCCGCATTCGATATTAAAAACATTTGTCGTTACGTTTTATTAATGGTACCATGTATCAGCATGTTTATTTGAACATTTTGAGAGACAATTTAAGAGAAAGTGTCCAAAAATTAGCACCCGAAAAAAAAAAAAAAAAAAAAAAAAAAAAAAAAAAAAAAAAAAAAAAAAAAAAAAAAAAAAAAAAATACATTTTCCAATAGAGCAATGATCCGAAATATACCGCAAACTTGGTGCAAGAATGGATGATCCAAAATGTGTGACAGCAGCTTCATACATCTCTGCAATCATCCCACGTTAACCCTATCAAGCATTTATGGGAGGAAACATAACGTTTCAAATAGAGAAGAATTAAAAAACAAATTATTGGACGAATGGAAGAACATGCCAGCAAAAATTACTAGAAAGCTTGTTACAGGAAATAATCAAGGCCAACGGCGGTCCCACTAAATATTAGTTTAAACGAAGTTGTTATTTTCCGTTAAACTCTGTCAAACTATTATTGGTAATTGTTAAGTGTGTGGAGACTTTTTTGACATTAATTTTGTTTACAATTTTATAACAATGATGTAACTTCTAAATAAAATGCTCCGCAGTTGTTTTTAATACTAATTCTTGTTGGTTAAGTTTCAAATATTAATTTAAACATGTTTTCTCATAGTTTCAATTAATTAGTTAGACATAAGGGAAAAATAGTATAGAAAGCAAGTGGTGTATGGAGACTTTTTGGACTGAGGGTATATGGCTGATTCCCTTTTTATCAGTTCTGTTATTTACGGCGTTTTTTTTTTCATTTTTTATCTCTGGTTTCTTTATAATTAAAATCATGTCTGTGTTCGGTTATAGGTTTGTCTAGTGCTGTAGCTGCGTTATTTGTGTATTTATGTCCGTTTATTCTGTTTTTAAGTATTTGGCTGGTCATTCCGATATATTTTTTAGGACAATCCATAAATAGAACCGAGTACATTACATTTGCCTGGTTCCTGAAGGGAGTAGGGCTTTTTAATTTTGTGAACGATGAATCTAGTTTATTGTGGGTTTTATGGCATACTTTTGGGATTTTTAATGCACTTTTTAGTTTTCCTGATAGTTCGTTAGTGTATGGGAGTGGTAGATATTTTTCATTTTTTGTTCAAGAACAAATCAGCCATATATATACAAACTTAATAAAATAACAATAAATGTAAATGATATATTTTAACACCTAGTATACAAAAGACAGGGTCGTCAATTTTAGAGCAATATCGGAGAGGATGTGCTACCTAAGACTTAAGAGATACAAACGAAACATAAGCATTATAAATGTGCATGCCCCTACGGAAGAAAAAGATGAAATAGACAAAGATGTATTCTATGAAAGACTAGTAGAGAAGTACCAGAGGATTCCAAGGTATGATATAAAGATGGTGGTAGGCGACTGTAACGCAAAAGTGGGGAAAGAAATGATGTATAGACAGATAGTGGGAAAGAACAGTAAGCACGATGAAACCAGTGATAATGGACAGAGACTGGTAACCCTTGCAATGGAAAAAAATATGATAATCAAAAGTACCGAGTTACAACGGAAAGAAATACATAAAGAACATGGTCCTCGCCAGATGGAAGAACAATCAACCAGATAAACCACATTTTGATAGAGAGGAAACATAGAAGTTTTATTACAGAGTATGAGGGGAGCGGACTGTAACTCCGATCACTTCCTAGTGAGAATTACATGCAAGGGAGAATATAAGGAGAAAGTCATAAAAGTCACAAACAAAAAGAGAAGGGCGTATAATGTGAATAGTCTTCAAGATCAGAAAAAGAAGGAAATGTACAAGGAAGAAATAAGTAAAGTTTTGCATCAGCAGGAAACAAGCACGCAAGTAGAGCGAATATGGGAACAAACAAAAACGGCACTGAAACTAGCGGGTAATACAGCGTTAAAAAGGAAGGAGAGACAAGTAAAAACCAAAGACTGGTTCGACGGCGAGTGCAGCGCACTAGCAGAGGCCAAGAAAAAAGCATGGCAGAAGATGATAATGAACCCAAATGAAGATAATATTCAGGAGTATAGAGAATTTCGAGGAACGTTTAAACAAACATGCAGAAGACTGAAGAGACAATACAATGAAGAAAAATTGAAAAACATAGAGGAAAGATTTGTTAATAAGGAATTGAGAAGCTTCAGGAGGTAAAACGAATGAACAAAGGATATCATAGCCGAACCAGCCACCTCAGAACTAATACAGGATTACTAATAAGTGAGCCAGACAAAATAATGGATGAGTGGAAGGAGTATTTTGAGGTATTGTTGAATGGGGGAGAAACAGAAAATGAGGTAGAAGAGCGAACAATGGACGATGATGGAAATATGGTGAGTAAGCCAGCAAGAGGAGAAATCAAAGCTATAATTAATGAAATGAAAAACAACAAAAAGCCAGGTGAAAGCGAAATAAGTGCTGAAATGTTAAAGACAGGAGGCGAACAACTGCATGAGAAACTATTTCTACTAATAGAGCAAGTGTGGGAACAGGAGGTAATGCCAAAAGAATGGTCCAAGACCCTTATAAGTCCACTACACAAAAAAGGTGTTAAAATGCTATGCAAAAATTATAAAGGAATTGCTCTGCTAGATACATGCTATAAGATTCTGGCAAAGGTATTGCGGAAGAGATTGAACGGTTTTGCAGAAGAAAGAATGGGGGAATTCCAAGCGGGGTTCCGAAGTTACAGATCCACAACAGATCAGATATTCACTGTTAAAGAAATTCAAACTACGTGTTATGAGCATAAAATAGCGTTACATACCCTGTTTATAGACTTCCGGCAGGCTTATGATAGAATTATAAGAGACAGAATGTATCAAGCATTGTTCCATTTAGAAATCCCAACAAAACTAATCAGATTAGTTAAAATGACTCTACAAAAAACGACCAATAAAATAGTGTGAAATGGCTTGGAATCAAAGGATTTTATAGTGGAAAGGGGACTACGACAGGGTGACCCACTGTCTGCGACGTTATTTAACTTAGTTTTGGAGAGGATAATAAGAGAGAGCAGCCTAGAGGCTAACGGTACAATTTTTAATAAGGAGCACCAGTGTATAGCATATGCGGATGATTTGACGTTGATAGCAAAGTCTAGCAGCGAACTGGTAAAGAGAACGAAAAGACTAATAAGAGAGGCAAGTAAGTATGGATTAGAAATCAACTCTGAGAGAAAACGAAGTATATGATAGCAGGAAGCACAGAAACTAAGAAAGAAAAAGAACTTAATGTAGTGACCTATGATAGAAGGGAATTTAAATTTGAGAGAGTGGATAGATTTATATATTTGGGGGTACTGCTGGAAGAAAACGGGCATGAGGGGAGCGAATTGAAGGCGCGAATAGCGGAGGGCAACCAAAAATATGGGAGCCTGCATGCTTTAATGAAATCAAAGTACGTCTCTAGAAAGTCAAAACTGAGGATTTATACATCGGTCATAAGACCTACTGTCACCTATGGATGTGTAACATGGGTAATGAATAAATTGGAGGAAGAGACGCTAGAGAGGTGGGACAGAAGGATGTTAAGAGTGATTTACGTAGGAAGAAATACACCGGAAGGGTGGATTAGGCGGACAAATCAGGAACTAGAAGACTTATATGACGGACCTAGAATCACATCTTTTATAAGAGCGCAAAGAATGAGATGGTTAGGACACGTACAACGTTTCACAAGAGAGACTGCCGAAAATGGTGCTGGTGATGAAGCCTGTGGGTGCGACAAGGAGGGGAAGGCTGAGGAGGAGATGGTTGCAACATATTGAGGAGGGTTTAAGAGCCATAGGGGTTGGAGACTGGAGGACGAAGGCGCAGAACAGAATAGAATGGAGGCATCCAACAATACTTGGACGCCGGATGATGGAAGAGGGAAGGAAGGAAAAGGACACAGTTTTACTAAGCCCTAGGCCTTCATGACCTGTAGTGCTTTTATATTATTATACAAAAAATATTTGATGGCAAAAAGAAAATAAAAAGCATCTTGATATGAACCATCAAAATACTAATTTTAGTATCACACCGACGCGACGCCGACGAGTACACTTTCAAGTTTCATACTGCAAGAATACTAAAAATATGTTTTAATTTAATTTGTAATTACAGGTTTTTAGAAAGTAACGTTTGTAATGATAAGAAAAATTTTAAAATGTGATAAACAATTCTGTTTATTTTTAGAAATATAAGATATTGGGCGAAATATCAACCACAAAAGAAACAAAATAAATAAATAAAGAATCGTTTCATTGCCGAACCTAAATACCGATCATATGAAAATTACGTAATTAATATATCATCATTATTATTAGCTTATTCCATCCATAGTCGGATGTAAGCCTGCTCAAGTTGTCTCCAGTGAGCTTTCTTGTTTGCTTTTTGCATCCAATTGTGTCCCGTTAATCTTTTTAGGTCATCGGTGCATCTTGTCTGTGGTCTACCTCTGCATCTTTTGTGTTCTCTAGGCCTCCGTTCAACTATACGGCGCCGGCGTGTCCATCTGTTATCAATCAGCCTTGCAATATGCCCCTCTCAATTCCACCTTAATATACATATTCGTTGCACTACATCTGTCACTTTTGATCTTCTCCGTATCTCGATGTTAGGAATACGATCTTGAAGTTTAATATTTAACATTCTCCTGCCCATTCCTATTTGGGTTACCTGGAGTTTATTTATTATACTTTTATTTAAAGCCCACGTTTCAGTGCCATATGTTAATACCAGCAGTACATATTGATCGAATACTCTGGCTTTTATTGTATTTGAGATGGCCAATTTAACTAACGAGACTCTTCTGTCCAAGTCAGCCTTTAAATTAAGTATTGATATTTCGATTTTTTGTCCAAAATATATGAATGTTTGTACGTTTCCTATTCTTTCACCTTCTATTAATAGTTCCTAGTTGTTATCTTCACTTTCATTGTTCAAATATTTGGTTTTGGTGAAGTTTATTTTTAGATCTATTTCTCGAGACTTGTTATTTAATTCCATCAGCATTTCTTGTAGTTCTTCTTTTGTGTTGGCGATCAGAATGATATCATCTGCGAATCTTAAGTGATTTAATCATTCACCGTCTATTAATAATTCTTTATTTTCCCACTTTAATGATTTGAACATGTCTTCTAGAGTCAAAGTAAACACCTTTGGGAATATCGGATCGCCTTGTCTAATTCCTCTTTTAATTTTGATTTTATTTGTTTTTTCTTCAAGCATTATTTGTGATGTATCATTTTTATATATGTATTCAAGAAGAGTTGCGTACGTCTCATCGACTCTGCTGTTTTTGAGGTGTTAAGGACTGCCCATATCTCTTCCGAATCAAATGCTTTTTCGTAGTCAACCATTGCTATCCACAAGGTGACCTTATATTCATTTGCTTTTTCCACTAGTAATCTAATTAAGTTGGGAATGTGGAATCTTTGGCACAATGATACTACTCAGTATATATCACCACTACACCAAACACTTTATTTTTGCACTCGACGCGCGTTTCGCGAACCATGTTAGCAACACAAATTCTAATTCAGGAAAAGACATAAAAGTAGTTAAAGGATTGAAAAAGAAAGATGTCTTCTACTTAAAAACGGATAAAGGAAATAAGGTTGTTATATTGGATAAGAAAGATTACTTTGAACGCGTAGATAGTCTTATCGAATCTGGCCCTTATGCAAAAGTAATAAGAAATCCATTACGGAGAATGATATCAGAGGTTAAAAATTCTTTAAAAAAATGTAAGAACCTTGTTTCCGATTCGCTAAAATTTAAATTAAATGTGAGTAATCCGACCGTACCAAAATTGTATTGCTTACCCAAAATTCACAAACCTGGAAAAGCAATGCGACCCATTGTTTCATCGGTCGGATCACCTACATATTTAATATCCAAATAGTTATCAAAAGAACTTGAGAAGTTACCGTTAAATACTTTCGCAGTGAAGAATTCGTTAGAATTTATTAATAAAACAAAAAATCTAGTTCTTAATGAAGGTGAAGTCTTAATTTCTTTTGATGTTAGTTCTTTGTTCCCAAGTGTGCCAATTCCACAAACTTTACAATATCTCGAAGAATTACTTAGAATGAATGACTTTGAAGACGAAATTATTCGTGAATACTTAACATTATCTAAACTTTGTATGGAAAAAAATTATTTCCAATATAACCATCAATTTTATGTTCAAAAAGAAGGAACAGCTATGGGTAACTGCTTATCACCTTTCATAGCCAATGTATTCATGAGTAAGTTTGAAATCGAAGCCAGTCAAGAATTCGAATATTTCCCAAGGGTATGGTATAGGTATGTGGATGATATTTTCGCGATTTTTAATACAAAGAAAGCAAATATTGATGATTTTGTTCCTAGATTAAATAGCCGGTATGATTCCATTAAATTCACTTACGAAGTTAAGAACAAAGGACAATGCCTTTTCTAGATATTTTAATTATTAAAAATAATAATAGATTAGAATTTGATATCTATAGGAAGGACACAGTAACAGATAGATACATTCCTAATGATTCATTTCATTGCAAACAACATAAATTAGCCTAATTACATTTTTTTTTAGTTCATCGTTTGGTCACTTTCCCTCTGAATAGAGTAAACTGTAATAAAGAAAGGAATCGTATTAGAAATATAACTAGAGTTAATGGTTATGACGATGACTTAGTAAATAAGCTAATAAATAGACATAAGTTTAGGTTTAATATTCAGAATTCCACCTTTTTTACACGCGAAGAAAATAACACCAAGTATGTCTCCATACCATATAATCCGAAATATAGCAAGGGACTCAATAAGGTATTTAATAAGGTAGGCCTCACCTTAGTCTATAAGTCATTAGACAATCTTAGGAAATCCCAAAGATAAGATTCCTAATTGTGAGAAAAGTGGAATTTATGAAATTAGTTGTAATGATCGTGACAAAAAGTATGTTGGGCAAACTAAAAGGTCAATTAAAACAAGATTTAAAGAACACTTAGCACACTTAAAATACAATAGAACAGAAAAGTCTAGCATTGCCGAACATGCCCTTGAAGCTGATCATACTGTAACATTAGATAATCTAAGATTAATAAAAAATATATCTGATAGGAGATTGTTGAACGCATACGAAAGTGTGGAAATCATAAAAAAATATAAAAGTAGCCTATTCCTTTAAATAAAGACAGAGGGCCTCAATTCCTTATAGTGTTTGGTGTAGTGGTGATATATACTGAGTATGAGTAGTAGTAATCTAATTGTTTGAAGATAGTCCAAATTGTTGTATCGCCATCTAAATCCCACTTGTTCACGTGGTTAATAACCACCTAATTTGTTGGTTAATCTATATGTTATGATTCTAGTAGGGATTCTGTATAGTACCGATAACAGGCTGATGGGTCTGTAATTCTCCAATTTAAATTTGTTTCCCTCTTTAAATAAAAGCACAATCAAGGCGATTACCCAAAGTGTCGGTATTTTGCTTTCTATGAGGCACCTGTTAAATAGAGCTTGAAGAGATTGTATTATCGATGCCCCTCCATCATTTGTATAGTTATTTCATCGTCCCCTGGTTTTTTGTTGTTCTGCATATGTTGTAGAAAGTTTATTATTTCATTCATTGTTACATTGGGAATTTCTTCACTGTCACTCTATTTCCTTCGTCTTTCCTGGGCAGTGGCGATATTTTCGTATCATATAGTGTTTGATAATATTTCTCTGTAGCTTACTTTATCTCTTTGATTTCTTCGATCTCTTGGTTATCGTTATTTATAAGTTTTATTATTTGATGTCTCCCGTCATTCATTTGTTTGTTTTCCCTGTTTCAAAGTTTCTTCTATTTTCGAGTTTCTGTACTGTCTGACGTCTTCTCTGATCTTTTTTTTGTTGCTTTTTTGTCAATTTCTGCCAATTCTAATCTGCAATTTGTAGGAGCACTTCTCAATAGTCATCTCTGTTTGATGAGATTTTGTGTCTCTTTACTTAATTTTTGTGTTTTTTCTTTTTTCGATGTTGCTATCTGTTTTGTAGTCGTGAGTCTGCTGTTGGTTATTTGTGCGTTTAGTTCAACAAGTACTATTTGGTAGTTTATGTGTTTTATATGATTTTCCACGGCTTCTGATATTCGTCTGTGTTTTGCTTTATTATTTCTGTTGGTGTCTTTATCTTTGTATGCATTATCAATCCACATCTCCTCCTACTTCAGATTTATTCTTATTTTTTAACTGCCAATTCTTATCGTGTTTCAGGACTGTCGTGTCAATTACAATATTCTTGTCATGTGATAACACAAAATCAATTTCGTTTCTTGTTATACCATCTGGACTTTGTCATGTCCATCGCCTATGGTCTGGCTTTTGGAAAAATGTGTTCATAACGTGGAAATTATTTTCGTTTAAAAAATTTGAAAACATGTCTCCTCGTCTGTTCCTTGTACCCAAACCAAACTTCCCGATACTCTTCTTATTTATATTCATTGGTTTCCCTATTTTAGCATTGAAGTCGCCGATTACTATAATATATCTTGTTTTATGGTGTAGCAATGCTTTGTTTATATCTTCGTAGAATTGGTCAATTTCTTCTTTCTCGCTGTCTGATGTCGGTGCATATATCTGAATGATCTTACATTTGCATCTTCTATTCATCTGTATGTCTGCTGAAATCAATCTTTCTGATATGGCTTTAAACTGAACATTTTCTGCTTTTTTTTATGTATAAGTAAACCGACTCTTCAAATTTACTTACTTTCGTTGCCTTTATAGAAAAATTTATGGCCACTTTTTAGGGTGATACAAGACTCTCCTGTTCTTCTTACTTCCGCTAAGCCCTATATATATATATATATATATATATATATATATATATATATATATATATATATATATATATATATATATATCATATTAATATATATATATATATATATATATATATATATATAAATATATATATATATATATATATATATATATATATATATATATATATATATATATATATATATATATATATATATATATATATATATAAACCATATATATATATATATATATATATATATATATATAGTATATATATATATATATATATATATATATATATATATATATATATATATATATATATATATCTATATATATATATATATATATATATATCGTGAGAGGTTGCTAGTCCTCCATCAAGCGCCTTCCCAGGTTTCAGATAGAGGCAAACGCCTCCCAAATATGGGTGATACTGGGGAAAGAAAATATTCGGAACAGCGCCTGTTTACAAAATGGGCCGCTGATACATTTCTTGCCAACCCGTCTGACCAACGTGGTGAGTTGCGACCAAATATCTCTCTTTATGGATGTGTACTACAAAAAGTAAACGGCCCTCAGTCACCAGCGGCTCCAAAGTCACCTTCCAAGGCAGTGGAAGAAATGAACGAAAAGCAGAGGGTGCTAAGAATCACTGGGCTAGAACAGACTGCCAAAAACGACAACACGCAATGAAAATGGATATCGCAACATACAATGTAAGATCACTTAATAAAGACGAACTTGAGAAAGAGCTAAAACATATGAATTGGGACATTTTGGGACTCTCGAAGGTAAAAAGGAGAGGCGAAGGGTGCCTTAAACTCGAATCGGGAAATGTTCCATATTATAAGGGCAGAGAAAATGAGACCTAGACGGCATAGGCTTTCTTATTGTAGACATATAGAGAAAATAGAGCAATACAGAGGAATGTCGGAGAGAGTTGCACTCATTGTTATGAACCTAAATAAGAAACACAAGTTTGTCAGGTCTATGCCCCAACAACAACGAATACAGATGATGAGATGTGTTTTATGATCAAATAACCATGGTATTAAATCACTTTAAAAGTACCTATACATTACTTATGGGGACTGGAATGCCAGACTCGGAAGAAAACTAGAGGAACCAGAAACTAAAGTCGGAAATTTCTGATAAGGAACACGAAATGAGCGAGGTAACATACTC
>CM032452.1:43401286-43443754 GCA_019049505.1 Pachyrhynchus sulphureomaculatus
GATTAGATTTAAGTCATGAGCAGTCTTTGTTTCTCAAATATTTAATATGTTTCTGCCAGGAAAGTTTGGAGTCAAAAGTAAGGCCCAAAATTTTAACAGAGTCAACGTTTGAAATAGGGGAGTTATGGATGTGTAAGGGGTGCATTTTAGAGCAATTTCTTTTTTTACAAAAGTGGATGATGGATGATTTAGAAGGAGAGAAGGAGAAGGCGGTTTCTGTGGCCCAGGACTGTAAGGAGTTTAAGGTATATTGAAGTTTTGTAGTGATTTCTGTGGAGGAGGATGCCGTGGTGTACATGATTATGTCATCTGCAAAGATTTTGAATTTAATGTTGGGTGGAATTTTAGGGATAATAGAAGTCATAGCTAGATTAAAGAGCACCGGACTCAAGACCGAGCCTTGGGGAACACCCAAATGTAGGGAGACTGGTTCAGACAGGACACCATTGACCTTTACTTGAAAGGATCGGGGTTGGAGGAAATTGCGAACATAATTTAATAAATTACCTTCTAATCCAGCGGTTATCAATTGGTGAAGAATAAGGTTTGGGTGTGTCCTGTCAAAAGCTTGTGTTAAGTCAAGGGAGACTAATCCCATATGTAGTCCTTTGTGAAAGGATATCCTGATGTCGGTTTCTAAAGAGGATAGGTGGTCCATTGTGGAGTGAAACTTCCTGAATCCATACTGGAATTCAGAAAAATATTTGGAGGTTTCAAGAACCCAAGTTAACCTTTGATTAACCATTCTCTCCATAATTTTCCCGAGATGGTTTGTTAGGGCTATAGGACGGTAGCTATTTGGAGAGGTTCGAGGTTTTCCTGACTTGTGAATAGGGATGACAATGGAAGAGGACCAGGAGTCTGGGAGAATGTGGGATTTCCAGAGATAATTATAGTAAGATAATAGGGATGTTAAAGAGGCTAGTGAGAGATTTTTTAACATTAAGATTGATATGTTGTCAGGTCCGGGGACAGATATTCTAGAAGAGGATAGTGCATTATTTAGTTCAAAGAGGGAGAAAGGTAGATTGTATTTTTGATTGGTTGATACGGAAAAAGCGGACAGTGGGGGAGGTGGAAGAGATGACGAGGGAGAGGATGAATTGTGGAGAAAGGTGGCGGCGATTTCATTACTTATATCAGTTGGATTTGTAATTATTTGATGAGGTAATTGTAGAAGAGGAATTATTTTGGGAGGGTGACCCTTCATTTTGCGAACTGCATTCCATAAGACAGCTGAGGTAATTGGTTGTTTTATTGAGGAAACGTAAGTTTTCCACGATGATTGTTTGGCCAGTTTTATGGTCCTTTTTGCTTGAGCTCTTAGTTTTTTAAAATTGATAAAATTTTGTTGTGTTGGGTTGCGACGGAAGAGATTTAAGGCCTTTTTGCGTCTCCTGATAGCCCCGGCACAGTCTGAGTTCCACCAAGGAACAGGAAGTTTATGTAGAAAGGAGTTAAGAGGGGTATGGAATGTTGCGCGGCATCCATAAGAATTGTAGTGAATTCTTGAAGGTATTCATTGATATGGTTAATTGGGGATTTGGGGGCTGAGGTGGAATTAGTGAATTTGGTCCAGTCTGCTAATTTATAATTCCACTTTGGAAGAGGAAGAGGAGTGGGAAAATTAGGGTTTGTGGAGCGGATTAGAAGAGGGAAATGGTCACTCCCGTGAGTGTCTTGCAAAATATCCCATTCTAGAAGCGGAAAAATGGTAGCACTGGCTATGGACAGATCTAAGTTTGAGAAAGTTCCAGAAGAGGAGCACAAATAGGTGGGAACAGGATGATTCAATATTGCTAGCTGATTATCGAGTATGAATTGTTCTATGATGCGTCCTCTCTGAGTGAGGGTGTTAGATCCCCATGTTGGATTATGTCCATTTAGATCACCTAGAATGAGAACAGGAGAGGGTAATTGAGCAAGTAAGTCATTGAGTAAGGATGTAGAGATATTTTCGGAGGGAGGAAGGTATAAGCTACAGACTGAAATGGGGAACGAGAGAGTAACTCTGGCGGCAGTGACTTCAAGAGAGGAGTTAAGAGGGATATGTTCATGGTGTAAGGAGTCGTGGATATAAAGGGCCACGCCGCCAGAAGCTCTTGTTTGATCCTGTCTGTTTTTAAATAAAGAATTGTATGATTTGATGGATGAAGAATGGAGGTTTTTGAGATTGGTCTCTTGTATTGCAATAATGGATGGGTGGAAAGTTGATATCAATAAGGATAGATCCTCACGCCTTGGAGATAGTCCATTAACGTTCCATTGTAATATTGGGTTGAACGTGGAGAAAGATCTGGTTAAGACCTCCTCTTTGTGTCTTTTTGTGATGAAGTGAAAGGATCTATGTCCATTATGGAGTCTGATATGGATATTTCCAGTATTGACTCAGTAGAAGAGGATGAAGTAGATTTTGTTGATCTACTGGATGATTTCTTTTTAAAATTGTCAGGAGGTGTAGGAGAGTGTTGGGGGTAGTTTTTGGTGAAATGTTTGGGGGGAATTGTTTAAGTTTAAGTTGTTTTAAAGTTGGATCCTGTTTGGAAGGTGGTTGAGAAGTTGAGGGGGGTTTTTGAGGGAAGAGGAGGGGGCAGATTTAGGAGGTAATGAGGAAGGTTTGCTGGAGGGTTGGGAGTTTTGGGTTTTGGGACTTTGTGGAGGTGGGGAAGGGTCCTCAAGAAAAGTTATAGGGTCACATTGGGTGCCTGTTGTAACCATTTTAATTTTAGGAGATTTGGCTGCTAAGCTGTATGATGAGGTTTGGGGGGGGTGAGAAGCTAAATATGAACGTTTGGCCTCAAAATATGATATTTTATCTGTTATTCTGATTTTCTGAATATCAAATTCAGTTTTATAAATAGGACACCCTTTATATCTGGGGGAGTGGTCACCTTTACAGTTTGTACATAGTGGGGGAAGCGAGCAGGGGAGGTCAGGGTGATCATTGTGACCACAAGATGGACAGAGTTTGACGCCATTGCATTTTACTGCGGTGTGGCCAAAGGTTTGACAATTGAAACATCTCATAGGAGGAGGAATATATGGACGAACACGAAGAGAATACCAACCAGCGTTAATTCTCGCAGGAAGACTATGCAATTTAAACGTAAGAATAAATAAAGCAGATGATTTTATGGAAGCTTTATTTGTTGGGATACGATAGATGTCGATAACACCCTGTGATTTTAAGTTTTCTAGAATCTCTTCGTCAGTGCAGTTTGCCAAATCGTTGCAGCTAATGATGCCTCTAACTGTGTTGAGGGTTTTATGCGGAGAGCTGGTGATATCAAAGTTAGACAGTTTGGTGAGGGTTGATGCAATGTTTGATTGTTTTTCTGAGGAGACTTCTATTAATAAGGATCGATCCATCTGCTTGTTTTTTGGTTTCATTCAAGTTTCCAAGCTGATTTTGGAGAGCTTTGTGAATGAGAAAGGGGGAGATGTTTTTGAACGTGCCTTCTTTAAGAGTAATTATAAAAAATTTATCATAACTGTTTGAAACCGGAGATAATGTGAACTCAGTTCTGGGCCTCTTTAGCCCGCTTAAAGGGGGAAAATTAGATTTAGATTTATTCATGGAAGTCCCACGAGTTACCTAGGATATACAGGTCGACTACGGCAGTGCCTGGGTACCGCAGCAAGGCTAATTACTATCGGAGGGCGCCCTGTGTCCGACAGGAACCGATAATGACTCCGCACAGGTGGAGCCATGCAACCACTCGGCTCGGTATCTTACACCTTTGGTTTACCTTAATATGACTCAGGCGCCTCGGGGGCGTCACTCCCCGTACTAGTGGAGTTCTCCACTAGCCCCTGAGGGGAAGTATTATTGGTACTTCGTTATGTACAATATTTTTACACGAACGATTATATTGCTCGTCTCCTTTTCTGTTGGAGATTTAATATTTTTTTCCGCCTTTATCGTAAGTATTGTTGTTTTTATAATTATTATTCCATTTCAAATTTTCTAAGGATAAAGTGTGAATTTAGAGCAATGAATTAATTTAGTTTTAATTAATGTGAAATATTAGGGAATGAGCTAAAGATTAACTTTTACTTTTTTAGAACAAACGATAAGTTATTGAAATAACTAGGGATGTGTTAGTCAATAGAAATTTAACTATAGAATTACAGAGTTAAGAAAAAAATTAATGTATGTTTCGTAAAATTTTTAGTGCTGATTAATTTTCAAATTCTGTTTACTGGACTTTTGCTCTATTGAAAATTTCTAGTGAGAGAATTGTATAATAAATATGCATATCTATAATATATATAAAATGCAACGTCTCTCTGCCTGTCTGTCTGTCTCTCTGCCAGTCTGTCTGCCTCTCTGTCTGTTCGTCCGTTAGTGCGCTTATCACAGTACAACCACTTATCCGATTTACGTGCTCTTTTTTTAAATATACATATGTTCTCTGGCCAGGTTATAGGCTTTATTTTATTACGTTAGGTAACATAAGGAATAAGCATTGACCATAATAGTGAATCAAGTCGGAAAAAAGTTTGCCGCTAGCGCGTTCTCTTGCAATATACTGCCTAAACTATTAAATATGGAACAATATCATGTAGCAAAGAATATAATATATATAAAATGCAACGTCTCTCTGTCTGTCTGTTCGTTAGTGCGCTTATTACTCAGAAACCACTTATCCGATTTAAGTGTTCTTTTTTATTCATACATAGGTTCTCTTTCCAGGTTATATATTAATAATAATAATAATAATAATAATAATAATCTATCCCCCAGGGGCTAGGGGAATCCCTAAATTCTCCTAGTACGGGTATTGACGATCCCGAGGTACCTGAGTCATGTTGTGGTGTGTGTGGTAATATCTTCTCAAAACAGGAAAGGGCAATAATAACTTTTAAAAACAGACCAACAATAATAAACACAAAAAACACACCAACTATTCACCTTCTACTAACAGGCAACCCATTGTCGGGACACTTTGAGCTTCTAACACCACAGAACACTGAAAACACCAGTAAACCAATAAATGAAGCATCGAGAAAGCGACGTAACGGTTGAGGGCGTCGCGGGAAATGGCAGCTCGACAAGAACTATGAAGACCGGGCAAAAGAAAATGAACCTGCCAAAAGTGTTGTACCAGCGAATAAGCCGACATCCACCAAGGCGGGAAAATCAAAGCAACGCATAGTTGCACCACAGAAATCAACAAACACGTCATGCGTCGCTATAACAAATTCACAAAACCTGACAAAGAAATCACGAAAAAAAAAATACTCGCCGCCTGGGGACCCACCGAAATCAATCCCAAACACAACCGACATAGATGCGGGACAAGCACAACCACCAGAGCCAAACCAAGCCACGTAAAAAAAAAGGCTATGGAAACCAGAAAAGGTCATCATTGTCCCCCTCATCATATCAGTCAGAGGCCTTACACAAATAAGATTCACACCAGACTTACAATTAGGACTCAACACGAACATACACAAAAACATTCAAAAGTTAGTGATTTTGAAAACATGTAATATTGTCAGGTCATTCCTTAATACACAATGGTAATAGAGTTTGTGCTGACTTGACTTCAGCCCGTCAGTGAAACATAGAACAATATTGACCAAATGTGAGAAAGAAGAACAAAAGTATCTATAATCTATAATATATATAAAATGCAACGTCTCTCTGTCTATCCTTTAGTGCGCTTATCACTTGAGAACCACTTATCCGATTTACGTGTTCTTTTTAGATTTATACATATGTTCTCTGGCCAGGTTACGTGTTTTTTATAAAATACATATGTTCTCTGGCCTGGTTATAGGATATATTTTATTATGTTAGATAACATAAGGAATAAGCAGTGGCGATAATAGTGAATCAAGTCCATGCGAGCGAAGCCGCGGGTACGGCTAGTCTGGTATATAAAAAAACATTTTTTTTCAAGGTCATCAGTTTTCAACAAAGATCGGAAACAAACTTTGTTATAAACTCATTTAAGGTGTGTTTTGTAAAGTCAGTGATCATTTTGTATCTCCGTAAAAAAATTTTTTACATTGAAACCAATCACCATAAGGAACACTAATTGCGCAAGTCCGACTTGCACTTGGCCAGTTTTTTAACTGGATATGTTACACATTATTAAATGTCTAATAAATTTTATTAAAGATATTTTTTTAGGCTAATTTCTTAACTTTGGTGATAATAGGCGAAGGATTATCAAGAGAAATCAACAAAACAGTAAATATTTGTCATAATACTATGGAAAGAATTAGATTTCATCGAGGATACGAAGAAATCTACAAAGAGTTACAAATAATTGCCAATCATGCATATGAAACGAAAACGAAGAAAATAAGTGCTGCGGGATTTTTTTCAGTCGATCATTCTTTGCTTATTTTTATTTTTACGACTGTGTGTAATTATTTAATAGCTGCATATCAGGTGATATCAGCATCTATTTCTTAAATCGTTAGGATATACGGAAAGACGGGCAACCTGGAAAGGGCGAATACAATATGAGCTTACTAACCATAAAATTATTAAATTAGGATACTATGTGGTTTAATTTACTTAGTTTATAAGACGTATTGAAGTAAATATCAATTATGCAGTTTATAACAATGAACAGCCTGTAGAAGTTTCATTTTGTAAAATCATGCTATATTGTCAGTATTTAGCATTCTCTTTCGAATAATTTAAATCTTATTTATTGTAAAACATTTCTAAAATATTTTTTAAATACTTTTAAAAATTGTTTACAGTTATAAGTATTAGCAAATATTTCTTTTTTTCTGAAGTTATCCTAACAAAATTTAAAACCGCACTTTTTAATATGTTATCAAAATAAAAGTGTTCAACTTAGGATACAGCATAAATCTTATTATTAGTATTACTGCATTATATTATGTATAAGTTATCATTATTGACTGTTAATGAGTTCTGTTATAACTTATCTTAAATAAAGAATATTATTTAAATATTGTACTTGCTAACAATGCCACATAGTTACTCTCCACCAATAAGTTTCTCGTGAACTAAATTAACCTCTTCATTTTGGTCCCTTCTCCTCTACACTAGTCTTCACGATTTTTAAGTCAAATTAACCACTATGTTAGTTTTATATCTTATGCTTAAAGATGATACTTTGTGGTAAGAAGTTATTTTTGTATCCAAGTCCAATTTAAATATTTCACTTGTGTGAGAACTATAAATATATATTGAATTTTAGATGTGCAGATGTTAAATATGAACATAGCTATTGTTTGAACGATTTACAAATATATTCCCGATTCAAGGAGTGGTGTTACCTCATTCTTCCAGAGTAACATTGCTTCTTTGGAAATTTAAAAACGCTAATCACAAACCTATCATTATATAATATATTATATTAATCTTATAAATGAAAATCTTATCTGCACCTCGTCTATGTTGCTCTCAGATACACTATTGAAATATTATAATCAATTGTAGTTTGAAAATATATGTCAATTTCACGTATTCATATTATAAAATAAATAGATTAAGATATAGGATAATAGAATACTAATACATAGAATATGTATAAATAATAAAATAGAGATTTCACGGCCTAAAAGTTTTCTCACATACTATTTTTCGTATAGTCCCCAAAATAGAGATACTGGTATTTAGAAAATCATATAACATCCCCACCGCTATTTCCAAAAAAGAAATAATAAAATGAAATACAAATACACTCAAGATACACTGCCGTGTTTATAATTACCATTTCCTGAGATAAATTCATAACGACACCAGGTAAATTCTTTACTTTACTTTTGGAAAATTCTCTTTATTAGGCAAAAATAAAAATTCATCATTTATTTATGCCACATGGTGTTTTTAAATTTTTTTCCAGTATGATATTTTCTTTTAGTAACTATATGCTGTCTGCAAAAATTTCTAGTTTGTGGCTAATATTCTCTTAGCACCCTTTAATTTTGAAAAATACTTTTAATTAAAAAATATTTTATTATATAATTTACTACTATTATAAAAATACTGTTATGGTCTGAACAGTAAATATACAAAATATTTTCTTAGTCGGGGTATTTATTTTAAAAAACTATACTATTTAGTAAATAAAGTCACTTCACCAGATGTAGCGTATACATAATTTGAACAACAAATATGGCCTTTTGATATTATTCAAGTGCATTAATTAGTTTTCATGCGAACATGTGAGTACAATGAAACGTTTGTTTTTCCATTATTGTACCTTGCCCTACTTTAATAGGTAATTGAATTATCGACTATTGGTCCCGTTTAACACACAACACACGTGATGCCAGTCACTTTTGCTGGTGTTAGGATATAGAAATACAGAGGAAGGAAATAAAAACAAGGAAAAAAGAAAAAAACTAAAAAATTCTTCTGCCGTAGCCTTTGATACTATTAATTTTTATTACGTTTATTCCATTTTCTAACGCCAGCTGAAAAATCTTCTCGACATAATTATGAAATAAAAAGGTGACAATAAATATCTCTGTCAGACTGCGTTAGTTATATCAGTTTTGTTTGATACTAATTCAGATCTTCGCTTTCTTCATGTATTCTATTTTGTTTTATTTTAGAGAAAGCTTTTAATATGGTTCTCCTCAGGCTGATAAATAGACGTTTTTCACATTAATATTTTTTGAGACTGTAAAAAAAGTTAGACTTTAGTCAGTCAGTGGGTATTGCCTGGGTTATATAGTAGAATCTGTATCGGCATGATCGGGTGCTTTATTATACCACGTGCTTTTAAAGTGCTTACACTGCGTTTAAATATAGAATGAGTGATCTGAGTGCCTCATCTTGGATATTATTAAGTTATATATATATACATATATATATATATATATATATATATATATATATATATATATATATATATATATATATATATGTATATATATATGTATATATATATATATATATATATATATATATATATATATATATATATATATATATATATACATATATATATATATATATATATATATATATATATATATATATATATATATATATATATATATGTATAGTTGGCATGTTTTTAAATAGAATTTATATATACTCTTCTCAGGTTTACAAAAGTTTTCAGATTTTGTCAGAACTGGTTATTTTCGTTTTTTTTTAAGTATCAGTTTTCTTAATTCTTTTCATTATCTGTTTTTTTTTAATTTTTCATGAAAGTAGGAAACGTATGTTTCACATGAATTTTCTCAGCGTCTTGATTTCATTCTTACATCTTTGCATTTTTGTGCGTTTTAGTGATATCCTTGTACACTAAGAAATTTATCAGTAATCCAAACATTTTTTGCTTGTTACTTTTTATGTGCCAGCACTTTCTATGTAACTTTCTCTATACTCATTAGAATAGCGTTCTATTTGTTCTTCAATGTTTTCTTCCACGTTGTTCTTGAATCGCTGCAAAATATTGTTCATATTGTGTATTTCTAATTCTTATTTGGTATTTTTCTGGATCTTTAAACGCCTCAGTATTACTTGTGTTGTCTCAATCTACAGATGATGAAACATACACTAAAGCGAAGTGTGCCTCTTGGAGGACTATGACCTTATTCAATGTCGGCACTAACATATGCGGCTAATCTTTTAATGTGACTCGGGTATCATCTATGTATTTCATATAGGTGATTATTTAATGAGTAATATAAACGTCTAAAAATGCTTCAATTTAAAAAAGGCCTTGTATATACCTACTAATATGTTAAATATTTTTTAAAATATGTAATACTATTTATGGTAATTTAGCTTGGAGTTAATGTAATTTTATTTCAATAAATTGATTTGAAACTAACTTGTTTTTATAGCCTAGTGCATAATGGTTTTATGATATATATGTATATATACATATATATATATATATATATATATATATATATATATATATATATATATATATATATATATATATATATATATATATAATGCAACGTCTCTCTGTCTGTCTGTCTGTCTGTCCGTTAGGCGCTTATCACTGGAGAACCACTTATCCGATTTACGTACGTTTTTTTTTTAAAACATACATGTTCTCTGGCCAGGTCTGAGCAGTGACGATAATAGTGAATGAAGTCGGAAAAAAGTTTGCCGCTAGCGCGTTCCCTTGCAATACACAGCCTAAACCATTAAATATGGAACAATATTATATAGCAGAGAATATCTATAATCTATAACATATATAAAATGCAATGTCTCTCTGTCTGTCTGTCTGTCCATTAGTGCGTTTATCACGCGAGAACCACTTATCCGATTTACGTGTCCTTTTTAAATTCAAACATATATTCTTTGGCCAGGTTATATAATAATAATAGTCTATATCTATATTATATATAAAATGCAACGTCTCTCTGTCTGTCTGTCTGTCCGTTAGTGCGCTTATCCTTAGAGAACCACTTATCCGATTTACGTGATTTTTTAAATTCATACATATGTTCTCTGACCAGGTTATAGATATATATTTTTATTACATCTATAATATATATAAAATGCAACGTAACTCTGTCTGTCTATCCGTTAGTGCGCTTATCACTGGAGAACCACTTATCCGATTTAGGTACTTTTTTTTTAAAACATACATATATTCTCTGGCCAGGTTATAGGCTATATTTTATTACGATAGGTATGATAAGGAATGAACAGTGACGATAATAGTGAATGAAGTAGGAAAAAAGTTTGCCGCTAGCGCGTTCTCTTGCAATACACAACCTAAATCATTAAATATGGAACAATTTTATGTAGCAGAAAATATCTATAATCTATAATATATCTAAAATGCAATGTTTCTCTGTCTGTCTGTCTGTCCATTAGTGCGTTTATCACGCGAGAACCACTTATCCGATCTACGTGTCTTTTTTTAAATTCATACATATATTCTTTGGCCAGGTTATATAATAATAATAATCTATATCTATAATATATGAAATGCAGCGTCTCTCTGTCTGTCTGTCTGTCCGTTACTGAGCTTATCACTGGAGAACTACTTATCCGAATTACGTTAAATATACATATGTTCTCTGGCCAGGTTATCTATCTATAATATATATAAAATGCAACGTCTCTCTGTCTATTTGTCCGTTAGTGCGTTACGTGCTTTTTTTTAAAACATACATATGTTCTCTGGCCAAATTATAGGATATATTTTATTGCTTTAGGTAACATAAAGAATATGCAGTGACAATAATAGTGAATCAAGTCGAAAAAAAGGTTACCATTAGCGCGTTCTCTTGCAATTCACTGCCTAAACCATTAAATATGGAACAACATGTTGCAAAGAATATAATATATATAAAATGCAACGTCTCTCTGTCTGCCTGTCTGTCTGTTAGTGCGCTTATCATTTGAGAACCACTTATCCGATTTACGTGTTTTTATAAATTTATACATATGTTCTATATAATTCGGTATAGGCCTAGATAATGGGAGATAAGGTGAGATAATGGTAGATAAGTATAAATAATGAGAGATAAGGAGAAATAATGGGAGATAAGCATAGATAAGTCTAGATAATGGGAGTTATGGTGAGATAATGAGAGATAAGGAGAAATAATGGGAGATAAGGAGAAATATTGCGAGATAAGTCGAGATAAGCCTAGATAATGGGAGATAAGGTGAGATAATGGGAGATAAGGTGAGATAATGGGAGAAATAATGGGAGATAAGGAGAAATAATAGGGGATGAGCAGAGATAAGCCTAGATAATGAAAAATATGTAGAGAAAATGGGAGATAAGAAGAAATAATGGGAGATAACGGGAAATAATTACGTTAGGTTACATAACGAATAAGCAGTGACGATAGCAGTGAATCAAGCCCACGCGGGCGGAGCCGCGGGCACGGCTAGTATATATATATATATATATATATATATATATATATATATATATATATATACTAGCCGTGCCCGCGGCTCCGCCCGCGTGGGCTTGATTCACTGCTATCGTCACTGCTTATTCGTTATGTAACCTAACGTAATTATTTCCCGTTATCTCCCATTATTTCTTCTTATCTCCCATTTTCTCTACATATTTTTCATTATCTAGGCTTATCTCTGCTCATCCCCTATTATTTCTCCTTATCTCCCATTATTTCTCCCATTATCTCACCTTATCTCCCATTATCTCACCTTATCTCCCATTATCTAGGCTTATCTCGACTTATCTCGCAATATTTCTCCTTATCTCCCATTATTTCTCCTTATCTCTCATTATCTCACCATAACTCCCATTATCTAGACTTATCTATGCTTATCTCCCATTATTTCTCCTTATCTCTCATTATTTATACTTATCTACCATTATCTCACCTTATCTCCCATTATCTAGGCCTATACCGAATTATATAGAACATATGTATAAATTTATAAAAACACGTAAATCGGATAAGTGGTTCTCAAATGATAAGCGCACTAACAGACAGACAGGCAGACAGAGAGACGTTGCATTTTTTATATATATTTTATTCTTTGCAACATGTTGTTCCATATTTAATGGTTTAGGCAGTGAATTGCAAGAGAACGCGCTAATGGTAACCTTTTTTTCGACTTGATTCACTATTATTGTCACTGCATATTCTTTATGTTACCTAAAGCAATAAAATATATCCTATAATTTGGCCAGAGAACATATGTATGTTTTAAAAAAAAGCACGTAACGCACTAACGGACAAATAGACAGAGAGACGTTGCATTTTATATATATTATAGATAGATAACCTGGCCAGAGAACATATGTATATTTAACGTAATTCGGATAAGTAGTTCTCCAGTGATAAGCTCAGTAACGGACAGACAGACAGACAGAGAGACGCTGCATTTCATATATTATAGATATAGATTATTATTTATTATATAACCTGGCCAAAGAATATATGTATGAATTTAAAAAAAGACACGTAGATCGGATAAGTGGTTCTCGCGTGATAAACGCACTAATGGACAGACAGACAGAGAAACATTGCATTTTAGATATATTATAGATTATAGATATTTTCTGCTACATAAAATTGTTCCATATTTAATGATTTAGGTTGTGTATTGCAAGAGAACGCGCTAGCGGCAAACTTTTTTCCTATTCATTCACTATTATCGTCACTGTTCATTCCTTATCATACCTATCGTAATAAAATATAGCCTATAACCTGGCCAGAGAATATATGTATGTTTTAAAAAAAAAGTACCTAAATCGGATAAGTGGTTCTCCAGTGATAAGCGTACTAACGGATAGACAGACAGAGTTACGTTGCATTTTATATATATTATAGATGTAATAAAATATATATCTATAACCTGGTCAGAGAACATATGTATGAATTTAAAAAATCACGTAAATCGGATAAGTGGTTCTCTAAGGATAAGCGCACTAACGGACAGACAGACAGACAGAGAGACGTTGCATTTTATATATAATATAGATATAGACTATTATTATTATATAACCTGGCCAAAGAATATATGTTTGAATTTAAAAAGGACACGTAAATCGGATAAGTGGTTCTCGCGTGATAAACGCACTAATGGACAGACAGACAGACAGAGAGACATTGCATTTTATATATGTTATAGATTATAGATATTCTCTGCTATATAATATTGTTCCATATTTAATGGTTTAGGCTGTGTATTGCAAGGGAACGCGCTAGCGGCAAACTTTTTTCCGACTTCATTCACTATTATCGTCACTGCTCAGACCTGGCCAGAGAACATGTATGTTTTAAAAAAAAACGTACGTAAATCGGATAAGTGGTTCTCCAGTGATAAGCGCCTAACGGACAGACAGACAGACAGACAGAGAGACGTTGCATTATATGTATATATATATATATATATATATATATATATATATATATATATATATATATATATATATACATATATATCATAAAACCATTATGCACTAGGCTATAAAAACAAGTTAGTTTCAAATCAATTTATTGAAATAAAATTACATTAACTCCAAGCTAAATTACCATAAATAGTATTACATATTTTAAAAAATATTTAACATATTAGTAGGTATATACAAGGCCTTTTTTAAATTGAAGCATTTTTTAGACGTTTATATTACTCATTAAATAATCACCTATATGAAATACATAGATGATACCCGAGTCACATTAAAAGATTAGCCGCATATGTTAGTGCCGACATTGAATAAGGTCATAGTCCTCCAAGAGGCACACTTCGCTTTAGTGTATGTTTCATCATCTGTAGATTGAGACAACACAAGTAATACTGAGGCGTTTAAAGATCCAGAAAAATACCAAATAAGAATTAGAAATACACAATATGAACAATATTTTGCAGCGATTCAAGAACAACGTGGAAGAAAACATTGAAGAACAAATAGAACGCTATTCTAATGAGTATAGAGAAAGTTACATAGAAAGTGCTGGCACATAAAAAGTAACAAGCAAAAAATGTTTGGATTACTGATAAATTTCTTAGTGTACAAGGATATCACTAAAACGCACAAAAATGCAAAGATGTAAGAATGAAATCAAGACGCTGAGAAAATTCATGTGAAACATACGTTTCCTACTTTCATGAAAAATTAAAAAAAAACAGATAATGAAAAGAATTAAGAAAACTGATACTTAAAAAAAAACGAAAATAACCAGTTCTGACAAAATCTGAAAACTTTTGTAAACCTGAGAAGAGTATATATAAATTCTATTTAAAAACATGCCAACTATACATATATATATATATATATATATATATATATATATATATATATATATATATATATATATATATATATATATATGTATATATATACATATATATATATATATATATATATATATATATATATATATATATATATATATATATATATATATATATATATATACATATATATATACATATATATATATATATATATATATATATATATATATATATATATATATATATATATATATATATATGTATATATATATAACTTAATAATATCCAAGATGAGGCACTCAGATCACTCATTCTATATTTAAACGCAGTGTAAGCACTTTAAAAGCACGTGGTATAATAAAGCACCCGATCATGCCGATACAGATTCTACTATATAACCCAGGCAATACCCACTGACTGACTAAAGTCTAAATTTTTTACAGTTTAAAAAAATATTAATGTGAAAAACGTCTATTTATCAGCCTGAGGAGAACCATATTAAAAGCTTTCTCTAAAATAAAACAAAATAGAATACATGAAGAAAGCGAAGATCTGAATTAGTATCAAACAAAACTGATATAACTAACGCAGTCTGACAGAGATATTTATTGTCACCTTTTTATTTCATAATTATGTCGAGAAGATTTTTCAGCTGGCGTTAGAAAATGGAATAAACGTAATAAAAATTAATAGTATCAAAGGCTACGGCAGAAGAATTTTTTAGTTTTTTTTTTCTTTTTTCCTTGTTTTTATTTCCTTCCTCTGTATTTCTATATCCTAACACCAGCAAAAGTGACTGGCATCACGTGTGTTGTGTGTGTTAAACGGGACCAATAGTCGATAATTCAATTACCTATTAAAGTAGGGCAAGGTACAATAATGGAAAAACAAACGTTTCATTGTACTCACATGTTCGCATGAAAACTAATTAATGCACTTGAATAATATCAAAAGGCCATATTTGTTGTTCAAATTATGTAAACGCTACATCTGGTGAAGTGACTTTATTTACTAAATAGTATAGTTTTTAAAATAAATACCCCGACTAAGAAAATATTTTGTATATTTACTGTTCAGACCATAACAGTATTTTTATAATAGTAGTAAATTATATAATAAAATATTTTTTAATTAAAAGTATTTTTCAAAATTAAAGGGTGCTAAGAGAATATTAGCCCCAAACTAGAAATTTTTGCAGACAGCATATAGTTACTAAAAGAAAATATCATACTGGAAAAAAATTTAAAACACCATGTGGCATAAATAAATGATGAATTTTTATTTTTGCCTAATAAAGAGAATTTTCCAAAAGTAAAGTAAAGAATTTACCTGGTGTCGTTATGAATTTATCTCAGGAAATGGTAATTATAAACACGGCAGTGTATCTTGAGTGTATTTGTATTTCATTTTATTATTTCTTTTTTGGAAATAGCGGTGGGGATGTTATATGATTTTCTAAATACCAGTATCTCTATTTTGGGGACTATACGAAAAATAGTATGTGAGAAAACTTTTAGGCCGTGAAATCTCTATTTTATTATTTATACATATTCTATGTATTAGTATTCTATTATCCTATATCTTAATCTATTTATTTTATAATATGAATACGTGAAATTGACATATATTTTCAAACTACAATTGATTATAATATTTCAATAGTGTATCTGAGAGCAACATAGACGAGGTGCAGATAAGATTTTCATTTATAAGATTAATATAATATATTATATAATGATAGGTTTGTGATTAGCGTTTTTAAATTTCCAAAGAAGCAATGTTACTCTGGAAGAATGAGGTAACACCACTCCTTGAATCGGGAATATATTTGTAAATCGTTCAAACAATAGCTATGTTCATATTTAACATCTGCACATCTAAAATTCAATATATATTTATAGTTCTCACACAAGTGAAATATTTAAATTGGACTTGGATACAAAAATAACTTCTTACCACAAAGTATCATCTTTAAGCATAAGATATAAAACTAACATAGTGGTTAATTTGACTTAAATATATATATATATATATATATATATATATATATATATATATATATATATATATATATATGTATATATATATATATATATATATATATATATATATATATATATATATATTTATATATATATTTCTAGTACTTATGCCGGTACTTACATAAAATAACGATAAGATATAACGAATTTGAAACGCATCCCTTGTATCTTACCATTATTACCGGTATATATATATATATATATATATATATATATATATATATATATATATATGCTCCTTGTAGCAAGATCGATTGCAGAAAATTCATCTTAATTAACAGATCTCAATAATAAAGAAAAAAGTCAAACCTAAAGATGTGATGAATGAATGTGATATGAGTATAAAAAATCTTTAATATTTTTATCTTTGTAAAAATTTTTATCCAAAGACGATCACTTACTAAAAATTTTAAACCCATATATCCCGGAATGGTTTCTTATTGTAAGAATAACTACTATTACAAAACTATAATCGGAGTAAAACAAGCCATAGGAGAAAATAATGCACTAAAATTTATTATAACATAACTTCCAATTATTCTAGAAACAAAAAAAAAAAACAAATTTAATAAAAAAAAATATAAAAATTTTTACCTTAATTCCATCGTAACACCAACAAATTAATTATACAAGTTCTAGAAGAACACTGCCAAAAATCGAATTTTGTTGAACCATCACTTAAAACTACTCAATATATATCACTACTGCACACTTTATTTTTAGACTCGACGCGCGTTTCGCTAACTATGTTAGCTTCATCAGGAGCGATGATTGACTCAACCATCGCTCCAGATGAAGCTAACATGGTTAGCGAAACGCGCGTCGGGTGCAAAAATAAACTGTTTGGTGTAGTAGTGATATATAGTGACTAGTGTCAAAGATTTCACATTCCCAACATAACATCACTTAAAACATAATAATTTTAACACATGTAATGCGGTAAAATTTAATATCTTTATGCTTTGTTTGAGACAATATCTTCTTCTTCTTCCCAGATCTTCTCCTAATGGAGGTTGGCGACCACTTTTCTAAATGTTTCTCTGTCCCTCGTAACATGAAACAACTCCCCTATATTCATGCTGGTCCATTCTCTCATGTTTCTCAGCCAAGACTCTTTCTTCCATGAATTAAATTTGCAATAGTAAATATTTGTCGTTTCTGATTACATAACCTAAGTCAGATATTTTTCGTACTTTTATGATTCTCAAGAGTTTTCTGCCTTAGCCTATCCTACGTAGAACTTCCTCATTAATGATTCTGGCTGTCCATGCGATTTTTAATATCCTTCGATTGAGCCACATTTCAAATGCTTCTAGCTTCTGAGTAGGGTATTGCTCCAATGTCATTGTCTTAACTCCATACAAAATTTGAGACCACATAGCATTTCAGGAAACGTAATCATAGAGCGAGAGATAAGTTTCTGTTGCAGAACATTGTCCGGAATTTTAAAAATGATTTTCTGGCAAAATCTATTCTGTTCTTAATTTCAGTGTCTTGATCTGTGTCAGATGTGATATAAGTGCCTAAAAATTTGTACTTTTCTACACGTTCTATTTGTTTTTCTTCGAGGAATAATTGATGTTTAGAAACGACCACAAATTTTATGTATGTTATATTTTGTATCGGCCGGGCTTTCGTTATTTGTCGACTATGATAACTAGCGTTACCAAAGAAGATAACACTGTTTTCTGGAATAATTTTTAATAGACAGTCTTTAAAGCAGCTTTTAGGGAGCCAGTCGGTAGTATCCTGATGATAATCTAAATTCGAACCTTTTTAATCGCCGAAAGTAAACAATTCCGAATCCATCAGTTCTCCCAACCAGCGTGTATTACCGTGATCCTTCTGCCTTTGTTTGGAAAAGCGTTAACCTTACATTTGTCACTTGAAGCTCTCCATCTTTTTTTATAGTATCGTAGGTGTCGTACCAAGATTGGTCTAGGTAAAATTATTATTGATCAATTTTTGGCTCGATATATTTTGATATATTGTAAATATTTAAACTATAATCTTTTTTAGGATACTAATATAGCTTTTCTTACGTTTATTAACTAATAATTAAAACTCATCTTCAGCAGGGCGTTGTAGAGAATAGTTCTGCAACACAATATATTGATTTTGTCGGTATTTACCATACACGTGATTTTAAAAAATGCACTGTCAGGACACTGTTTTTTTTTTTTTGAAGATTTGAGCACTTTTCTTCACATTTATTCAAAGACGTTGTTTTACCCACATCTTGTCGAACTTTCCTCTCCAAATATGACTTTTTAACAATATCGCCCACCTTGGATATAGGTACTTTTGTCAAGGCACTAGGTTGTTTCATAGTACATACACTATTACACTCCCTTTTCATTACCAATTGCCAGACATTTTTTATAATTTGTTTTGCATCAGACCCTAAGTGTTTTCTGAAACACATGCAGGAGACAGTTCCGGATATCCGGCTCGTTAAAGATTCGTAAGTAATTATCCAGAATACCACCTGAGTGTGTTAACTCTTTCGGAACTTTTATAAAACTGAACCTAATTTCTCCCAATTCTTTGTATTAACCCTATAGTCTTTATTTTTATTTTACCTGGCCTAAGAATTGTGTACGGGCAGGCCGTTGAGTACTGGCCTGCCACGGTCAAGTAGTAAAGACTAGAGTAAATAAATAAAAGTCAACGGTATATGACTTAGAACTGACTGAACTTTAAAGGAGTGTTGGATAGCCATCGATTAGAGATTACCCTTGAATTGACAACCCCTGCAAATAACGGTGTGTTACTTTTTTTCAACAATCAAATATCAAAAAATATTTGTAAATTGTAATTTATCCACGTAAATATATTCAATCAATATTTTTTCGTTTAAGCTAATAGCTGTAATTCATTATTTTTAAAATATGAATATACATTTTATTTTTTCATGCATTATTTTCTTTCTGTCTCTCTCCCTCTCTCTTATGTATGTGTAGATGTTAGTCAATATTTTATTGATATCATTATGTGTACCAAGGTTTTTGTCAACTGAAATAAAATTATTTAGGTAATAAAAATACAGCATTTAGTTAAATTCCTTGAAAAATAATATATTTTAATTAATTCCGATATATTTATTCTTGGGTTTTCTTTATCTTCACTCATATACCTATATGTTATGTTATATTATATATACATATATATATATATATATATATATATATATATATATATATATATATATATATATATATATATATATAAACTTGATTGGTTTTTCTTGGGTACTTAGGTTCTTTTGGAAAACACAAACTAGTTTATTTGACGTTTCGCCTTATTTTTTTTAGGCATTTTCAAAAATTCTTTATTTTTTAATATTCATTCTAAAATTAGAAAACATAAGGTTAAAATCTTTTAAGTCAAATTACACTTTTAAAAACATATAGCATTTTTACGCACACTCGGACATTTAAAATATTACACCATAACAAAAATATAAAACAATTTACTAACGTGTATATACCCTGAAAGGCAACTATTTGTGTGTTTGTGAATTTCAAATTCTATATTTCTTTCAGCATATCGTGTCTCGTACTTTTTACTGATTTTTTTAAAATTTTATTATCTATAATGGGTGTCTTAACGAAAAAAACTATTATATATATTGCGTCCATTGAGTCTGCAATACATGACAAACCAACGGAAGAAAAAGATGGCATTAGAGCCGAAATAACTAACTTAATTACAAATCATAAAACCAAAATAAGACACAAAAATATACAAGTCAACCAATTACAACAAAATATTAAAAAAAACACTTACGTCGTACCAAACAATTTATCAAAGACAATCCCCAAATTATAGTTCTTAAACCTGATAAGACAAATAAAACCATTATAATGAACAAAACAGAATACGATGAAAAAATGGAAAATATATTAAATGATACAGATACTTATAAAAAAATAAATAGTGACCCAACAAATGTATATCAGAAGAAAAATAACGCTTTAATAAAGACATTACTGAATAAAAAAGAACTAGACGAAAGAAAAGCTAAAAATCTAATAATAAACAATGCTGTGACACCTAAAATTTATGGCTTACCCAAACTACACAAACAAGGTACCCCATTAAGACCCATTGTTTCATGTATACAATCGCCATTATACAATTTATCTAAATACTTAGCCAACTGTCTATCCAACATATCCGGTAAAAATGAACATTTTATTAAAGATTCTTTCGACTTTAAAACTTTCATCGACACAGTGAGAATCCCATCGAATTATAAACTTTTATCGTTTGATGTAACATCTTTATACACGAACATTCCAAATGAACTAGTTAAAACCGTTATTAATGAAAAATGGGATCTACTACAAGAACACACAACAATTTCAAAAAGAAATTTTCTTTACGCCACAGATCTCACATTGAACACCAACTATTTTCAATTTAAAAATAGATTTTATAAACAAATCGACGGTTGTGCCATGGGTTCCCCCATTTCATCAGTCATTGCTCAACTAGTAATGGAATACCTGGAAGAACAAGTCATTAAAAAAATAAAAGGTAACATATTGTTTTTCAAGAGATTCGTAGATGATTGTTTATTAGCAGCCCAAAATGATAAAATTACCGAAATTCTATACAAATTTAATAGCTTCCACAAAAAAATACAATTTACCTCAGAAATTGAAAAGGATGGTAAAATAAATTTTCTAGACCTGACTCTTATCAGAAAGCAAGATAAAATCCTTACAGAGTGGTACACAAAACCTTCTTGGTCAGGGAGATATTTGAATTTTCACTCTAGTCATGCAATGTCCCAGAAAATCAGCGTTATAGTGGGCCTAACAGACCGAGCAATAAAATTGACTTCCCCTGAACTAAGACCAGACGCGCTAAAAAAAGTAAAAACTGTCTTAATACAAAACAATTTTAAAGAGAATGACATCAATCGAACAATAAAAAAGAGAATATACAAGTTTTATAATAACTCAAAAAACAACACCAAAAATAGTAAACAAAACTGTGATAAATTTTTACCACTTCCTTATACAAAAAAGAACTTTCTGAGAAGCTGAAATGGGTCTTGAAAAAAATATAACATTATAGTTTGCCATAAAACTCAAAATAAACTAAGTTCATTATTTACAAACTTAAAAAGCCATATCCCCACAATGAATGAATCTAATGTTGTGTATGCAATACCGTGTGCGAATTGTCCGAAGAAATATATTGGCATGACTTCTCAGTTACTAAAAAATAGACTGAATGGACACAAATATACTAGAAATGCTTCCACTGCCCTCAGTAAACATGAAGCAGAAGAAAAACGTGACTTTAAATTCAATGAAACCAAGGTCCTCTGCAAAGAGCGGAATTATGCCAAACTACAAATCAAAGAGATGATTGAAATAAAAAAAGATGAAAACACTGTGAATGATAGGACTGACATAAAAGGAATCAGTCATATCTACACAAATTTAATTAAAAAATAAACATGCTGGCATGCATATCCTCTTAATAATACAAAATGGTATATATACTTAACATCAATAATAGTTTTTTCGTTAAGACACCCATTATAGATAATAAAATTTTAAAAAAAATCAGTAAAAAGTACGAGACACGATATGCTGAAAGAAATATAGAATTTGAAATTCACAAACACACAAATAGTTGCCTTTCAGGGTATATATACGTTAGTAAATTGTTTTTTATATTTTTGTTATGGTGTAATGTTTTAAATGTCCGAGTGTGCGTAAAAATGCTATATATTTTTAAAAGTGTAATTTGACTTAAAAGATTTTAACCTTATGTTTTCTAATTTTAGAATGAATATTAAAAAAATAAAGAATTTTTGAAAACGCCTAAAAAAAATAAGGCGAAACGTCAAATAAACTAGTGTGTGTTTTCCAAAAGAACCTAAGTACCCAAGAAAGACCAATCAAGTTTATGTAAACAAAAGGTTCAACAAAAAAATTATTATATATATATATATATATATATATATATATATATATATATATATATATATACATATATACATATATATATATATATATATATATATATATATATATATATATATATATATATATATATATATATATATATGTATATATATATATATATATATATATATATATATATATATATATATATATATATATATATATATATATATACATATATATATGTATATATATATATATATATATATATATATATATATATACATATATATATATATATATATATATATATATATATATATATATATATATATATATATATATACTACCGTCAGAAAGTATTTGCCCACCTAGTTATTTCAGTCCCAAGACAACAAAAACCCAGATTATATATTTTTTTTTAAATTTTAATGAAATATTATTTATTTTCACATTATTTACAGACTAGAAAATCATGATTTTCTCATCTATCTTTTATTTTTAATTACCGCTTTACAGAGTTTCGGCATTCTCTCCAGTAGTTTCTTCAGAGTTTCTTCGGTTTATTTTAACCCATTTTGCTTGTAAAAGTTCCCACAAGTGATTTTCTGATGTTGGATTGAGTTTTCGAACACCCTTGTCCAAATGGTTCCATAGCAATTCAATGGGGTTCAAGTCGGGTGATTGTGGAGGCCAAGTCGTCACTTCCAGGGCGTCATCGAATTTCCATTGGTCCAGTAGTTCTCTCTAATTTGTTTAGCAGAATGTTTATGGTCGCTGTCATGCTGAAAAAATAAATTTCCCTTGAAAAATATCTTTCCCAGAAGGAAGCATTTGAGTTAGCCAAAGTTCTTGATGCTGTTCTTTTCGCATGATACCTTCTATCCTAAAGATTTTTCCAACTTTACCGTTGACAAAACAACCCCCAAACCAACACTGAACCTTCACCATGTTTTACTGTAGGCAACTGACAGGCGTCCAACATCCTCTCTCCAGCTGACCGCAACACATAAACTCGTCGATTTGAACCGAAAACTTCGAATTTAGATTCGTCGCCCCAAGAACGGAATTCCATTGTTCTTATGTCACTGCAACTTTCCCGTGTAGTTCACGGGACTGTTGCCTGTGTCTTCACGGCTATCACGCTGATAGGGATGGGCCGCTCCAGGTTTACTTTAGCCGTGATTTCTGGTGCGGTTAGGAGGCGATTACGTCTGCTGGACATTGTTATAGCTCTGTCGTCAGAGAAAGTCGTTTTTCGAGGCCTTCCTGAACGTTTTTGGTTAAGAATTCCATGTTCCGCCGAAATGTAGATGTAGTCCACTGTTCTTCTTAGCATGAACTCTTTGCTTCACATTCTACTATCGATTTCCAAGGAAAAACACACCACCTACTGTACCCATAGTGCAGTCAAGGATGCCCGATATTGTCTTCAGACAGCGTATCACAAAGCGTATTTTAATGAAGCTAGACACCAAAAAAGCTTCTGACGCTGACGGAATACCTGCCATAGTTCTCAAAAACTGTGCGAGGGAACTAACACCAGTTTTCTGTAGACTTTTCAACCTATCCTACAGAAAGGGAATATCCTGCTGGAAATGTGCCACAGTTCAGCCGATACCTAAAAAAGGCAAGAAGACCTTGCCAAATAACTACCGACCAATCGCACTGCTTTCAATAATATCGAAAGTCATGGAAAAGGCTATCAATTAGCATTTTCTAAAATATCTTGAAGGATTCAACATTATTAGCGATCATCAATATGGCTTTCGTAAAAATAGATCAACAGGAGATCTTCTGACTTATGTAACACAAGTTTGGAACAACGCAATTGAACACTTTCGAGAATCTCGAGCGGTTGCTCTTGACATATCCAAGGCATTCGACCATGTTTGGCACGATGAGCTGTTAGCTAAGCTACGCTCTTATGGTATGTCTGAAAAGTTCTGTTTGTGGCTCTCATGTTACCTCAGAGAGCGTTCTTTACGATTGTCAGTTGACGAATTTCTTTCTAACACCTTCACTATCAACGCCGGTGTACCCTGAAGGCTCCATACTGTCTCCTACTCTTTTTCTCATTTACATTAACGATCTGCTGGAAAAGACCGAGAATCCAATCTACAGCTTTGCAGATGACAGTACGCTTATCTCTTCATTCACTTTGAACGCTCGGACATCAGCTCCTCAGACGAATATCCGCAGACAGCAGAAAGTCATTCAACTTAACAAAGACCTGGAAGAAATTTTATCTTGGGGTGACAGTAACCAAGTGGAATTTAACGCTACAAAAACCCAGGCGGCAGTTTTTTTCTAAAAAAGTTAACGTTGCTGAACCCGACATAGTTATGTCGGGGCACTCCATTCCTCTAGCATAGTCACTCAATTTGTTGCACGCATAGCAAGGAGAGCTTCTCAAAAGTTGGAAATATTATTCGGAACCAGAATGCTTTACACTCCACAACAACTGTTAATTCTTTACAAAGCTCAAAATTCGACCAACTATGTAATACAGCTCCCATGTTTGGGGCTCCGCTCCCAAACACACACTGCATTTGTTGGATTCTGATCAGAGAAGAGCTGTTCGTCTGACTGGAGACCCGAAACTGACCGGCGCCCTTGATTCGCTGGAACACCGAAAAACGGTTGGCGACTTTAGTCTGTTCTACAAGTATTTTCATTTTAGAGCGGTGCATGTTAGAAATACACGTCGCGCTGATACCTCACATCCGTAAGAGGTTCAATTTGTTACTCCGCGTACAACTCTTTTCAAGCAGTTTTTTATATGGAGAACATCATCCCTTTGGAATAATTTGCCCAGGGCTGTGTTTCCCACCGAGTACAATTTACTGCGATTCAAGAACAACGTGAATTGCTTTTTCCGCACACATGCGCTCCTGGACCGCTTTAGGGACTTCCCTGCAGCACGTGTGCTAGACCCATAAAAAAAGATGAATAGGGCCAGAAATAAAAAGAACAAAACTTATTCATGTTATTCGACTACAGAACGATGAAAAGCAGTTGGTCCAGATGAGATAACGGGGGAAATCCTCAAAATATTTCCAGATGAAAGTCCATTTATTAATCGACTGGTAATCTTATTTAACAAGATCTATGAAACTGGACAAATCCCTCTTGAATGGCTAAAGTCGACTTTCATCCCAATTGCTAAAAAGTCAAAATCAAAGAAATGTGATGATTATTGCTTGATAAGCTTAATGTCTCACGTTCTCAAGATGTTCCTGAGAATCATCCATACCAGAATATATATAAAATGGCAAGCAGAAATAGATAACACACAATTCGGATTCCGAAAAGGAATGGGTACACGGAAAGCTTTATTCTCATTAAATGATCTGGTCCAGCGTTGTAAAGATATGAATGTAGATGTATATGGATGTTTTATAGATTAAAATAAGTTTTCGACTGTGTGATGCACGAAAAATTAATAAAAATTCTAGAAAAAACAAATATCGACAAAAGAGATCTAAATATTATTAAAAATCTGTACTGGAATTAATTAGTGGAAGTTAAAATTGGGCTGGAAAAGTCCGAAAACATAAAAATAACCCAAGGTGTAAGATAGGAATGCATTATCTCACCACTTTTGTTCAATCTTGATTCTGATGCTGTGTTTAATGAGGCCATCTATGAATCCATTGAAGGAATAACATTTAATGGAAAAATACTAAACAACATACGGTAAGCTGATGATACTGTTCTATTAGCAAATAATATCAAAGATCTCGAGTCGTAACAGCAAACGAAAGATCTGGATTAACTATGAATATATGAAAAACCAAATGGATGGGGAAAAACACACCGTAGAAAAGGTTTCCACATCTGAATATTTGGGAAACCAATATAAATGACAAGTGGGACCCAAGAAAGAACATATATTCCCGCATTGAACAGGCCCGAATAACATATGGTCGAAAATTCGCCAAGTGGTCACTCGATTTTTCACAATCTCGCAAAAATCATTGTTGTTTGTAAAAACGAGCTTCCAGGTCTTTGTTAAGTTGAATAACTTCCTGCTGTCTGCGGATATTTGTCTGAGTAGCCGATGTCCGAGCGTTCAAAGTGAACGAAGAGATAAGTGTACTGTCATCTGCAAAGCTGTAGATTAGATTCCCCGTTTTTTCCAGCAGATCATTAATGTAAATGAGAAAGAGAGTAGGAGATACTATGGAGCCTTGGGGCACACCGCCGTTGATAATAAAGGTGTTAGAAAGAAACCCGTCGAATGCCACTTGTAAATAACGCTCTCTGAGGAAGCATGAGAGCCACAAACAGAACTTTTCAGACATACCAGAAGAGCGTAGCTTAGCCAACAATCCATCGTACCAAACACGGTCGAATGCCTTGGATATATCAAGAGCAACCGCTCGAGATTCTCCAAAGTGTTCAATTGCGTTATTGCAAACATGTGTAACATAAGTCAGAAGATCTCCTGTTGATTTATGTTTAAGAAAGACATATTTGTGGTCACTAATAATGTTGAATCCTTCAAGATATTTTAGAAGATGCTGATTGATAGCCTTTTTCATTACTTTCGATATTATTGAAAGCAGTGCGACTGGTCGGTAATTATTTGGCAAGCTCTTCTGGCCTTTTTTAGGTGTTGGCTGAAGTGTGGCACATTTTCAACAGGAAGAAAATATTCCCTTTCTGTAGGATAGGTTGAAAAGTCTACAGAAAACTGGTGTTAGTTCCTTCGCACAGTTTTTGAGAACTATCGGAGGTATTCCGTCAGCGCCAGAAGCTTTTTTGGTATCTAGCTTCATTAAAATACGTTGTCTGAAGACAATATCGGGCATCCTTGTCTGCACTATGGGAATAGTAGGTGGTATTTTTCCTTGGAAATCGACAGTAGAATGTAAAGCAAAGAGTTCAGCAAACAAGTTCGCTTTCTCAACTGCCTTAACAACTGACCAAAAGGACCTGGAATTGGGACAAGCAAGAAGTTTGTTTCTAATTCGTTGATTGTGTGTCTCCTTGGTTCTGTTGATAATTTCTTTGCATCCATTCCGTGCACGAACACAGATGCGTGAGGATTTTCACGCCATTGTCGGTAGGCAAGATGTTTAGAGGCAACAGCTTCTTTGCATTTTCGGTCAAACCAAGGCTTACCCTTGGATGGACATTCTTCGAAAAAGGGATGTAAGTCTCCATACCAGCCAAAATAACATCGAAAACCTCCTTGGCGAAGTCAGATGGCTCGTTGGATCGAAAACAAACGTCTAACCAAGGGAAAATTCGAAAATATTCCATGGGACCTTCCCATTTGGCGGATTTCTAGTGCCAAATCTTGCGAGGATTGAGAATGATTCAGCTTCACGACCTTGTTCGTAGGTAGTATATGAATACTTAAGCCAATCGATGTTGTGGACAGCAACTGGCTTAAGTATCAAATCAATTATGATTTTTCGAATCGCCCAGGATGGCGGTTCGAAATATCATAATTGATTTGTGAAAGATGGAAAACCGCACCCTACTGTTCAGTACACTGTAAACTAGTATAAATCAATGCGTTCCTGTAACATTCGACCACGCTCCAGTCGTCCCAAGAAACTGACTCCACGTGCAGAGGCCAGTATTGTCAGACAAATAATTATTGATCCCAAGAAAAGTGCATCAAAATTTAAAGAAGAATTACGGGAACTATTTTCGAAAAATGTTTGTTCACAAACAGTGAGAAATTGTTTACACAGGGCAGGCTATAAGGGGTGTGCAACCAGGAAGAAGCCGTTACTTTCGGAAGCTAAAGCGGTTAGCTTTTGCTAGGGAATACGTTACTTACTACGTGATTAAACTAAAATTAACCTTTTTGGGTCTGATGGCAGAACTAAAGTTTGGAGAAAAAAGAATGGCGCATTCGATATTAAAAACATTTATAGTTGCATTTTATTCATGGTAATCAGCATGCTTATGTAAACATTTTGAGAGACAATTTAAGAGAAAGTGTCCAAAAATTAGCACTCGGAAAAAAAATACATTTTCCAATAGGACAATGATCCGAAACATACCGCAAACTTGGTGCGAGAATAGATGATCCATAATGTGCGATAGCAGCTTCATACACCTCTGCAACCCCTTCAAGCATTTATGGGAGGAAACATAATGAAGATTTAAAACACAAAATATTGAACGAATGGCAGAACATGCCAGCAAAAATTACTAGAAAGCTGGTTACAAGCATGACAAAAAGGTTACAGGAAATAATCAAGGCCAACGGCGGGCCCACTAAATATTATTTTAAACGAAGTTGTTATTTTCCGTTAAACTCTATCAAACTATTATTGGTAATTGTTAAGTGTATAGAGACTTTTTTGACATTAATTTTGTTTACAATTTTATAACAATGATGTAACTTCTAAATAAATTATTCCGTAGTTGTTTTTAATGCTAATCCTCGTTGGTTAAGTTAGTTAGTTAAACATAACAGAAAAATAGTATAGAAAGCAGGTGGTGTATAGAGACTTTTTGGACTGAGTGTATAGGGCTGATTCCCTTTTTATCAGTTCTGTCATTTACAGCGTTTTTTGATTTTTTATCTCAATCGTTTTCATGATTTGTAATTTTGTATAGTGCAAGTCTTTGTTTATGATTTTGGTTTCTTTATAATTAAAATCATGTTTATGTTCGGTTTCATGTTTATTTGGTACTGTAGCTGCATTATTTGTGTATTTATGTCCTTTTATTATGTTTTTAAGTAGTTGGCTGGTCATTCCGATATATATTTTAGGACAATCCATACGTGGAATCGAGTACACTACATTTGCCTGGTTCATGATGGGAGTAGGTCTTTTTAATTTTGTGAACAATGAACCTAGTTTATTGTGGGTTTTATGCCACACTTTAATATTGTGATTTTTTAATGCACTTTTAGCTTTCCTGATAGTTCCTTGGTGTATGGGAGTGGTAGATATTTTTAATTTTTTGTTCAAGAACAAATCAGCCAAATATATACAAACTTAATAAAATAACAATAAATATAAATGATATATTTTAACACCCAGTATATGCAAAAATATTTGATGCAAAAACAGAAAATAAAAAGCATCTTGATATGAACCATACTGATTTTAGAATCACACCGCCGAGTACACTTTTAAGTTGCGTACTTCATGAATATTAAAAATATGTTTTAATTTAATTTGCAAATATGTGTTTTTAGAAAGTAACGTTTATAGTGTTAAGAAAAATTTTAAAATATGGTAGACAATTATGTTTGTTTTTAGAAATCTAAGATATAAGGCTTTGAAAATACCCAAAAAATTGGGTGAAATGTCAACCAAAAAAGAAACAAAATAAATAAATAAATAATCGTTTTATTACCGAACCTAAATACCCAATAATAGAAAAATTATGTAATTAATATATCATCATGATGGTTAGCCTATTCCATCCATAGCCGGATGTAAGCCTCCCCAAGTTGTCTCCAATGAGCTCAATTGTTTGCTTTTTGCATCCAATCGTGTCCCGCTAATCTTTCTATGTCGTCCGTCTATCATGCCTGTGGTGTACCTCTGCATCTTTTGTGTTCTCTAGGCCTCCATTCAACTATACGGCATGTCCATCTGTTATCATTCAGCCTTGCGATATGCCCCGCCCAATTCCACCTTAATATACATATTCGTTGCACAACATCTTCACTTTTGATCTTCTTCATATCTCGATGTTAGGAATATGAATACTCTGGCTTTCATTGTATTTGGGATGTCTAATTTAACTAACGAGACTCTACTATCCAAGTCAGCCTTTAAATTAAATATTGTGTGATATTTCGATTTTTTGTAATAAATATATGAATGTTTGTACCCTTCCTATTCTTTCACCTTCTATTAGTTCCTAGTTTTTTTTTTTTTATTTTCTTTTTTTTTGTGGGTCTAGCACACGTGCTACAGGGAAGTCCCTAAAGCGCTCCAGGAGCGGCACGAGTGCGGAAAAAGCGATTCACGTTGTTCTTGAATCGCTGTAAATTGTACTCGGTGGGAAACACAGCGCTGGGCAAATTATTCCAAAGGGTTGACGTTCTCCATATAAAAGATTGCTTGAAAAGCGTTGTACGCGGAGTAACAAGCTGAACCTCATACGGATGCGAAGCACCAGCGCGACGTGTATTTCTAACATCCACCGCTTTGGGAGGAATTAAGCGGGCTACATCCTTCGAACACTTTCCATGAAAATACTTGTAGAACAGACTCAAGTCGCCAACCGTTCTTCGATGTTCCAGCAAATCAAGGCCGCCGGTCAATTCCGGGTCCCCAGTCAGACGGACCGCTCTTCTCTGAACAGAATTCAACAAATGCAGTGTATGTTTGGGAGCGGAGCCCCAAACGTGGGAGCAGTATTCCATAGTTGGTCGAATTTGGGCTTTGTAAAGAATTCACAGTTGCTGTGGGGTGTAAAGCTTTCTGGTTCTAAATAATATTCCCAACTTTTGAGAAGCTCTCCTTGCTATGCCTGCAACATGTTCATGCCAAGACATATTTGCTCCCAAACTAACGCCCAACAAATTAAGCGACGATGCTAGGGGAATGGAGTGCCCCGACATAACTATGTCGGGTTCAGCAACGTTAACTTTTTTAGAAAAAACTGCCGCTTGGGTTTTTGTAGCGTTAAATTCCACTTGGTTACTGTCACCCCAAGATAGAATTTCTTCCAGGTCTTTGTTAATTTGAACGACCTCCTGCTGTCTGCGGATATTCGCCTGAGCAGCCGATGTCCGAGCGTTCAAGGTGAATGAAGAGACAAGCGTACTGTCATCTGCAAAGCTATAGATTGGATTCCCGGTCTTTTCCAGCAGATCGTTAATGTAAATGAGAAAGAGAGTAGGAGACAGTATGGAGCCCTGGGGCACACCGGCGTTTATAGGGTGTTAAAAAGAAATCCGTCGACCGCCACTCGTAAAGAACGCTCTCTGAGGAAACATGAGAGCCACAAACAGAACCTTTCAGACATACCATAAGAGCGTAACTTAGCCAACAGTCCATCGTGCCAAACACGGTCGAATGCCTTGGATATGTCAAGAGCAACCGCTCGAGCTTCTCCAAAGTGTTCAATTGCGTTGTTCCAAACATGTGTTACATAAGTCAGAAGATCTCCTGTTGATCTATGTTTACGAAAACCATATTGGTGATCGCTAATAATATTGAATCGTTCAAGATATTTTAGAAGATGCTCATTGATAACCTTTTCCATGACTTTCGATATTATTGAAAGCAGTGCAACTGGTAGTTATTTGGCAAGGTCTTCTTACCTTTTTTAGGTATCAGCTGAACCGTGGCACATTTCCAGCAGGACGGAAATATTCCCTTTCTGTAGGATAGGTTGAAAAGTCTACAGAAAATTGGTGTTAGTTCCCTTGCACCGTTTTTGAGAACTATGGCAGGTATTCCGTCAACGCCAGAAGCCTTCTTGGTGTCTAGCTTCATTAAAATAAGCTTTATGATGCGCTGTCTGAAGACAACATCGGGCATCCTTGACTGCAATATGGGAATAGTAGGTGGTGTTTTTCCTTGGAAATCGACAGTAGAATGTGAAGCAAAGAGTTCAGCCAACAAGTTCGCTCTCTCAACAGGTGTGGTTGCAATGGAATTATCTGGCCGTGTGAGTGGTGGTATGGTGGATTTGGTAAAATTTTGACTAACCGCCTTAGCGACTGCCCAAAAGCACCTGGAATTGTTGGAACAAGCGAGAAGTTTGTTTCTAATTCGTTGATTGTGTGCCTCCTTGGTTTCGTCGATAATTCCCTTGCATCTGTTCCGGGCATGAACAAAGATGTTACGATTTACGGTGTTAGGATTTTCACGCCATTGTCGATAGGCAATATGTTTAGAAGCAACAGCTTCTTTGCATTTTCGGTCGAACCAAGGCTTGCCGTTGGAAGAGCATTTCTTCGAAAAAAGGGATGTAAGCTTCCATACCAGCCAAAATAACATCGGAGACCTCCCTGGCGCAGTCAGATGGGTTATCGGATCGAAAACAAATGTCCATCCAAGGGAAAGTTCGAAAGTATTCCATGAGATCTTCCCATTTAGCAGATTTGTGGTGCCAAATCTTGCGCGGCCTAGGCTCCTCTCTGTCACTGATTGGCAGGATACTCAATGTCGAAAGCACTTTATGGTCGGAAGAACCTAACGGCGGATTTACGGTGACCGTGTAAATCTCCGGATTGGTGGTTAAAAACAGATCAAGAAGACTGGCGAACTCCCCGTCTCGATCAGGGATCCGTGTTGGTTCGTCAATAAGCTGAGTTAAGCCATAACTGATTGAGAATGATTCAGCTTCACGCCCTTGTTCGTCGGTAGTATTTGAATATTTAAGCCAGTTGATACTGTGGACATTAAAGTCGCCCAGGATGTTGTTATCTTCACTTTCGTTGTTCAAATATTTGGTTTTGGTGAAGTTTATTTTTAGACCTATTTCTCAAGACTTGTTATTTAATTCCATCAGCATTTCTTGTAGTTATTTTTTTGTGTTGGCGATCAGAGTAATATCATCTGCGAACCTTAAGTGATTTAATCGTTCACCGTCTATTAATATTCCTTTATTTTCTCACTTTAATGATTTGAACATGTCTTCTAAAGTCAAAGTAAATACCTTTGGGAATATCAAATCGCCTTGTCTAATTCCTCTTTTAATTTTGATTTTATTTGTTTTTTCTTCAAGCATTATTTATGATGTGGCATTTTTATATATGTATTCAAGAAGAGTTGCGTACGTCTTATCGACTCTGCTGTTACTTAAGGTGTTAAGGACTGCGTATATCTCTTCCGAATCAAATGCTTTTTCGTAGTCACCCATTGCTATCCACAAGGCGACCTTATATTCATTTGCTTTTTCCACTAGTAATCTAATTGTTTCAAGATAATCCAAAGTGCTGTATCCCCGCCTAAATCCCGTGGTTGATAACTGCCTAATTTGTTAGTTAATCTATATGTGAGGATTTTGATGGGTCTGTAATTCTCCAATTTAAATTTGTTTCCTTTTTAGTGTTCCGTACGGAACACTTATAAGATCACTTCGGTGTCTGTCTGTCTGTCTGTCTGTCTGTCTGTCTGTCTGTCACACCCGATTTTCTCCGAAACTATTTGACATAGAAAGATGAAATTTGGTAATAATATAGGAATTGATGGCCTCATCGGAGGCATGTAGTTTTAAGAATTAAATTTTGACTTAAGGGGTTAGTTTTGGGGGTGAAGTCGGAAGTGAAAAAAAAATTTTTTACTAGGTCATCGAGTGTGGTGTCAAATGAAAGCTTGTGAAAACACGAGTAAAAAATATATATATAATATTATACTTGCGCGCACTTTTCTTTGTATTATTTTTAAAAAATTCGCGAAAAATCGCTGTCCCGGGCCTTATCTCGAAAAGTACTTATCAAAAAAATTTCGAAAAAATTCTGGAATATTCTCCACGGGGTGTAGATTGAACGAAAATTATCACGAGTGAATTACCTTTAATAATTTATCTGGTTTATAAAAAAAAAACAAAAATTTCAAGATCACCAGTTTTCAGTAAAGATTGGAAACAAACTTTGTTGAAAACTCATTTGGGGTGTGTTTTGTGAAGTCACTGATCGTTTTATACCACCGTAACATAAATTTTGACTTAAGGGGTTCGTTTTGAGGGGTGAAATCGGAAGTGAAAAAATTTTTTTTTACTAGGTCATCGAGTGTGGTGTCAAATGAAAGCTTGTGAAAACATGAGTAAAAAATATTTATATAATGTAATACTTGCGCACACTTTTCTTCGTATTACTTTTAAAAAATCGCTGTCCCCTACCTTATCTCGAAAAGTACTGATCAAAAAATTTTGAAAAAATTCTGGAATATTCTCCACGGAGTATAGATTGAACGAAAATTATCACGAGTGCATTACCTTTAATAATTTATTTGGTATATAAAAAAAAACAAAAATTTCAAGGTCATCAGATTTCAGTAAAGATTGGAAGCAAACTTTGTTGAAAACTCATTTGGGTGTGTGTTTTGTGAAGTCACTGATCATTTTATACCACCGTAACATAAATTTTGACTTAAGGGGTTTGTTATGAGGGGTGAAATCGGAAGTGAAAAAATTTTTTTTTTTACTAGGTCATCGAGTGTGGTGTCAAATGAAAGCTTGTGAAAACACGAGTAAAAAATATATATATAATGTAATCCTTGCCCACACTTTTCTTCGTATTACTTTTAAAAAATTGCTGTCCCCTACTTTATCTCGAAAAGTACTGATCAAAAAAGTTTGAAAAAATTCTGGAATATTCTCCACGGGGTATAGATTGAACGAAAATTATCACCTTTAATAATTTATTTGATATATAAAAAAAAAAAAAAATTTCAAAGTCACCAGTTTTTAGCAAAGATTGGAAACAAACTTTGTTGAAAACTCATTTGGGGTGTGTTTTGTGAAGTCACTGATCATTTTATACCACCCTAACAAAAATTTTTATTTTAAAAACAATCAACGTACGGAACACTAATTGTGCAAGTTCAACTTGCACTTGACCGGTTTTTAAATATAAGCACAACCAAGGCGATTGACAAAAGTGTTGGTATTTTACTTTCTATGAAGCACCTGTTAAATAGAGCTTGAAGAGATTGTATTATCGATGCCCCTCCATACTTTATCATTTCTATAGTTATTTCATCGTCCCCTGGTTCTTTGTTGTTGTGCATATATTGTAGGACGTTCATTATTTCATCCGTTATTACATCGGGAATTTCTTCAGATCCCACATTTCTTACTATTTCCTTCTACTTTCCCGGGCAGTGGCGATATTTTCGTGTCATATAGTGTTTGATAACATTTCTCTGTAGCTTACTTTATCTTTTTGATTTGTGCGATCTCTTGGTTATCGTTATTTATAAGTTTCATTATTTGATGTCTCCCTTCATTCATTTGTTTGTTTTCCTTCTTTCAAAGTTTCTTCTATTTTCAAGTTTCTGTACTGTCTGACGTCTTCTCTCACATTTTTCTTTCTTTTTTTGTCTATTTCTGCCAATTCTAATCTGCAATTTGTAGGATCATTTCTTAATAGTCATCTCTGCTTGATGAGATTTTGTGTCTACTTAATTTTTGTGTTTTTTCTTTTTTAAATGTTGCTATCTGTTTTGTGTTCATGAGTAGACTGTTGGTTATTTGTGCGTTTAGTTCATCCAGTTCTGTTTGGTAGTTTATGTATTTTATATGATTTTCTAGTGCTTGTCGATATTCGTCTGTGTTTTGCTTCTGTTGGTGTCTTTATCTTTTTACGCATTATTCATCTACATCTCCCCTGCTTTAGATTTATCCTTATTTTTGCTCTGAGCACTGCCAATGCTTATCGTGTTCAGGACTGTCGTGCCAATTACAATATTCTTGTCATTTGATAACACAAAATCAATTTCTTTTCTTGTTATACCATCTGGACTTTGCCATGTCCATCGTCTATGGTCTGGCTTTTGGAAAAATGTTTTCATAACGTGGAAGTTATTTTCGTTTACAAAATTTAAAAACATGTCTCCACTGCTGTTCCTCGTACCCAAACCAAACGTTCTGACACTCTTTTTTAGTAATGAAGTCGCCGATTATTATAATATATCTTGTTTTATGGTGTAGCAATGCTTTATTTATATCTTCGTAGAATTGGTCAATTTCTTCTTTCTCGATATCTGATGTGGGTGCATATATCTGAATGATTTTACATTTGCATCTTCTGTTCATTTCTTTGTCTACTGAAATCTCTTTCCGATATGGCTTTTCTGCTATTTTTTTTATGTATAAGTAAACGGACTCCTCAAATTTTCTTATCTTCATTGCCTTTATAGAAAACTTTATGACCGCTTTTTGGGGTGATACAAGACTCGCCTGTTCTTCTTACTTTCGCTAAGCCCAACAGATGTATATATATATATATATATATATATATATATATATATATATTATATATATATATATATATATATATATATATAAATATATATAATATATATATATATATATATATATATATATATATATATATATATATAAAGAGTAAGAGGAGTAGCGACTCGCTAGCGAGGAAACAAATTTCAAAACTAATAAGGTTGGAGTCAGATTTTTGGACCAAATTAAAACTCTTTTGCTTATTACCAAGCTTTCCAAATACTTTTATTTCTTTGTCAAGGCATCTAAAAATTGATCATACGAATTAATTGTAGATCTCATAAAAAATTCAAAAGTGAACTTACAAACTGGAGTAGAAATTCCTTATTTAAATTCACATCACTGTAAAAATATTAAGTTACGAAACATATAATTATTTCTTTTGTAATAGAAAATGAAAAACTATCTGTACCACATGTTAGTTGATGTTTGACAGGCGAAGTAAAAATTTTGCGGGAAAATTATAATCATCTACGCATGTGTCGTAGAAAGTCGATAGGCAATCGAAAAAAGAGGAATAATATGCATTATGTGTTGCCTAAAGTGGCATCAGGTATATACAGTTTGTTTGAATAATGAAGAAAAGTTAAAAAAAAAAAATTACTCAAACACGCTCTATATACCTGATGCCACTTTAGGCCACGCATAATGCATATTATTCCTCTTTTTTCGATTTACTTTTTCGATTGTCTATCGACTTTCCACGACACGTAGATGACTGCATCAAAAATTCAACTCTTATCATTCCGCACTATTCGCCTGATTTAGCTCCGTCGGACTTCTGGCTATTCCCTAAACTCAAAAAACCGCTTCGAGGACATCGTTTTGAGTCGATTGGGGCGATTAAAACCAAATCGAAGAAGGCTTTAAAGGCCATTCCAGAAATCGAATTCAACAACTGCTTCGAAGACCGGAAAAAACATTGACGTAAATGCATTGTATCCAAGGGGGATTACTTTGAAGGGGACAAAATAAATTCGGAAAAATAAATAACCCGTTTGCGTTTTATTTCAAAAGTCTTACTATTTTTTGAACATAGTAATTATATATATATATATATATATATATATATATATATATATATATATATATATATATATATATACAGTCCCTGGCCAAATTATTAGACGCACTGTATTTTTTTTAGTAATTTTATGTTTCTTAAGAGTTTTTATGCAATAATGGTATATTTAAACTACAATATTATTGATTTTTATTTAAAAGAATTGTTGTAGACTACATATTTGTATTTATTTTTAACATATGGCAACACTGTGTTGACAAAGTGATACATGAACGTAAACAAGTACAAATCTGTATCAGTCGCGATCGGAATCGAGTCAGGTACGGACGTGTTTCTGTGGCTTTATGGACTGTGATTGTTTGTTTAACAGTTTTATACTACTGAGTTATTAGTTTATTTTGTATGCAGTGTTTTAAAAAAAGTAATTGGGACTATTTTCATTATGGGTAGAAAAGGCGATCTTTCACCACGTAAGAAAGCTGAAGTGAAGGCCCTTGTGATTGCGAAAACATTTACAAACCGAGAAATATCACGAAGATTGGAGGTTTCTGAAGCTAGAGTAGGACGCATAAAAAAGAAAATTGAGTCAGGGAAGGAATTAAGCCCGAAAAGAAAGAAAAGATGCGGTAGAAAATCAATTTTCACTCCACGGTCAGAGAGAAAATTTGTGTAGAAAACAGATTTGCTACCACAAAGGTAATAAAATCACAACTCCAGGATGCTAGCGTAAATGCTTCTGAGCGCACTGTTCGAAGAAAATTGAAAGAATTAGATTTTAAGGCCTGTCGCCCCGCCAGGAAGCCCAAGTTAACAGCTGCAATGAAAGCAAAGCGCCTGAAGTGGGCCAAACAATGGCAAGACAAAGATGTGGACTTCTGGAGATCGGTAAGATACAGCAATTTAATCAATAATTGATACATTATTATCATTTTCAGTTAAATAAAGCAAATAAACATGGAAGTTTATATATTTTTCCTATTTTTTTGACAGGTCTGCTTCAGTGACGAAAGCACATTCGAAATTTTGCAGAATAAAGCTCAGTATGTGCGTCGTCGTCATGGAGAAAAGTTTCATCCTGATTGTGTCGTCCCGACGGTTAAACATCCCACCAAAGTGATGATTTGGTCAGTCATCAGCGGCAAGGGCACTGGACGTCTGTACGTCGTCAAAGGAATAATGAGGCAAGATCAGTACAAAGAAGTATTACAAAATCGGTTGATTCCGCAGCTCAGAGAATGGTTTCCAAATGGGGAACCATTCACTTTCATGCAAGATGGAGCTCCCTGCCACACTGCTCGGTCTGTTAAAGCTTTCTTGGCAAAAAAAATATCCCTCTGTTGGATTGGCCCTGATATGAACCCATTGAAAATGTGTGGGAGCTGATGAAAAGAGAAGTGGCTAAAGATGTGATTACCAACAAAACCCAGCTCCTAGAAAAGATTATTCATGTGTGGAATCATCATCCTCAAATGCAGGAGACAGTACAATCTTGCATTGATAGCATGCCGCTCAGAATTAAAGCTTTGATAGCGGCTAAAGGTGGCTCAACTAAATATTGACTTTTACTAACATTAATTTCACTTTTTTTAAAACTTAATAAACTTATGCTTTTCTAAATTAATGCTGTTTTATTTATGTCAAATAAATAGGTAATTGATTGGATAATATAAAAATAAAAAACAAATCAATTTAAAATAATAAAACGGTACAATATCACTCGGTAATTAATATTTTACATGAAATCTTGCAGTGCGTCTAATAATTTGGCCAGGGACTGTATATATATATAAATATATATATATATATATATATATATATATATATATATATATATATATATATATATATAACACATAGGCTGAAAAGTCCCGGGCCTAACACATAGATGGCGCTAGTTTTATTGCAGTCACCGTTTTTTTTTTTTTCAGTTAATACTAACCTTCAAAAGACAGCTGTTAAAATTTCATGATATTCTATTTATTAGTTTGTGAGTTATTGTGCTAAGAGTGACGCTACTTTTGTTTTTTTCAAAACAATGGATCAAAAACAATTTCGTGTTTTAATTTTACACTGCTTCTTGATGGGAAAAAATACCGTTCAAGCGAAGCAATGGCTTGAAAAGTGTTATGAGGACTCCGCTCCATCAGAAACAACAATAAAACGTTGGTTTGCTGACTTCAAACGTGGTCGTAGAGACACCGATGATGCAGAACGCAGTGGACGTCCAAATGAGGCGGTAACACCAGAAAACATCAAAAAAATCCATAAAATCGTTTTTGAATGATCGAAAAGTGAAGTTGCGTGAGTTAGCTGACATCGTAAAGATATCAAAAGAACGTGTTGGCTTTATATTGCATGAGCATTTGACTATGAGAAAGCTCTGTTCAAAGTGGGTGCCGCATTTGCTCACTGTTGATCAAAAACAAGAACGTGTTGATGATTCTGAGCAGTGTTTGGCCATGTTTAAACGTAACAAACCGGAATTTTTACGTCGATATGTGACAATGGATGAAACATGGATCCATCACTTCACTCCGGAATCAAAACGATCGTCATCTGAGTGGACAGCAACTGGTGAACCTCGTCCAAAGCGCCCGAAAGCACAACAATCGGCTGGAAAGGTTATGGCCTCGGTATTTTGGGATGTGCGTGGTGTAATATTCATCGACTATCTTGAGAAAGGAAATACCATCAACAGTGAATATTATATAGCGTTATTGGAGCGTTTGAAGGCCGAAACTGCTAAGAAACGACCGCATATGGCAAAGAAAAAAATTTTGTTTCATCAAGACAACGCACCGTGTCACAAGTCAATCAAAAACAATGGCAAAACTACATGAATTGAACTTCGAATTGCTCCCACATCCACCGTATTCGCCAGATTTGGCTCCCAGCGACTACTGGCTGTTCGCAGACCTGAAAAAAATGCTCGCCGGTAAGAAATTTCGCACGAATGAAGAGGTTATCGCTGAAACTGAGGCCTATTTTGAGGCAAAGATAAATCGTTCTACAAAAGTGGTATTGAAAAGTTAGAGCGGCGCTGGAATGATTGCGTTGCTCTTGATGGAGATTACGTTGATGAATAAAGCTAATTTTGAACCAAAAAAACCGTGTTTTCTTTGTTAGGCCCGGGACTTTTCAGCCCATGTGTTATATATATATATATATATATATATATATATATATATATATATATATATATATATATATAATATATCTCAAATTTATAGACAACTTTTTCAAATAAGTAACAAGAAATATAAATTATTTTTATTCGAATTAAAATAAATTCAACGAGTTTTTCTTAACATGAATATTTTTTAATCGATTCTATCTTTGAATATAGCCATTTCGAATTTTAATTAAAAAATATCATTACATTAAATATTATTAGCATCCTGTATAATTGCATCGACATAAAGTGAAAAATACTTTGTTTTGCTCATATTTCATTACCTTAATGTGTCGTTGAAACAAATTTAATTTTATATTTCCACGTACCTACTATAAATATGTAAATTAGTAGTAAAGTTACTGTTGTTCCTTAACATCATTTTAACAGAATGTCTTTTAAGTTCATAAAAATTTGGCTGATAATAAGTACCGTCTCTGGTATATTACCACCGGTGTATTATAAAAATAGATTATTAAAAGTAGTTTATACAATATTTATAGCACTTAGCACCATTGGACCTGTTATTAATACAATATATTATATTATATAATTATTTACAACTTTTGAGCACCATCTTAGTAATTAAACGTTTATATATTGCAACGAATATTTGTCTCTGTATTGTTAATGTAGTCATATCTATCAAGCTTTTTTCCAACAAAACTAAAATTTTTTTTTTATTAACCACATCTGACTCTTTGTCAGATGATAATATAGATAAAAGAAATTCAAGAAAAATTATTCTGGCGTTGTTTTTCTCCTCACTAGCAAGATTTATTTACGGAAGTTATTTTATATGTCAAAAATTAGAAAATTTAATACTCTATATTGGTTATACTTATTGCCTGTACAGACTAGAATTAACGATTTTAACAACTTGTTTAATAATTTCTGAGATAAAAAACCAAATTGAAAGTCTCAACCAAAGAATTAGATCACCAAGGAATGTAATAGCTGTTATTGAAGATAAATGTTTACAAAATAATTTATTCAAACTAATTGAAGACACTAACGCTTTATTTGGATTCATATTTTTAATATTTATCTTCATATTTGTAATGGGTATTATTGGTACTTCGTTATGTACAATATTTTTACACCAACAATTATTGCTCGTCTCCGTTTCTGTTGGAGATTTAATATTTTTTTCCGCTTTTATCGTAAGTATTGTTGTTATTGTTCCATTTCAAATTTTCTAAGGATTATTAATTTAGTTTTAATTAACGTGAAATATTAGGGAATAAGCTAAAAATTAACTTTTACTTTTTTAGAACAAACGACGTTATTAAAATAGCTAGGTATGTGTTAGACAATAGAAATTTAACTATAGAATTATAGGGTAAAGAAAAAAAAATTAATGTAATATTAATTTTCATTTTCAAATTCTGTTTACTGGACTCTTGCTCTACTGAAAATTTCTAGTGGGAGAATTATATAGTAAATATGTATATCTATAATACATATAAAATGCAACAACTCTCTGCCTGTCTGTCGTTTGTCCGTTAGCGCGCTTATCACTGGACAACCACTTATCCGATTTATGTGCTTTTTTTAAACATACATATGTTCTCTGGCCAGGTTATAGGCTATATTTTATTACGTTCGGTAACATAAGAAATAAGCAGTGACGATAATAGTGAATCAAGTCGGAAAAAGGTTTGCCGCTAGCGCGTTCTCTTGCAATACACTGCCTAAACCAATAAATATGGAACAATATCATGTAGCAA
>CM032452.1:43443854-43493854 GCA_019049505.1 Pachyrhynchus sulphureomaculatus
CCCAAACATGGGAGCAGTATTCCATAGTTGGTCGAATTTGTAAAGAATTAACAGTTGTTGTGGAGTGTAAAGCTTTCTGGTTCGAAGTAATATTCCCAACTTTTGAGAAGCTCTCCTTGCTATGCCTGCAACATGTACCTGCCAGGACATATTTGCTCCCAAATTAACGCCCAACAAATTGAGTGACTATGCTAGAGGAATGGAGTGCCCCGACATAACTATGTCGGGTTCAGCAACGTTAACTTTTTTAGAAAAAACTGCCGCCTGAGTTTTTTGTAGTGTTAAATTCCACTTGGTTACTGTCACCCCAAGATAAAATTTCTTCCAGGTCTTTGTTAAGTTGAATGACTTCCTGCTGTCTGCGGATATTCGTCTGAGTAGCCGATGGGCGAGCGTTCAAAGTGAATGAGGAGATAAGCGTACTGTCATCTGCAAAGCTGTAGATTGGATTCTCGGTCTTTTCCAGCAGATTGTTAATGTAAATGAGAAAAAGAGTAGGAGATACTGAGGAAACATTAGCCCATGACTTTCGATATTATTGAAAGCCCAGTGCGATTGGTCGGTAGTTATTTGGCAAGATCTTCTTGCCTTTTTTAGGTATCGGCTGAACTGTGGCACATTTGGCACCAGCAGGAAGGAAATATTCCCTTTCTGTAGGATAGGTTGAAAAGTCTACAGAAAACTGGTGTTAGTTCCCTCGCACAGTTTTTGAGAACTATGACAGGTATTCCGTCAGCGCCAGAAGCTTTTTTGGTGTCTGGCTTCATTAAAATACGCTTTATGATACGCTGTCTGAAGACAATATCTGGCATCCTTGACTGCACTATAGGTACAGTAGGTGGTGTGTTTCCTTGGAAATCGACAGTAGAATGTGAAGCAAAGAGTTCATGCTAAGGAGAACAGCGAACTACATCTACATTTCTGCGGAACATGGAATTCTTAACCAAAAACGTTCAGGAAGGCCTCGAAAAACGACTCTCTCTGAAGACAGAGCTATAACAATGTCCAGCAGACGTAATCGCCTCCTAACCGCACCAGAAATCACGGCTAAAGTAAACCTGGAGCGGCCCATCCCTATCAGCGTGACAGCCTTGAAGACACAGGCAACAGTCCCGTGGACTACACGGGAAAGTTGCAGTGACATAAGAACAGTGGAATTCCGTTCTTTGGAGCGACGAATCTAAATTCGAAATTTTCGGTTCAAATCGACGAGTGTACGTGCTGCGGTGGAAGCCTGCCAGTTGCCTACAGTAAAACATGGTGAACCATCGGATTGCTATGGGACCATTTGGACAAGGGTGTTCGAAAACTTAATCCAACATCAGAAAATCACTTGTGGGAACTTTTACAAGCAGAATGGGTTAAAATAACCGAAGAAACTGAAGAAACTACTGGACAGAATGCCGAAACTCTGTAAAGCGGTAATTAAAAGTAAAAGATAGATGAGAAAAATCCTGGAAAATCATGATTTTCTAGTCTGTAAATAATGTGAAAATAAATAATATTTCATTAAAATTTAAAAAAATATATAATTTGGGTTTTTGTTGTCTTGGGACTGAAATAACTAGGTGGGCAAATACTTTCTGACGGTAGTATAGATATATATATATATATATATATATATATATATATATATATATATATATATATATATATATATATGTATGTATATGTATATATAATATAACATTACATATAGGTATATGAGTGAAGATAAGGGAAACCCAAGAATAAATGTATCGGAATTAATTAAAATGTATTATTTTTCAAGGAATTTAACTAAATGCTGTATTTTATTACCTACATAATTTTATTTCAGTTGACAAAGACCTTGGTACACATAATGATATCAATAAAATATTGACTAACATCTATTATTATACATAAGAGAGAGGGAGAGAGACAGAAAGAAAATAATGCATGAAAATAAAATGTATATTCATATTTTAAAAATAATGAATTACAGAGTAGCTTAAACGAAAAATATTGATTGAATATATTTACGTGGATAAATTACGATTTACAAATATTTTTGATATTTGATTGTTGAAAAAAAAGTAACACACCGTTATTTGCAGGGGTTGTCAATTCAAGGGTCTCTAATCGATGGCTATCCAACACTCCTTTAAAGTTCAGTCAGTTCTAAGTCATATACCGTTGACTTTTATTTCCTCTAGTTTTTACTACTTGACCGTGGCAGGCCAGTGCTCAACGGCCTGCCCGTACATAATTTTTAGGCCAGGTAAAATAAAAATAAAGACTACAGGGTTAATACAAAGAATTGGGAGAAATTAAGTTCAGTTTTATAAAAATTCCGAAAGAGTTAACACACTCAGGTGGTACTCTGGATAATTACTTACGAATCTTTAACGAGCCGGATATCCGGAACTGTCTCCTGTATGTGTTTCAGAAAACACTTAGGGTCTGATGCAAAACAAATTATAAAAAATGTCTGGCAACTGGTAATGAAAAGGGACTGTAATAGTGTAAGTACTATGAAACAACCTAGTGCCTTGACAAAAGTACCTATATCCAAGGTGGGCGATATTGTTAAAAAGTCATATTTGGAGAGCAAAGTTCGACAAGATGTGGGTAAAACAACGTCTTTGAATAAATGTGAAGAAAAGTGCTCATATCTTCAAAAAAAAAAACAATGTCCTGACAATAGATTTTTTAAAATCACGTTTATGGTAAATACAGATAAAATCAATATATTGTGTTGCAGAACTATTCTTTACAACGCCCTGCTGAAGATGAGTTTTAATTATTAGTTAATAAACGTAAGAAAAGCTATATTAGTATCCTAAAAAAGATTATAGTTTACAATATATCAAAATATATAGAGCCGAAAACCGATCAATAATAATTTACCTAGACCAATCTTGGTACGACACCCACGATACTACAGGGTGGCCCAAAATTACCGAAGGGGTTTGAATTCTTTATAACTTTTTTTATTATAATTTTGTTTTTTATTTCTTTTCAGTATTTTGTAAAGAAGACTTGGGGAATTTAAAATGGAACAGTACACAATTGAACAACGTGCCCAAATCGTTGAACTTTATTTCTCAAATCAACGGTCCATTGTTTTGACTCAGCGTGCATATCGTCGTTATTTTAATGTGCGGGTTGGACCCTCAGAGTCAACAATAAACCGTCTGGTTGCAAATTTTCGACAACAAGGGGCAGTAAGGAACCTTCCTGGTGCCGGCAGACGACGAACGGTGCACCGGATGACAATATTGAACGGGTACAGGAGAGTATTCGGGAAGATGGAGAAACATCAACCAGGAGACGTTCGACACAACTTGGCCTCTCACGAGGGTCGCTGCAGAGAATTTTGCATACAATAAGAATGTTTCCATACAAAATTCAGCTTGTCAAAGAATTGAAACCGACAGATTACCAGCAACGACTTGATTATGCAATTTATTTCCGGCAAAAAGCAGAAGAAAATCATGATTTTATTTATAATTTAATTATGAGCGACGAAGCCCATTTCCAATTAAATGGGTTCGTTAATAGGCAAAACTGCAAGATATGGGCTACGGAAAATCCAAGAGTAGTTCAACAGCGACAATTACACCCACTTAAGTGTACTGTTTGGTGCGGTGTTTCGTCGGAAAGGATAATTGGCCCATATTTTTTTGAAAATGAACCCGGTGTCGCCGTTTCCATCACTGGTGTTCGATATCGGACAATGTTGGAAAATTTTTTAAGGCCAGCCGTGGAAAACCATCCGCAAGTACGGTTCCAACAGGATGGAGCCACAACGCACACTGCGAGGGACACAATGGCTCTTTTACTCGACATCTTTGGTGAACGAATTATTTCGCTTACAAGCGATTTTAATTGGCCTCCGCGTTCACCGGATTTAACCGCTCCAGACTTTTTCCTTTGGGGTTATTTGGAAGGAAAAGTCTATATTAATAAGCCAGAACCATCTAGCAATTAAAAAACAATATACGCGACGAAATCAACAACATAACACCAGAAGTTTTGCGAAAGGTTATGGAAAATGTTTTGGAAAGAGCACGAATATGCGAAGCAGAAAATGGCCACCACTTGCGAGATATAATTTTTCATAATTAAATAAAAAATATTCTCCATTAATATACTGTATTTAAAAAAAAAAAAAATTATAATTATGTCTTAATTAAAAAGTTATAATGAACTCAAACCCCTTCGGTAATTTTGGGCCACCCGGTATAAAAAAAGATGGAGTGCTTCAAGTGACAAATGTAAGGTTAACGCTTTTTCAAACAAAGGCAGAAGGATCAGGGTAATACACGCTGGTTGGGAGAACTGATGGATTCGGAATTGTTTACTTTCGGCGATTAAAAAGGTTCGAATTTAGATTATCATCAGGATACTACCGACTGGCTCCCTAAAAGCTGGTTTAAAGACTGTCTATTAAAAATTATTCCAGAAAACAGTATTATCTTCTTTGGTAATGCTAGTTATGATAGTTGACAAATAACGAAAGCCCGGCCGATACAAAATATAACATACATAAAATTTGTGGTCGTTTCTAAACATCAATTATTTCTCGAAGGAAAACAAATAGGACGTGTAGAAAAGTACAAATATTTAGGCACTTATATCACATCTAACACAGATCAAGACACTGAAATTAAGAACAGAATATATTTTGCCAGAAAATCATTTTTAAAATTCCGGACAATGTTCTGCAACAGAAACTTATCTCTCGCTCTAAGATTACGTTTCCTGAAATGTTATGTGGTCTCAACTTTTGTATGTAGTTAAGACATGGACATTAGAGCAATACCCTACTCAGAAGCTAGAAGCATTTGAAATGTGGCTCTATCGAAGGATATTAAAAATCGCATGGACAGCCAGAATCATTAATGAGGAAGTTCTACGAAGGATAGGCTAAGGCAGAAAACTCTTGATAATCATAAAAGTACGAAAAATATCTGACTTAGGTTATGTAATCAGTAACGACAAATATTTACTATTGCAAATTTAATTCATGGAAGAAAGAGTCTTGGCTGAGAAACATGAGAGAATGGACCAGCATGAATATAGGGGAGTTGTTTCATGTTACGAGGGACAGTGAAACATTTAGAAAAGTGGTCGCCAACCTTCATTAGGAGAAGGTCTGGGAAGAAGAAGAAGATATTGTCTCAAACAAAGCATAAAGAAATTAAATTTTACTGCATTTCATGTGTTAAAATTAATATGTTTTAAGTGATGTTATGTTGGGAATGTGAAATCTTTGACACTAGTCACTATATATCACTACTACACCAAACAGTTTATTTTTTGCACCCGACGCGCGTTTCGTTAACCATGTTAGCTTCATGTGGAGCGATGATTGAGTCAATCATCGCTCCTGATGAAGTTAACATAGTTAGCGAAACGCGCGTCGAGTCTAAAAATAAAGTGTGCAGTAGTGATATATATTGAGTAGTTTTAAGTGATGGTTCAACAAAATTGGATTTTTGGCAGTGTTCTTCTAGAACTTGTATAATTAATTTGTTGGTGTTACGATAGAATTAAGGTAAAAATTTTTATATTTTTTTTTATTAAATTTGTTTTTTTTTTTGTTTCTAGAATAATTGGAAGTTATGTTATAATAAATTTTAGTGCATTATTTTCTCCTATGACTTGTTTTACTCCGATTATAGTTTTGTAATAGTAGTTATTCTTACAATAAGAAACCATTCCGGGATATATGGGTTAAAATTTTTAGTAAGTGATCATCTTTGGATAAAAATTTTTACAAGATAAAAATATTAAAGATTTTTATACTCATATCACATTCATTCATCACATCTTTAGGTTTGATTTTTTTCTTTATTATTGAGATCTGTTAATTAAGATGAATTTTCTGCAATCGATCTTGCTACAAGGAGCATATATATATATATATATATATATATATATATATATATATATATATATATATACAACCGGTAATAATGGTAAGATACAAGGGATGCGTTTCAAATTCGTTGTATCTTACTGTTATTTTATGTAAGTACCGGCATAAGTACTAGAAATATAATATATATATATATATATATATATATATATATATATATATATATATATATATATATATATATATATATATATATATATATAAATTAGCCGTGCCCGCGGCTCCGCCCGCGTGGGCTTGATTCACTACTATCGTCACTGCTTATTCGTTATGTAACCTAACGTAATTATTTCTTCTTATCTCCCATTTTCTCTGCATAATTTTCATTATCTAGGCTTATCTCTGCTCATCCCCCATTATTTTCTTTATCTCCCATTATTTCTCCCATTATCTCACCTTATCTCCCATTATCTCACCTTATCTCCCATTATCTAGGCTTATCTCGACTTATCTCGCAATATTTCTCTTTATCTCCCATTATTTTCTCCTTATCTCTCATTATCTCACCATAACTCCCATTATCTAGACTTATCTATGATTATCTCCCATTATTTCTCCTTATCTCTCATTATTTATAATTATCTACCATTATCTCACCTTATCTCCCATTATCTAGGCCTATATCGAATTATATAGAACATACGTATAAATTTATAAAAACACGTAAATCGGATAAGTGGTTCTCAAGTGATAAGCGCACTAACAGACAGACAGGCAGACAGAGAGACGTTGCATTTTATATATATTATATTCTTTGCAATATGTTGTTCCATATTTAATGGTTTAGGTAGTGTATTGCAAGAGAACGCGCTAATGGTAACCTTTTTTTCGACTTGATTCACTATTATCGTCACTGCATATTCTTTATGTTTACCTAACGCAATAAAATATATCCTATAACCTGGCCAGAGAACATATGTATGTTTTAAAAAAAGCACGTAACGCACTAACGGACAGATAGACAGAGAGACGTTGCATTTTATATATATTATAGATAGATAACCTGGCCAGAGAACATATGTGTATTTAACATAAATCGGATAAGTGGTTCTCCAGTGATAAGCTCAGTAACGGATAGACAGACAGACAGAGAGACGCTGCATTTCATATATTATAGATATAGATTATTATTATTATATAACCTGGCCAAAGAATATATGTATAAATTTAAAAAAAGACACGTAGATCGGATAAGTGGTTCTCGCGTGATAAACGCACTAATGGACAGACAGACAGACAGAGAAACATTGCATTTTAGATATATTATAGATTATAGATATTTTCTGCTACATAAAATTGTTCCATATTTAATGAATTAGGTTGTGTATTGCAAGAGAACGCGCTAGCGGCAAACTTTTTTCCTACTTCATTCACTATTATCGTCACTGTTCATTCCTTATCATATCTATCGTAATAAAATATAGCCTATAACCTGGCCAGAGAATATATGTATGTTTTAAAAAAAAAGTACCTAAATCGGATAAGTGGTTCTCCAGTGATAAGCGCACTAACGGATAGACAGACAGACAGAGATACGTTGCATTTTATATATATATTATAGATGTAATAAAATATATATCTATAACCTGGTCAGAGAACATATGTATGAATTTAAAAAATCACGTAAATCGGATAAGTGGTTCTCTAAGGATAAGCGCACTAACGGACAGACAGACAGGCAGAGAGACGTTGCATTTTATATATATTATAGATATAGATTATTATTATTATTATATAACCTGGCCAAAGAATATATGTTTGAATTTAAAAAAGACACGTAAATCGGATAAGTGGTTCTCGCGTGATAAACGCACTAATGGACAGACAGACAGACAGAGAGACATTGCATTTTTTATATATGTTATAGATTATAGATATTCTCTGCTATATAATATTGTTCCATATTTAATGGTTTAAGCTATGTATTGCAAGGGAACGCGCTAGCGGCAAACTTTTTCCGACTTCATTCACTATTATCGTCATGCTCATTTTTAAGCTACCTATCGTAATAAAATATAGTCTACAACCTGACCAGAGAACATGTATGTTTAAAAAAAAAAACGTACGTAAATCGGATAAGTGGTTCTCCAGTGATAAGCGCCTAACGGACAGACATACAGACAGAGAGACGTTGCATTATATATATATATATATATATATATATGTATAGTATATATATATATATATATATATATATATATATATATATATATATGTATATATATATATATATATATATATTATATATATATATATATATATATATATATATATATATATATATATATATATATATATATATATATATATATATATATATATATATATATATATATATATATATCATAAAACTATTATGCACTAGGCTATAAAAACAAGTTAGTTTCAAATCAATTTATTGAAATAAAGTACATTAACTCCAAGCTAAATTACCATAAATAGTATTACATATTTTAAAAAACATTTAACATATTAGTAGGTATATACAAGGCCTTTTTTAAATTGAAGCATTTTTTAGACGTATTACTCATTAAATAATCACCTATATGAAATACATAGATGATACCCGAGTCACATTAAAAGATTAGCCGCATATGTTAGTGCTGACATTGAATAAGGTCATAGTCCTCCAATAGGCACACTTCGCTTTAGTGTATGTTTCATCATCTGTAGATTGAGACAACACAAGTAATACTGAGGCGTTTGAAGATCCAGAGAAATACCAAATAAGAATTAGAAATACACAATATGAACAATATTTTGCAGCGATTCAAGAACAACGTGGAAGAAAACATTGAAGAACAAATAGAACGCTATTCTAATGAGTATACAGAAAGTTACATAGAAAGTGCTGGCACATAAAAAGTATCAAGCAAAAAATGTTTGGATTACTGATAAATTTCTTAGTGTACAAGGATATCACTAAAACGCACAAAAATGCAAAGATGTAAGAATGAAATCAAGACGCTGAGAAAATTCATGAAACATACGTTTCCTACTTTCATGAGAAATAAAAAAAAAACAGATAATGAAAAGAATTAAGAAAACTGATACTTAAAAAAAAAACGAAAATAACCAGTTCTGACAAAATCTGAAAACTTTTGTAAACCTGAGAAGAGTATATATAAATTCTATTTAAAAACATGCCAACTATATATATATATATATATATATATATATATATATATATATATATATATATATATATATATATATATATAACAAGATGAGGCACTCAGATCACCCATTCTATATTTAAACGCAGTGTAAGTACTTTAAAAGCACGTGGTATAATAAAGCACCCGATCATGCCGATACAGATTCTACTATATAACCCAGGCAATACCCACTGACTGCCTAAAGTCTAACTTTTTTACAGTCTCAAAAAATATTAATGTAAAAACATGTGAAAAACGTCTATTTATCAGCCTGAGGAGAACCATATTAAAAGCTTTCTCTAAAATAAAACAAAATAGAATACATGAAGAAAGCGAAGATCTGAATTAGAATCAAACAAAACTGATATAACTAACGCAGTCTGACAGATATTTATTGTCACCTCTTTATTTCATAATTATGTCGAGAAGATTTTTCAGCTGGCGTTAGAAAATGAAATAAACGTAATAAAAATTAATAGTATCAAAGGCTACGACAAAAGAATTTTTTATTTTTTTTCTTTTTGCCTTGTTTTTATTTCCTTCCTCTGTATTTCTATATCCTAACACCAGCAAAAGTGACTGGCATCACGTGTGTTGTGTCTTAAACGGGACCAATAGTCGATAATTCAATTACCTAAAGTAGGTCAAGGTACAATAATGTAAAAACAAACATTGTATTGTACTCACATGTTCGCATGAAAACTAATTAATACACTGGAATAATATCAAAAGGCCATATTTGTTGTTCAAATTGTCTATACGCTACATCTGGTGAAGTGACTTTATTTACTAAATAGTATAGTTTTTTAAAATAAATACCCCAACTAAGAAAATATTTTGTATATTTACTGTTTAGACCATAACAGTATTTTTATAATAGTAGTAAATTATATAATAAAATATTTTTTAATTAAAAGTATTTTTCAAAATTAAAGGGTGCTAGGAGAATATTAGCCCCAAACCATAAATTTTTGCAGACAGCATATTGTTACTAAAAGAAAACATCATACTGGAAAAAATTTAAAACACCATGTGGCATAAATAAATGATGAATTTTTATTTTTGCCTAATAAAGAGAATTTTCCAAAAGTAAAGTAAAGAATTTACCTGGTGTCGTTATGAATTTATCTCAGGAAATGGTAATTATAAACACGGCAGTGTATCTTGAGTGTATTTGTATTTCATTTTATTATTTCTTTTTTGGAAATAGCGGTGGGGATGTTATATGATTTTCTAAATACCAGTAGCTCTATTTTGGGGGGCTATACGAAAAATAGTATGTGAGAAAACTTTTAGGCCGTGAAATCTCTATTTTATTATTTATACATATTCTATGTATTAGTATTCTATTATCCTATATCTTAATCTATTTATTTTATAATATGAATACGTGAAATTGACATATATTTTCAAACTACAATTGATTATAATATTTCAATAGTGTATCTGAGAGCAACATAGACGAGGTGCAGATAAGATTTTCATTTATAAGATTAATATAATATATTATATAATGATAGGTTTGTGATCAGCGTTTTTAAATTTCCAAAGAAGCAATGTTACTCTGGAAGAATGAGGTAACACCACTCCTTGAATCGGGAATATATTTGTAAATCGTTCAAACAATAGCTATGTTTATATTTAACATCTGCACATCTAAAATTCAATATATATTTATAGTTCTCACACAAGTGAAATATTTAAATTGGACTTGGATACAAAAATAACTTCTTACCACAAAGTATCATCTTTAAGCATAAGATATAAAACTAACATAGTGGTTAATTTGACTTAAAAATCGTGAAGACTAGTGTAGAGGAGAAGGGACCAAAATGAAGAGGTTAATTTAGTTCACGAGAAACTTATTGGCGGAGAGTAACTATGTGGCATTGTTAGCAAGTACAATATTTAAATAATATTCTTTATTTAAGATAAGTTATAACAGAACTCATTAACAGTCAATAATGATAACTTATACATAATATAATGCAGTAATACTAATAATAATATTTATGCTGTATCCTAAGTTGAACACTTTCATTTTGATAACATATTAAAAAGTGCGGTTTTAAATTTTGTTAGGATAACTTCAGAAAAAAAGAAATATTTGCTAATACTTATAACTGTAAACAATTTTTAAAAGTATTTAAAAAATATTTTAGAAATGTTTTACAATAAATAAGATTTAAATTATTCGAAAGAGAATGCTAAATACTGAACTCCTATATTTAGGACAATATAGCATGATTTTACAAAATGAAACTTCTACAGGCTGTTCGTTGTTATAAACTGCATAATTGATATTTACTTCAATACGTCTTATAAACTAAGTAAATTAAACCACATAGTATCCTAATTTAATAATTTTATGGTTAGTAAGCTCATATTGTATTCGCCCTTTCCAGGTTGCCCGTCTTTCCGTATATCCTAACGATTTAATAAATAGATGCTGATATCACCTGATATGCAGCTATTAAATAATTACACACAGTCGTAAAAATAAAAATAAGCAAAGAATGATCGACTGAAAAAAATCCCGCAGCACTTATTTTCTTCGTTTTCGTTTCATATGCATGATTGGCAATTATTTGTAACTCTTTGTAGATTTCTTCCTATCCTCGATGAAATCTAATTCTTTCCATAGTATCATGACAAATATTTACTGTTTTGTTGATTTCTCTTGATAATCCTTCGCCTATTATCACCAAAGTTAATAAATTAGCCTAAAAAAATATCTTTAATAAAATTTATTACCCATTTAATAATGTGTAACATATCCAGTTAAAAAACTGGCCAAGTGCAAGTCGGACTTGCGCAATTAGTGTTCCTTATGGTGATTGGTTTCAATGTAAAAAAAAATTTTTACGGAGATACAAAATGATCATTGACTTCACAAAACACACCTTAAATGAGTTTATAACAAAGTTTGTTTCCGATCTTTGTTGAAAACTGATGACCTTGAAAAAAATGTTTTTTTATATACCAGACTAGCCGTACCCGCGGCTTCGCTCGCGTGGACTTGATTCACTATTATCGCCACTGCTTATTCCTTATGTTATCTAACATAATAAAATATATCCTATAACTAGGTCAGAGAACATATGTATTTTATAAAAAACACGTAACCTGGCCAGAGAACATATGTATAAATCTAAAAAAAACACGTAAATCGGATAAGTGGTTCTCAAGTGATAAACGCACTAAAGGATAGACAGACAAACAGACAGAGAGACGTTGCATTTTTTATATATTATAGATTATAGATACTTTTGTTCTTCTTTCTCACATTTGGTCAATATTGTTCTATGTTTCACTGACGGGCTGAAGCCATGTCAGCACAAACTCTATTACCATTGTGTATTAAGGAATGAACTGACAATATTACATGTTTTCAAAATCACTAACTTTTGAATGTTTTTGTGTATGTTTGTGTTGAGTCCTAATTGTACTAAGTCTGGTGTGAATGTTATTTGTGTAAGGCCTCTCGCTGATATGATGAGGGGGACAATGATGACCTTTTCTGGTTTCCATAGCCTTTTTTACGTGGCTTGGTTTGGCTCTGGTGGTTGTGCTTGTCCCGCATCTATGTCGGTTGGTGTCGGATAAGTGGTTTCTGAGTGATAAGCGCACTAACGAACAGACAGACAGAGAGACGTTGCATTTTATGTATATTATATTCTTTGCTACATAATATTGTTCCATATTTAATAGTTTAGGCAGTATATTGCAAGAGAGCGCGCTAGCGGCAAACTTTTTTCCGACTTGATTCACTATTATCGTCAATGCTTATTCCTTATGTTACCTAACGTAACAAAATAAAGCCTATAACCTGGCCAGAGAACATATGTATATTTAAAAAAAGAGCACGTAAATCGGATAAGTGGTTGTACTGTGATAAGCGCACTAACGGACGAACAGACAGAGAGACAGATAGACTGGCAGAGAGACAGACAGACAGGCAGAGAGACGTTGCATTTTATATATATTATAGATATGCATATTTATTATACAATTCTCTCACTAGAAATTTTCAATAGAGCAAAAGTCCAGTAAACAGAATTTGAAAATTAATCAGCACTAAAAATTTTACGAAACATACATTAATTTTTTTTTTACTCTGTAATTCTATAGTTAAATTTCTATTGAGTAACACATACCTAGTTATTTCAATAACTTATCGTTTGTTCTAAAAAAGTAAAAGTTAATCTTTAGCTCATTCCCTAATATTTCACATTAATTAAAACTAAATTAATTCATTGCTCTAAATTCACACTTTATCCTTAGAAAATTTGAAATGGAATAATAATTATAAAAACAACAATACTTACGATAAAGGCGGAAAAAAATATTAAATCTCCAACAGAAAAGGAGACGAGCAATAATCGTTCGTGTAAAAATATTGTACATAACGAAGTACCAATAATACTTATTATAAATAGAAAGATAAATATTAAAAATATGAATCCAAATAAAACGTTAACGTCTTCAATGAGTTTGAATAAATTATTAAATCTTTAAAAACAGCTATTACATTCCTTGGGGATCTAATTCTTTGGTTGGGACTTTCAATTTGATTTTTTATTTCAGAAATTATTAAACAAGTTGTTAAAATCGTTAATTCCAATCTGTACAGGAAATAGGTACAACCAATATAGAGTATTAAATTTTTAAATTTTTGACATATAAGATGACTTCCATAAATAAATCTTGCTAGTGAGGAGAAACACAACCCCAGAATAATTTTTCTTGAATTAGTTTTATCTATATTATCATTTGACAAAGAGTCAGATGTGATTAATAAAAAAATAACTTTAGTTCTGTTGGAAAATAGCTTGATAGATATGACGACATTAACAATACAGAGACAAATATTCGTAACAATATATATATATACATTTAATTACTAAGACGATGCTCAAGAGTTGTAAATAATTAGCTAGACAATATATTATATTAATAACAGGTCCAATGGTGCTAAATGCTATTAACATTGTATAGAATATTTTTAATAATTTATTTTTATAATACACCGGTGGTAATATACCAAAGACGGTATCTATTATCAGGCAAATTTTAATAAATTTCAAAGACATTCTGGTAAAATGTTGTTAAGGAGCAACAGTAACTTTACTACTAATTTACATATTTATAGTAGGTACGTGGACAACGACATTAAGGTAATGAAATATGAGGATAGTATTTTCTACTTTTATGTCGATGTCTATAAATATGTCTATATATATTGATATATATATATATATATATATATATATATATATATATATATAATATATATATATATATATATATATATATATATATATATATATATATATATATATATATATATATATATATATATTTATATATATATATATATATATATATATATATATATATATATATATATATTTAAATATATATATATATATATATATATATATATATATATATATATATATATATATATATATATATATATATATATATATATATAATATATATATATATATATATATATATATATATATATATATATATATATATATATATATATGTTTTGACGAACGTTCTCACGGATGTGAAATGTAGTAATGGTTTTTCGGGTATCCCGTGTTAGCTTAAAGTCCCTTGTTGGATGGTTTAGCTGACGTTTCGATGGAATCTCATCCATCTTTTTCTTGTCAGTTTTGATGTTGTATCCCTTTTCACACAAGTACCAGTTACCGAAGCACTGTCTATTATAGAGACAAAATACAACCTGCCCGAATACGTCATCAGTCTATCAAAACACTGCCTCGCTAATACATACTTCGTCTATTCAGGCCAAAGATACAAGCAAATAGAAGGTGCACCGATGGGCTCTCCATTGTCACCAGTACTAGCTAATCTATACATGGAGCATTTCGAAACACTAGCTCTAGAAACTGCTCCACATAAATCGAAAACATGGCTACGATACGTAGATGACACATTTGTGGTATGGCAACATGGTGAAGACAACCTAAATAAGTTCCTGGAACACCTTAACAATATACATAGTAGTAGCAAAACAACTACCATTCCTAGATGTCTTGCTTCAAAGAAAATCAGATGGTTCTTTGTCTCACTCAGTATATAGAAAACCGACACCAACAACAGATACTTAAATGACAGCTCACATCATCACCCAGCCCAACTCTTCTCCGTTGCCAAATCCTTAGCTCACCGATCAGAAACCCTAACAGACAAGGACGATTTGCAACAAGAAACCAACCTCCTTCGAAACGTTTTACTTTCAAATGGATACAGTCAAAACACGATCCGGCGGGCCCTAAATAAACAACACAAACCGGAAAGAAAGACATATACTACAAAAGCGTTTCTCCCATATATAAAAGGCATCACAGACAAAATAGGAAGACTTCTAGGAAAACACCAAATTGAGACCATTTACACAACGAATTAAAAAATTAAAGATATTTATATATACACCAAAAGACATTATAGCCTTAGAAGACCAAGCTGTATTTGAAATTCCGTGTCAGGACTGCGGTCTTTCATACATAGGCCCTCCTGAAGAAGTTCTGCTAGTATCCCATCGGTATCTGCAGCCTTACTGCGCTTTGTTTCTCTTATGGCTCTTTCTATCTCTTAATTTGTAATATCTGGCATATCCTCTGAGTTCACATTGGTCACTATTCTTGACAAATTCTCCACTGATCTTTGTGGTGGGCTTCTTTTTGAGCTTTATAGATCTTTATAGTACTCTTCAGTCCTTGTTACTATCTTTGTTGTTTTTCGTTCTTCTACATGTTGGTTTCTTAGCATCACTATCTTCTTTTTGCCTGTTTGTAATCTCACTTTTTTAAGGGAACCACTTCTCTCTACAATACTTTCAATTCTTTTTTCCTGATGTTTTCTAAGATTTGCCTTGATCTGCCTTCGCACTTTTCTATTGAGTTGCTTGAATTCTGTTGTGTTCCTTTTGTTTTCATTTAATAATCTCCTTCTCTCTTTTAGCATTTCACATGATATTTCACCAATTTTGGTTTTCTTTCCTTTTGGTCGTGTAGCAACTTTGAGGCTGGCCTCTAATAGTTCTGTTGTTATTGTCATGTTCAGTTCTCCAAGCCCAGGACACTGGCTTCTCTTAAATTTTCCACGTATTGCTTCTTATTATTTTAATTTTAGTACGAACCATACGATGGTCACTTCTAGTTGTTATTGAATTTATAACTGTAACATTCTGAACAATGTCTTTTTCTCTGGTCAAGATATAATCTATTCCATTTTTTGTAGCTCCGTCTGGAGACTCCCACGTCTACTTTCTTTGAGGTTTTTTGCTAAAGAAGAAGTTCCTACCGTACAGTTGGTTCAACTCCATATAGTTAATGAGTATGTTAACTCACTCATTTCGTGTTCCTTATCAGAAATTTCCGACTTTAGTTTCTGATTCCTCTATTTTTCTTCCGAGTCTGGCATTCCAGTCCCCCATAAGTAATATGTAGGTACTTTTAAAGTGATTTAATACCATGGTTATTTGATCATAAAACACATCTCTTTATTTGTATTCGTTGTTGTTGGGGCATAGACCTGTATTATTTTTAAACTTGTGTTCTTATTTTGATTCATAACAATGAGTGCAACTCTCTCCGATATTCCTATGTATTGCTATATTTTCTCTACATGTCTACAATAAGAAAGCCTACGCCGTCTAGGTCTCATTTTCTCTGCCCTTATAATATAGAACATTTCCCGATTCGAGTTTAAAGCACCCTTCGCCTCTCCTTTTCACTTTCGAGAGTCCCAAAATGTCCTAATTCATATGTTTTAGCTCTTTCTCAAGTTCTTCTTTATTAAGTGATCTTACATTGTATGTTGCGATATCCATTTTCATTGCGTGTTGTCGTTTTTGGCAGTCTGTTTTAGCCCAGTGATTCCTAGCACCTTCTGCTTTTCGTTCATTTCTTCCATTGCCTTGGAAGGTGACTTTGGAGCCGCTGGCGACTGAGGGCCGTTTACTTTTTGTAGTACACATCCATAAAGAGAGGTATTTGGTCGTAACTCACCACGTTGGCCAGACGGGTTGGCAAGAAATGTATCAGCGGCCCATTTTGTAAACAGGCGCTGTTCCGGATATTTTCTTTCCCCAGTATCACTCATGTTTGGGAGGCCTTCCTCTATCCGAAACCTGGGGAGGCGCTTGATGGAGGACTAGCAACCTCTCACGATATAATATATATATATATATATATATATATATATATATATATATATATATATATGTATATATATATATATATATATATATATATATATATATATATATATATATATATATATATATATATATATATATATATATATTGGGCTTAGCGGAAGTAAGAAGAACAGGAGAGTCTTGTATCACCCTAAAAAGTGGCCACAAATTTTTCTATAAAGGCAACGAAAGTAAGTAAATTTGAAGAGTCGGTTTACTTATACATAAAAAAAAGCAGAAAATGTTCAGTTTAAAGCCATATCGGAAAGATTGATTTCAGCAGACATACAGATGAACAGAAGATGCAAATGTAAGATCATTCAGATATATGCACCGACATCAGACAGCGAGAAAGAAGAAATTGACCAATTCTACGAAGATATAAACAAAGTATTGCTACACCATAAAACAAGATATATTATAGTAATTGGCGACTTCAATGCTAAAATAGGGAAACCAATGAATATAAATGAGAAGAGTGTCGGGAAGTTTGGTTTGGGTACGAGGAACAGACGAGGAGACATGTTTTCAAATTTTTTAAACGAAAATAATTTCCACGTTATGAACACATTTTTCCAAAAGTCAGACCATAGGCGATGGACATGACAAAGTCCAGATGGTACAACAAGATACGAAATTTATTTTGTGTTATCACATGATAAGAATATTGTAATTGACACGACAGTCCTGAACACGATAACAATTGGCAGTTAAAAAATAAGAATAAAACTGAAGTAGGAGAGATGTGGATTGATAATGCATACAAAGATAAAGACACCAACAGAAATAATAAAGCAAAACACAGACGAATATCGAGAAGCCGTGGAAAATCATATAAAACACATAAACTACCAAATAGTACTTGTTGAACTAAACGCACAAATAACCAACAGCAGACTCACGACTACAAAACAAATAGCAACATCGAAAAAAGACAAAACACAAAAATTAAGTAAAGAGACACAAAATCTCATTAAACAGAGATGACTATTGAGAAGTGTTCCTACAAATTGCAGATTAGAATTGGCAGAAATTGACAAAAAAACAAAGAAAAAGATCAGAGAAGACGTCAGACAGTACAGAAACTCGAAAATGGAAGAAACTTTGAAAGAGGGAAAACAAACAAATGAATGAAGGGAGACATCAAATAATAAAACTTATAAATAACGATAACCAAGAGATAAAGGAAGCTACAGAGAAATATTATCAAACACTATATGACACGAAAATATCGCCACTGCCCAGGAAAGACGAAGGAAATAGAGTGACAGTAAGAAATGTGGGATCTGAAGAAATTCTCAATGTAACAATGAATGAACTTTCTACAACATATGCAGAACAACAAAAAACCAAATGATGGAGGGGCATCGATAATACAATCTCTTCAAGCTCTATTTAACAGGTGCCTCATAGAAAGTAAAATACTGACACTTTGGGTAATCGCCTTGATTGTGCTTATATTTAAAGAGGGAAACAAATTTAAATTGGAGAATTACAGACCCATCAGCCTGTTATCGGTACTATACAGAATCCTCACTAGAATCATAACATATAGATTAACCAAAAAATTAGGTGTTTATTAACCACGTGAACAAGTGGGATTTAGATGGGGATACAACACTTTGGACTATCTTCAAACAATTAGATTACTACTACTCAGTATATATCACCACTACACCAAACACTATAAGGAATAGGCCCTCTGTCTTTATTTAAACTACTTTTATATTTTATGATTTCCACACTTTCGTATGCGTTCAACAATCTCCTATCAGATACATTTTTTATTAATCTTAGATTATCTAATGTTACAGTATGATCAGTTTTCAAGGGCATGTTCGGCAATGCTAGATTTTTCTGTTCTATTGTATTTTAAGTGTGTTAAGTGTTCTTTAAATCTTGTTTTAATTGACCTTTTAGTTTGCCCAACATACTTTTTGTCACGATCATTACAACTAATTTCATAAATTCCACTTTTCTCACAATTAGGAATCTTATCTTTGGGATTTCCTAAGATATTCCTCAGATTGTCTGATGACTTATAGACTAAGGTGAGGCCTACCTTATTAAATACCTTATCGAGTCCCTTGCTATATTTCGGATTATATGGTATGGAGACATACTTGGTGTTATTTTCTTCGCGTGTAAAAAAGGTGGAATTCTGAATATTAAACCTAAACTGATGTCTATTTATTAGCTTATTTACTAAGTCATCGTCATAACCATTAACTCTAGTTATATTTCTAATACGATTCCTTTCTTTATTAAAGTTTACTCTATTCAGAGGGAAAGCGACCAAACGATGAACTAAAAAATGTAATGAGGCTAATTTATGTTGTTTGCAATGAAATGAATCATTAGGAATATATCTATCTGATACTGTGTCCTTCCTATAGATATCAAATTCTAATCTATTATTATTTTTAATAATTAAAATATCTAGAAAAGGCAATTGTCCTTTGTTCTTAACTTCGTAAGTAAATTTAATGGAATCATACCGGCTATTTAATCTAGAAACAAAATCATCAATATTTGCTTTCTTTGTATCAAAAATCGCGAAAATATCATCCACATACTTATACCATACCCTTGGGAAATATTCGAATTCTTGACTGGCTTCGACTTCAAACTTACTTATGAATAAATTGGCTATGAAAGGTGATAAGCAATTACCCATAGCTGTTCCTTCTTTCTGAACATAAAATTGATTGTTATATTGGAAATAATTTTGTTCCATACAAAGTTTAGATAATGTTAAGTATTCACGAATAATTTCGTCTTCAAAGTCATTCATTCTAAGTAATTCTTCGAGATATTGTAAAGTTTGTGGAATTGGCACACTTGGGAACAAAGAACTAACATCAAAAGAAATTAAGACTTCACCTTCATTAAGAACTAGATTTTTTGTTTTATTAATAAATTCTAACGAATTCTTCACTGCGAAAGTATTTAACGGTAACATCTCAAGTTCTTTTGATAACCATTTGGATATTAAATATGTAGGTGATCCGACCGATGAAACAGTGGGTCGCATTGCTTTTCCAGGTTTGTGAATTTTGGGTAAGCAATACAATTTTGGTACGGTTGGATTACTCACACTTAATTTAAATTTTAGCGAATCGGAAACAAGGTTCTTACATTTTTTTAAAGAATTTTTATCCTCTGATATCATTCTCGGTAATGGATTTCTTATTACATTTTCATAAGGGCCAGATTCGATAAGACTATCTACGCGTTCAAAGTAATCTTTCTTATCCAATATAACAACCTTATTTCCTTTATCCGCTTTTAAGTAGAAGACATCTTTCTTTTTCAATCCTTTAACTACTTTTATGTCTTTTCCTGAATTAGAATTTGTGTTGCTAACATGGTTAGCGAAACGCGCGTCGAGTGCAAAAATAAAGTGTTTGGTGTAGTGGTGTTATATACTGAGTAGTATCATTGTGCCAAAGATTCCACATTCCCAACTTAATTAGATTACTAGTGGAAACAGCAAATGAATATAAGGTCACCTTGTGGATAGAAATGGTTGACTACGAAAAAGCATTTGATTCGGAAGAGATATGGGCAGTCCTTAACACCTCAAAAAACAGCAGAGTCGATGAGACGTACGCAACTCTTCTTGAATACATATATAAAAATGACACATCACAAATAATGCTTGAAGAAAAAACAAATAAAATCAAAATTAAAAGAGGAATTAGACAAGGCGATTCGATATTCCCAAAGGTATTTACTTTGACTCTAGAAGACATGTTCAAATCATCAAAGTGGGAAAATAAAGGAATATTAATAGACGGTGAATGATTAAATCACTTAAGATTCGCAGATGATATCACTTTAATCGCCAACACAAAAGAAGAACTACAAGAAATGCTGATGGAATTAAATAAGTCTTTCAAGAACAGGAGCGGTCACGTTTTTACTTGACAGACTGTAAAAGATAGTTTACTAACTGATAATAAAACTAGCGAAGCGCCAACATTTAAATTTCTGCTTTTTAAATTCCGTAATAATCTTGCAATTTTAAAGCTTCTTTTACCAAAGTACCCGTCAAGAATAATAAAAATCTTTTCTGTTGTAAATAGAACTTAAATAAACTCGGAGAAAAAAAGCAAAATAACTCGCATAAACTCCCTAGGAAGTATTAACATGCACGTAAGGTAAGTTAAAAGAGCCAAGGCGGGTTTTATAAAGTCAATTTAAAGCTACGAACTCTAAAATATATTATTCGGAAACCTTTTGAAAGTCCTTTCCTTTAAGGATATGCTACTTTTTTTTGCTAAGAATTGAATCATTTTAGTTCAATTTGAGAAAAAAACATAGGGAAAGACTTACTGACTTGAAAGTCTCGAGAAATAGATCTAAAAATAAACTTCACCAAAACCAAATATTTGAACAATGAAAGTGAAGATAACAACTAGGAACTATTAATAAAAGGTGAAAGAATAGGAAACGTACAAACATTCATATATTTAGGACAAAAAATCGAAATATCAAACAATACTTAATTTAAAGGCTGACTTGGACAGAAGAGTCTCGTTAGTTAAATTGGACATCCCAAATACAATAAAAGCCAGATTATTCGATCAATATGTACTGCCGGTATTAACATATGGCACTAAAACGAGGGCTTTAAATAAAAGTATAATAAATAAACTCCAGGTAACCCAAATAGTAATGGGCAGGAGAATGCTAAATATTAAACTTCAAGATCGTATTCCTAACATCGAGATACGCAGAAGATCAAAAGTGACAGATGTAGTGCAACGCATATGTATATTAAGGTGGAATTGAGAGGGGCATATCGCAAGGCTGATTGATAACAGATGGACATGCCGTATAGTTGAATGGAGGCCTAGAGAACACAAAAGATGCAGAGGTAGACCAGAGACAAGATGCACCGATGACCTAAAAAGATTAACGGGACACAATTGGATGCAAAAAGCAAACAAGAAAGCTCACTGGAGACAACTTGAGCAGGCTTACATCCGACTATGGATGGAATAAGCTAATAATAATGATGATATATTAATTACGTAATTTTCATATGATCGGTATTTAGGTTCGGTAATGAAACGATTCTTTATTTATTTATTTTGTTTCTTTTGTGGTTGATATTTCGCCCAATATCTTATATTTCTAAAAATAAACAGAATTGTTTATCACATTTTAAAATTTTTCTTATCATTACAATTACAAAACATATAATTACAAATTAAATTAGAACATATTTTTAGTATTCATGCAGTATGAAACTTGAAAGTGTACTCGTCGGCGTCAGTGTGATACTAAAATTAGTATTTTGATGGTTCATATCAAGATGTTTTTTATTTTCTTTTTTTGCATCAAATATTTTTTGTATAATAATATAAAAGCACTACAGGTCATGAAGGCCTAGGGCTTAGTAAAACTGTGTCCTTTTCCCTCCTTCCCTCTTCCATCATCCGGCGTCCAAGTATTGTTGGATCGTATGCCTCCATTCTATTCTGTTCTACGTCTTCATCCTCCAGTCTCTGACCCCTATGGCTCTTAAACCCTCCTCAATATGTTGCAACCATCTCCTCCTCGGCCTTCCCCTACTTCATGCATGCACAGGCTTCATCGCCAGCACCATTTTCGGCAGTCTCTCTCTTATCAAACGTTGTACCTGTCCTAACCATCTCATTCTTTGCACTCTTATAAAAGATGTGATTCTAGGTCCGTCATATAAGTCTTCCAGTTCCTGATTTGTCCGCCTAGTCCACCCTTCCGGTGTATTTCTTCCTCCGTAGATCACACTTAACATCCTTCTTTCCCACCTCTCTAGCGTCTCTTCCTCCAATTTATTCATTACCCATGTTTCACATCCATAGGTGACAGTAGGTGTTATGACCGATGTATAAATCCTCAGTTTTGTCTTTCTAGAGACGTACTTTGATTTCATTAAAGCATTCAGGCTCCCACATTTTTGGTTGCCCTCCGCTATTCGCGCCTTCAATTCGTTCCTCTCATGCCCGTTTTCTTCCAGTAGTACCCCCAAATATATAAATCTATCCACTCTCTCAAATTTATATTCCCTTCTATCATAGGTCACTACATTAAGTTTTTTTTCTTTCTTAGTTTCTGTGCTTCCTGCTATCATATATTTCGTTTTCTCGGAGTTGATTTCTAATCCATACTTACTTGCCTCTCTTATTAGTCTTTTCGTTCTCTTTACCAGTTCTCTGCTAGACTTTGCTTTCAACGTCAAATATACATAAAAGTAGCAATTTCAGGATCCTTCGTCAATCTTATTCTATGCATAAAGGTAGACATCTATTAAAACCAACACTCATTGTAGCTCCAGATGGTTATATTTTGTCTATTCTGGGATCATATTTCTTAGATTCACAAAATAATGATGCCGATATATTAAGAAGTGAATTTGAAAGGGACACTGAAACACATTATGATAGTTGATAGGGGTTATAGAGATATAATACCATTATTGGCTCAATTAGGTATCGAACATAGAATGCCAGCCTTTCTTGAACGGGGACAAAGGCAGTTTATAACTGAAGTAGCTAATGAAAATCGTATCATTACTAAGGTTAGATGGGTAGTTGAAGCCAGAAATGGTCACATAAGAAGTATATTTAAAATGTTTCAAAATGTGTTTAATATTCAAAATGCTCGATACATTGGTGATTACTATAGAATTGCTGGAGCCTTGATTAATCGGTACCATCCACTAATCACTATGAAAAATGCAACTGTTGACATGGCAAGGCAAATGTTGCAGCGAAGGAATAGAAGAAATAACCTACAGGATATTGTTGTGCGTAACAGGTTGCAATATAGATGTGCTCAGTGGATTCGCCTAAACAATGAATAAGTTCCCAGGTTTCCAAGGCTAAGTATTGAATTTTTGAAAGATTTAACCCTTGGGATTTATCAAATTAATCTTGGATGTTCATATATTCAGGATATACTTCAGAGAGATAACGAAGAGGAGATTCAGATAGATGAACATTTTGATATGAATAATGTTATAAGACTGCAAATATATTCAAGATTTCGAAATCGCACCAGTCACCAAGTGTTCATTTCTTTCATTGGAGAAGAACTTATTAATGACTATTATTGCACTTGCCAATCTGGTGCTCGGACATTGGGAACTTGTGCTCATATTGCCAGTATATTATGATACCTAGGATATGCAAGACACCAAGACAACATAAGATACCCAGATGAAAGCCTTTTAAATACTTCACGTGATGCAGCAAATAGATGGCAAGAAGATGCCAACGGTATTGAAATAATTGATGAAGCTTAAAAATATTAATAATATTGTAATCAGAGGCGCACTTTTTACAATTGATTAGACTATTTTTTTGTGATCTTAATAAAAAATTACTGACTTTGACTTGACGTAAGAATACAGTGACTATGACATGATGTGACAGCCCATGAAATAAAATACAAATACAAACCTACTTGACTACTTTTTGTAACCTTAATAAAAAATTACTATGACTATGACATGACGTATCTACAGCATAATATATAGTAACGTATACGACTAAAATATTTTTATATTACAGACAAGAACACACATACTATGACAACACTAGACAAAAAGGGGAAAAAATCCGACTGTCTGCCTCTACGTGGCTTTCCCTGGTTGTAGCTAATGACAGCGGTTAAATAAATGAGTTGAAGGTTGAGAAAATATTTGATTTGCAGGTACGGCATACTTTCCTATGGCCTTTATAAGCTCAGGCTTAAATGAAGCTCAGAAATAAGCAACTTTAAAAACATATGTTTACATGTTGATATTATCAATTTCAATTGCTAAATGCTATTTAACAGTTATTTGACTTTGACAGCTGTCAACTGTCATCGATTTTTTAACATCAGTTTTGAACTCAGCAACCTCAAAAACACATATATACATGTGGATTTTATTGATTTTGACTATTGCTTGTTGTTTGGCAGCTAGTTGACAGCTGTCAACTGTCAATATCGTCTATTTGACATCTGATTTGAATTCAGCGACCTCGAAATCATAAAAAAGTACTTTTTTTAAGGCAAAAAATACTAAACTTTTGATAAGAATACCTTATTTCAAGTAGTAAATAATGTTAAATCCGTGGAACTTTGGAGCTCCCTAGAAGCCAAAATTCGCAAAATTGAGCTTTGTGCCCATTGAGACTTTTGCTCAGGATGGCGGAACGAACAACATATCCGAATTTCAGCCAATTTCACCGGGGGCACGAATCCACTTAATTTGTGCGGGGTCCTTTATAGAGTTATTGGTTTCTAATTCTATGGTAAATTTAATATTAGGATGCAAATTATTTAGGAAGTTAAGGAGGATTGTTAGTTGTCTATCTGTTCTCGTGAAACAGGAAATGATATCGTCAACATATCGATACCAGTAAACAATATTTTTGCTTACCGCGTTTTGATGAATTTTTAGTTCTAAATGATCCATGAAAATTTCTGCTAGTAAAGGGCTTAAAGGATTACCCATTATTAGACCTTCTTTAGATGCATAAAAGTTATCGTTGAATAGTTTTGGTCCAAGCACGTTGTAAGTAAATCTAAAATATCCCGTTTAATAATTTCGTTTACTTTATTCTTGATTAAGAGCTTATCTACTAATTCTATGACTTCATATGGTGGGATACTAGGAAATAAGTTTTGTACATCAAATGAGATAATTCTAGAATTTTTCGGTAAGTTAATATTTTTAATTTTATCAGTTAGTTCATAGGTGTTGGATATACTATATTTCGGTTTAAATTTGCAATGTTGTCGTAGTAAAGGGATGAGTTTTTGTGATAATTTGATTGATGGTGCCGTAACAAACGATACAATTAGTCTAATAGGGAAATCCTTTTTATTAATTTAATTAGGGAATATAATTTTGGAGCCTGTGGATTCATTATTGTTAAAGTACTTTTTTTCAAAATCATTGAAAATTGTGAGATCTTTTAAATTAGATTTTGTTAGTTTAGTATTAAATAATGATCCAACAAAAGTCTACCAAAAATCCCAAAAATAAGATTCCTAATTGTGAGAAAAGTGGAATTTATGAAATTAGTTGTAATCATTGTGACAAGAAGTATGTTGGGCAAAGGTCAATTAAAACATGATTTAGAGAACATTTAGCACACTTAAAATACAGTAGGGCAGAAAAGTCTAACATTGCCGAACATGCCCTTGAAGCTGATCATATTGTAACATTATATAATCTAAGATTGATTAAAAATGTATCTGATAGGAGATTGTTGAACACATACGAAAGTATGGAAATTATAAAATGTAAAAGTAGTTTAAATAAAGGCAGAGGGCCTATTCCTTACAGTCCCCTCTACTGGTTACTTGACCGGAACTGATGGCCTTGCATATACCATTAGTTCCGCCTGAGTAATTTAAGGGTTAGGCTAAGTATAAATAAGGTAGATTTGTAGTTTAGCTTTAGTCAATCAACATTCCTGATGAAACTAACATTGTTAGCGAAACTCGCGTAGAGTGCAAAAATAAAGTGTTTGGTGTAGTGGTGATATATACTGAGTAGTGCATAATTGATATTTAATTTAATAAGTAATATAAACTAAGTAAACTACACCGCACGATGTCCTAATTTCAGAATTTGATGGTTAGTAAGCTCACATTGTGTTCGCCCTTTTCAGTTTGCCGGCCTTTCCGTATATCCTAATGATTTAAGAAATAGATGCTGATATCACCTGATATGCAACTATTAAATAATTACACACAGTCGTAAAAATAAAAATAAAATAACCGGTCAAGTGTAAGTTGAACTTGCTTAATTAGTGTTCCGTACGTTAATTGCTTTTAAAATAAAAAATGTTGTAACGGAAGTATAAAATGATCAGTGACTTCACAAAACACACCCCAAATGAGTTTTCAACAAAGTTTATTTCCAATCTTTACTGGTAATTAATGACCTTGAAATTTCTGTTTTTTTTTATAGACCAGATAAATTATTACAGGTAATGCACTCGTGATAATTTTCGTTCAATTTACACCCCATGGAGAATATTCCAGAATTTTTCAAAATTTTTTGATAAGTACTTTTCGAAATAAGGTGGGTGGACAGCGATTTTTCGCGATTTTTTAAAAATAATACAAAGAAAAGTGCGCGCAAGTATTACATTATATATATATTTTTTACTCGTGTTTTCACAAGCTTTCATTTGACACCACACTCGATTATCTAGTAACAAAATTTTTTTTTCACTTCCGATTTCACCCCCCAAAACTAACCCCTTAAGTCAAAATTTAACTTTCAAAACTACATGGCTCTGATGAGGCCATCAATTCCTATATTATTACCAAATTTCAACTTTCTATGACAAATAGTGTCGGAGAAAATCGGGTGTGATAGACGGACAGACAGACACCGAAGTGATCTTATAAGTGTTCCGTACGGAACACTAAAAATAAGCAAAGAATGATCGACTGAAAAAAATCCTGCTGCACTTATTTTGTTGGTTTTCGTTTGATACGACTGATCAGCAATTATTTGTAACTCTTTGTAGATTTTTTCATATCCTCGATGAAATCTTATTCTTTCCATAGTATCATAACAAATATTTACTATTTTATTGATTTCTTTTGATAATTATAATCCTTCGCCTATTATCACCAAAGTTAAGAAATTAACCTAACAAATACCATTAATAAAGTTTATTACCCACTTAATATATAATATATCCAGGTGGAAAAGAGTTTCATTTGTGTCGAGAACAAGAGCAGGTGACAAGGGCATGCAGAGCTTATGCCAGCTAATGCTCCAGACAAGAATAAAATTTGCATCAAGCGTGTTTCTATCTTTGTCTAGAATGTTACGTAAAGTTTATGAAACTGAAAACTATTGACAAATAGGTACGTTTTGTAAGTGGTACCCTAAACCAAAAAATTGTGTTATATGGATTCCTCATACAAATAGAGGCTACTCAACAGGAAATAACAATCCCTAGATAGCATAAAAAGTTCAAAGGCGCCTATTTTATTTGCACATCTTCTGTGAAATTCTACATACTATATATGTTATAGTGTACCCGTGTTGCTGTTCACCCATAGATCACTCTGCTGCCCCCAACTGTCCACTACTTGGTTGTCCCAAATTTACATAGAGTTACATTGTTTTATAGGAAATCATCACTTAATTCTTTAATCAATCGTGGTACACTAAAATTTTTTTTATGGGCAGGGCACAGGTGCAGCAGAAAAATCCCTAAAGCGCTACGGAGCGAGGCGTGATCGGAAAAAGCACATTGGTCTTGATTCGCTGCATATTTTACTTGGTAGGAACAACATTTCTTGGCAAATCATTCAAAAGCAATGAGATTTTCTACATAAATAACACAGGTCAACATTTGATCTAAAAAAAAACACTCGGAGCGATATGGTCCTTATGGGGTTTTTGGAGTCGCTGATTACGATGAGCGGGTTGGTTAACCTTCATCACATCAGATTCAAGGTTATTTGAAGGTCAAATAGAGAAAAAACCGTAGGAAAAATCTGAAAAATTTCTTACGTATGTTTTTGAGGTCCCTGAGTCCGAATCCGTAGTTTATTTGACCTTACGCCTTTTCCCAGAGGTCATTTGAAGGTCATTTGTAGGTCAAATAGAGAAAAAACCGTGGGAAAAATCTGAAAAAATTTATGCTTATGTTTTTGAGGTCCTTGAGTCCGAATCCGTAGTTTGTTTGACCTTACGCCTTTTCCCAGAGGTCATTTGAAGGTCAAATAGAGAAAAAATCTGAAAAAATTCATGCGTATGTTTTTGAGGTCCCTGAGTCCGAACCCGTAGTTTGTTTGACTCAAGCCGCCTTTCAGAGGTCATTATAGGTCATTTCATCATCAGTTTATGTTTATTTGAAAAATATGTATGGTCATTTTGCGTTGTTAAATTTAATTTTGTTTTTATCGTACACTTGCGAAGCATACAGAGGTTAATTTACGGTACATTTTTATTGATTATATCTTATACATATCATTTTACATTTACGTTAATATATCACAATCAAAAATGTCTTTATGCTGCTCGGTCATTACAAGGGAATTAATATGTGAAATATAAGCTAAATAATGGCAGGTTGACTGATGCAAGCAAATGTTTTAATACTGTTTAAAGGTACTTATTAGTAAAACTTAAAATATTGTTAATATCAAAAATAGACTATAAAAATATTTTGACTAGTTTTTCAAATTAATAATTCTAATGTCGAACAACCTTGTTATCAAGTAACCCTTAATCTGTATACTTCAATACTTAATCCTTGTCGACAAAGAAACTCTAATACCCAATACCTTTGAACCCAATAACTTACTTGTACAGTAATCCTTATATCTACTTATACTCTCATATTGTCTTATATAATACCTCAATGCGTAAGTTAACTACTAAAAATGATTCGGCTCATACTTCGTAAAGAGCCTCGAGTGTCCAAGTAGATTTTCGAAATCGCGCAGTCAGTATTTAATATGAATTAAGCATAAGAGTTTGCTTCTTTTAGTATTTATCAAAGCATGTTTGAAGTACTACTCTAAACGAGAACGCTTTCGTTTCTCGTGAAATGATCTTCGACTTGCTTTTCTTTTATGAGATTTATTTGATTCTCGCTTCAGGCTCCAGCAATAATCTGCCAACATGTTTATCCCCCAAACACCTTGACACCTTTTTTCAAATTCATTCAAGTCTTGGTGCATCCTTTCTCCATGTTCTTCGCTAAAATCTCCGAGATTTTCAGGGAACCAATCAAGGTATGAATGGAGAAAATGCAGTTTCAGACTCATTAAACACCCTATTTCTTTAGAATTTTGTACTAAATTTCCAACAATATTTTTGTAATTAGGGTCTTTATGATTTCCAAGAAATTTAGTCGTCACCTCTCTAAAACTTTGCCATGCTGCTTTTTCTTTGGCATTCATTTTCCTCTCAAATGCATCATTTTTTAGGAGGTCTCTTATTTGTGGTCCAGTAAATTTACCCTCTTTTATTTTAGCTTCAGAAAGATTAGATAGCACTTTAAAAATATGCATGAAAGCAGGACTTTCGTTTCGGCTCATGGCCTTGATAAGTTGCTTTGCAATACCTAGTTTGATATGCAAAGGCGAAAGTAGGACCTTAATGGTTGATATCAAACTTGGACCTATGATGTTTTTTCACAATTCTTGTCTCAACGGCCAGTCTTTCCTCACATAATGCTCATCTCGAGCCCGACTATTCCACTCACAAATAAAGCACGGATAAGAAGTGTTTCCAGATTGCTGTCCCAGTAATAATATTGTAAATATCTTTAAGTCCCCACAAAGTTCCCACTGGTTTTGATCGTAATTCAATTTTTGCAATAGCAACTCAAAATTATGGTATTCTTCATCTAATACAACAGAATGAGCGACTGGTAAAGGGGCATAAATACTTCCATTATGTAACAAGATAGCTTTTAAGCTTCTTTTTGAAGAATCTATAAATAGTCGCCAATCACTTGCTGTGTATTCTATAACGTATTCTTGCACTTACCCTTCAATATTATGGCAATAGACTAGATTATTCATTTTAGTAAAATATTTTCTGAATGGACGTTCTCTCGAACGATAGACAGAAATTTTTGTTCCTGTGGATAGACAATTTTTTTCTTTTAGCCTAGATGCTAAAAGCTCTGATCTATCTTTCGAGAGTCCCAAGTCTCTGCACAGATCACTTAATTCGTTTTGATTAAATGTTTCGGCTTCTGATATATAATTTTCCTCAACATCTGATTCTTCTGTGCTGAAATTTTCTCTTTCTTCGTGTTCGAATGTTTCATCTGGCATATCTTCATCAGTTACCACTTCTTGTCCCAATTCATTAATTTCCATGATATGATCAGAATTTGTTTCAATAAGAACTGGTAAAGTCACAGATGTTACACGTGCATATGAAATAGAATCCTTATTCTTTCGGTTGTACCCTTTCAAGTTTGTTAAGCAGAAGTAACAGTCGGTGGTATGGTCTGTTGGGGGTCTCCATATCATTGGCCGAGAAAATACCTGGTTGTTAATTCTTTATAGAACATTGTGGCATTTATGACATATAGATTTTGGTGTGTAAGAGTTATCCAATGAGCTTGTATCAATATGATAAATTTGGTGATATTTTACTTTTAACGAATCTGAAAACATGAATTTGTTTTGTGGAATATACTCCCCACAAACAACACAAAAATTGTCGAGTTTAATGGAACATGACGAATTTCTTGTAGCATTTGACTCTACAGAGGCCAAGTTTCCCACCAATGTAGAGCTACGGTCGCATGATGACGACGCCTGCGGGCCCGCTTTCCCACCCTGAGCAGTCGCCGATTCTGGGTTTCCGGGACACTGTCTCGTAATTTTTTTAGGAGTATTTGCCATGACGGCATAAACGCCGTAACCTAGGGACTTCGCCGGATAGTGAGCCAACTCCGTTGCCCACCGTCACCACGTGGAGGTGCCCTGGGTGCAACTACACCTTAATACTGGAGTTTAAAGCGAGACTGAGCTAAATTTATAAAAAAGAAGAGAATAAATAATTTCGCGAGGAATGAAAAAGCATTTTATTGTCAAAGTAAAACTCCAAGTATATATACAAAGATACTTAAAATGACCACCGTATATCTTTTGAGCATAACATCATGCAGGATTTGAACTGAATGATCTGAAAAAATAATAGATGAATTTTTTCAGATTTTTTCCACGATTTTTTCTCTATTTGACCTTCAAATGACCTCTGGGAAAAGGGCGTAAGGTCAAACAAACTACGAATTCGGACTCAGGGACCTCAAAACAATACGCATGAATTTTTTTCAGATTTTTCCTACAGTTTTTTCTCTATTTGACCTTCAAATGACCTTTAATCTGATGTGATGAAGGTTAACCAACCCGCTCATCGTAATCACCGACCCCAAAAACCCCATAAGGACCATACCGCTCCGAGTGTTTTTTTTTAGATCAAATGTTGCCCTGTGTAATTTTTGAAAAAGTGTGATATAAAGAGTGAAAGGCTGAGCCTCATATGGATGTAAAGGAGATAGATAGTAGACGCGTTCGGGCACAATGGCGTTGATAGCAAAGGAATACGAAATCCATAAACAAACTTTTCAGACATACGATAAAAGTGTAACTTACCCAACAATCAATCATGCCAGACACAATATATACCTCGAATTTATAAAATGCAACTACTCGAAATTCTCCAAAATCTTCAGATGCACTGTTCCAAACATATGTGACGTGACATAAGTTAGAAAATTTCTTATTAATATTTTCTTAAAAAATCATATTGAAGTGGAATCTTTCCAGATATTGCAGAATTTGCTGCTGAGAGTCTTTCCCATAACTTTCGATTTTAATGAAAGCAATGCGACTGGTAGGGAGTTGTTGGGCGAGGTATTCTTACTTTTTTGGGTATGAGGTAAATTCTAGCACATTTCCAGTAAGAAGCAAATATTCCTTTTCCGTAGGATAACTTGAATAGGAAAAACTGATGGTAGTTCGCTTGCGCATTTTTGAGGACTATGGTCGGCATTCCATGAGATGTCTAGCTTCGTTAAAATGTATTTTGTGACACGCTGTTTGAAGACAATACCGAAGATCTTTGACTGCACACATATGCACCAACATTCTCCTGTAATAACAGGAACAAAACATTACACCATAATTTGCACAGGCACAATCCTAAGGTGTTACGCTACCATGCTGAGGGAATGAATAATGCTGAACCTATCAGACATCATGCCTTTTGGATAACAGGTGACGTCCCAAAGTCATTGATCTATACAGGAGGCACTCTGGATTTGACTTCATATTTCCTCTCTACTCGTGGGAATTTTATGGACGAAAATGATATAAAAACCTCTAAATCACACAGCTGGGAACTTGATAAAGACGCCCTAGTTGAATCTCCGGTGCCAATAGATGTGGATACCAACGACTTAACTTTGAAACTTGAAACTAAAGAAAGTGATGTGTAGGCGACTAACTCTGACTAAATCTTAACTTTAATAAATTGACTTTCTGACCGACGGAAAATGGTCATTCAAGCTGCAAAACAGTGCTGCGAATCAATTCGTTATAAGGAAAAACTGGCCAAAAAACTCGTCTCTGATCCTCGAGGGGGCACGACTCGTACGCTGGAGATCCGATGGCAGCAATTCCGACGTACATTAGTCGGGAAGCAAAAAGAGAAAGTGGGAACCTGGCGGCACACAGCTTAAAGTGAGGATGGCAAAAGACCTGCTAAATACAATAAAACGATAATAGTTTTCTCGAAAATCTTGAGACGTAAGTTGCTGACACTGACAAAATTATAGAATGGCACATAATAAATCGCTCAACTGAAGACGACGATGTTAAGTTTGTATTAAACATCCACATGTTTCTGGAAACCTTTGCGAGGGCTAACATAAAAGCAGGTGTGGGATTATGGGAGGGAACTTTCAGAGTATTGACTTTAGCGAGAAACTTAAAGTTGCTACAAGTAAACCTGCAACACAGTAGGAATGGTTCCGCAGGCCTCTAGTACCACATCATCAACAAATCAATAACCACTTAACAAAGACCTGCAAGAAATTCTATCTTGGGGTGACAGTAACCAAGTGGAATTTAACGCTACAAAAACCCAGGCGGTAGTTTTTTCTAAAAAAGTTAACGTTGCTGAACACGACATAGTTATGTCACGGCACTCCATTCCCCTAGCATCGTCACTCAATTTATTGGGCATTAGTTTGGGAGCAAATATGTCCTGGCATGAACATGTTGCAGCCAGAGTATGGAGAGCTTCTCAAAAGTTGGGAATATTACTTCGAACTAGAAAGCTTTACACTCTACAACAACTGTTAATTCTTTATAAAGCTCAAATTCGACCAACTATGGAATACTACTCCCATGTTTGGGACTCCGCTCCCAAACATACTCTGCATTTGTTGGACTCTCTTCAGTGAAGAGCGGTTCGTCTGAGATCCGAAACTGACTGGGGGCCTTAGTTCGCTGGAACATTGAAGAACGGTTGGCGACTTGAGTCTGTTCTACAAGTATTTTCATGGAAAGTGTTTGCAGGATATAGCCCGCTTAATTCGTCCCAGAGCGTTGGATGTTAGAAATACACGTCGCGCTAATACTTCACATCCGTATGAGGTTCAGCTTGTTACTTTACGTACAATGCTTTTCAAGCAGTCTTTTATATGAAGAAAATCATCCCTTTGGAATAATTTGCCCAGGGTTATATTTCCCATCGAGTACGATTTACAGCGATTCAAGAACAACGTGAATCGCACACATGCCGCTCCTGGAGCGCTTTAGGGACTTCCCTGCAGCACGTGTGCTAGACCCATAAAAAAAAGATCAGTCGTTTTGTTTTTCAAGAACTATAACAAGAATATATAACCTAAAATATTGGAAGCTATCCTCACCTAGCAAACCCTCTATACTGTTGGTATGACTGATTAAAAATGGTAACGCCTAAATTTTTCTGAATCAAGAATAGAGACTAAGTCAAATAATACTTTTAATTTTTTCTTTGGAGTCACAATGCTAATTACATCTCAGCCCTTTTTACGCACTGTCTCTGTAAAAGTAATTGACTTCAAATACCCGGAAAAAGATATGTAATTTACACTCGAATTAGCCCTTTGAATTTCCTTTTTTTATCCTAAATATTTCACTATAACTAGATATGTTTAAAGTTTAAATATATTCTTAATTAACGTCCAGAAAAATTGTTATAATGCTATTGCGACTAGGTAAAATGTATCTACTCTCATTCCTCCACCTTTTATCCCTGAAGCATTATTCATAATTTGAAATCGATATAATTTTGTTCGACGAGAATTTTAACTCAAGTAAAAAATAACGTAAATTTCCTTAATAAATTAAGACCATATCAAATATCAAAGCTCACCTCTTCTCCTGATACGGCTCAAAAACTATAGGATTTATCCTTATTTTAAGTACTGTAATATCATTTTTTTCGAGAATTATCCCGCCAATAGATTGACAGGTCGACAGGAAAATATGTTTCTTGTTATCTAAAAACCCAAGTACGTAAAGAAAAGAAAGAATACTTCTTATTAATAAGGGAAGTAAAAAACAGTAGGTAAATACTAGGCCGGAGGTAAGTAAATTTTGGCCAATTTAACTGTTTGTTTTTCTCAAAACTTCTTCTATATTCAACTTAAAATTCTTTAGGCTACTCTGTAATCACATCTTTATTCCTTCGATATACTATTTCTAGTACACAATGGAAACAATGAAGAACCAAGAACATGGACATAAAAGTATATTATGATATATACGCAACCACTCTTCTAACCATCTACCCCATTGTTTTCACGTCATATATTTTTTACTTTTTTTTTATAGGTCCAGCACACGTGCTGCAGGGAAGTTGCTAAAGCGCTCCAGGACCGGCATGTGTGCGGAAAAAGCGATTCATGTTGTTCTTGAATCGCTGTAAATCGTACTCGGTGGGAAACACAGCCTTGGGCAAATTATTCCAAAGGGATGATGTTGTCCATATAAAAGACTGCTTGAAAAGCGTTGTACGCGGAGTAACGAGCTGAACCTCATACGGATGTGAAGTATTAGCGCGACGTGTATTTCTAACATGCACCGCTCTGAGAGAAATTAAGCGGGCTACATCCTTCGAATACTTTCCACGAAAATACTTGTAGAATAGGCTCAAGTCGCCAACCGTTCTTCGATGTTTCAGCGAATCAAGGCCACCGGTCAGTTCCGCGTCTGAACAGAATCCAACAAATTCAGTGTAGGTTTGGAAGCGGAGCCCCAAACATGGGAGCAGTATTCCATAGTCGGTCGAATTTGAGCTTTGTAAAGAATTAACAGTTGTTGTGGAATGTAAAGCTTTCTGGTTCAAAATAATATTCCCAACTTTTGAGAAGCTCTCCTTGCTATGCCTGCAACATGTTCGTGACAGGATATATTTGCTCCCAAACTAACGCCCAACAAATTGAGTGACGATGCTAGGGGAATGGAGTGCCCCGACATAACTGTGTCGGGTTCAGCAACGTTAACTTTTTTAGAAAAAAATTGCCGCCTGGGTTTTTGTAGCGTTAAATTCCACTTGGTTACTATCACCCCAAGATAGAATTTCTTTCAAGTCTTTGTTAAATTGAACGACCTCCTCCTGTCTGCAGATATTCGCCTGAGTAGCCGATGTCCGAGCGTTCAAAGTGATTGAAGAGATAAGCGTACTGTCATCTGCAAAGCTGTAGATTGGATTTACGGTCTTTTCCAGCAGATCGTTAATGTAAATGAGAAAGAAAGTAGCAGACAGTATTGAGCCTAGGGGCACACCGGCGTTGATAGAGAAGGTGTTAGAAAGAAATCCGTCGACCGCCACTCTTAAAGAAGGCTCTCTGAGGAAACATGAGAGCCACAAACAGAACTTTTCAGACATACCATAAGAGCATAGCTTAGCCAACAGTCCATCGTGCCAAACACGATCGAATGCCTTGGATATGTGAAGAGTAACTGCTCGAGATTCTCCAAAGTGTTCAATTGCGTTGTTCCAAATATATGTTACATAAGTCAAAACATCTCCTGTTGATCTATATTTACGAAAGACATATGGGTGATCGCTAATAATGTTGAATCCTTCACGATATTTTAGAAGAAGCTGATTGATAATCTTTTCCATGACTTTTGATATTATTGAAAGCAATGCGACTGGTCGGTAGTTATTTGGCAAGGCTTCTTGCCTTTTTTAGGTATCGGTTGAACTCTGGCACATTTCCAGCAGGAAGGAAATATTCCCTTTCTATAGGATAGGCTGAAAAGTCTATAGAAAACTAGTGTTAGTTCCCTCGCAGAGTTTTTGAGAACTATGGCAGGTATTCCGTCAGCGCCAGAAGCCTTTTTGGTGTCCAGTTTGATTTAAATACGCTTTATGATACGCTGTCTGAAGATAACATCGGGCACACTTGACTGCAATATGGGAATAGTAGGTGGTGTTTTTCCTTGGAAATCGACATTAGAATGTGAAGCAAAGAGTTCAGCCAACAAGTTCGCTTTCTCAACAGGTGTCGTTGCAATAGAATTATCTGGCCGCGTGAGTGGTTACTAGAAATTATTAGCTAAAATTTTATAAAATAGGAGACCAAAAAACCAGGAAAACTTCTCATAATAATAACATATGTATATAATGATCATAACTTCTTTCATTCTCTACCCCCATTAATATTAAAAGTAACGAAAAATTAATTGTAATATCTCGATTCCTTGACTCAAAAGACCGTAAAAAAGACCTATAACACAATAAATGGGAAATCACCCCTCTAACTTCCCTTCCCCTTCTCTTATACATTACATACTAATTATTATTAACGCAACCAAAAACCTGAAAAAATTACCATAATCTTATTGAAACTGTACAATATTTGACCCCTCTTTCATCCCTTTTCCCCCATTAAAACTGAAATTAATGAAAAAATAATTAATTTTTAAACTCCTTGATTCCTAAAATCCTGTATAACCTATAAATACGAAGTAACCACATTCCTTTAACCTCTTACATATTTTACTATAAATAATATCCTGAAAAAAAATCACCCAGTACTTCAATCAAAGTACCTGTAAAATATCTCAAAATGCTATTGAATTGTGTACAATATTAAAAAACCGCCCCTTTCAGCCCCGTCTTGAGCTAAAATTTTAAGCAATGGAAAATAACCTTTTGGATTCTTCCATTGCGAAAACACTGAAAAGGATATATAACACGATATATACGAAGCAACACCTCTAATCTCCTCCCCCACCCATTTTTCTCCTTATATGCTTTACTATATATATTCATGAATGAAATGTGTTTATTATTTCAACAAGAAAACGGGAAAATCTACTCTATTATTATTAAAACCTTATAAAATTTATCGACTCCCACCCTTTCAAACTTTTGGCCTTAAACGATATCGTTCAAAAACTGTAGGCTTCATCTCATTGTTGAATGAATATCTCATTTCGCTCGAAAGTTATCACGCCAACAGACCTACAGACCGACAGATAGGCCGACGGAAATGAGTGACTATGTTTCTCGTGATCTAGGAACTCCAAAACGTACAGAAAAGTAAACATCTCTGAGTGGGATGTGTTCACGGATACAATACTTTCTTTTAGCAAGGACAGTAAAAATGCTTTTTTGGGATTTAAAATGATACAGATAACTTGATCTAATAAATCAAACAATATTAAAAGCATGTTTGAACATAATAAACGAGGTGCTGAGAGTATTTTCGGTTACAAAATTATCGTAACAAATATTGACACTTTTATTGTCGATCTGAGTACCTAAACTACTTTAGTCATATGATATTTATCTCTTGTGCGTGGATAAAGAAAGATTTTCACACATCTTACTAATAGCAGTAGACCGTGGAGAAGAGATTTTTTACCAAAAAGAACCATCACCTAAAATAGAACTCGGTAAACTTACACCCATTTTCTTTATCTTTATTTTATTTCGAAAAATTCAAAAAGTAAATTTTTAAACGCTTATGATAATGTCCTAAATTGTAAGGTAAATATACTTAATTTGTTACCTATGTAGTATAATACACACTTTTATAATATATATAAAATGCAACGTCTCTCTGTCTGTCTGCCTGTCCGTTAGTGCGCTTATCACTGGAGAACCACTCATCCGATTTACGAACTTTTTTTTGAAAGCCAGGTTATAGGCTACATTTTATTACGATAGGTAGCATAAGGATTGAGCAGTGACGATAATAGTGAATGAAGTCCGAAAAAAGTTTGCTGCTAGCGCGTTCCCTTGCAATACATAGCCTAAACCATTAAATATGGAACAATATCATGCAGAGACTATCTATAATCTATAATATATATAAAATGCAATGTACCTCTGTCTGTCTATCCATTAGTGCGTTTATCACTATATCTATAATCTATAATATATATAAAGTGCAATGTCTTTCTGTCTGTCCGTTAGTGCGCTTATCCCTCGAGAATCACTTATCCGATTTACGTGATTTTTTAAATTCATACATATGTTCTCTGGCCAGGTTATAGATATATATTTTATTACATCTATAAAATATACAAAATGCAACGTATCTCTGTCTGTCTGTCTCTCTGTCTGTTTGTCCGATAGTGTGCTTATCACTGGAGAACCACTTATCCGATTTATGTTACGTACTTTTTTTAAAACACAAATATGTTCTCTGGCCAAGTTATCTATAATCTTATATTTATAATATATATAAAATGCAACGTCTCTCTGTCTGTCTGTCTGCCTGTCTCTCTGCCTGACTGTCTGTCTGCCCGTTAGTGTGCTTATCACTGGAGAACCACTTATCTGATTTACGTGCTTTTTTTTTAAAACATACATATGTTCTCTGGCCAGGTTATCTATCTATAATATATATAAAAGGCAACATCTCTCTGTCCGTCTATCTGTCTGTCTGTCCGTTAGTGCGTTACGTGCTTTTTTTTAAAACATACTCTGGCCAAGTTATAGGATATATTTTATTGTATAAGGTAACATAAAGAATAAACAGTGAGGATAATAGTGAATCAAGTCGGAAAAAAGGTTACCGTTAGCGCGTTCTCTTGTAATAAACTGCCTAAACCATTAAATATGGAACAATATCATGTTGCAAAGAATATAATATATATATATATATATATATATATATATATATATATATATATAATAATATATATATATATTATATATATATATATACATATATATATATATATATATATATATATATATATATATATATATATATATATATATATATATATATATATATATATATATATATATATATATATATATATATATATATATGTATATATATATATAATATATATATATATATGTATATATATATATATATATATATATATATATATATATATATATATATATATATAATGAAACGTCTCTCTGTCTGTCCGTTAGTGCGCTTATCACTTGAGAACCACTTATCCGATTTACGTGTTTTTATAAATTTATACATATGGTCTATATAATTCGATATAAGCCTAGATAATGGGAGATAAGGTGAGATGATGGGAGATAAGTATAAACAATGGGAGATAAGCAGAGATAAGTCTAGATAATGGGAGTTATGGTGAGATAATGGAAGATAAGGAGAAATAATGGGAGATAAGAAGAAATATTGCGAGATAAGTCGAGATAAGCCTAGATAATGGGAGATAAGGAGAAATAATGGGGGATAAGGAGAAATGATGGGAGATGAGCAGAGATAAGCCTAGATATTGGATATTCTGTAGAAAAGTAAGGGGAAATAATGGCAGATATTTTATTACGTTATGTAACATAAGGAATAAGTAGTGATGATAGTAGTGAGTCAAGTCCACGCGAGCAGAGTCGCGGGCACCGCTAGTATTTCATAATACAGATTTACTACACAATTCTCTCACTAGAAATTTTCAATAGGCAAGAATCCAGTAAACATAATTTGAAAATTAAAATTAAACAGCATAAAAAATAGACTTTAATTTTTTTTTACGCTGTAAGACTATGGTTAAAATTGTACAATAAAAATATTAAATTATAGTTAGTTAATAGTTATAAAAATAGCACTACTTACGATATAAGTCGAATTAAATATTAATTCTCCCATAGAAATAGAGACGAGCAATAATTGTTGGTGAAAGAATATCGTAAATAACGAAGTATTAATAATAAGTAATATAAATATAAAGATAAATATTAAAAACATGAATCCAAATAAGTCGTTAATGTCTTCAATTAGTTTGAATAAGTTATTTTGTAAACATTTATCGTTAATAACATCTATTATATTTCTGGGTAATCTAATTCTCTGGTTGAATCTTTCTGTTTGATTTTTTATCTCAGAAATTATTAAACAAGCTGCTAAAATCGTTAGTTCCAGTCTGCAGAAGAAATAGAGATTGCTCATACAGACTATAAAATTTTCTAATTGTTGACACATACTGTAACTTCCATAAATAAATCTTGCTACTGAGGAGAAAAACAACCCCAGAATAATTATTCTCGAATTTGTTTTATCTATATTATCATTTAACAAAGAGTCAGGTGTGATTAATAAATAAATAATTTTAGTACTGCTAAAAAACAGCTTGATAGATATGACGATATTAGCAATATAAACACTAATATCTACTACACTGTATAAATATTTAAACACTAGGATAGAGCTTACGGCTTGAAAATGATTATCTAAACGAAATATTATAATTATAATAGATCCAAGGGTGCTAAGTGCTAAAAATATTGTATAAAATATTTTTAATAATTTATTTTGATAAAACACCGGTGGCAATATACCAAAGACGGTACTTGTTATCAAGCAAACCTTAATAAATTTAAAAGACATTCTGCTAAAATACAGTTAAGCAACGACAGTAACTTTACTATTAATTTCCATACTCAGGTTCGTCGTAATATAAAAGTAATTTTGTTTTAACGACATCGACAATATTTTAATAAATTATGAGGATATTATTTTAAATTTTATGTCCATGGAATGATACAGGACGTTCATAATTTTTTGAATGTAATATTTTTTAAAGTTTAAATTTGGATATGAACAAAAGAATAACGTATTAATAGTGATAAAATATTCTCAGGTTGCTTGGAAACGGAGATATTAAAAAATAGAATAGATTCAAGAATATTCATGAATTCAAAAAAAGGGTCTTACCGGATAAGGTGCTAAAATCGATCCTTAAAACAAATGCAATATAAGTATGTACTCGTTAACAGTTAGCTTCGAGCGGCAGCAGCAGCAGTAGCAAGATCAGAGTATCGAGTAGCAGCAGCAGCAGCAGCAAGAGCACTTGAAAATGCCAAATGAGATTTTGGTGAAACATCGTGCAAACTCATTGTTAGACGAACGGATACATAAAAAGTTAGTTACTCACTCCCCAGAAATTAATTACAACTAAAGCTTTGCTTTTTAATGGTACATTTACTCTAAAATTCTCTCGAAAGATGGACTGTTGACATAAATTCACTATACTAGCATTAAAAATTTCCCTCACTTGTTCTGGGAAAATTGTTTTTGTTTAAAAATAACGGTATTAGTCCAAAATAAGTCAGGAAAAAATGCATTACTTAAACGAATAGTGTAAAAAATATTTATTCAAATATAAAGAGAAAATGCCGGAAGTGCTAATCGTTATTTTTATGTGTTTATTCTAAAAATAATTAGAATGGTATTTCGGAATAAACAGCGACTTTACAAAAAAATGTGTCTGGCACTATACTTTTCAAGTATTAATTCAATACTTGCATCTTTGATTGTGTTAGCCGATACTTGTTGGAAATTCATAATAAAATTATATAAAAAACAACACTATGTTTTAATTGCCAATATATGAATTTTAAAATCACTTGACAATTGTTTATTCAGAAGTAAATAAGAAAGAAAAATATTTGTTAGTAATCCTGGTTATATAGTGCTTAAAACTATCCTTAATTACCTAAGATTATGCTAATCATTTTATTATATTATTTACAGACAGAATTATTTTAAGAATGCAAATCTGTGGTAATGTTTCCGAATACTAATAAAGATTAAGTAAGGGCGAATGGTTTAAGTCTACCTGTTCGTTTAATAATTGATTGGAGTTTTTCCGTTTGTTAATCTCACAATTTTCAGTGATTTTGAAAAAAGTACTTTAACAATAATGAGCCCACAGTCTTCAAAATTATATTCCCTAATTAAATTACATAAAAAGGATTTCCCTATTAGACCAGTTGTATCGTCTGTTACGGCACCATCAAACGAATTATCACAAAACTCATCCCTTTACTACGACAACATTGTAAATTTAAAACGAAATATAGTATATCCAACACCTATGAACTAATTGATAAAATTAAAAATATTAGCTTGCCGGAAAATTCTAGAAATATCTCATTTGATGTACATAACTTATTTCCTAGTATCCCACCATATGAAGTCATAGAATTAGTAGATAAGCTCTTAGTCAAGAATAAAGTAAACGAAATTATTAAACGGGATATTTTAGATTTACTTACGACGTGCTTGGATCAAAACTATTTTGAATTCAACGATAACTTTTATACATCTAAAGAAGGACTAATAATCGGTAATCCTTTAAGCCCTTTACTAGCGGAAATTTTCATAGATTATTTAGAACTAAAAATTCATCGAAACGCGGTAAGCAAAAATATTGTTTACTGGTATAAATATATTGACGATACCATTTCCTGCTTCATGGGAACAGATAGACAACTAACAATCCTCCTTAACTTCCTAAATAATTTGCATCCTAATATTAAATTTACCATAGAATTAGAAACCAATAACTCTATAAATTTCTTAGACATATCTATATCAAAAGTGAACAATAAACACGATTTCTCGATTTTTCACAAACCTTCATATACTGACACAGTCATACACAATAGTTCATCCCACCCTTATCCTCACAAAATGGCAGCTTTTAACTCTTTCATACATAGATTCTTACATATCCCTATGACTAAAACTAATTTTAACAAACAATTCAACATAATCAAACAAATAGCAAATAATAATGGATATGACCATATATATATATATATATATATATATATATATATATATATATATATATATATATATATATAGATTATAACTTGAATAAAAAATCCTTTAAACAAGCAATCTCTCTAATTTATCCCACAATTAATGACAAAAAAGGAAAATTTAGTACACTCACATACACAGGGAAAATAACCAGAACAATTTCCAAACATTTAATAAAAAAGAACAATAAAATAGCATTCAAAACCAGTAATTCCTTAGGGAGTATAATTTTGAATAACAAAACCAAATCTAAGAAATCCTTAAAATCAGGAGTTTATTATTTAAATTGCGGATCTTGTACTAAAACCTACGTTGGACAAACTGGTAGATCTTTTGAAACTCGCATTAAAGAACATAAACATAGTTATTTAAAAAATAAGAACAATTCACCTTACGCAAAAACCCATATAATAAACGAGTCCCATAATTTTGATGATACGCTAAAAATCCTACATGTAGAAAATAAATCTAAAAAATTAAATTTGCTTGAATGTCTTGAAATTAACAAACAAAAAAACTCCAATCAATTATTAAACGAACAGGTAGACTTAAACCATTCACCCTTACTTAATCTTTATTAGTTCTCGGAAATAGTACCACAGATTTGCATTCTTAAAATAATTCTGTCTGTAAATAATATAATAAAATGATTAGCATAGTCTTAGGTAATTAAGGATAGTTTTAAGCACTATATAGGATTACTACCAAATATTTTTTTTTCTTATGTACTTCTGAAGAAGCCATTGTATGATGAAACAATTGTCAAGTGATTTTAAATATATTGGAAATTAAAACATAGTGTTGTTTTTTATATAATTTCAATACTTGTATTTTAATAAACTATTTACTTGGTCCTAAATATTAAGGCCGCCCTTATACAATAAAAAAGGGTTGAGACCAATTGATCGAAATTCGACAAATGATAGCATGGATTGCTGGAAAATCAATATTTCATACAAATATTAAAAATGCTGTTTTTTTGATAAACTTGTATTTATGCGGACAATTTGTGAAACTGCCGCACCGTTCAGAAAAATTGCATCATCCTCTGCGGATTGGAATGTTCTAACTAATCCATTTGTTAACCGACTTCATTATTATTTCATTAAAAATTTACTATAAGATGGAACAGAATGACTGATCTCAGATAGCAAGGTTTCACTAGAACTTCCAGAATTGAGACATTGTGGCTCGGCAGCAAAAATGTAACGTGTCTCCTGCGACTGTTGTACGAACATCAGGGAACTAGTTATACTGTACACTTTAATTTTAAATTTCACCATTTTTTGATTACGAACACAATTGCCTCTTATTACTTACTATCTTTTGTATCAACAGACATTAAAAATTATGTCTTGGTAATGCACCAAATTTTTAGAAATCAACTGCGTTTATGCAATGTTACAAAAATGTGCATTCTTAGAATGCAATATTAAAAAAGATTCTTTAAAAATGAACTATAAGCTCATAAATAAAAATATAAGTAAGATCAGAATTCCATGGTAATCGTAAAAATTTTTGCAGCGTTGGGAGCAGTCAAGAGTCGAAGAGTATAACATTTCTCTTAAATAGAGAATAAGTAGGTGTCTTTAAATTTGCAAATTTAACTATCTATTTTGCTGAAATCACTCTGAAAATTCAGTCAAAAAAAGCTGAATTGGCCAAGTAAAATTATTCTCTATTTAAAAAAGTCAGACGTAAGCATTACTTAAGTTAAATGTATACCAGTATTACAATGGATTGTAATTTTCTTTGTCAATCAAATAATTGGGTTAATTTTGAAAACTGATAAATCTTTACCCAACAGAGCGAATCACTTTCTGATTCTATGACAGCTTCCGGCGAATATTTATTGAACAGTGAAAAGTTTTCAGTCAAGTGCATCCTTAAGGCCAATTCTCTATGAATTATTTGAGCAATTTCATTGTGCTGCGCCAAGTACTCCGTACTGACTAAGTTTGGAGAGCCCACAGTTATACGCTCTATTGTTTCCTCTGGATAACTGCATTTACGACATACGTCAGTCACTGTTTCTTTTTTCATAATATACTTTTTGTAGTTTCGTGTCGGGTGTCATGTATCCCTCCGTCTCCACATAGAACTCTTCATTTGTAAGCAATGTTAATGATGTGGTTTCATCAATTGTGGGTTGGTTTATGGAGCTGGGGTAGTTTTTTTTCCAATCTTTCACATGCCGTTCCTGGAGCGCTTTAGACACTTTCCTGCAGCATGTGTGTTAGACCCATAAAAAAAAATCAAAAAATAAAGTCATTGTCCATCCATGTAACCATATGCTGATTTGTAAGGTTCAGAGGACTGTAATAGTTATCAGCTCGGGTGATTATACAAGTTAATCGACCTTCAGAAAAATGAACTAATACGCGGATGTTTGTTTTCTGTGTCGTGCAAAGATTAGATTTGTTTGTAACTTCTCTTCCTCCGTATTCTCTGGGTAAATAGAGTTTTTCAGTTGCATTCTTTGCTTGTTGAAATCTAAATCTTGTAAGGGATCTCCTGATAAGTACGTCTAGGCCTTAAAATTCGGCATCTGAATTTTTTATTATTCCAAATCAATAATGGTATTGCTTATTTATTTATATTTCGGTTTAAAAGTCTATTAGACCTTTTGATGTTTCTGGATGAAATCATTTTTTAGGTTGGTATGGAGTATTTATTTTGTTTAATTCCTAGCTAGTTGTATGTTTCACTTGGTTGCATTTGCTTGACTGTAACTAGGTCTTCTGTCGGTTCTATTAGGCCTTCTTTTTTCTTATACTTCAGATAATTTCTCTAACTCAAACGATATTTATATATGCTTGCTGAACACTTTTGTAATGTTAGATAGAGAAGAATTTTATTCCGTCCGTGAAAAGCAAGTGTGAGATTCTGCTATTGTTTAATATCAAGTTTATATATTTGCTTGGTTGAGTAGAAAAGAAAGAGGGTTTAATGCCAAACAAAAATATAAAGGGTTTAGTGAGTTCCCTTGGTCTATCTTTCTCCTTATAGCAATCTTTGAGAGTAACGGATCAACTATTGTAAAGTTGCTTCTTCACGAGTTCCTTCTTTGTTCTAAGAGGACTACAACTTTAGCATCAACCTTAATTTTTGAAACATCTGCAACAACCAATCGTAGGGCACAGAAACAAATACCTTTCTATAGTATTATACATATTTAAATTTCGTTGTCTCACCTCGGCTTGGTTTCTTGGTATTCTTTAAGTTTTCTATCTCGTTTAGAGTAATTGGTATCTATTTTGGCTTTCTTCATAATGTGCAGTAATTTTTGTTTTACTTTTTTACTTTATTTTTAGCAAAATACCCCTGCATTATGTTATCTCCTGTCCTTAACTTATCTATTTGCCATTCAAATCTGGGTTTCCACACTGGTTTAATTATAGTAGCTATGGCAGCTTACAGTATGCTGTATAGTTGGTTAAAATAACTGATTTGTTACATCTTTTCTTTTTATATGTTCTTAATGATCTCTGTATATTTATTTGTATTTCTGTGGAAATACATCTTTTGGTCTTTGTAGTGGTTCTGCATTATTAAATAAGCCTATATAATTGGTAAGGTAGATTTCCTTGGTGTTTGGATAAGTTATTTTCCTCCTTATTTTCTATCTCTTGTTTAGTGAGAACATCTTTTTGGAGTATTTGGAAGTTACATAATTCATTTGAACTTCCCTTTGGATTTCATCGATTTCAGCTTTAGTGAAAAAGCGTTTTCTAATAATGACATTCCTCCAGTCTATCAGATTTTATTCGTTAACAGTTATATGAGGATATCGTTTCCGAAATTCAGCAAAGAACTTATAGCTCTAGCCTGTCAACGGATCATCCCGGCATTCATTTACCAGCAGATGTGTTTTTATAACATTTATATTTATTCCTCTACTCCATTTAATTCTCTTAGTTGTTTCATTACGTCTGAGAGCAACTCTTTGCATTAATGGGCTAGAACGCTGTCCAGGTGTGGTTGTATTTGTCCCTTACAGATGTAGTTTTAGGATGTATCTTGTTGTGTGGCAGGAGCCCACTTTCCCAGCACCCTGCTATCTGCAGTTCGTAAACTGACATGTCCAGCGCCGGTTCCAGACATACACTGGCGATCACCAGACAGCGGCTTAATTTTATCAATTCTGTTTGTCTCCATTTCATAATGGGTATTTTCCTTTTTTTCGGGCAGGGCTAGGAAGAAAAAGGTTCTTAGGAGACATATGAAAATAGGTAAAGAGAGTATCTGAACAGAAAAACCGTTAGGGACAGCTGGCGTCGCTGGCAGTATCGCCTCCGCATCACGATAGCAATAAGTGCACAGCTGGTTGCAGTGCCCCATTGGTCATACTTATCATTATTATTTCCTTTTCTTTCTCTCAGGTTTTACCTGATGTTTCTTTAAGATCTATACGGGCTAATGCTAACTACAGCCTTTATTCTATAGAGTATGTATTTTTAGTGTTTTGTACGGAACACTAATGGGATCACTTCGTTGTCCGTTTGTCCGTCTGTCTGTCACACTCGATTCCCTCTGAAACTATTTGATATAGCCGTGTAGTTCTGCAAGTTAATTTTTGACTTAAGGGGTCAGTTTTGGGGGGTCAAATTGGAAGGAGAAAAATGATTTACCAGGTCATCGAGTGGGGTGTCAAATGAAAGCTTGTGAAAACACAAGTTTGAAAACATATATGATGTAATACTTTCGCACACCTTATATCACTTTAAAAAAAAAATGCTTAAAATAGACGTTAACCCAATTATTCTGAAAAGTACTGATCAAAAAATTTTGAAAAAATTCTCCGTTAAGCGTAGATTGAATGAAAATTATCACGAGTGCGTTTCCTTTGATAATCTATCTAGTATATAAAGAAAAACAAATTTTTCAAGGTCATCAGTTTTCAACAAAGATCGGAAATAAACTTTGTTGAAAACTCATTTAGGGTGTGTTTCGTAAAGTCACTGATCATTTTATAACCGTAACAAAATATTTTGTCTTTAAAAGCAATCACCGGATGGAACACTAATTGTGTAAGTTCGACCTGTATCTAATACTACTGATTGTATTACAAGATGTAGATTTGTGAGTATGACGCCACTTCTTGAGATAATTATCGGTATTATTTCTGCTTTCTCTTGATGCCACGTTTGTTTAATTTCTTCTGCCAATATATATATTTTTTTATTCTTTCTCCTATTTTTTTTTCTATATGTTTGTTGAGTTTGGAAATGATATTTCTATGACAGAGGTTGTTTTAGTGGGTTTATGTATCAGTGTAATATCAGGTTTGTTATTTGGTGCTGTCCTGTCTGTGAGAATATTTATATTTCGATATAGCTCTGTACCTTCGATTTCTAACAGGTTTGTGAGCCATTAGTTATAGATCGGTGTATATATGTTTATTAGTTTACGTTTTTTATAGTTAATTGTTATTGTATATGTTTGGCTACATTGTCGTTTCTTTTAATATAGTCTGTGTTTACTGGTGTTACATCCTCCGAGTAAGTGATCTATTGTTTCTGTCTGTTGTCCACATAACCTACATTTATCTGTTAGTGTGTATTTATTGTTTGGTCTTGAATAGCTGTCATGAATCACCCTGTCTCGCTGTTTTTTGTTTCCACTTTAGTGCTTTATCTTCCATGGTGTCGATATGTTCTTAAGGGGTTCTATGTTCGGCTTGTCAATTTTAGCGGGGTGTCTGATGTATCTGGGTGCACTATAGCTTCATGTGTTATGTTCGTATAGGCTTTTTCAAGGAAATATGTTCCAAGTTTATCGACCTGGTTGTAATGCATGTTTTTTAAATCAATAAAACTTCTTCCCCCATCTGATAAGGGTATGCGATGAATTTTGTGTCTGTAGCTTTTTGTACGAGTTAGAGTATTAAGTGCTTCTACGTCTGTTTCTTCCCATTTGACTATTTCAAATGACTAAGCTGGGAATGTGGAATCTTTGGCACAATGACACTACTCAGTATATATCACCACTCTACCAAACACACACAATAAAGTGTTTGGTGTAGTAGTGATATATACTGAGTAGTATTTCAAATGAGTATGTTAAGATTGGCATCGCATATA
>CM032452.1:43501354-43503941 GCA_019049505.1 Pachyrhynchus sulphureomaculatus
AATAGTACAACATATAGTTACAAAATTACAGGACTACAATCATGTAAAATCACACACCATACATGGATGATCTTCAATTATACGCTTCCTCAAATCAACAGCTACGCTATCTGGTTAGTCTGACTAATATGTTTAGTGAGAACATAAAAATGAGCTTAGGAAACAGGTAAATGTAGGATCAAGAGCATAACAAAGGAAACCAAAACAACATAAGAAAACTACTCACTACGTGATGGTAATAAAAAGATAGCAGGAATAGGTATCACAGATTATTACAAATATATAAGATAGAAACAAAGAATAGAAATAGGCGGCAATAAATTAAGAACTCAAACAGCAATATGTAAATAGATTAACACAAATATTACAGACTATCAGCAAGAAATAAAACAAGAACCATTAACATATATGCGATGCCAATCTTAACATACTCATTTGAAAATACTACTCAGTATTTCAGGAACTACTACACCAAACACTTTATTGTGTGTGTTTGGTAGAGTGGTGATATATACTGAGTAGTGTCATTGTGCCAAAGATTCCACATTCCCAGCTTAGTCATTTGAAATAGTCAAATGGGAAGAAACAGACGTAGAAGCACTTAATACTCTAACTCGTACAAAAAGCTACAGACACAAAATTCATCGCATACCCTTATCAGATGGGGGGAAGAAGTTTTATTGATTTAAAAAACATGCATTACAACCAGGTCGATAAACTTGGAACATATTTCTTGAAAAAGCCTATACGAACATAACACATGAAGCTATTAATGCACCCAGATACATCAGACACCCCGCTAAAATTGACAAGCCGAACATAGAACCCCTTAAGAACATATCGACACCATGGAAGATAAAGCACTAAAGTGGAAACAAAAAACAGCGAGACAGGGGTGATTCATGACAGCTATTCAAGACCAAACAATAAATACACACTAACAGATAAATGTAGGTTATGTGGACAACAGACAGAAACAATAGATCACTTACTCGGAGGATGTAACACCAGTAAAACACAGACTATATTAAAAGAAACGACAATGTAGCCAAACATATACAATAACAATTAACTATAAAATCGTAAACTAATAAACATATATACACTGATCTATAACTAATGGCTCACAAACCTGTTTAGAAATCGAAGGTACAGAGCTATATCGAAATATAAATATTCTCACAGACAGGACAGCACCAAATAACAAACCTGATATTACACTGATACATAAACCCACTAAAACAACCTCTGTCATAGAAATATCATTTCCAAACTCAACAAACATATAGAAAAAAAAATAGGAGAAAGAATAAAAAAATATATATTATTGGCAGAAGAAATTAAACAAACGTGGCATCAAGAGAAAGCAGAAATAATACCGATAATTATCTCAAGAAGTGGCGTCATACTCACAAATCTACATCTTGTAATACAATCAGTAGTATTAGATACAGGTCGAACTTACACAATTAGTGTTCCATCCGGTGATTGCTTTTAAAGACAAAATATTTTGTTACGGTTATAAAATGATCAGTGACTTTACGAAACACACCCTAAATGAGTTTTCAACAAAGTTTGTTTCCGATCTTTGTTGAAAACTGATGACCTTGAAAAATTTGTTTTTCTTTATATACTAGATAGATTATCAAAGGAAACGCACTCGTGATAATTTTCATTCAATCTACGCTTAACGGAGAATTTTTTCAAAATTTTTTGATCAGTACTTTTTTCAGAATAATTGGGTTAACATCGATTTTAAGCATTTTTTTTTTAAAAACGATATAAGGTGTGCGAAAGTATTACATCATATATGTTTTCAAACTTGTGTTTTTCACAAGCTTTTCATTTGACACCCCACTCGATGACCTGGTAAATCATTTTTCTCCTTCCAATTTGACCCCCAAAACTGACCCCTTAAGTCAAAAATTAACTTGCAGAACTACACGGCTATATCAAATAGTTTTCAGAGGGAATCGAGTGTGACAGACAGACGGACAAACGGACAAACGGACAACGAAGTGATCCCATTAGTGTTCCGTACAAAACACTAAAATACATACTCTATAGAATAAAGGCTGTAGTTAGCATTAGCCCGTATAGATCTTAAAGAAACATCAGGTAAAACCTGAGAGAAAGAAAAGGAAATAATAATGATAAGTATGACCAATGGGGCACTGCAACCAGCTGTGCACTTATTGCTATCGTGATGCGGAGGCGATACTGCCAGCGACGCCAGCTATCCCTAACGGTTTTTCTGTTCAGATACTCTCTTTACCTATTTTCATATGTCTCCTAAGGACCTTTTTCTTCCTAGCCCTGCCCGAAAAAAAGGAAAATACCCATTATGAAATGGAGACAAAACAGAATTGATAAAATTAAGCCGCTGTCTGGTGATCGCCAGTGTATGTCTGGAACCGGCGCTGGACATGTCAGTTTACGAACTGCAGATAGCAGGGTGCTGGGAAAGTGGGCTCCTGCCACACAACAAGATACATCCTAAAACTACATCTGTAAGGGACAAATACAACCACACCTGGACAGCGTTCTAGCCCATTAATGCAAAGAGTTGCTCTCAGACGTAATGAAA
>CM032452.1:43504041-43530130 GCA_019049505.1 Pachyrhynchus sulphureomaculatus
TGACTTTCGTCCCTTTCAGAGTAGTCCTCCTGCATCTCAGTGTACTGGTATCCCCCTTTTTGCCCACTAGTCGGACATTTTTAGGAGGTCGATCGCCGCCCGCGATTCACGTTATATCTCATTTACCGCTTCGAAGCGTTCCAAATCTTTGGAACTCCTTCTTTTTTACGAAGTGCGACTGATTAGCAAGTTTAGACATGTCACGCAGCGCTGTTAGAGATGTACTTTCCGCCATCTTTTGGCGCGAATAGAAACTATTTCGCGTTCTTGCTGTGTAGCTTTAGTCCAGGAACTTTCAGATTTCACTACGTATATTGCCGCAGTTTTGGAAAAAAATATACTAATACTGTATATTATTAGATCAGTTGTTTGGCATACTATTGTGAAAGTGTCTGGTGCATAAACTTTTGTTTTCAGAGTGCTGTTAGTTGGGATCATAAAGAAAAAATTGAAAAGCACGCCTCACAGAAGGACTATGTGACAGGATTTGGTGGGAAATTTGGTGTTCAAACAGACAGACAGGATAAATCTGCCGTAGGATGGGATCATATAGAAAAGGTGCCAAAACATGAGTCACAAAAAGGTAAATGCTCCATTGTTTCTTAAAAAATCCATGGTATAATTTGTCACCACTATTAGAGAATTTCAAGCAAAATATGTTGTTACAATAATAGTTTTTTTTTGAGGAAGGGAACTTTTTAGAACTCTTAAAATTGAAATTTTATGTTAAAGCATGATACACTTACATTGGGAAGTGTAATTTTTTTTTATGGGTCTAGCATATGAGCTGCAGGGAAGTCCCTAAAGCGCTACAGGAGCGACATGTGTGCGGAAAAAGCAGTTTCACGTTGTTCTTGAATCGCTGTAAATTGTACTTGGTGGGAAACACAGTCCTGGGCAAATTATTCCAAAAGATTATGTTCTCCATATAAAAGACTGCTTGAAAAGCGTTGTACGAGGAGTAACAAGCTGAACCTCATACGGATGTGAAGTATTAGCGCGACGTGTATTTCTAACATGCACCGCTCCGAAGGAATTAAGCAAGCTACATCCTTCAAGCACTTTCCATGAAAATACTTGTAGAATAGGCTCAAGTCTCCAACCGTTCTTCGATGTTCTAGCGAATCAAGGCCGCCGGTCAGTTCCGGGTCTCCAATCAGACAAACAGCTCTTCTCTGAATACAATCCAACAAATACAGTGTATGTTTGGGAGCGGAGCCCCAAACATGGGAGCAGTATTTCATAGTTAGTCAAATTTGAGCTTTGTAAAGAATTAACAGTTGTTGTGAAGTGTAAAGCATTTTGGTTCGAAACAACGCTCCCAACTTTTGAGAAGCTCTCCTTGCTATGCCTGCAACATGTTCGTGCCAGGATATATTTGCTCCCAAATTAACGTCCAACAAATTGAGTGACGATGTTAGAGGAATGGAGTGCCCCCCGATATGGCTATGTCGGGATCAGCAACGTTAACTTTTTTAGAAAAAACTGCCGCCTGGGTTTTTATAGCGTTAAATTCCACTTGGTTACTGTCACCCCAAGATAGAATTTCTTCCAGGTCTTTGTTACGTTGAATTGACTTTCCGCTGTCTGCGGATATTCGTCTGAGTAGCTGATGTCCGAGCGTTCAAAGTAAATGAAGAGATAAGCGTACTGTCATCTGCAAAGCTGTAGATTGGATTCGCAGTCTTTTCCAGCAGATCGTTAATGTAAATTAGAAAGAGAGTATGAGACAGTATGGAGCCTTGGGACACACCGGCGTTGATAGTGAAGGTGTTAGAAAGAAATCCGTCGACTGCCACTCGTAAAGAACGCTGTCTGAGGAAACATGAGAGCCACAAACAGAACTTTTCAGACATACCAAAAGAGCGTAGCTTAGCCAACAGTCCATCGTGCCAAACACTGTCGAATGCCTTGGATATGTCGAGAGCAACCGCTCGAGATTCTCCAAAGTGTTCAATTGCGTTGTTCCAAACATGTGTTACATAAGTCCGAAGATCTCCTGTTGATCTGTGTTTACGAAAACCATATTGGTAATCGCTAATAATGTTGAATCCTTCAAGATATTTTAGAAGATGCTGATTGATAGCCTTTGCGATGACTTTAGATATTATTGAAAGCAGTGCGACTGGTCTGTAGTTATTTGGCAAGGTCTTCTTGCTTTTTTAAGTATCGGCTGAACCGTGGCACATTTCTAGCAGGAAGAAAATTTTTCGTTTCTGTAGGATAGGTTGAAAAGTCTACAGAAAATTGGTGTTAGTTCCCTCGCACAGTTTTTGAGAACTATGGCAGATATTCCGTCAGCGCCAGATGCTTTTTTGGTGTCTAGCTTCATTAAAATACGTTTTATGATACGGTGTCTGAAGATAATATCGGACATCCTTGACTGCACTATGGGAATAGTAAGTGGTATTTTCCTTGGAAATCGACAGTAGAATGTGAAGCAAAGAGTTCAGCCAACAAGTTCGCTTTCTCAACAGGTGTTGTTGCAATAGAATTATCTGGCCGTGTCAGTGGTGGTATAGTGGATTTGGTGAAATTTTGACTAACTGCATTAGCGACTGACCAAAAGGACCTGCAATTGTTTCTAATTCGTTGATTGTATGCCTCCTTGGTTTCGTCGATAATTTCGTTGGATCTGTTTCGGGCACGAACAAAGGTGTTACGTTTTATAGCGTTCGGATTTTCACTCCATTGTAAAGGTGTTACGTTTTATAGTGTTAGGATTTTCACTTCATTGTCGGTATACAAGATGTTTAGAAGCAAGTAATATGAAAGGTCTGTTAGCAATATAGCACTATGCTGAGGGAGCAAGAATTTTCTAATAAATAGTTGCCCTGCTACTCCAGCTACTCTGCCCTATTTATTTCTGCTCTCACAAGACTTATTACAGTTTAGCAAAAACCGATCCATTTTTAAAAATACAGATGGGAAGAAATACGTCAAGACGTTTACTTAACTTAATCGCAACAATACGAGGTCTGATAAATTTCTACGAAATAGCGAAAAGTTTTGTTAAGTTGTATGACTGTTGGTAAGCATGATTCTTGTAACGGTTGTGTTCGAAATACACGTTTCGTAGAAATGGATAATGGCCAGTATCATGCAGTGATAAAATATTTTTATTTAAAAAAAGTAGACTGCGGCTCAGATAAAAACTGAACTAAAGAAATTTCATGGGGATTTTGCATCAGCACTCAAGATCATTTCGTACTGGACAAATAAATTTAAATGTGGCCGTACGAGCACTGTAGATGCTGCACCTTCAGAACGCCCAGTTGAGGTTTTTTCTGAAGAAATAGTCGATAAAATTCATGGTATCGGGATGGAAGATCATCGCATTAAGCTTCGTGAGATTGCTGAGATGGGAGGCATCTCATATATAGGTACATAATGTTCTACATGAAGTTCTAAAAATGTAAAAGCTGAGTGTGCAGTGAGTGCTGCGTATGTTGTCTCCAAACGAAAAACGCACAAGGAAGGACATTTTGAAATCGTGTTTGGAAAAGTTGTAGCGTAATCCGAAGGAATTGTGGCGTCGTTCTGTGACTGCAGACGAATCGTGGATCCACCATTGTACCCTGGAGACCAAATAGTAGTTAAAACAGTAGACTGGTGAAAGAGAAAATACACAGAAAAAAACGAAAATAGTTTTATCGGTGGGTAAAGTGATGGCAACTGTTTTTTGGGACTCGCAAGATATCACCATGATTGACTATTTCGAAAAGGGTAAAACAGTGACTGGCTCTTATTACGTCGTGTTATTGGATTGTTTGCATAGTAAATTGAAGCAGAAGCGACAAAGATTAACGAGCACAGAAGTACTGCTTCACCAGGATAATGCTCCTGCTCACACATTGGCTGTTGCAGTGACAGAAGTGTACGAGCTGAGCTTCGAAATAGTTCCACCACCCACCCTATTTCCCAGATTTAGCCCCAAGTGACCATTTTTTGTTTCCTAACTTCAAAAATTGATTTGGAGTATAGAAATTTTCGTCGAATGAAGAGATTTTCTCTGCTGTAAATGACTACTTATACAAAATTCGAAATAATTTTCAGAGGGAATAAAAAAGGTGGAATCTTGTTGGACCAAATGTATTGCGTTCAAAGGAGCTTATGTTAAGAAATAATTGATTTACAATCCACCCTCGTACTTACAATAACATGCGAACATACGCATGTTCATTTTAAGGTTACATTAACGATGTCCTGAACTAATTTTTAATGTAGTTTTTAATATTTTGTACCGTATTTTACAAAAAAAGTTTAGCAGCCTATGAAACCTTAATGTAGGACACGGGACAGGGAGAGAAGTAAAGACGTATCATAAACCTTGAATAAAAAAATATGCTTATTGATGTACAGATCATGAAAATTATAAATTCCAGTGTCCATCACTCTACATAAATAAACTACAAGGAAAATTATATAAAAATTAAATAATTAAATTTACTTTGTTTTTTTACAAGACTTTTCAATCCACCCTCGTATTTAGTTAATATAATCCCCGAACACTAATTCGACATTAAGACAGTGCGAAAACGATAGTTATTCATATACGAACACAACGTACCGAGAAGGTTCACGAAACTACTAAAACATTCAAACTTAATTATTGCAGAGCGCCATCTGGTAACCATTTGCAGAGGCTTTTGCTAACAGTTATTGCTGAATCCCGGGTAATTACCAAGGAGGCTTTGTTAAGATTTACCAAATTATGTTTAGTTAAGTTAAGTATCCTTTTTTTAGATTATGTAAAAGGATTTGGCGGTAAATTTGGTGTGCAAACAGATCGCCAAGATAAATCAGCAGTGGGCTGGGATCATCATGAGGCTCCCAAAAACATGAGAGTCAGACTGATCATAAGATTGGGTTTGGTGGAAAGTTTGGTCTTCAAACAGACAGGTGAGTAAGCCTGTGAAAAATATAACAATATAAAAACAATATAACAGATTTCGCTTAAAAAGTATTTGAAAAAACAAAGGTGTTTTTGTTTAAGCAAAATGCTAAATTGAGAACCTGAAAAATTAAGAAATTTTTAGGGTGGACAAATCAGCTGCTAGTTTTGATGAACCACCTGCCAAAGTAGGAACGAATTACACTAAAGTAAAACCTGATATCGGCGGAGCAAAACCATCAGATTTAAGAGCAAGATTTGAAAACATGGTACGTCGTTTTCTGTTTTGGAAAATAAAATCAAAAAATTCTTACCTTTCTAACTTATAGGGTTCTAAAGATAGTCAGTCTACTGCACAGACAAGTTCACCGGCACCCAAGAAAAGTGTGCATGCTAAAGCTGCCCTTTTCACGCAAAAGAGTCAAGAAAATTCCATACCTTCGAGTTCAGAAAAACATGTTGTTCCCAAACAGATTGATTCGACCAAGACGGCGTTTTTGACTCAAAATTCTAGCTCAGGTAAGAAAGTTCTAAAAATATGTTTGGAGTGTTGATTGATTCCAAGAGAATCGCGACACTTACCAATACAACTGACTGAACTCTTGCTTTCATCACTTAATTTTCCCGCCCCCGCTTCATCTCTGTGAATTCCATTATCTATTTTAGAACCTCCAGCACAAGAAAAACACGTTCCACAAAAAATGGACCAGTCGAAACTTGCTCAGTTTACAAACGCTCAAAACGACTCGGAAAACATTAGCTCAAATTCTACGGTCAAAGAAGAGTTGGAATTATTGAAGCAATTACAAAGGCAAAAGCAAGAGGAGCCTGAAGATCTAAGTAAGGAGAGCGAGGAATCTGACATTTATGAGGTTGTGCAGCCACCGACGCAGTTTGTGCAGCCACCGACGCAGTTTGTGCAGCCACCGACGCAGCTTGTGCAGCCACCGACGCAGCTTGTGCAGCCACTGACGCAGTTGGTGCAAGAACTGGTGAGTCAGCGGCACCTCCAAGAAACAAAACGGCGTAAAAAATCAATTAAGTTACTTTTTATTCTGGTCGATTGATTTTCGTGGTATGTGATGAAACTAATTTGCTCGACACAAAGGAGATACGACACTTCGCAAAACATTTTTTATTTTTTTTTTTTATTTAATTAACGGGCGATGCCCAATTTTAAAACAATACAATAAAATATCTTAAGACGACAATAAAGTAAAAAAGAAAATTTTAGAATAAGAATGAGGGAAAGAGAAAAAGAAAAAAAGAAAATTATAGTAATAATAAAAATAGAAAAGGAAATAATGACTGTAACAGTAAGTAACAAAATGCACATCATACTCCACACAACTGTCTATAAAACGCTGTTCTTTCTACGAAAAAGTCCAGACTGGGATGCTCATTGGCAAGGCGACATGACCTAGATACAAAATTATTGCATCCATAGTTGGTCCTGTGGGATGGCACAAAAAAAGTGTGCCTCGAACAGGTCACCCAGGAAGGTACATGCAGACCAATTTTGTCCAACAGAAAGGGACAATGGTAGTTACTATGGAGAATATTATTATGCATTTTGAGATCAATAGCAACTCTGCGATCTTGTAAAGTTTGAATGTGAAGCTCAGTTTCTATTTGAGGGTATGTAAGCTCAGGTCTGTTGATCTTAAAGGCAATGTATCTTAGAAATTTATGCTGCACTCTCTTAATGCATTGAACGTAAGCACCATAGCAAGGACTCCATACACTGGAGGAATACTCTAAGCGAGCTCTAATCAGTGAACAGTAAAGCTGCTTGATCGCAGCTATACTATTAAAGCCCAGTGTAATACGTTTAATAAATCCCAAAAGCTGGAGAGACTTGGAAACGATATTCTGTATATGAGGTATAAAAGTTAATAATAAGCCCTAGATTTTTGACTTCAGACACTCGTTCAAGAACAACATCCCCGATCTTGTATGGATAATCTAACTGAGTCCGGGACTTAGTCGCATTTAGCCCCATACCATTGTCCTTGCACCAAGATACAAGCTGTTTCAAATCTGTCTGAAGTTTGTAACAATCATCAAATACAGACACCTCAATTTACAACTTTAAATCATCGGCAAAAAGAAGGACCTCACTATGTGCAAAACGATGAGTCAAGTCATTAATAAATAAGTTAAACAGAAGAGGACCCAATTGCGATCCCTGAGGAACTCCAGAGGGGATATGTATACGATCTGATAAGTAGTTATTGAAGCGGACAGTCTGTGTACCTCCAGTCAAATAGCAGGCAAGCCAATCCAACATCACTCCTCTAACACCCGCCCTCCTTAACCTGGAAAGAAGAACAACATGGTTTACCCTGTCAAACGCCTTGGAATAGTCAGTATATATCGAATGCACCTGAGTTCCCCTCTCCAAAGCGCCAGACACAAAGTCGACATATGACAGCAGATTCAAATCCGCACTTTTGCCACCCTGAAACCCAAACTGACAGGTACTAATATTGAGACTTAGCTGAGTAGTCAAGAATTCAGTTATTATGTGTTCAAAAACCTTAGGAATGATACTTAATATGGTAAGTGGTCGATAATTAATTATCTGATCACGGCTGCCTGACTTGTGAATTGGTGTTATGTAACCTAGCTTCCAAAATTCGGGGAAAACCCCAGTAGTTAAAGTTTCATTAAAAATACTGTGCAGTGGGCACTGTACCCTTTTTGAAAGAGATTTTCAAACAATTTGGTTAAATATAAAATAGAATCTGTATAAATACATTTTCAGATCCTAATAAAAAGTCTTGTTATATTTACGCGGAAAGTCACACGCGAATGCTATTTTTCTAAGAAATTTGTTATTTTATATATGTTTAAGGATAAAACAGTAATGTGGAGAAATCGTGGTTTGGTAATATTAGACCTTGTCAAATTCGAGCGACTTTCTGACGTTTCGCCTACCATTGCATTTTGATAGCGTCTAATCCAGAGAACCATGGCCCCGTTTACAATATTTAGCAAGAGTTATCTATAGCCGAATTTTTAATTTTTATGATGTCACATGTGACATTCGGTAAACACTATAGATCGACACCAAGAAGACGTCGTTCTCTTTCTAGATAAACAGATATAATATAGTCAAATAAATAGAGTAATGTAGTTTTGGCACGGTAAACCCCAATATAGTGGCGAAACTCGTGGGTAACAATATAGGAAAAACAGGTTTCAGTTTTTAAGAGGTTACGTGGCAGTCTGCCATGTTTGAAAGAGGACCAGCGGGAGATTTTAAATAGAAATAATGGTACTGTTCAAAGTTTTATCATTAAAAATCGTAGATATTATACAAATGTTTGAAAATTTTTGATTTAATAAACTGTCAGGTAAATTTAAAAAAGTTAAAAGTTGAACTTGTGCAATTAGTGTTCCGTACGTTGATTGCTTTTGAATTAAAAATTTTTGTTGCGGAGGTATAAAATGATCAGTGACTTCACAAAACACGCCCCAAATGAGTTTTCAACAAAGTTTGTTTCCGATCTTTACTGAAAACTGATGGCCTTGAAATTTTTTTTTTTATATATACCAGATAAATTATAAAAGGTAATGCATTCGTGAGATTTTTCGTTCAATCTACACCCCGTGAAGAATATTCCAGAATTTTTTCAAAATTTTTGGATCAGTACTTTTGAAGACGAGGGGGGCAGCGATTTTTCGCAATTTTATACAAATAATAAAAAGAAAAGTGTGCGCATGTAAGACATTATATATATATATATATATATATATATATATATATATATATATATATATATATATTTAAACTCGTGTTTTCACAAGCTTTCATTTGACACCACACTCGTTGACCAAGTAAAAATTTTTTTTTTTCACTTCCGATTTCACCCCCCAAAACTCTCTTAAGTCAAAATTTAACTTTCAAAACTACATGGCTCTGATGAGAGCATCAATTTTTATATTAATACAAAATTTCAACTTTTTACGTCAAGTAGTTTCGGAGAAAAATCGGGTGTGATAGACGGACAGACACCGAACTGATTTTATAAGTGTTCCGTACGTAACACTAAAAAAAAAGAAGAAAAAATGTTACAAAAGTTTTCTTTTCTCCAGGGAATTGAATAGGCAAATCAGATTTTGAATACAACGTTTTGTTAGAACTCTATAAGGTCCAAAAGTGAAAAGTGAAACTGGAACCCAAATTGAACCCAAATTTTTAAATGGATATTTTAATTCAGCTAGGGATTTTAAGTCTGAATACAAACTGAATGTTTGTGGCCCTGATTGGGCCTCATTGTAACTAAAATAAAATCCTAGTCTTATAGGGATCTTTACCTGTGTTATTAGCCTTTGATACACGGAGTATTCTTTTCTCATAGGTAGAATTATATTCAAGCTACACGCCGAATTTGAAAAAAAAAAATTCTTGACCACTCTAATAAATATGTTTTGAAAGGTGACGTTGTTAGTGCGATTTAAATACCCTCTGGAGAATGCATATTTTAGAAAATATGTTTTATTTACATTGCACAAATTTTTCAGTTGGACAATTGATGACGCGTTTCTGTGGTGCAAGCCAAATCTTTGCTCTATAACCAAAAAAATGTCATAAGAGAAATAGCTTTTCAGAATTATTCAATTTATCCGCTTACGATTTCTTACGCAATTGATATTCTTTCTACATCTTCAGGGAAGAAGAAGAAACTCACTCCCGGAGTACTTTTTGAATTATTTTTACAATTATCACCGGCACAACAATAACCCCTTTCCCCATGATTATATAAATTGTTTGTCAACCTTTTCGATTCTCTTCACTTACAAACGTTTTTAATTCTCTTTTTATATAAATTCTCTCTTCCTACTGTCTTTAAATTTATATAAACTGCAGTAATATGGCGAAATGATCGACAATACATTTCAAAAGACACATTCGGAGATCAGATGTAAACATTGGGCGGCCATTTTGAAAAAGGGACCCGTCGATGCACGCGCTCTCAAAATCTCAACACTAACTTGGAACTCACTTTCGCTACTGTATTGAGTTTACTGTAGTTTTGGTCTCGAATGAAGGGCAAGCGGTTTTTGTCTTGCTGAACTTATTTCTGTAAATTTCAGTTTTTAAATAATCACGTTAAAAAGCAAACTTAGTACAAATGGAGCACAGTAATTGTATTTTATATTATTTATGTTTCTCTAAAGTGTTATTTAAGTTAATATTAATAGTAGAACTTCTAACCCTAGCTTACCTTAAATATACAGTTTTTACGTTTAAGACATTTTTAGCTAAATTTAAACATAAAATACTGTAATATAATAATTTGAATAATATGTTGCAAGGAACCTGTTCATCAACCTCCACAGGAACCCGTTCACCAGCCAGAACCATCCCCTGTTAATGAACAACCCGAGGTTGAATATTATAGTAGCGACGATATTGTAGATACAGGAGTTGCAGCTGTTGCTCTCTATGATTATCAGGCGGCCGCCGATGACGAGATATCGTTCGATCCTGATGATGTTATTACACATATAGAAAAGGTAAGAAACATGCACTAGTAGTTATTCATGTTATATACCCTGTAAGTGAGGATACAGGAGCGTGAAGTCAGGGCTATGTGGAGGCCAAACTTATATTGTCTCTTTTCAAAACCAATTTATGCGGGAAAATTTCTGATATAACTGGCAAAGATATTTTTGATATGTGTGATGTCGCCACATCCTGCTGAAATCGGGTTCTCCGTTTATAACTATCAATTTGTAAGGCGGGCGTGAAGAAGTTCTAAAAAACCACGCCCCTCTGGTCCCACCAAACACAGACCATCGTCTTTCTGCCAAAGCGATTCGGTCTTGTGATCGATGTGAATGGTGCGCCTGCATGATTTTTTGCGCTTGGGATTCTCAAAATAAATCCACTTTTCATCCCCTGTAACTATACGATGCAACAACGACTTCCTTTTGTACCGAGCGAGCAAAATGTCGTACGTGTTTTTGCGCTTTTTCATTTGCCTGTCGTTCAACTCATGTGGTACCCATCTACCGGTCTTCTGAATCTTTCCCATCTCTCGTAGCTGATTGGAAATAGCTTGTTGACTAACGGCCAATTGCTCGGCAAGTTGTTTTTGTGTTTGCGAATCATCTTCGTCCAACAATGCTTGCAATTCCACATCTTCGTATTTTTTTGGCGGTTTTCCACGTTCCTTGTCTGCAGTATCGAAGTCACCACTTTTGAAACGCCGAAACATCGTTCATACGTATCTTGCGATGGAACATGTACACCATAAGCTTCTCGAAGTAATCGGTATGATTCAACAGCAGTTTTCTTCAAATGAAAACAAAAAAAATAATGCTGTCCGCAAATGCTCTTTGTTCGGTATAAATTTCGACATATTGAGCATAACACTATGCACACACTTTTCCAATATATCACTCGTGCGCGTCTGACACTTGTTGATGACACAACAAAATGGCGCAGTGTCAAATCTGCATTGTTGCACCATCTGTTGTCTGAAATCCGCATTTTATACTTGTACACTTGGTACACTCCAAGATCAACGTGAATCGCTTTTTCCGCACACTCGTCGCTTTTGTAGCGCTTTAGCGATTTCCTTGCAGCACGTATGATGTGCCAAATAAAAATTTTATGGTTCGCTTAGAATTAAGGAGGTTGAGGCGTTAAACGTAAAATAAGAAAACTATTTTGAATAGATTTATTTGGATAGATTAATTAGTTTAGAAAAATTTAAGGTCTTTAGGAAACTTATTTAAATATATTCGAAATTAATACATATAGTCTTATGGAGAATACATCAATTTGATATAAAAATGACACATTTTTTTGTTATAACAAATGAAAAGAAAATGCCATCAATAGGAAATTTAACTATGTTAGACATTGAAATTTCGCGATTATTTAAAAAAAAATTAAATTTAATTAGAAAACTTTAACTTTATGAAAAATAACAATTATAGAAGGTACTTGGGAATGATTTAACTTTTATCTCTGAAATAGCAGCAATGTTGCATTTAGTAGTAATGGCGGGAAATTTAAATATTTTAGTATAGTACAAGTTTATATAATTAAAACATATGGTGCAAGTAAATAATATTAATTTTAACTAATAATAATTTTGCAATGGGTATTAGTTTTTATAAATAAAATAAAAATAAATAATTTAAAGCATTTGGTTTAATTATTTAATTAATTTACTTGTTTGTGTATAGCTTCAGTGTTAACATTATAATGTTCCTTATTGTCCTTCGATATATGTGTCTGTTGATACTGTGTTGTATGTTAGACATTTATCACACTTTATGGTTAGTAGTGATGCTAAATTACAGCGTTTTTCATTAGTAATATAATATAATGAAAGTGTTTCATTACATGAAGGACATTTTAAGTTTTCTCCAAGTGATCGCATGTCAACAATTCGACGACCACTGTCACAGAGGTTAGGAGACACTTGATTTTCTGTTCCGTTTACCAACACTTTTTTGGCTTAATCTTTGATTATATACAGCCTCAGTAACGCGTTTTCGTTTCCACATAAAAATTTTTTGTCAATATTTTTATCAATATTTGTTGATTTTTTATTATTATCCATTTTTTTTACTTGTTTACAACAGCTGATCACAATAAACACAAAATTCTATATATATATATATATATATATATATATATATATATATATATATATATATATATATATATATATATATATATATATATACATATATATATATATATATATATATATATATATATATATATATATATATATATACATATATATATATATATACATATATATATATATATATATATATATATATATACATATATATATATATATATATATATATATATATATATATATATATATATATGTATGTATATATATATATATATATATATATATATACATACACATATATATACATATACTAGCCGTGCCCGCGGCTCCGCTCGCGTGGACTTGATTCACTACTATCGTCACTGCTTATTCCTTATGTTACTCAACGTAATAAAATATCTCCCATTATTTCTCCCTATCTCCCAATATTTCTCCTTATCTCCCATTATCTCTACATAATTTCGATTATCTAGGCTTATCTCTGCTCATCTCCCATTATTTCTCCTTATCTCCCATTATTTCTCCTTATCTCCCATCATTTCACCTTATTTCCCATTATCTAGGCTTATCTCGACTTATCTCGCAATATTTCTCCTCATCTCCCATTATTTCTCCTTATCTCCCATTATCTCACTATAACTCCCATTATCTAGACTTATCTCTGCTTATCTCCCATTATTTCTCCTTATCTCTCATTATTTCTCCTTATCTCCCATCATCTCACCTTATTTCCCATTATCTAGGCTTATCTCGACTTATCTCGCAATATTTTCTCCTCATCTCCCATTATTTCTCCTTATCTCCCATTATCTCACCATAACTCTCATTATCTAGACTTATCTCTGCTTATCTTCCATTATTTGTCCTTATCTCTCATTATTTATACTTATCTCCCTTTATCTCACCTTGTCCCCCATTATCGACGCTTATCTCGACTTATCTCCCATTATTTCTCCTTATCTCCCATTATCTAGGCTTATAACGAATAATCGGATAAGTGGTTCTCCAGTGATAAGCGTATTAACGGACAGACAGACAGACGTTGCATTTTATATATGTTATAGATACTCTTTGCTCCATGATATTGTTCCATATTTAACGGTTTAGCATGTTTAAAAAAAAACACGTAAATCTGATAAGTGGTTCTCCAGTGATAAGCGCACAAACGGACAAACAGACAGAGAGACGTTGCATTTTATATATATTATAGATATCCTTTGCTACATGATATTGTTCCATATTTAGTGGTTTAGGCAGTGTATTGCAAGAGAACGCGCTAGCGGCAAACTTTTTTCCGATTTGTTTCACTATTATCGACACTGCTTATTCCTCATGTTACCTAACGTAATAAAATATAGTCTATAACCTGGCCAGAGAACATATGTATGTTTTAAAAAAAAGCACGTAAATCGGATAAGTGGTTCTCCAGTGATAAGCGCACTAACGGACAAACAGACAGATACGTTGCATTTTATATATATTATAGATGTAATAAAATATATATCTATAACCTGGTCAGAGAACATATGTATGAATTTGAAAAATCACGTAAATCGGATAAGTGGTTCTCCAGTGATAAGCGCACTAACGGACAGACAGATACGTTGCATTTTATATATATTATAGATGTAATAAAATATATATCTATAACCGGGTTAGAGAACATATGTATGAATTTAGAAAATCACGTAAATCGGATAAGTGGTTCTTGAGGGATAAGCGCAATAACGGACAGACAGACAGAAACGTTGCATTTTATATATATTATAGATATAGATTATTATTATTATATAACTTGGCCAAAGAATATATGTATGAATTTAAAAAAAGATACGTAAATCGGATAAGTGGTTCTCGCGTGATAAACGCACTAATGGACAGGCAGACAGAGAGACATTGCATTTTATATATATGTATATATATATATATATATATATATATATATAATATATATATATATACATATATAATAGATTATGGATATTCTCTGCTACATAATATTGTTCCATATTTAATGGTTTAGGCTATGTATTGCAAGGGAACGCGCTAGCGGCAAACTTTTTTTTCGACTTCATTCAGTATTTTACGTCACTGCTCATTCCTTATGCTAACTATCGTAATAAAATATAGCCTATAACCTGACCAGAGAACATATGTATGTTTAAAAAAAAGGTACGTAAATCGGATAAGCACACTAACGGACAGACAGACAGAGAGACGTTTGCATTTTATATATATTATTATAGATAAGCATATCAGTAGAGCCAACAGGAAATTACTTTACAGCGTTGCCGCTTCGAGACACCGGAATTTTAAGATTTTTAATTATCTTTTTTTTATTAATTACCTATTTTTTTTATTCTTTTATTTTTTTGATATTATTTGCTTTGATAATTTTTTAAAAATTTTAAAATAGTATTAATTTTTATTTTCCATATTTTTTTTTTCTATAAGTTTGTACAAAACATCCAAAAGGTTATCCAGTCATGTTAAATTATTTAATAAAATTAAATGAACAATATATAAGATTTAAAATCTTTCGATAATGAATTTATTATCATAATAATTAATTATTGTTAGTCTTATAACATTTTTTAATTATTTATTACAAAGCATTTCTAAATGACAACATTCAAAACTTTTGATTGGGACTATCCCACCTCAACCTCCTTAACGTTCTTGTGCTGCCTTTGTCATCCTTTAAAAGTACAGGTCAGATATTCCACTTGCCGGTATTGCGATCCAAGACGTCACTTTTGATACTTTATAGATAGTAACAGAATTATTATTTTTGTAAAACTTTTGCACGTTCCACTTCGATGAAGCGCTCCATAGCCACTAAATTTTCAGGGTAGAGGATTACGCTTTGTGCGCCCACTCCCAGTAAGTCAAAAGGATAGGATACTATGTACAATTATTAATGTTTATGTTAATATAATTTTGGAAATATGCATTTTCAGTCCGTGTTGTGTTGCCATAGACTGAAGTTAATAAAAAAAACGTAGTAACTCAAATAACTTATTTACTGGCGAAAAAAATAACTAGGTTGTTTAGTTTATTAAAGAGAATGAAACGAGTTCTCGAGGCTGCCATAGTAGTGGTTATAACTGGTTAGAAACTACCACGCCTTGTTTCAAATCAGCGTTGATAGCAAAGGTAACCGAAAAAAATCCATCAACTGTTATTCAATCAACGTCGCCCATTAGACTAAGCGTGCACAGATGCTCTTCTCCTGGTGTGGTATTTTACTACCTGCTCTCTACCATATTAACCAAAAATGTGTGAAGTCACCATAATGTTGATATTCAACCATATTGGGTGATCTGGAAAAACGTCGATTAAATTTATGTTTTTTAGTGTTCCGTACGGAACACTTATAAGATCACTTGGGTGTCGGTCCGCCCGTCTGCCTGTCCGTCTGTCATACCCGATTTTCTCCGAAACTATTGGACATAGAAAGTTGAAATTTGGCACTAATATAGGAATCGCTGTCCCCCTTTTAGCTCGAAAAGTACTGATCAAAAAATTTTGGAATATTCTCCCCAGTGTGTAGATTGAACAAAAGTTATCACGAGTGCATTACCTACCCTAATTTATCTGGTATACAAAAAAAAAAAACAAAAATTTCAAAATCATCAGTTTTCGACAAAGATCAGAAACAAACTTTGTTAAAACTCATTTGAGGTGTGTTTTGTGAAGTCTGATCATTTTTACCATATACCTCCGTAACAAAAATTTTTATTTTAAAAACAATCAACGTACGGAACACTAATCGCGCAAGTCTGACTTTCATTCAAATGTTATTCTGAGTAATTTTTTAAAATTTTCTTTCAATCTAACCAAAAATAAAATGTTTCTGTTCTCTAAAATTTTGCTTTGTCGTCTATAACGCTGGTTTGATGTCATATTTTTTAGTAAACTGTTCCTTTTGAAACTTTGTATACAGGTAAATTTTTAATTGCAGGGGATAATATAATAACTTATACTGGATTTGATTACTAGTTTCTTTTCAATATTTGTTTTTTTTTCAGATTGACGAAGGATGGTGGAGGGGATTATGCAAAGGAAAATATGGACTTTTCCCAGCAAATTACGTGCAGTGTAATGATTAATATTTATATTTTTGTTAAAATGCTTTATGAAAGTATGTACACTGAAGTAGTCACTTTTTTTTTAATAAAACACACATTATATTCAGAGGCCCAAAGCCATTAGCCACTAACGGCGGCATTGCTATATACAAACAAACGATGATACAGCGACAAATATTTCGTCATTTGCCGTTAAGCAGTGTGGAAATTCTTGAATTCGCGAACATTTTTTTGATCCATTTATCTTTAGTATTTCAAATGGGCAGTTCTTTATAATATGTATATTTGTTAGAAAATAAACAAAATACAGAAAGGGTGCTCTTGCTCGTAAAAATAACTAATTAGTAGTGTTTTATTTTTGTTTGTAGTGCTTACTTTGGTGGACAATATACTTTTATAATTACTATAAATCAAGGAAACAAGATGTATTATTTACGATGTACTTATATATCATTATCATTTTATGTTTGTTTGATGAGGTATTACGCCTATTTTTAGGTATCAATTTCGCGTTTTATCAGATAATTTTATCATGTTGATTACTAATAAGCTTAACAGATAAGCTTTAAAGATGTATACATTTATTATATTCCTACAAAATAAATTTTTGTATATTTTAATTAATACATTTTTAATTATTTTAATTTGGATGTTTGAGTGCTTAGATAAAAATCTATTTATGAGTTTAAGATGGTCCATATTTCATTAGCTTCACTTAAATAGTAGTATTATGTTTGGTATGCTGACTTTCTACTCTTTCCAATAATACCAAAAATATTTGAATTTCCAAGAAGTTTTACTGACTAAAACGGTTTAACTCAATTATTCTATTCATCTCTATAAAAACACATGCAACTTCATTTTCCTATCATTCCTTTATCAGAAGTGGAACCGTCAACATCTCTGCTGTACCTGCTCACTAATTACATTATCGGAAAATGGATAACACCCTGAAAGAAACGGCACAAGTCATTGCCATATTGCAAGAAGGGCATAGCCAACGTGTAGTCGCTGCGCAACTGCGCCCGAGCCAGTCAGCTGTCTCCAGAGTCTACAGACGTCATTGTCAACACAAGTCTTAAGAAATCGTTACTTGACCGGCGTTGAGCTCCAGCAGGAGTTCCGACAAGTTCGTGGTCGGGCTTTCAGTTATTGGACAGTTGGAAGAAGACTTTAAGAAGTTAACCTAACTCCGAAAAGATCAGTTAACGGACCCAAATTGACAGCAGCCGATTGACAAGCGCTACTTAGATTTGCCCGAGAACATGTCGATTGAACCTTAGAGTAATGGCGCTCCGTTTTATTCTCCGACTAATCCTGAATGTGCCTACATGGCAACGATGGAAGAAGACGAGTCTATAGGAGACCTGGGGAGCGCTATGCGCAGTACTGCTTTACTAAAAACGAAGGAGGTTCTGTCATAGTGTGGGAAGACATCCAATCGAGCACATGTGGAATGAGCTCAAAAGAAGGGTTCAAGCCTAAAATCCAGCCCCTGCATCGTTGAGGGACTTAAAGGTTGCGATGGCGGAAGAGTGGAGAAGGATCTTACAAACAGTGGTGAAAAAGCTCACCCGCTTCATGAAAAACAAGCTTGAAGCAGTAATAAGGGTTAAATATTGACTTTGGTTTTCATCAATAAATTTAATTGTTAAACTTAAAATTTGTTTAATTTATCCTTTCTCTTACCCCTACTTTCAATCCTTGTTTCCCCTTTCAATCATTTTAATCAGTAAAAAGCACGAGATACTATGGAATTTGGTATCATTAGAAAGAGAATAGAATGGGCTTTTAAATGATATTAAAAATCTCTAAAAATATATGAACACTAAATTCTAAGATCCCTGTTAAATGAAGCCAAATAGATTGGCTCGATTTTTTTGCTCATCAGTGTATTATGGGAGAAAAGGTTGGGACCATAAAATGTTTAACTTCGTTATTTCGTGTCAACCACGATGGCATTCTTCAGTCTTCAGGCACTAAATACTTCACATCAGCATGTGTAATATATTTTTTAAGTATCTCACCTAATTCACTGTTTTCCTATTCTACATACCAAGAAATTTCTTCCAGTACTAAATTTTGTTTTTTTATGAGGAGGCCAAATATGATAACAAGAAATTTGTCAAATTTGACAGATTACAAAACCTACTTAACGGCATCCTCTATATATGAGCACACCATTAGGTAGCATTTCTCACGCCGTTTACAAAAATACATAACGCTTTATATTTAATCGTTATCAATCTACAGGGCATTCAAGTTATTGAACCAAATTTTACCTGCACATACCTACAGCCGATTTGATATGTTCTTATGTAGCATATCTTTTACTGCTAAACTTAGTTTTTTTTTCTGAGGAAGCCAAATATGATAACAAAAAAATTGTGAGTTGGCAAATTTGACAGATCACAAAGTCAACTAGGTAAATAGGATTTGACAACTGACAAATTTTTTGCTAGCATATTTGGTTTTCTCCTCTCAAAAATCTAAGTTTGCGATTAAACGAATTTTTGGTTGTGGCAAATAGGAAGATAGTCAATCGAGTTAGCCTCTTGATGCCCTGTATATCGGTTATGACTTAGTATAAATATCCTGAGTTATATATTTTTGAAGATGGACTAACAATGCTATTTAATGATTTGCTCATACGTAGAGGGTGCTAGTTAAAAAAAATTGTAGTTGGCTTGGGAATCTGTCAGATTTTGAAGTGACAATTTTTTTTGTTATGCCAAATAGTAAATCAAGTGAGCCTCTTAATGGTTAAAATTCTGTTCGATTACTTGAATATATGTATCAAGATTTACATATGTTTTTTTTAACGGTTTCAGTCCGTTAAAAAATTGCTATTTAATTGTCTCGTCATATGTAGAGGGTTGCTATTTTAAAAAATATCCTAGTTTGCTTTGCAGTTTGTTAAATTTGACAAGTGACTAGTATTTTTTTATCATATTTGGCTCCCTTACAAAAAATTAAGTTTAGTTGCCAAAGAAATTTTTCAATATGTCAAATAGAAAAATAAAATAGTAAATCGGATAAGCCATTGAAAATTTAAAATTAGTTTAAACAACTTGAATGCCCTGTATATCGGTAACGAATGAAAATAAATATCAAGGTTATATATTTTTGTAAACCAACTGAAAAATGCTATTTAATGGTGTGCTGGTATATCAAGGGTGCTACTTAAAACAATTTTAGTTGGCTTTATAAACTGTCAAATTTGACAAGTGGCAAGTTTCTTGTTACCATATTTGGCTTCCTCATAAAAAAACTAAATTTAGTACTGGAAAAATTTTCTTGGTATATAGACTCCTGGAATTTCAAGGCAATCTATATCTGAGATTTGAGAGTTTACGGCAAGTAAATAAGCGTGTTATTATTTTATGTTTCTGTGGAATTTTCTAAATGCAATGTATGGAAGGGCTAGAATCCCAAGAGACTAGTCTGCTTCCGTCTGCTCTTCAGAGGCACCTAGGGAGATGTATGTTTTGAATGGAATGTTTTATATTTCGGTTCAAGAATTGAAGTAAGAACATGAACTGCATGGGCATAGCCAAGAGGGGCTACTCTCCCCTTCCCTAGATCCTTCAGGGCCCTAAAAATTATAAATACAATTTGTTTTCTCTTCATTAATAAAGGGTTGAGTTTTGTAAAGCTGCCCCCGCCTAGCTGCGCCCAAGATCAACTCCCTTCTTCATTGTCAGTTTTAAAAAATCTACATATTAGATATACAAATGTTATTTGTTACACAAAGTTATTAAGGTTATGTTTTTAATCATTAAGCAACTCTTACTAATGTGAAAACATCACTGATGATCATGATGGCGAGATGGGCGCAACAGTCACTTTGAAAACATGTTGCGATGTTTCACTAAACAATTTAAGAACGAAAAATGATTTCAGCGATGCCAATGATGAATCTATTGCTAAATATAAAAATGCATCTCATCTGATACCGAGACTGTAAACTTTTGTTGAACTCTGTATAGTAGGATATCACCTTTGGAATATTTTAAGCGCGATAACCATATATTCTCCTGTGCATTGTCGGTTGCCTATGGGTAGTAGATTCAAGGATAGACTTTTATTTATTATTTATATTTTTCATATTTATTAAAATTTGTTTCTTTTATCAATCAATAATATTTATAATCATTATATTATTTAAAATAAGGGTACAAGAATTTTTAAAATTTATTTATTTAACTCCTGAGTAATTCAAAAAAATAAACTCGTTAAATTTAAATGTCTTTTGAAAAATCACCAGAAGAAGGCGCGCGACTTCCAACTGACCTTCCATCTCTTTCCTGTCATTCTTCTGTTCCATTTTATTTTCAGTTTTCTCAAGTAGACTGTGGCGATCAGCCATGTTGGGTAGTGTCGGCAAAAAAAAAAAAAACTGTTTTCTGTAACGTAAAAAACTCGATTTGTAATCAGTGTTTGTGTCGTTCAGTGACCCCTTTAATTTGGATTAACATGACGACCCTCACGGAAAACATGAATTGGGGCACGGAGCTCTGGGTAAGTCTTGAAATATGAATTTCAATTGGTGAATGTAGACAATCAAGTAACGAGAAAAAAAAATGAAAATATCTATAGGTTTCTATGGAAACTAACAATCGCATTGTCGCAAATAAAAGTGCATTGTTTCCCTTGTCTGCTTCGATGTTTTCACGAGATAAATTACGAATCGTTTCGCAGATGTCGAGTTTTGAAAATGGCAAAATGGGTCGTCTTTCGGTCACAGGTTAAAAATCTGTGTTCGAAACGGTCAAATCTCGAAACCCTGTCCTCTAAAGGTGACTAACAAGTCTCTCATTTACCTGGGCAGGTGCGATTAAAAATTCAGGTGAAACACTATTAAGCCATTATACAAACTTGAGATTTTATTTTTATTTATTTATTTTTTTTTTAGATTTGACAGTGACATTTGGTCAAGTATTTGTTTTTATATTTAATTATTTATTAATTAATCTTTAATCCAGTTGACAGATTAATACTCAAGTAGCTGATCATACATGTAATCAATTTTTACAGCGGAATTTTCAAGTTGCCTATCTTATTTTCTTAAAAACTATAAATATTTGTTGTTTTTTTGTTGAAAACCAGTTTTTTTTTTGACTAGTGTTAGAATATGCCATTTTCAATACAATTTTAGATCATTAGATAGTCACTGTTTAGTTTTCTGATATTAAGGTAACTAATCACGAGCGCAACTTTCTAGGGGTAGGCCTTTATCTACTCCAGTACATAAAATACCTAACAAATAACTCGTTGCTAAAGCAAACATGATCGTTTCAGAGTGAACCATCCAATCATTGGCAAGCCGAGGTGAAAAGTAGTGTTTTTGGGGCTACGGATTCCTAGCCTATTAGTCAAAAGTCCCTAAAAATTTTATATTGGCACGAAGTCCATATTTCAGCAGCGACCACCGTTCTCTAATTTGTCAGTCTATCTCGGGATGCGTCTCGCTGTTTCATGATTCATCAGAACGAGTTAGGCTCGAACGAGAGAACGGAACTTGAAGTAGTTAGTGCAGTTACTGGCCGTAACAGCATAATAAGATACAATAAATTGTATATCTGGTTTGTAAAAGCGATCCTAGCTCGGCTGATGAACCGTGATACAGCGAAACGCATTCCGAGATGGACTGACAGATTAGAGAACACTGCTGAAATATGCACTTTGTTAATTTTTAGTAGTTGATGTAGATTTATATTACTGGGTTAACACGCTAATGATCGATCTGTTTAACGGTAATTCTTAGTGACAATCGTTCTGTTACTGTATGGACAAGCAAAGGGCAGGTCTGCTTTTAAATGCTAGGCTGTTATAAGCGGAAGGTACAGTTGGTTGTACCCTAGGGTGAAGATAGAATGATATAAGAAAGACTGGCCAAGAATCAAAAGAGATAGGTAGATAGGAAGTAGAAGCATAGCTAGTCTTCGAAACGTTGGACGGGCAACCTTTGTACCATTTAATGTGAATTAGATCAAAGCGGTAACAAACATGCAGCCGTACCTATACAAAGGAGGGAGAAGAAGAAGAAAGAAGATGAGTGAAAAAAGTACTTCGTTTTTGCTTATTAATGCAGTTTTTTGCGATTACGATTTTTTGCGGTTGAGAAATTTGTAGTGGTAAATCCATTGACGACCTAGGTTAATAATGACAACATTATAGCTGAATTTTGGTGACGAGCCCATTATTACGTGTTTTAATCACAAATGCCGAAGGTACATGGTTTCTAAAAGGCCAGACCAATGATCTGGAGCTATATTCAATTTTGTAAAAAATACTGTTAATTTGATGGAAGTGACGTTTGTATTTTCTTATTACTAACGTATTTGAATAGGGCCTTTGTCGAGTTACAGATTCTATTTTTTCACCCAGAAATACATCGCGGGAACAAGTTGAAAATATGGCAGGCATGTACGACTTTGGCTACAAAAATCGTTTATGTACGAGTAGTTTACGGTTTTAAAACGGCAAACTATGTTAGAAACCCATAATATGTACCGCTGAAACCGTGAACTGCATGTACGATTTCTTGGGACTACGGCGGGCGAAGCTGTGCGGACAGTAACTCGAGAAAAAACTGATTACATATTCATGCAGTTTTTTTTCAAAAGTTATCTTGGATTTTAACCCATGTTAAAATTATAATTAATTCATTATTATTAATCACGATTTAGGTAACTATTATAGTTCTTGCTTCCAGTGGCATAGTCAGATTCAAAGGGCAGGGGAGCATATGGACCTTCTTCGGGTACCATGACCGTTCAACGATCGTTGGTTATCATGTTGGCTACTATGTGATGATCGTTTTATTGAGAGCTGCTCGGAAGAGTTGAACCGTAGATTTACCGTTCCACTGCCTCAAATTTTTCAACCACTATGTTCTCCTTTTCCCTGGACCACATCTGCCTGGAATCTTTCTCTCTATAATTAGTTGAAGATTCCTATTTTTTTCTGGATGTCTCATAATGTAGCCAAAATATTCTAATTTACGCCGCTTGATCGTCGTGTCCACCTCCAAGTCCTGGTCGATGCGAGAGAGAACGCCGTTGTTACTAATTCTGTCAATCTAGCTAATTTTCATCCGTAATTTCGTTGTTGTATACTGGAAGACCTCCAGAAAACCTTGAGATTGATAATAATACAATAATAGCTACATGTAATGAGTATAAATACCTTGGAATATCAGTTTAACAGAGAGGGTACCGTTGATCAAGAAATAAACATGAGAGTAGTACAAGCCAGGAAAATTATTGGATGTCTGTAACGGGTTACTGTGGGTAGTAAAAAATATTCGAAGATAAGAAAATTCAACATCTATGAACGATGATTAAAAGTGCACTATTATATGGACGCGAAATGTGGAGACTAACGGAAAGAAATAGAAAGAAAGTGGAGGCGACCGAAATGGACGCAGTCAGACGAGCGATGAGAATTTCACTGACAGAACGAATCAGAAACGAAGAAATTAAACGACGTATAGAAGGAACAATAATGGAAGACATTACCAGAAAACAGCTCATATGGTATGGACACGTTCGTAGAATGGATAACGACAGACTACCTAAGCAGACAACGGTATGGATACCTGCGGGAAGAAAAAAACGGGAAAGACCAAAAAATCGTTGGATACAGGGGATCCGAAAATCTATAAGCGAAAAAAATCTTACAGAAAATCAATGTTTACAATAGAAAAAAATGGAAGCTAGGAATCGGACAACGGCGCAAGACGTTATAACCGAGATAATAAAATTTCGGTGATAGGTCGTGACTAGTTAAGATTTTTTTTGTTCTTCATAAATGAGGCTCGGGCCTTCTCTATTCGAATTTGGACTAGTCGGGTACCAGTGGTTGTTGATATTGCTACCGTGATACATCAATTTATCAACTCTCTCTATCTTTGTGCCACTGGCTGTTATACCAACATTTTCAATATTAGATTTTTTTGCTTATAATCATATAGAGTCAGTCCAAAAAGTCTCCATACACAACCTGCTTTCTGTACTATTTTTCTATTATGTTTAACTAATTAATTGGAATGAGAAAACATGTTTAAATTAATATTTGAAACTTAACCCACGAGGATTAGTATTAAAAACAACTACGGAACATTCTATTTAGAAGTTACATCATTGTTATAAAAATGTAAACAAAATTAATGTCAAAAAAGTCTCCATACACTTAACAATTACCAGTAATAGTTTGACGGAGTGTAACGGAAAATACCAATTCGAGTGGGACCGCCGTTGGCCTTGATAATCTCCTCTAACCTTTTTGTCATGCTTGCAACCAGCTTTCTAGTAACTTCTGCTGGCATGTTCTCCTATTCGTTCAATATTCTTTTTTTTAATTATTCTCTGTTTGAAACATTATGTTTGCGAACGCGCCGTTTAAGTTCCGCCCATAAATGCTCGATGGGGATAACATCGGGTGATTGCGGAGGTGTATGAAGCTGCTGTCGCACATTGTGGATCATCCATTCTCGCACCAAGTTTGCGGTATGTTTCGGATTATTGTCCTGTTGCAAAAACTATCTTTTTTCGAGTGTTAATTTTTGGACACTTTCTCTTAAATTGTCTCTCAAAATATTCAGATAAACATGCTGATCCATGGTACCATTAATAAAATGTAAACTTCCAACCCCTCCACCGGATATGCATCCCAAAGCAGAACACTGCCACTCCCTTGTCTCACCGTGGAACAAATGTTTTTAATATCGAATGCGGTATTCTTTCCCCAAACTTTGTTCGGCCATGAGACCCAAAAAGGTTAATTTTAATTTCATCACTACATCACTAAGGATTATGGATTCCCAACATTCAGGAGGTTTAGTAACGTATTCCATAGCAAAAGTTAACCGTTTTTGCGATTAGCTTTCAAAATTAACGGCTTCTTCCTGGATGCACACCCCTTATAGCCTGCCTTGTGTAAACAATTTCTGTTTGTGAACAAAGATTTTTGGAAAATAGTTCCCGTACTTCTTTTAATTTTGGTGCACTTTCTTGGGATCTATAATTATTTGTGTAACAATACTGGCCTCTTCACGTAGAGTCAGTTTCTTGAGACGACCGGAGCATGGTCGAATATTATAGAAACCCGTTGATTTATACTGGTTTACAATGTACTGAAGAGTAGCATGCGACTTTTAATAATTTTTCCTATATTTCTGTACGATTTTCCATCTTTCCTCTAATCAGTTATGATCTTTCGAACTTGAAATGGAATTTTCACAATTTCTCTCGCTCATTTTTAATACTACTTTGAAAATCCACTGCAAAATTACTAGCAACAACTGACAGATTATAAAGTATGGCCGAAAATTATTCATTTGTTTTCAGTTTAGCGAGCAATAGATAGCTTGATAAAATGCGGCTGATTATATCGTGTTTTTTTCAATGCAGTTCTTGAGTGTGTGGGGACTTTTTTGACATTATTTATTTATTTTTTTTTATGGGTCTAGCACACGTGCT
>CM032452.1:43530230-43767730 GCA_019049505.1 Pachyrhynchus sulphureomaculatus
TTATTCAAACGAGGAGGTGATTGCAGACACTAATGGATATTTTGCAGACTTGGATAAATCCTATTATTCGGAAGGGATCAACAAACTAGAACATCGTTGGACGAAGTGTATAAGCCTAAAAGGAGACTATGTCGAAAAATAAAAAAGGTTTACCCCAAACACATAAGTAGTTTTTATTTTTGCACGGACTTTTCAAACCAGCCTCGTGTATATATATATATATATATATATATATATATATACATATAATTATATATATATATATATATATATATATATATATATATATATATATATATATATATAGCATATATAGATATATAGATATATAGAAATATAGATATAGATATATATATATATAGATATATATATATATATATATAGATATATATATATATATATATATATATATATATATATATATATATATATATATATATATATATACACATATACATATATATATATATATATATATATATATATATATATATATATATATATATATGTATATATATATATATATATATATATATATATACTTCTATCACTCGAATTTCAAGAGATCGCCAAATAAGTTCGAGTTATAGAAATTTTGAGTTAAAGGAAATACATACATCTTCTAATTTTTAAGCAAAACTTAGTACTTATTGCAGATGTGTTTAATTGAGTAAAAAAATACATATGTAATTCTTAAACATTCTAACATATATAATAGAATATAAACTATATACAGCATATTACATGTAGTAGTAAATAACATTTATATGCCCATATTACATAACAAAAAGTCATTTTTTAAAATAATCAACGATTAAGTTTTGATGTTTTGTTTTCTTTAACATACTTAACTCATAAAATTTCTTTATTTCATTGAGTGAACTAAATATGTTATTGATTGTATTTTTAATTATATTAAAAAAGTTCAATTGTTTCAAATGCTTTTATTATCTCTTGGCGAGAAGGTTTCTCCCTGGGAAATTCTTCATCAGTATTGCTGTTATCAGATGTATCTTGAAGCTCATCTTGTTTACCAACACTCTTCGCCTGTAGGAATTTTGCTGGTAATAAGGTCAGCATTAAGATTCATAAAATCATTCATAGATATCAGATCATTTGCATTACCCAATTCCAAACATTTGTTAAATGACTATTCAACAGCCAAGAGCATCTGTTGTTCACTAATAATTTTGTCTCTTAATTCCGCTTATGGAATTTCATCTTCTTCATCATACAATGTTCTTTTTCCAAAATCCACATTCTATGCTGTGACTATAATGTTAAACAATTAAGAAGATCAGTTTTGTGAATAGAAGAATGACTGTCAAAATCGTCCAAAATTTTTTCCAAAATTCTGCGTCTATAATGAAATTTAAAGCTCTTAATAATGCATTGATTAAGAGGCTGTGATTTGGTAGTCATGTTTGGTGGAAAAAATGACAACTTAATTACTTTTAATTTGTGACCTATCTTAGAATGCGCAGGATATTTATCGGTTTTGATGTAAAAAATAATTGTCCAGTTCCAAAAGCCACATTTCGAAAAGATCACCGGTCATCCACGCCCGTTTGTTATTTTTATAAGTAACCGATAAGCACTTTACTCCTCGAGAACATCGCGACTTGGCACTTTTTTCTATTATAAAAAATTTTGATTTCTCAGTACTTTTCGTGTTTGCCGCCAGTAAACAGGTCACCATTTCTTTGTTTAATTTGGAGGCAAATTTCATTTTTGAAAGCCAGCATTTTATCTGGTAAGCATTTAAAAAACAGGCCAGTTTCGTCTGCGTTAAATCGTCGTTTTCATTATAGGGAGTTAATAGAGCCGGCCGAGTTTCATCAATCCAAGTATCATACATTGTTTCTTCAACCGCAGCATTTTCGCCGCAGACTTTTTTTGCACTATGCCATATTTAACAGAAACAAAAAATTAGTTCATGTGTCAAATTTATCTTCTTGTCTTTTTTTTTTAATTTTTCAAGCCACCCTAAACTAGCTTTAAAACTTTCTTCTCCTGATTTTTGAGTAAAACTTAGGGCTTTTTGCCGCAATAGTGGGCCTGATATGGACAAATTCTTTCTTGTAATAGATTCAGACCATTTCATCATTGCAGCGTTAACTGTTTTTCTAGGCCCATTTCGGGTAAAATTAGCCTGATCTTTAATTTTTGCGCCAAACTCTAATGTTGCAGGTTTATTCTTGATAATGGTTGCCAAAGTACTTTGCGGTATTTAATATTCTTCAGAAATAGGAATTTGTAAAATTCTACTTTTCACTTGTTTTAAGATTTCAATCTTGTTTTCGATCGTCATACCCCTAAGTTTCCGCGACGGCGACGTTTTACCAACACTACAGTATACCCGTCTAGAGTAAATTGGTTATTCACAACGGAAATCAGTCGATCCCGCCGTGCTTCGGGGATTTCTCCAAAAACCACGCAGAGAGTAAACGACAGTACAACTCCACGAATCTTGAAGACCGCACGCGTAGGCCCAGTGGCATCTGCATGCAAAAAGTTTATTTTGTGCCTGAAAATTCGAATTATAGAGACGGATGTGTTACTGGAGCGTGTTATTGATTTCGATTATGGAGATTTTCCAGTTAGAGAGATTCAAGTTAAAGAGGTCAAAATACATTGTAAATATAGAAAATGTGCAGGGAACACAAGTAAACTTTGACTTACAGAAAACTTTGAGTTATGGAGGTTCGAGTTATAGTGGATTGACTGTGTGTATATGTATGTGTATATGTATGTGTATATGTATGTGTATATGTATGTGTATATGTATGTGTAAATGTATGTGTAAATGTATGTATATATGTATGTATATATGTATATATGTATGTATGTATCATATATGTATGTATATATGTATGTATATATGTATGTATATATGTATGTATATATGTATGTATATATGTATGTATATATGTATGTATATATGTATGTATATATGTATGTATATATGTATGTATATATGTATGTATATATGTATGTATATATGTATGTATATATGTATGTATATATGTATGTATATGTATATATATAATATATATATATATATATATATATATATATATATATATATATATATATATATATATATATACATATACAGCCTTGGCCAAAAGTATTAGGCATCCTACAATTTACTTCATTTCTTGTGTTTCATTCAATTAAATTCGTATGTTTTGCAAAATTGTATATTGAGGTAAAATTATAAAATAAATTAATATTTGGTGTGTCCGCCCTTAGCTTTAATTACAGCAGCAATTATTTTGGGCATGCTGCGTACAAGCCTAGTACATTCAGTTGTACTTATGGCATCCCACTCATCCATCAAAGCGCTTTTTAGCGCTGCTTTTGATGTTATGCTATGCTCCCGTATCTTGCGCTTCAGAATACACCAAAGATGCTCGATAGAGTTTAGATCTGGAGACTGCGCCGGCCAATCCAACAAGACAATGTTATTGTCTCTAAACCAGCGCATCGTAGCCGCTGATTTATGACAAGGTGCATTATCTTGCTGGAATTTGATGTCGTCTAAATTAGTGTCGCCAAAAATGTGCGTTAGCGAAGGCATCAGTAAGTTTCTAGTACATTTATGTACTTTTGGCTGTTCATGCGGCCTTCACAAACGAACATTTCGCCGACACCTTTAGCAGCCATGCAGCCCCAGATCATAATGCTGCCTCCTCCGTGTTTTACAGTAGGTACCACGCAATCTGGATGGTATTCCTCGCCGACACTCCGCCTCACGAATGTCACACCTGACGTTCCGAATAGCTGTAAGAATAGAAAAAAAACTCAATTAAAAAATTAGTTATTATTTTGACTAAAACGTATTATATCAAGAGTAATTGTATGTAGTTATTTGTTTAAATAAATCATATAAAAACTTACCTCAAAGTTGGATTCGTCGCACCATACAACATTAGACCAATCCTCTTCGCTAAAATGTTGGTGCTTCAGAGCTTACTCTAAGCTTTTCTTTCTGTTGGTCTCTGAAAGCCAAGGCTTCTTTCTAGCTTTGCACCCTCTTAATCCAGCTTCTGTCAGTCTTCTCCTTGCCGTTCGAGAACTAATCGGCATCCCAATCTCTTCCGACAGAGTTGCAGCGAGCTCAGATGATGTTTTTTTTTCGATTTTTGATAGACTCGCGGATGAGTTTTTTGTCCTGACTTACGTTTTCTGCCCGTTTTCATTTTGTTGGCATGGGATGACTGACAAACCTTTTAACAGCACATTACACTGCGCACCGAGAACATTTAAGTAACTTGGCTGTTTCTACTTGGGACTTGCCTTGTTCACGTAGGGTTTGAATTTTAATTCGTTTTTTACCAAGTTCACTTTTCTTAGGCATTTCTTAAATCTAAGAATGTCCAGTTCACAAATAAAACACGCACGGAAACTTCTTGACACTACAAGTAGTAAAAAGAGACTGATAAAACATTAAAAATATTTTTCAAAAAACCTCACTATCGCAATTTTGTGGGCCAGGTGTTTTATGGACCTGTAAAAGAGATTTTCTATTGTTTAAGTTAACTTTTGACAGCACCGCCTATAGTATTGTTAAAACAATTAGTATTTTTTTTAATATTTTATAAGTTTCACGTGTTTATTAGGGGCGCCTAATACTTTTGGCCAAGGCTGTATATATATATATATATATATATATATATATATATATATATATATATATATATATATATATATACTATGTACATATATATTCACTTATAATTTATAGGAAACAGTTTATATTTACCCACATAAATATATGGTAGATTTAAGACAGTTTTATTATGAATAAGATGGAGAAAGATAGATTTAGATATCTCTTTTCAACCGTCAATTTCTCACTCTTTCCAAAGGCCATTTTCTTTTTCTTATTGGCACTTATATTTCCTTTTAGGGTTTTTATAGTTTAAAATCATTAAATAATTAATTAATGCAACATAAATATATTTTTTTAGCAAAAACAAATATTCATTTATTTAAAAAATAGGTTCGGGTTAGATATTGCATTTTTAAAAACAGCTCTGTGTATGTTAGTTTCTAGTGTTACCTGCTACAGGATGTAACCTGGATTTTTTTTAGTATTTAGTCAAGGATACCAAACATGTGGAAAGCAGCTGCAGGTCAGCAAATCAACATTAACCAAAACGCTGGGGATGATGACTGGGAAACAGACCCTGATTTTATAAATGATGTCGATGAACAACAACAGAGATGGGGTTCAACGACTGTTGAAGGGTCTGGAAGAACTGCCGGCGCCATAGAGTAAGTTGTTTATGTATATATAAATTTATTAGCTTACAGTGATGAAACAATGATTATCTTACGGTGATAAAACAATGACAGGCAACAGGCTGACTATATTGAGGAGGATATCACTACAGGATGTAATTCCAAAATTACTGATTTAGAATTTTGATTGATCCATTGTAAATAATTGGGTCTGTGCACTGCAGCTTCTTGGCTTATTATACTCAATGCTTTTGGTTCCATGCGCGTCATCCCTTTAAGAAAGTTTGTTAGCTTCCTTCTAAGCCCTTCATGTGGAATATTATCGCCACAATGTTAATCCACGAACAGGTTATATCTGTTTCGAGTTAAAGCCGCACATTCATATAGGATGTGCGTAGAGGTTTCTTCCTCTTCACCACATAGTGGGAACCACAATGGGACCATTGTGGATACCCATTTTCTGTAAATGTTTCCTCAGGTGACAATGGACGCTGATCAGTATTTCAACCCTGTTGTTCCTGGAGGATAGTTCTAACAGGTTACGGTAATACTCCATCATGCTCTTGGAGGCGGCCTGATATTCATGTAAAGGCAGCTAGACTGTCTGACAGAATATATTTTTCTTTGTTGCGGTAGTCCCATCTACTATTCTCGTGAACACATGCTTGTATTTCGTGAATTTCTGCCTGGAATATTGTTGCACTTGTCTCCAGTGAAATGCTAAACCTCCACTTAGGCTTTTCTGCATATATGTCAGCGTCTACTCCACTCGAAGTTTTTAATCCGTTATATATAATAGACCAGACCTGTTGCCTTTGTTGGGGTCCCCACTTTTAAGCATAGGTTTGGTTTGCACCCAATTCTATATAGTTTTTCGAAATTTTACGACCTTGTATAGTCAGATGGCATATTCAAGAGTTTGTCGTTGATTAGATACGTAACTCTAGTGTGCCCAGATTGTCTGTTTCTATTCCTTATTTGTCTTCATTCGATAGGCACTATTGACAGCTTATATATATATATATATATATATATATATATATATATATATATATATATATATATATATATATATATATATATATATATATGTATATGTATATGTATATGTATATGTATATGTATATATATATATATATATATATATATATATATATATATATATATATATATATATATATATATATATATATATATTAGGGTGACCGCAAAAAATCGATGTCGGAATTTTGTTCGTCTGGACCCCACAAAACGATTCCCCTTTCCAGATATTGAGATAGCCGAAATTTGAGCTCGATTAAACGTCGCTCAAAGTTTGAAAAAATCCAAATTTTTGGCCAAAAAGCTGACATATGGAGCCATAACTCCAGAACGGTAAATAATAGAAACACGCTTAATATCTCAAAAGAAAGCTAATGTTGTTCTTCAAAATTTATATTCTATACATAATTGTTGTTATTTTAAGTCAAACCGAGTTACAACAGCCTTTAGCCTCAAAAACGTGACCTGGTACCAGTAGGAGCCAGTTTGGGAGTATTCTAAGAATTTTACGGGTTTTTACATAATGTGTCTCGGAATTAAGATTTTTTTGTTAAAAAGTATTTTGGAACTCAATTTTCAAACATAAAGAGCCTTTTGTTCAAATTTAATCTTTTATTATATGGGGATTACCTGACTAGTTTATCAAAGAAAGACCCGTTTGACAGGTAAAAAGGAGGGTGAATCTAATTTCTATTTTAGGGATGGTGATTTTACTTCAGCGTACAACCGACCTTTTATTTATTCAGTTTAGTTTCTAAAGTGCCTTTGAGCTGGTTAGATCGAACAATTATCTAGTGAAAATATTTTAACGGTTTTTTTTTTTAATTTTCCAAGTGTGTGTGTTATTGTTTTTATAACTATTATAGTATTATTTTAAAAGACATTTGAAAACATTGTATTGAAATTAAAGTTTGCAATATATTTTGTTTCATTTTCCAAGTTAACTGTTATTTACCTATTGGCCTCTGAAATGGCATCCAGATCAGGTGTACAAAGCCGGACCAAGGATAAAATATTTCTTGTGGGCTAACCCATTCACCAGATCACCGGTTGTAAACTACCCTCAAATCGCAAGTTTTGTGTGCTTTATTTTATAATTTACGTACTGTGAAATTAACTGTAAGAGAATCAGCAAAACTTACAATACGAGAAGTGTTCATTTTTTGGGAGAAAGCTCGAATCCGGACTAAACATGAGCAAGATGCAATTACTAAGCTGGAAAAACTTCACGCCGAGTGGAGAACTCTTCAAAAAGACCGGAAGAAAACATCGAAAACGGCCAAGAACAAATTTAAACAGTTTGTTGAAAAGTTGGATGATCTCTTTGATATTGCTCAACAAGATGCCTTGGCTCTGATGAAATCGGAAGAAGATAAGGCGTTTCTCGTGAAACAGAGGCAGAAGGGCCGCCCAGGTTCCATGACTGGAGTGGATCTCAAGTTGTCTCGAGCTGAAGAAATCAAGGTGCAAAAGGAACTTCCAAAAATGAACCGACAAATCCAAGAAGCAACTTTTGATATTGGTGAGTTTTTTTTTTTATTATTAGTATTCTAAAAAATAGATAAACAAATAAGTAAATAGTTTCATTATAATTGAAAGAAAATTGTACATGAGAGCTTTGGCATCTTTATGATTGAGTTTATATTTTTTAAATAATACCTTTTGATAATTAGAAGTAGGTAATTTAGTACCTATATATTATTACTATTCTGCTAAAACGACAAGTTTTTATAGTCTTTTTTTTTCTCTTTCTTTTGTTGCTTCTTAGAGACGGATGATGAAGACAAGTTCGAAGAAGGAGAAGAAGGCACTGAAGAGGACAGCATCTACCAGGAACTTGAGAGCTTGGAGGAAATGGACATCCCTGAAGAAGCTGCAGAAAATCCAGGACCATCTGAGAGCAAGAGGATGAAAGTTTTATTTGCAAGGGGCGTTAAAGAGATTTTAAACATGAAATTGTCCATTTTATTAGATCGATGTAAGGTATCCGACAGAAATGCCACGAGAATTTTAATAGCTACTCTAGAAGCACTAAACCTTGACCCTCTTGAGTACAAAGTCTCGAAAACTTTATTACATGATAGAAGACAAAGGTTCAGAGAACAATATAATAAAAAAAATTTTTGATAAAGTAAACATTCCTGAAAAAGAGCCCGTGGTTGTCCATTGGGACGGTAAACTTTTAACGGGTGTTTTAAAAAATGAACAATGTGAGCGAATGGCTATAGCTATTTCATATGGCGAAAAGGAACAGCTGCTGGGAGTTCCTGTAACAGCAAACAGCTCTGGAGAGGAGCAAGCCGTAGCCGTATATGAATGCCTACATGAATGGGGTCTTCTCAACACCGTCAAGGCGATGTGCTTCAACACTACAGCATCCAACACGGGAAGACTCAAAGGAGCACGCGTCATATTGGAGCAAATGTTAGGAAGAGAATTGTTATACCTAGCTTGCCGTCACCATATCTTGGAAATTCTGTTAAGAGGCGTATTCGACACAAAAATGGGATCAACCACTGGACCTCATCCAGACATTTTCAAGAGATTCCTCACTGCGCGGCCCAAGATAGACAAAGGAAAATACGACACAGGTATCAGTGACAATCTGATACAAAAGCAGCTAACTCCAGAAGTAATTGCAAATGTTACTGCTGAATTCGAGACCAAATTAACTGAGAGCCACCCCAGAGATGACTACAAGGAGCTATTGCAGTTGGTTCTCGTATTTGTTGGATCACTAGACGGCAGTGTTGTGGGTTTTAGAACTCCAGGAGCCATTCATCACGCTAGGTGGATGGCAAAGGCTATTTACTGCTTAAAAATGTTCATTTTTCGTCGTCAATTTAAGATGTCTAAAGAAGAAGAAAGTTCTGTGCGTGCCATTTCTGTTTTCCTAGTTAAAATTTATTGTAAAGCTTGGTTCAATGCTCCAAAAGCTCATCTTGCACCAAAGCAAGATTTAGGTATTTTGCATAGTCTGTTAGACTATAAAGAATGTGACAACGACATTGCAGAAATAGCCCTGACCAAATTTTCGAACCATTTGTGGTATTTGAATGCAAAGTTGGTGGGATTACCGTTTTTTGATCCCACCATTACAGACGATGAAAAGTTGTTAATGGCTAATAAATTGCTCAGTAGCACAGATGAATCATCACAGCACGCTAGGGTTGTAAATCCAAAAGTTAGGAAAGAAAACTTAAAAGAGGTAGTTGATGGAGGATTGGTAAATTTACTTACCAAAGAAACGTTTACATTCTTTGACCAATTTAATATAAAAACAGATTTCCTAAGACAACATCCAAACACCTGGCCTCAAAATAATGACTTCCAAGAAGGATTGAAAATTGTCAAAACATTAAAAGTAGTTAATGATATGGCTGAGCGTGGTGTTAAATTAATAACCGACTTTAACGACCTTCTGACAAAAGATGAAGACCAAAAGCAATATGTCCTGCAAGTTGTAAGTAAATGCCGAGCATTATATCCTGACGTTTCAAAAACTACTTTAACAAAAGCTCTAGAATAGATTAGATAACTATGTAAAATTATCAACTCATGTAGATACTACGTCTGTATCTTTTCTGTGTCTGTTTTGTATGTATTATATACCTAATTTTTATATTTTAAAATAAAATATGTCATTAGAGTTATCAGTATTACTTGTTTTTTTTATTATATTTCTACTTTAAACTCAAAAATATACCAAAAAAAAGCAAAATTTATCACTTAATAACAAAATATACGAAGTATGCTCCTAGTGGTACCAGGTCACGTTTTTGGGGGCTAAAGGCTGTTGTAACTCGGTTTGACTTAAAATAACAACAATTATGTATAGAATATAAATTTTGAAGAACAACATTAGCTTTCTTTTGAGATATTAAGCGTTCTGGAGTTATGGCTCCATATGTCAGCTTTTTGGCCAAAAATTTGGATGTTTTCAAACTTTGAGCGACGAGCGGCACGGGTTAACGTCGTTTAATCGAGCTCAAATTTCGACTATCTCAATATCTGGAAAGGGGAATCGGTTTGTGGGGTCCAGACGAACAAGATTCCGACATTTTTTTCCCCCTCTATGAGATCCGGTCACTCTAATATATATATTTGGTCTGACACATAAATGTTGCCCTTTTTAAAAATCCATATGATTTTTAGGAAGTACCAACCTTCAAACGATATACGTCAAAATTTCATGATATTTCGACGATTAGTTTACCAGTTACAGTAGTTTTTAGCGACGCTACTTTTGTTGTTTTTAAAACAATGGAAAAATCGAATATCGTGTGTTGATTAAACACTGTTTTTTGATAGGAAAAAATACCGTTCAAGCAAAGCAATGACTTGATAAGTGTTACGGAGATTCTGCCCCTGGAAAATCACTCGTCATTTACTGGCATGCTGAATTTAAACGCGGTCGTACAGATACAAATGATGCTGAACGCTCTGGATGCCCAATGAGGTGGTTATACCGGAAAAGATAAAAAAAATCTACAAAATTGTTTTGGATGACTGTAAAGTGAAATTGCGTGAGATAGCTGACACCCTAAAGGTATCAAAAGAACGTGTTAGTCATATTTTGCATGAACATTTTGGTATGAGAAAACTTTGTTCGAACTTTTGCTCACAGTGGACCAAAAACGACAACGTGTTGATGATTCTGAGCGCTGTTTGGACCTGTTTAAGCGCAATAAAAAGGATTTTTTCATGCGATATGTGATAATGGATGAGACATGGATCCACCACTAGACACCGGAATCAAATCGGCAGTCAGCTGAGTGGACAGCAGCCGGTGAAAGCCGCCCGAAGCGACCAAAGACACTATAGTCGGCTGGGGAGGTTTTAGGCTCTGTATTTTGGGAATTGAATGGTTTTCACCGAATTTGCTGAGAAGGGAAAAATCATTAATAGCGAATATTATATAAAGTTACTGGTGCGTGTGAAGGCAGAAATCGCAAAGAAACAGCCCCAAATGAACAAGAAAAAAATGCTCTTTCATCAAGTCAATTGTTACAATGGCAAATTTGCATGAATTGAAGTTCGAATTGCTTCCTCATCCACCGTAATTTTGAGATTTAGCCCCCAGCGACTATTATCTATTTGCATACCTCAAATAAATGCTCGCGGGAAAGAGATTTGGCTCCAATGAAGAAGTTATCGCCGAAACTGAGGCCTATTTTGAAGGCGAAGACAATCCTTCTACAAGAAAGGTATAGAAATGTTAGAAAAGTGTTGGACTGATTGTATCGCTCTTGAAGGAGACTTTATTGATGAATAAAATCGAATTTTGCAAAAAAAATTGTGCTTTATATAGCTAGACTAAAGACTTTTCAACCTACATGTTATGTAGGGTATTAGCCCTAAAATGCTTTCCATAGCTGTGGCGGGGGTGCTACTTATAGCCCCAGTGGAACATGAACAAGCGAACCTCCGCAATAGATTTTAGTTCCATGGTTATCGTTCTCTGCTCTTTGGTTTTATGCTCTAGATTTTCCTAAACAGGCTCTTGCGTCTTACGAGACACATTTTTTGCTTTATTAAGGTTTTTTGTAATTTATTTATTCCACGTTACTGTCGTATCTAGTGCCAAGCCCAGATATTTGTACTTAACGGGTTTTTATCCGTTCTCCGAAGATACTCAGGTTGTTGTAATTGCCTTGGATTCACCTTTTTGTGCACGGTATAACAGCAGTCTTTGCAGCGTTGGCTTTCAGGTTTACTCCCTCACACCAGCACTGTACATTGTTCAACGCTCTTTTTATGAGCTTTACCACAGTGGGGGTATGTTTCCCTTAGATGAGTATCACTCATCAGTCAGAAAATTCCTTTGAGTTTAACCGCACGGGCATTCTTGGGTCACCTATGTTTCTAAGGTGTCTTCCATGTAGCTTGGTTTCATTTAAATTTTAGGCCTGTAACTAATCTAATGAGGTCAGGGTGAGTACCCTATGTCTCCTGGCAGAAAATGCCGGACTAGGACTGATTCAACAGTGGGGAGTCGCAGAAGAACTTTTAGATCTAGGTGACATTAGGGACTCAAAGTACCACCCACTCTTTTTACTACTACTACTAACTAATTTAATGCTAATTTTTTCTTTGTTTATGGAATAATTTGTTTTGCGTGTCACAAAAATTTAAAATTTTTAATTTTTTTGTGTTCCATTTAATTAATTTGAAATATATGAACAAAATATATTAAGCAACATTAGGAATAAATAAAAACCGGTCAAGTGCAAGTTGAACTTGCACAATTAGTGTTCCGTACGTTGATTGTTTTTAAAATAAAAATTTTTGTTAGGGTGGTATAAAATGATCAGTGACTTCACAAAACACACCCCAAATGAGTTTTCAACAAAGTTTGTTTCCAATCTTTACTGAAAACTGGTGACCTTGAAATTTTGTTTTTTTTATATACCAAATAAATTATTAAAGGTAATGCACTCGTGATAATTTTCGTTCAATCTATACCCCGTGGAGAATATTCCAGAATTTTTTCAAAATTTTTTGATCAGTACTTTTCGAGATAAGGTAGGGGACAGCGATTTTTTAAAAGTAATACGAAGAAAAGTATGCGCAAGTATTACATTACATATATATTTTTTACTCGTGTTTTCACAAGCTTTCATTTGACACCATACTCGATGACCTAGTAAAAAAAAATTTTTTTCACTTCCGATTTCACCCCTCAAAACGAACCCCTTAAGTCAAAATTTATGTTACGGTGGTATAAAATGATCAGTGACTTCACAAAACACACCCCAAATGAGTTTTCAACAAAGGTTGTTTCCAATCTTTACTGAAAACTGATGACCTTGAAATTTTTGTTTTTTTTTTATATACCATATAAATTATTAAAGGTAATGCACGCGTGATAATTTTCGTTCAATCTACACCCCGTGGAGAATATTCCAGAATTTTTTCGAAATTTTTTGATAAGTACTTTTCGAGATAAGGCCAGGGACAGCGATTTTTCGCGAATTTTTAAAAATAATGCAAAGAAAAGTGCGCGCAAGTATAATATTATATATATATTTTTTATTCGTGTTTTCACAAGCTTTCATTTGACACCACACTCGATGACCTAGTAAAAAAATTTTTTTTTCACTTCCGACTTCACCCCCCAAAACTAACCCCTTAACTCAAAATTTAATTCTCAAAACTACATGGCTCTGATGAGGCCATCAATTCCTATATTATTACCAAATTTCACCTTTCTATGTCAAATAGTTTCGGAGAAAATCGGGTGTGACAGACAGACAGACAGACAGACAGACACCGAAGTGATCTTATAAGTGTTCCGTACGGAACACTAAAAAGGTTGTTCAGAAATTATTTTTTTATCGCTCATCTCCCCGCCTGAGTAGGGCTTTTACCCTTTTTAGTGTTCCGTACGGAACACTTATAAGATCACTTCGGTGTCTGTCCGCCTGTCTGTCTGTCTGTCCGTCTGTCACACCCGATTTTCTCCGAAACTATTTGTCACAGAAAGTTGAAATTTGGTAGTAATATAGGAATTGATGACCTCATCAGAGCCATGTAATTTTGAAAGTTAAATTTTGACTTAGGGGTTAGTTTTGGGGGGTGAAATCGGAAGTGAAAACAAAATTTTTTACTAGGTAATCGAGTGTGGTGTCAAATGAAAGCTTGTGAAAACACGAGTAAAAAATATATATATATATATTTTTGTAATACTTGTGCGCACTTTTCTTTGTATTATTTTTAAAAAATCGCGAAAAATCGCTGTCCACCCGCCTTATCTCGGAAAGTACTTTTCAAAAAATTTTGAAAAAATTCTGGAATATTCTCCACGGGGTGTAGATTGAACGAAAATTATCACGAGTGCATTATCTGTAATAATTTATCTGGTATACAAAAAAAAACCAGAAATTTCAAGGTCATCAATTTTCAGTAAAGATTGGAAATAAACTTTGTTGAAAACTTATTTGGGGTGTGTTTTGTAAAGTCACTGATCATTTTATATCACCGTAACATAAATTTTGACTTAAGGGATTCGTTTTGAGGGTGAAATCGGAAGTGAAAAAAAAATTTTTTTACTAGGTCATCGAGTGTGGTGTCAAATGAAAGCTTGTGAAAACACGAGTAAAAAAAATATATATAATGTAATACTTGCGCACACTTTTCTTCGTATTACTTTTAAAAAATCGTGAAAATCGCTGTCCCCTACTATATCTCGAAAAGTACTGATCAAAAAATTTTGAAAAAGTCATGGAATATTCTCCACGGGGTATAGATTGAACGAAAATTATCATTAACTTTAATAATTATCTGGTATAGAAAAAAACCAAAATTTCAAGGTCACCAGTTTTCAGTAAAGATTGGAAACAAACTTTGTTGAAAACTCATTTAGAGTGTGTTTTGTGAAGTCACTGATCATTTTATACCACCCTAACAAAATTTTTTATTTTAAAAACAATCAACGTACGGAACACTAATTGTGCAAGTTCAACTTGCACTTGACCGGTTATTTCATATGTTAACAATATCGGCGAGGATGTCTTCATACAGCTCAACATTGTTCAAGTGCCGAAACATGCATTTTTGTATTTCACAACACCTTTTAAACAACGCGGTAGTGCTGCCATGGACATTATTGCATTTCTGCAAACAACTACTTCTACTATATATATATATATATATATATATATATATATATATATATATATATATATATATATATATATATATATATATATATATACATATACATATACATATACATATACATATACATATATATATATATATATATATATATATATATATATATATATATATATATATATATATATACATACATATACATATACATATACATATACATATACATATACATATATATATACATATACATATACATATATATATATATATATATATATATATATATATATATATATATATATATATATATATATATATATATATATACATACATACATACATACATATATATATATATATATATATATATATATATATATATATATATATATATATATATATATATATATATATATATACATTATATATTACACAAAAAGATATGTTTTTACTATCCTTACATCTTTTCTACTAGTATGGACAAACTAAGACGTGAAACAGAACAAGCAGATGCTGACAAAAAGAGAAGAGCGCGTGAAGAAGGCACAGATAATCCATCTCGTGGTTATGGTGGAAAATTCGGTATTGAAGAAGATCGGATGGATGCGTCGGCCGTGGGTCATGAATACGTAGGAAAGGTAGACAAACACGCTTCACAAAAGGATTATTCGGCAGGGTTTGGTGGTAAATTTGGCGTACAAACCGATAGAGTTGATAAGGTGAGTGTAATTCTTTATGGATACAATGTATTAGTCCATATGTGGTGCGATTCGAAAGTTCCCGGACGAATGCTATAAAATCTAAGGTATAGTAGTTACTTTTAAGTTTTATGACTTTCGTCCCTTTCAGAGTAGTCCTCCTGCATCTCAGTGTACTGGTATCCCCCTTTTTGCCCACTAGTCGGACATTTTTAGGAGGTCGATCGCCGCCCGCGATTCACGTTATATCTCATTTACCGCTTCGAAGCGTTCCAAATCTTTGGAACTCCTTCTTTTTTACGAAGTGCGATTGATTAGCAAGTTTAGACATGTCACGCAGCGCTGTTAGAGAGGTACTTTCCGCCATCTTTTGGCGCGAATAGAAACTATTTCGCGTTCTTGCTGTGTAGCTTTAGTCCAGGAACTTTCAGATTTCACTACGTATATTGCCGCAGTTTTGGAAAAAAATATACTAATACTGTATGTTATTAGATCAGTTGTTTGGCATACTATTGTGAAAGTGTCTGGTGCATAAACTTTTGTTTTCAGAGTGCTGTTAGTTGGGATCATAAAGAAAAAATTGAAAAGCACGCCTCACAGAAGGACTATGTGACAGGATTTGGTGGGAAATTTGGTGTTCAAACAGACAGACAGGATAAATCTGCCGTAGGATGGGATCATATAGAAAAGGTGCCAAAACATGAGTCACAAAAAGGTAAATGCTCCATTGTTTCTTAAAAAATCCATGGTATAATTTGTCACCACTATTAGAGAATTTCAAGCAAAATATGTTGTTACAATAATAGTTTTTTTTTTTGAGGAAGGGAACTTTTTAGAACTCTAGAAATTGAAATTTTATGTTAAAGCATGATACACTTACATTGGAAAGTGTAATTCTTTTTTAAGGGTCTAGCATATGAGCTGCAGGGAAGTCCCTAAAGCGCTACAGGAGCGACATGTGTGCGGAAAAAGCAGTTTCACGTTGTTCTTGAATCGCTGTAAATTGTACTTGGTGGGAAACACAGTCCTGGGCAAATTATTCCAAAAGATGATGTTCTCCATATAAAAGACTGCTTGAAAAGCGTTGTACGAGGAGTAACAAGCTGAACCTCATACGGATGTGAAGTATTAGCGCGACGTGTATTTCTAACATGCACCGCTCCGAAGGAGCACTTTCCATGAAAATACTTGTAGAATAGGCTCAAGTCTCCAACCGTTCTTCGATGTTCTAGCGAATCAAGGCCGCCGGTCAGTTCCGGGTCTCCAATCAGACAAACAGCTCTTCTCTGAATACAATCCAACAAATACAGTGTATGTTTGGGAGCGGAGCCCCAAACATGGGAGCAGTATTTCATAGTTAGTCAAATTTGAGCTTTGTAAAGAATTAACAGTTGTTGTGAAGTGTAAAGCATTTTGGTTCGAAACAACGCTCCCAACTTTTGAGAAGCTCTCCTTGCTATGCCTGCAACATGTTCGTGCCAGGATATATTTGCTCCCAAATTAACGTCCAATAAATTGAGTGACGATGTTAGAGGAATGGAGTGCCCCGATATGGCTATGTCGGGATCAGCAACGTTAACTTTTTTAGAAAAAACTGCCGCCTGGGTTTTTATAGCGTTAAATTCCATTCCACTTGGTTACTGTCACCCCAAGATAGAATTTCTTCCAGGTCTTTGTTACGTTGAATTGACTTTCCGCTGTCTGCGGATATTCGTCTGAGTAGCTGATGTCCGAGCGTTCAAAGTAAATGAAGAGATAAGCGTACTGTCATCTGCAAAGCTGTAGATTGGATTCGCAGTCTTTTCCAGCAGATCGTTAATGTAAATTAGAAAGATAGTATGAGACAGTATGGAGCCTTGGGACACACCGGCGTTGATAGTGAAGGTGTTAGAAAGAAATCCGTCGACTGCCACTCGTAAAGAACGCTGTCTGAGGAAACATGAGAGCCACAAACAGAACTTTTCAGACATACCAAAAGAGCGTAGCTTAGCCAACAGTCCATCGTGCCAAACACTGTCGAATGCCTTGGATATGTCGAGAGCAACCGCTCGAGATTCTCCAAAGTGTTCAATTGCGTTGTTCCAAACATGTGTTACATAAGTCCGAAGATCTACTGTTGATCTGTGTTTACGAAAACCATATTGGTAATCGCTAATAATGTTGAATCCTTCAAGATATTTTAGAAGATGCTGATTGATAGCCTTTGCGATGACTTTAGATATTATTGAAAGCAGTGCGACTGGTCTGTAGTTATTTGGCAAGGTCTTCTTGCCTTTTTTAAGTATCGGCTGAACCGTGGCACATTTCTAGCAGGAAGAACATTTTCCTTTCTGTAGGATAGGATGAAAAGTCTACAGAAAACTGGTGTTAGTTCCCTCGCACAGTTTTTGAGAACTATGGCAGGTATTCCGTCAGCGCCAGATGCTTTTTTGGTGTCTAGCTTCATTAAAATACGTTTTATGATACGGTGTCTGAAGATAATATCGGACATCCTTGACTGCACTATGGGAATGGTAAGTGGTCTTTTCCTTGGAAATCGACAGTAGAATGTGAGGCAAAGAGTTCAGCCAACAAGTTCGCTTTCTCAACAGGTGTTGTTGCAATAGAATTATCTGGCCGTGTCAGTGGTGGTATAGTGGATTTGGTGAAATTTTGACTAACTGCATTAGCGACTGACCAAAAGGACCTGCAATTGTTTCTAATTCGTTGATTGTATGCCTCCTTGGTTTCGTCGATAATTTCGTTGGATCTGTTTCGGGCACGAACAAAGGTGTTACGTTTTATAGCGTTTGGATTTTCACTCCATTGTAAAGGTGTTACGTTTTATAGTGTTAGGATTTTCACTCCATTGTCGGTATACAAGATGTTTAGAAGCAAGTAATATGAAAGGTCTGTTAGAAATATAGCACTATACTGAGGGAGCAAGAATTTTCTAATAAATAGTTGCCCTGCTACTCCAGCTACTCTGCCCTATTTATTTCTGCTCTCACAAGACTTATTACAGTTTAGCAAAAACCGATCCATTTTTAAAAATACAGATGGGAAGAAATACGTCAAGACGTTTACTTAACTTAATCGCAACAATACGAGGTCTGATAAATTTCTACGAAATAGCGAAAAGTTTTGTTAAGTTGTATGACTGTTGGTAAGCATGATTCTTGTAACGGTTGTGTTCGAAATACACGTTTCGTAGAAATGGATAATGGCCAGTATCATGCAGTGATAAAATATTTTTATTTAAAAAAGTAGACTGCGGCTCAGATAAAAACTGAACTAAAGAAATTTCATGGGGATTTTGCATCAGCACTCAAGATCATTTCGTACTGGACAAATAAATTTAAATGTGGCCGTACGAGCACTGTAGATGCTGCACCTTCAGAACGCCCAGTTGAGGTTTTTTCTGAAGAAATAGTCGATAAAATTCATGGTATCGGGATGGAAGATCATCGCATTAAGCTTCGTGAGATTGCTGAGATGGGAGGCATCTCATATATAGGTACATAATGTTCTACATGAAGTTCTAAAAATGTAAAAGCTGAGTGTGCAGTGAGTGCTGCGTATGTTGTCTCCAAACGAAAAACGCACAAGGAAGGACATTTTGAAATCGTGTTTGGAAAAGTTGTAGCGTAATCCGAAGGAATTGTGGCGTCGTTCTGTGACTGCAGACGAATCGTGGATCCACCATTGTACCCTGGAGACCAAATAGTAGTTAAAACAGTAGACTGGTGAAAGAGAAAATACACAGAAAAAAAAACGAAAATAGTTTTATCGGTGGGTAAAGTGATGGCAACTGTTTTTTGGTACTCACAAGATATCACCATGATTGACTATTTCGAAAAGGGTAAAACAGTGACTGGCTCTTATTACGCCATGTTATTGGATTGTTTGCATAGTAAATTGAAGCAGAAGCGACAAAGATTAACGAGCACAGAAGTACTGCTTCACCAGGATAATGCTCCTGCTCACACATTGGCTGTTGCAGTGACAGAAGTGTACGAGCTGAGCTTCGAAATAGTTCCACCACCCACCCTATTTCCCAGATTTAGCCCCAAGTGGCCATTTTTTGTTTCCTAACCTCAAAAATTGATTTGGAGTATAGAAATTTTCGTCGAATGAAGAGATTTTCTCTGCTGTAAATGACTACTTATACAAAATTCGAAATAATTTTCAGAGGGAATAAAAAAGGTGGAATCTTGTTGGACCAAATGTATTGCGTTCAAAGGAGCTTATGTTAAGAAATAATTGATTTACAATCCACCCTCGTACTTACAATAACATGCGAACATACGCATGTTCATTTTAAGGTTACATTAACGATGTCCTGAACTAATTTTTAATGTAGTTTTTAATATTTTGTACCGTATTTTACAAAAAAAGTTTAGCAGCCTATGAAACCTTAATGTAGGACACGGGACAGGGAGAGAAGTAAAGACGTATCATAAACCTTGAATAAAAAAATATGCTTATTGATGTACAGATCATGAAAATTATAAATTCCAGTGTCCATCACTCTACATAAATAAACTACAAGGAAAATTATATAAAAATTAAATAATTAAATTTACTTTGTTTTTTACAAGACTTTTCAATCCACCCTCGTATTTAGTTAATATAATCCCCGAACACTAATTCGATATTAAGACAGTGCGAAAACGATAGTTATTCATATACGAACACAACGTACCGAGAAGGTTCACGAAACTACTAAAACAATCAAACTTAATTATTGCAGAGCGCCATCTGGTAACCATTTGCAGAGGCTTTTGCTAACAGTTATTACTGAATCCCGGGTAATTACCAAGGAGGCTTTGTTAAGGTTTACCAAATTATGTTTAGTTAAATTAAGTATCCTTTTTTAGATTATGTAAAAGGATTTGGCGGTAAATTTGGTGTGCAAACAGATCGCCAAGATAAATCAGCAGTGGGCTGGGATCATCATGAGGCTCCCCAAAAACATGAGAGTCAGACTGATCATAAGATTGGGTTTGGTGGAAAGTTTGGTCTTCAAACAGACAGGTGAGTAAGCCTGTGAAAAATATAACAATATAAAAACAATATAACAGATTTTGCTTAAAAAGTATTTGAAAAAGCAAAGGTGTTTTTGTTTAAGCAAAATGCTAAATTGAGAACCTGAAAAATTAAAAATTTTTAGGGTGGACAAATCAGCTGCTAGTTTTGATGAACCACCTGCCAAAGTAGGAACGAATTACACTAAAGTAAAACCTGATATCGGCGGAGCAAAACCATCAGATTTAAGAGCAAGATTTGAAAACATGGTACGTCGTTTTCTGTTTTGGAAAATAAAATCAAAAATTCTTACCTTTCTAACTTATAGGGTTCTAAAGATAGTCAGTCTACTGCACAGACAAGTTCACCGGCACCCAAGAAAAAGTGTGCACGCTAAAGCTGCCCTTTTCACGCAAAAGAGTCAAGAAAATTCCATACCTTCGAGTTCAGAAAAACATGTTGTTCCCAAACAGATTGATTCGACCAAGACGGCGTTTTTGACTCAAAATTCTAGCTCAGGTAAGAAAGTTCTAAAAATATGTTTGGAGTGTTGATTGATTCCAAGAGAATCGCGACACTTACCAGTACAACTGACTGAACTCTTGCGTTCATCACTTAATTTTCCCGCCCCCGCTTCATCTCTGTGAATTCCATTATCTATTTTAGAACCTCCAGCACAAGAAAAACACGTTCCACAAAAAATGGACCAGTCGAAACTTGCTCAGTTTACAAACGCTCAAAACGACTCGGAAAACAGCTCAAATTCTACGGTCAAAGAAGAGTTGGAATTATTGAAGCAATTACAAAGGCAAAAGCAAGAGGAGCCTGAAGATCTAAGTAAGGAGAGCGAGGAATCTGACATTTATGAGGTTGTGCAGCCACCGACGCAGTTTGTGCAGCCACCGACGCAGTTTGTGCAGCCACCGACGCAGCTTGTGCAGCCACCGACGCAGCTTGTGCAGCCACTGACGCAGTTGGTGCAAGAACTGGTGAGTCAGCGGCACCTCCAAGAAGCAAAACGGCGTAAAAAATCAATTAAGTTACTTTTTATTCTGGTCGATTGATTTTCGTGGTATGTGATGAAACTAATTTGCTCGACACAAAGGAGATACGACACTTCGCAAAACATTTTTTTTTTTTTTTTTTAATTTAATTAACGGGCGATGCCCAATTTTAAAACAATACAATAAAATATCTTAAGACGACAATAAAGTAAAAAATAAAATTTTAGAATAAGAATGAGGGAAAGAGAAAAAGGAAAAAAGAAAATTATAATAATAATAATAAAAATAGAAAAGGAAATGATTGTAACAGTAAGTAACAAAATGCACGTCATACTCCACACAACTGTCTATAAACGCTGGTCCAGACTGGGATGCTCATTGGCAAGGCGACATGACCTAGATACAAAATTATTGCATCCATAGTTGGTCCTGTGGGATGGCACAAAAAAAGTGTGCCTCGAACAGGTCACCCAGGAAGGTACATGCAGACCAATTTTGTCCAACAGAAAGGGACAATGGTAGTTACTATGGAGAATATTATTATGCATTTTGAGATCAATAGCAACTCTGCGATCTTGTAAAGTTTGAATGTGAAGCTCAGATTCTGTTTGAGGGTAGGTAAGCTCAGGTCTATTGATCTTAAAGGCAATGTATCTTAGAAATTTATGCTGCACTCTCTTAATGCATTGAACGTAAGTACCATAGCAAGGACTCCATACACTGGAGGAATACTCTAAGCGAGCTCTAATCAGTGAACAGTAAAGCTGCTTAATCGCAGCTATACTATTAAAGCCCAGTGTAATACGTTTAATAAATCCCAAAAGCTGAAGAGACTTGGAAACGATATTCTATATATGAGGTATAAAAGTTAATTTTGAGTCGATAATAAGCCCTAGATTTTTGACTTCAGACACTCGTTCAAGAACAACATCCCCGATCTTGTATGGATAATCTAACCGAGTCCGGGACTTATTGAAAACGATAGAATGGCACTTAGTCGCATTTAGCCCCATACCATTGTCCTTGCACCAAGATACAAGCTGTTTCAAATCTGTCTGAAGTTTGTAACAATCATCAAATACAGACACCTCAATTTACAACTTTAAATCATCGGCAAAAAGGAGGACCTCACTATGTGCAAAACGATGAGTCCAGTCATTAATAAGTTAAACAGAAGAGGACCCAATTGCGATCCCTGAGGAACTCCAGAGGAGATATGTATACTATCTGATAAGTAGTTATTGAAGCGGACAGTCTGTGTACGTCCAGTCAAATAGCAGGCAAGCCAATCCAACATCACTCCTCTAACACCCGTCCTCCTTAACCTGGAAAGAAGAACAACATGGTTTACCCTGTCAAACGCCTTGGAATAGTCAGTATATATCGAAGGCACCTGAGTTTCCCTCTCCAAAGCGCCAGACACAAAGTCGACATATGACAGCAGATTCAAATCCGCACTTTTGCCACCCTGAAACCCAAACTGACAGGTACTAATATTGAGACTTAGCTGAGTAGTCAAGAATTCAGTTATTATGTGTTCAAAAACCTTAGGAATGATACTTAATATGGTAAGTGGTCGATAATTAATTATCTGATCACGGCTGCCTGACTTGTGAATTGGTGTTATGTAACCTAGCTTCCAAAATTCGGGGAAAACCCCAGTAGTTAAAGTTTCATTAAAAATACTGTGCAGTGGGCACTGTACCCTTTTTGAAAGAGATTTTCAAACAATTTGGTTAAATATAAAATAGAATCTGTATAAATACATTTTCAGATCCTAATAAAAAGTCTTGTTATATTTACGCGGAAAGTCACACGCGAATGCTATTTTTCTAAGAAATTTGTTATTTTATATATGTTTAAGGATAAAACAGTAATGTGGAGAAATCGTGGTTTGGTAATATTAGACCTTGTCAAATTCGAGCGACTTTCTGACGTTTCGCCTACCATTGCATTTTGATAGCGTCTAATCCAGAGAACCATGGCCCCGTTTACAATATTTAGCAAGAGTTATCTATAGCCGAATTTTTAATTTTTATGATGTCACATGTGACATTCGGTAAACACTATAGATCGACACCAAGAAGACGTCGTTCTCTTTCTAGATAAACAGATATAATATAGTCAAATAAATAGAGTAATGTAGTTTTGGCACGGTAAACCCAATATAGTGGCGAAACTCGTGGGTAACAATATAGGAAAAACAGGTTTCAGTTTTTAAGAGGTTACGTGGCAGTCTGCCATGTTTGAAAGAGGACCAGCGGGAGATTTTAAATAGAAATAATGGTACTGTTAAAAGTTTTATCATTTAAAATCATAGATATTATACAAATGTTTGAAAATTTTTGATTTAATAAACTGTCAGGTAAATTAAAAAAAGTTAAAAGTTGAACTTGTGCAATTAGTGTTCCGTACGTTGATTGCTTTTGAATTAAAAATTTTTGTTGCGGAGGTATAAAATGATCAGTGACTTCACAAAACACGCCCCAAATGAGTTTTCAACAAAGTTTGTTTCCGATCTTTACTGAAAACTGATGACCTTGAAATTTTTTTTTTATATATACCAGATAAATTATAAAAGGTAATGCATTCGTGAGATTTTTCGTTCAATCTACACCCCGTGAAGAATATTCCAGAATTTTTTCAAAATTTTTGGATCAGTACTTTTGAAGACGAGGGGGGCAGCGATTTTTCGCAATTTTATACAAATAATAAAAAGAAAAGTGTGCGCATGTAAGACATTATATATATATATATATATATATATATATATATATATATATATATATATATATATATATATATATTTGAACTCGTGTTTTCACAAGCTTTCATTTGACACCACACTCGTTGACCAAGTAAAAATTTTTTTTTTCACTTCCGATTTCACCCCCCAAAACTCTCTTAAGTCAAAATTTAACTTTCAAAACTACATGGCTCTGATGAGAGCATCAATTTTTATATTAATACAAAATTTCAACTTTTTACGTCAAGTAGTTTCGGAGAAAATCGGGTGTGATAGACGGACAGACACCGAACTGATTTTATAAGTGTTCCGTACGTAACACTAAAAAAAAAAGAAGAAAAAATGTTACAAAAGTTTTCTTTTCTCCAGGGAATTGAATAGGCAAATCAGATTTTGAATACAACGTTTTGTTAGAACTCTATAAGGTCCAAAAGTGAAAAGTGAAACTGGAACCCAAATTTTTAAATGGATATTTTAATTCAGCTAGGGATTTTAAGTCTGAATACAAACTGAATGTTTGTGGCCCTGATTGGGCCTCATTGTAACTAAAATAAAATCCTAGTCTTATAGGGATCTTTACCTGTGTTATTAGCCTTTGATACACGGAGTATTCTTTTTTCATAGGTAGAATTATATTCAAGCTACACGCCGAATTTGAAAAAAAAAAAATTCTTGACCACTCTAATAAATATGTTTTGAAAGGTGACGTTATTAGTGCGATTTAAATACCCTCTGGAGAATGCATATTTTAGAAAATATGTTTTATTTACATTGCACAAATTTTTCAGTTGGACAATTGATGACGCGTTTCTGTGGTGCAAGCCAAATCTTTGCTCTATAACCAAAAAAATGTCATAAGAGAAATAGCTTTTCAGAATTATTCAATTTATCCGCTTACGATTTCTTACGCAATTGATATTCTTTCTACATCTTCAGGGAAGAAGAAGAAACTCACTCCCGGAGTACTTTTTGAATTATTTTTACAATTATCACCGGCACAACAATAACCCCTTTCCCCATGATTATATAAATTGTTTGTCAACCTTTTCGATTCTCTTCACTTACAAACGTTTTTAATTCTCTTTTTATATAAATTCTCTCTTCCTACTCTCTTTAAATTTATATAAACTGCAGTAATATGGCGAAATGATCGACAATACATTTCAAAAGACACATTCGGAGATCAGATGTAAACATTGGGCGGCCATTTTGAAAAAGGGACCCGTCGATGCACGCGCTCTCAAAATCTCAACACTAACTTGGAACTCACTTTCGCTACTGTATTGAGTTTACTGTAGTTTTGGTCTCGAATGAAGGGCAAGCGGTTTTTGTCTTGCTGAACTTATTTCTGTAAATTTCAGTTTTTAAATAATCACGTTAAAAAGCAAACTTAGTACAAATGGAGCACAGTAATTGTATTTTATATTATTTATGTTTCTCTAAAGTGTTATTTAAGTTAATATTAATAGTAGAACTTCTAACCCTAGCTTACCTTAAATACAGTTTTTACGTTTAAGACATTTTTAGCTAAATTTAAACATAAAATACTGTAATATAATAATTTGAATAATATGTTGCAAGGAACCTGTTCATCAACCTCCACAGGAACCCGTTCACCAGCCAGAACCATCCCCTGTTAATGAACAACCCGAGGTTGAATATTATAGTAGCGACGATATTGTAGATACAGGAGTTGCAGCTGTTGCTCTCTATGATTATCAGGCGGCCGCCGATGACGAGATATCGTTCGATCCTGATGATGTTATTACACATATAGAAAAGGTAAGAAACATGCACTAGTAGTTATTCATGTTATATACCCTGTAAGTGACGATACAGGAGAGTGAAGTCAGGGCTATGTGGAGGCCAAACTTATATTGTCTCTTTTCAAAACCAATTTATGCGGAAAAATTTCTGAAATAACTGGCAAAGATATTTTTGATATGTGTGATGTCGCCACATCCTGCTGAAATCGGGTTCTCCGTTTATAACTATCAATTTGTAAGGCGGGCGTGAAGAAGTTCTAAAAAAGTTAATGTTATGGATCCGACCTAGTTATGTTGGAAGACTCTATTTCTCTAGCAAAGTCAGTCTACTTACTGGGTCTTTAACTTGGGAGCAAAATGTCTTCTCATGAATATGTTGCATGCAGAGCAAAGCGATCTTTTCAAATCCTGGAGATATTATTTCATACTACAAAGCTTTACCAGGTGTACAAGTATGAAATGCGGATTTTTTTTCTAAAAAAACATGTGAAATTCGGAAGAATGAAAAAAGTGCTTTATTCAAAGTATGCTCCATCGCTTGTTATACATTTTTCCCATCTTTCGGGCAATTTGTGAATACCATGCCAGTAAAATAATCGGAAGGAGCCAAGTCTGGTGAGTAAGCCGCATGGGGTAGAACTTTCCAGCTGAGTGCTTCCAACGTGTCGCGAACTAGTTTTGCCGTATGTGATGGAGCATTGTCATGAAGAAAAATTACTTTGTGTTGCCTCTTTCGGTATTCTGGCCTTTTTTTTCAAGCAGCGAACGGTTCAAATCGGTCAATTGTTGTTGGTAACGTTTAGTATTAACCGTTTCCCCAGGTTTTAACAGCTCATAATAGACCACGCCCCTCTGGTCCCACCAAACACAGACCATCGTCTTTCTGCCAAAGCGATTCGGTCTTGTGATCGATGTGAATGGTGCGCCTGCATGATTTTTTGCGCTTGGGATTCTCAAAATAAATCCACTTTTCATCCCCTGTAACTATACGATGCAACAACGACTTCCTTTTGTACCGAGCGAGCAAAATGTCGCACGTGTTTTTGCGCTTTTTCATTTGCCTGTCGTTCAACTCATGTGGTACCCATCTACCGGTCTTCTGAATCTTTCCCATCTCTCGTAGCCGATTGGAAACAGCTTGTTGACTAACGGCCAATTGCTCGGCAAGTTGTTTTTTGTGTTTGCGAATCATCTTCGTCCAACAATGCTTGCAATTCCACATCTTCGTATTTTTTTGGCGGTTTTCCACGTTCCTTGTCTGCAGTATCGAAGTCACCACTTTTGAAACGCCGAAACCATCGTTCATACGTATCTTGCGATGGAACATGTACACCATAAGCTTCTCGAAGTAATCGGTATGATTCAACAGCAGTTTTCTTCAAATGAAAACAAAAAAATTAATGCTGTCCGCAAATGCTCTTTGTTCGGTATAAATTTCGACATATTGAGCATAACACTATGCACACACTTTTCCAATATATCACTCGTGCGCGTCTGACACTTGTTGATGACACAACAAAATGGCGCAGTGTCAAATCTGCATTGTTGCACCATCTGTTGTCTGAAATCCGCATTTTATACTTGTACACTTGGTACACTCCAAGATCAACGTGAATCGCTTTTCCGCACACTCGTCGCTTTTGTAGCGCTTTAGCGATTTCCTTGCAGCACGTATGATGTGCCAAATAAAAATTTTATGGTTCGCTTAGAATTAAGGAGGTTGAGGCGTTAAACGTAAAATAAGAAAACTATTTTGAATAGATTTATTTGGATAGATTAATTAGTTTAGAAAAATTTAAGGTCTTTAGGAAACTTATTTAAATATATTCGAAATTAATACATATAGTCTTATGGAGAATACATCAATTTGATATAAAAATGACACATTTTTTTGTTATAACAAATGAAAAGAAAATGCCATCAATAGGAAATTTAACTATGTTAGACATTGAAATTTCGCGATTATTTAAAAAAAATTTAAATTTAATTAGAAAACTTTAACTTTATGAAAAATAACAATTATAGGAGGTACTTGGGAATGATTTAACTTTTATCTCTGAAATAGCAGCAATGTTGCATTTAGTAGTAATGGCGGGAAATTTAAATATTGTAGTATAGTACAAGTTTATATAATTAAAACATATGGTGCAAGTAAATAATATTAACGGACAAACAGACAGAGAGACGTTGCATTTTATATATATTATAGATATCCTTTGCTACATGATATTGTTCCATATTTAGTGGTTTAGGCAGTGTATTGTAAGAGAACGCGCTAGCGGCAAACTTTTTTCCGATTTGTTTCACTATTATCGACACTGCTTATTCCTCATGTTACCTAACGTAATAAAATATAGTCTATAACCTGGCCAGAGAACATATGTATGTTTTAAAAAAAAGCACGTAAATCGGATAAGTGGTTCTCCAGTGATAAGCGCACTAACGGACAAACAGACAGATACGTTGCATTTTATATATATTATAGATGTAATAAAATATATATCTATAACCTGGTCAGAGAACATATGTATGAATTTGAAAAATCACGTAAATCGGATAAGTGGTTCTCCAGTGATAAGCGCACTAACGGACAGACAGATACGTTGCATTTTATATATATTATAGATGTAATAAAATATATATCTATAACCGGGTTAGAGAACATATGTATGAATTTAGAAAATCACGTAAATCGGATAAGTGGTTCTTGAGGGATAAGCGCAATAACGGACAGACAGAAACGTTGCATTTTATATATATTATAGATATAGATTATTATTATTATATAACCTGGCCAAAGAATATATGTATGAATTTAAAAAAAGATACGTAAATCGGATAAGTGGTTCTCGCGTGATAAACGCACTAATGGACAGGCAGACAGAGAGACATTGCATTTTATATATATATATATATATATATATATATATATATATATATATATATATTATAGATTATGGATATTCTCTGCTACATAATATTGTTCCATATTTAATGGTTTAGGCTATGTATTGCAAGAGAACGCGCTAGCGGCAAACTTTTTTTTCGACTTCATTCAGTATTTTACGTCACTGCTCATTCCTTATGCTAACTATCGTAATAAAATATAGCCTATAACCTGACCAGAGAACATATGTATGTTTAAAAAAAAGGTACGTAAATCGGATAAGCACACTAACGGACAGACAGACAGAGAGACGTTGCATTTTATATATATTATTATAGATAAGCATATCAGTAGAGCCAACAGGAAATTACTTTACAGCGTTGCCGCTTCGAGACACCGGAATTTTAAGATTTTTAATTATCTTTTTTTATTAATTACCTATTTTTTTTATTCTTTTATTTTTTTGATATTATTTGCTTTGATAATTTTTTAAAAATTTTAAAATAGTATTAATTTTTATTTTCCATATTTTTTTTTTCTATAAGTTTGTACAAAACATCCAAAAGGTTATCCAGTCATGTTAAATTATTTAATAAAATTAAATGAACAATATATAAGATTTAAAATCTTTCGATAATGAATTTATTATCATAATAATTAATTATTTTTAGTCTTATAAAATTTTTTAATTATTTATTACAAAGCATTTCTAAATGACAACATTCAAAACTTTTGATTGGGACTATCCCACCTCAACCTCCTTAACGTTCTTGTGCTGCCTTTGTCATCCTTTAAAAGTACAGGTCAGATATTCCACTTGCCGGTATTGCGATCCAAGACGTCACTTTTGATACTTTATAGATAGTAACAGAATTATTATTTTTGTAAAACTTTTGCACGTTCCGCTTCGATGAAGCGCTCCATAGCCACTAAATTTTCAGGGTAGAGGATTACGCTTTGTGCGCCCACTCCCAGTAAGTCAAAAGGATAGGATACTATGTAAAATTATTAATGTTTATGTTAATATAATTTTGGAAATATGCATTTTCAGTCCGTGTTGTGTTGCCATAGACTGAAGTTAATAAAAAAAACGTAGTAACTCAAATAACTTATTTACTGGCGAAAAAAATAACTAGGTTGTTTAGTTTATTAAAAAGAATGAAACGAGTTCTTGAGGCTGCCATAGCAGTGGTTATAACTGGTTAGAAACTACCACGCCTTGTTTCAAATCAGCGTTGATAGCAAAGGTAACCGAAAAAAATCCATCAACTGTTATTCAATCAACGTCGCCCATTAGACTTAGCGTGCACAGATGCTCTTCTCCTGGTGTGGTATTTTACTACCTGCTCTCTACCATATTAACCAAAAATGTGTGAAGTCACCATAATGTTGATATTCAACCATATTGGGTGATCTGGAAAAACGTCGATTAAATTTATGTTTTTTAGTGTTCCGTACGGAACACTTATAAGATCACTTGGGTGTCGGTCCGCCCGTCTGTCTGTCCGTCTGTCATACCCGATTTTCTCCGAAACTATTGGACATAGAAAGTTGAAATTTGGCACTAATATAGGAATCGCTGTCCCCCTTTTAGCTCGAAAAGTACTGATCAAAAAAATTTTGGAATATTCTCCCCAGTGTGTAGATTGAACAAAAGTTATCACGAGTGCATTACCTACCCTAATTTATCTGGTATACAAAAAAAAAAACAAAAATTTCAAAATCATCAGTTTTCGACAAAGATCAGAAACAAACTTTGTTAAAACTCATTTGAGGTGTGTTTTGTGAAGTCTGATCATTTTACCATATACCTCCGTAACAAAAATTTTTATTTTAAAAACAATCAACGTACGGAACACTAATCGCGCAAGTCCGACTTTCATTCAAATGTTATTCTGAGTAATTTTTAAAATTTTCTTTCAATCTAACCAAAAATAAAATGTTTCTGTTCTCTAAAATTTTGCTTTGTCGTCTATAACGCTGGTTTGATGTCATATTTTTTAGTAAACTGTTCCTTTTGAAACTTTGTATACAGGTAAATTTTTAATTGCAGGGGATAATATAATAACTTATACTGGATTTGATTACTAGTTTCTTTTCAATATTTGTTTTTTTTTTCAGATTGACGAAGGATGGTGGAGGGGATTATGCAAAGGAAAATATGGACTTTTCCCAGCAAATTACGTGCAGTGTAATGATTAATATTTATATTTTGTTAAAATGCTTTATGAAAGTATGTACACTGAAGTAGTCACTTTTTTTTTAATAAAACACACATTATATTCAGAGGCCCAAAGCCATTAGCCACTAACGGCGGCATTGCTATATACAAACAAACGATGATACAGCGACAAATATTTCGTCATTTGCCGTTAAGCAGTGTGGAAATTCTTGAATTCGCGAACATTTTTTTGATCCATTTATCTTTAGTATTTCAAATGGGCAGTTCTTTATAATATGTATATTTGTTAGAAAATAAACAAAATACAGAAAGGGTGCTCTTGCTCGTAAAAATAACTAATTAGTAGTGTTTTATTTTTGTTTGTAGTGCTTACTTTGGTGGACAATATACTTTTATAATTACTATAAATCAAGGAAACAAGATGTATTATTTACGATGTACTTATATATCATTATCATTTTATGTTTGTTTGATGAGGTATTACGCCTATTTTTAGGTATCAATTTCGCGTTTTATCAGATAATTTTATCATGTTGATTACTAATAAGCTTAACAGATAAGCTTTAAAGATGTATACATTTATTATATTCCTACAAAATAAATTTTTGTATATTTTAATTAATACATTTTTAATTATTTTAATTTGGATGTTTGAGTGCTTAGATAAAAATCTATTTATGAGTTTAAGATGGTCCATATTTCATTAGCTTCACTTAAATAGTAGTATTATGTTTGGTATGCTGACTTTCTACTCTTTCCAATAATACCAAAAATATTTGAATTTCCAAGAAGTTTTACTGACTAAAACGGTTTAACTCAATTATTCTATTCATCTCTATAAAAACACATGCAACTGCATTTTCCTATCATTCCTTTATCAGAAGTGGAACCGTCAACATCTCTGCTGTACCTGCTCACTAATTACATTATCGGAAAATGGATAACACCCTGAAAGAAACGGCACAAGTCATTGCCATATTGCAAGAAGGGCATAGCCAACGTGTAGTCGCTGCGCAACTGCGCCCGAGCCAGTCAGCTGTCTCCAGAGTCTACAGACGTCATTGTCAACACAAGTCTTAAGAAATCGTTACTTGACCGGCGTTGAGCTCCAGCAGGAGTTCCGACAAGTTCGTGGTCGGGCTTTCAGTTATTGGACAGTTGGAAGAAGACTTTAAGAAGTTAACCTAACTCCGAAAAGATCAGTTAACGGACCCAAATTGACAGCAGCCGATTGACAAGCGCTACTTAGATTTGCCCGAGAACATGTCGATTGAACCTTAGAGTAATGGCGCTCCGTTTTATTCTCCGACTAATCCTGAATGTGCCTACATGGCAACGATGGAAGAAGACGAGTCTATAGGAGACCTGGGGAGCGCCATGCGCAGTACTGCTTTACTAAAACGAAGGAGGTTCTGTCATAGTGTGGGAAGACATCCAATCGAGCACATGTGGAATGAGCTCAAAAGAAGGGTTCAAGCCTAAAATCCAGCCCCTGCATCGTTGAGGGACTTAAAGGTTGCGATGGCGGAAGAGTGGAGAAGGATCTTACAAACAGTGGTGAAAAAGCTCACCCGCTTCATGAAAAACAAGCTTGAAGCAGTAATAAGGGTTAAATATTGACTTTGGTTTTCATCAATAAATTTAATTGTTAAACTTAAAATTTGTTTAATTTAGCCTTTCTCTTACCCCTACTTTCAATCCTTGTTTCCCCTTTCAATCATTTTAATCAGTAAAAAGCACGAGATACTATGGAATTTGGTATCATTAGAAAGAGAATAGAATGGGCTTTTAAATGATATTAAAAATCTGTAAAAATATATGAACACTAAATTCTAAGATCCCTGTTAAATGAAGCCAAATAGATTGGCTCGATTTTTTTGCTCATCAGTGTATTATGGGAGAAAAGGTTGGGACCATAAAATGTTTAACTTCGTTATTTCGTGTCAACCACGATGGCATTCTTCAGTCTTCAGGCACTAAATACTTCACATCAGCATGTGTAATATTTTTTTTTAAGTATCTCACCTAATTCACTGTTTTCCTATTCTACATACCAAGAAATTTCTTCCAGTACTAAATTTTGTTTTTTTATGAGGAGGCCAAATATGATAACAAGAAATTTGTCAAATTTGACAGATTACAAAACCTACTTAACGGCATCCTCTATATATGAGCACACCATTAGGTAGCATTTCTCACGCCGTTTACAAAAATACATAACGCTTTATATTTATATTTAATCGTTATCAATCTACAGGGCATTCAAGTTATTGAACCAAATTTTACCTGCACATACCTACAGCCGATTTGATATGTTCTTATGTAGCATATCTTTTACTGCTAAACTTAGTTTTTTTTCTGAGGAAGCCAAATATGATAACAAAAAAATTGTGAGTTGGCCAATTTGACAGATCACAAAGTCAACTAGGTAAATAGGATTTGACAACTGACAAATTTTTTGCTAGCATATTTGGTTTTCTCCCAAAAATCTAAGTTTGCGATTAAACGAATTTTTGGTTGTGGCAAATAGGAAGATAGTCAATCGAGTTAGCCTCTTGATGCCCTGTATATCGGTTATGACTTAGTATAAATATCCTGAGTTATATATTTTTGAAGATAGACTAACAATGCTATTTAATGATTTGCTCATACGTAGAGGGTGCTAGTTAAAAAAAATTGTAGTTGGCTTGGGAATCTGTCAGATTTGAAGTGACAATTTTTTTTGTTATGCCAAATAGTAAATCAAGTGAGCCTCTTAATGGTTAAAATTCTGTTCGATTACTTGAATATATGTATCAAGATTTACATATGTTTTTTTAACGGTTTCAGTCCGTTAAAAATTGCTATTTAATTGTCTCGTCATATGTAGAGGGTGCTATTTTAAAATATCCTAGTTTGCTTTGCAGTTTGTTAAATTTGACAAGTGACTAGTATTTTTTTATCATATTTGGCTCCCTTACAAAAAATTAAGTTTAGTTGCCAAAGAAATTTTTCAATATGTCAAATAGAAAAATAATAAATCGGATAAGCCATTGAAAATTTAAAATTAGTTTAAACAACTTGAATGCCCTGTATATCGGTAACGAATGAAAATAAATATCAAGGTTATATATTTTTGTAAACCAACTGAAAAATGCTATTTAATGGTGTGCTGGTATATCAAGGGTGCTACTTAAAACAATTTTAGTTGGCTTTATAAACTGTCAAATTTGACAAGTGGCAAGTTTCTTGTTACCATATTTGGCTTCCTCATAAAAAAAAAAAACTAAATTTAGTACTGGAAAAATTTTCTTGGTGTATAGACTCCTGGAATTTCAAGGCAATCTATATCTGAGATTTGAGAGTTTACGGCAAGTAAATAAGCGTGTTATTATTTTATGTTTCTGTGGAATTTTCTAAATGCAATCTGTGAGATTCCTAATGTATGGAAGGGCTAGAATCCCAAGAGACTAGTCTGCTTCCGTCTGCTCTTCAGAGGCACCTAGGGAGATATATGTTTTGAATGTAATGTTTTATATTTCGGTACGGAAAATTAATGGGTTCAAGAATTGAAGTAAGAACATGAACTGCATGGGCATAGCCAAGAGGGGCTGCTCTCCCCTTCCCTAGATCCTTCAGGGTCCTAAAAATTATAAATACAAATTGTTTTCTTCATTAATAGAGGGTTGAGTTTTGTAAAGCTGCCCCCGCCTAGCTACGCCCAAGATCAACTCCCTTCTTCATTGTCAGTTTTAAAAAAAATTACATATTAGATATACAAACGTTATTTGTTACACAAAGTTATTAAGGTTATGTTTTTTAATCATTAAGCAACTCTTACTAATGTGAAAACATCACTGATGATCATGATGGCGAGATGGGCGCAACAGTCACTTAGAAAACATGTTGCGATGGTTCACTAAACAATTTAAGAACGAAAATGATTTCAGCGATGCCAATGATGAATCTACTGCTAAATATAAAAATGCATCTCATCTGATACCGATGACTGTAAACTTTTGTTGAACTCTGTATAGTAGGATATCACCTTTGAAATATTTTAAGCGCGATAACCATATATTCTCCTGTGCATTGTCGGTTGCCTATGGGTAGTAGATTCAAGGATAGACTTATTTATTATTTATATTTTTCATATTTATTAAAATTTGTTTCTTTTATCAATCAATAATATTTATAATCATTATATTATTTAAAATAAGGGTACAAGAATTTTTAAAATTTATTTATTTATTTAACTCCTGACTAATTCAAAAAAATAAACTCGTTAAATTTAAATGTCTTTTGAAAAATCACCAGAAGAAGGCGCGCGACTTCCAACTGACCTTCCATCTCTTTCCTGTCATTCTTCTGTTCCATTTTATTTTCAGTTTTCTCAAGTAGACTGTGGCGATCAGCCATGTTGGGTAGTGTCGGCAAAAAAACTGTTGTAACGTAAAAAACTCGATTTGTAATCAGTGTTTGTGTCGTTCAGTGACCCCTTTAATTTGGATTAACATGACGACCCTCACGGAAAACATGAATTGGGGCACGGAGCTCTGGGTAAGTCTTGAAATATGAATTTCAATTGGTGAATGTAGACAATCAAGTAACGAAAAAAAAAAAATGAAAATATCTATAGGTTTCTATGGAAACTAACAATCGCATTGTCGCAAATAAAAGTGCATTGTTTCCCTTGTCTGCTTCGATGTTTTCACGAGATAAATTACGAATCGTTTCGCAGATGTCGAGTTTTGAAAATGGCAAAATGGGTCGTCTTTCGGTCACAGGTTAAAAATCTGGGTTCGAAACGGTCAAATCTCGAAACCTGTCCTCTAAAGGTGACTAACAAGTCTCTCATTTACCTGGGCAGGTGCGATTAAAAATTCAGGTGAAACACTATTAAGCCATTATACAAACTTGAGATTTTATTTTTATTTATTTATTGTTTTTAGATTTGACAGTGACATTTGGTCAAGTATTTGTTTTATATTTAATTATTTATTAATTAATCTTTAATCCAGTTGACAGATTAATACTCAAGTAGCTGATCATATATGTAATCAATTTTTACAGCGAAATTTTCAAGTTGCCTATCTTATTTTCTTAAAAACTATAAATATTTGTTGTTTTTTGTTGAAAACCAGTTTTTTTTTTGACTAGTGTAGAATATGCCATTTTCAATACAATTTTAGATCATTAGATAGTCACTGTTTAGTTTTCTGATATTAAGGTAACTAATCCGAGCGCAACTTTCTAGGGGTAGGCCTTTATCTACTCCAGTACATAAAATACCTAACAAATAACTCGTTGCTAAAGCAAACATGATCGTTTCAGAGTGAACCATCCAATCATTGGCAAGCCGAGGTGAAAAGTAGTGTTTTTGGGGCTACGGATTCCTAGCCTATTAGTCAAAAGTCCCTAAAAATTTTATATTGGCACGAAGTCCATATTTCAGCAGCGACCACCGTTCTCTAATTTGTCAGTCTATCTCGGGATGCGTCTCGCTGTTTCATGATTCATCAGACGAGTTAGGCTCGAACGAGAGAACGGAACTTGAAGTAGTTAGTGCAGTACCGGCGTAACAGCATAATAAGATACAATAAATTGTATATCTGGTTTGTAAAAGCGATCCTAGCTCGGCTGATGAACCGTGATACAGCGAAACGCATCCCGAGATGGACTGACAGATTAGAGAACACTGCTGAAATATGCACTTTGTTAATTTTTAGTAGTTGATGTAGATTTATATTACTGGGTTAACACCCTAATGATCGATCTGTTTAACGGTAATTCTTAGTGACAATCGCTCTGTTACTGTATGGACAAGCAAAGGGCAGGTCTGCTTTTAAATGCTAGGCTGTTATAAGCGGAAGGTACAGTTGGTTGTACCCTAGGGTGAAGATAGAATGATATAAGAAAGACTGGCTAAGAATCAAAAGAGATAGGTAGATAGGAAGTAGAAGCATATAGCAATGGTACAAACGTTGGACGTGCAACCTTTGTACCATTTAATGTGAATTAGATCAAAGCGGTAACAAACATGCAGCCGTACCTATACAAAGGAGGGAGAAGAAGAAGAAAGAAGATGAGTGAAAAAAGTACTTCGTTTTTGCTTATTAATGCAGTTTTTTGCGATTACGATTTTTGCGGTTGAGAAATTTGTAGTGGTAAATCCATTGACGACCTAGGTTAATAATGCCAACATTATAACTGAATTTTGGTGACGAGCCCATTATTACGTGTTTAATCACAAATGCCGAAGGTACATGGTTTCTAAAAGGCCAGACCACTGGTCTGAAGCTGTATTCAATTTTGTAAAATACTGTTAATTTGACGGAAGTGACGTTTGTATTTTCTTATTACTAACGTATTTGAATAGGGCCTTTGTCGAGTTACAGATTCTATTTTTTCACCCAGAAATACATCGCGGGAACAAGTTGGAAATATGGCAGGCATGTACGACTTTGGCTACAAAAATCGTTTATGTACGAGTAGTTTACGGTTTAAACGGCAAGCTATGTTAGAAACCCATAATATGTACCGCTGAACCGTGACCTGCATGTACGATTTCTTGGACTACGGCGGGCGAAGCTGTGCGGACAGTAACTTGAGAAAAACTGATTACATATTCATGCAGTTTTTTTTTCATATGTTATCTTGCATTTTAACCCATGTTAAAATTATAATTAATTCATTATATTAATCACGATTTAGGTAACTATTATAGTTCTTGCTTCCAGTGGCATAGTAAGATTCAAAGGGCAGGGGGAGCATATGGACCTTCTTCGGGTACCATGACCGTTCAACGATCGTTGGTTATCATGTTGGCTACCATGTTGATGATCGTTTTATTCAGAGCCGCTCGGAAGAGTTGAACCGTAGATTTTCCGTTCCACTGCCTCAAATTTTTCAACCACTATGTTCTCCTTTTCCCTGGACCACATCTGCCTGGAATCTTTCTCTCTATAATTAGTTGAAGATTTCCTATTTTTCTGGATGTCTCATAATGTAGCCAAAATATTCTAATTTACGCCGCTTGATCGTCGTGTCCACCTCCAAGTCCTGGTCGATGCGAGAGAGAACGCCGTTGTTACTAATTCTGTCAATCTAGCTGATTTTCATCCGTAATTTCGTTGATGTATATTGGAAGACCTCCAGAAAACCTTGAGATTGGTAATAATAAAATAATAGCTACATGTAATGAGTATAAATACCTTGAAATATCAGTTAACAGAGAGGGTACCGTTGATCAACAAATAAACATGAGAGTAGTACAAGCCAGGAAAATTATTGGATGTCTCAACGGGTTACTGTGGAGTAAAAATATTCCGAAGATAAGAAAATTCAACATCTATGAAACGATGATTAAAAGTGCACTATTATATGGACGCGAAATGTGGAGAATAACGGAAAGAAATAGAAAGAAAGTGGAGGCGACCGAAATGGACGCAGTCAGACGAGCGATGAGAATTTCACTGACAGAACGAATCAGAAACGAAGAAATTAAACGACGTATGGGAATAGAAGGAACAATATTGGAAGACATTACCAGAAAACAGCTCATATGGTATGGACACGTTCGTAGAATGGATAACGACAGACTACCTAAGCAGACAATGGTATGGATACCTGCGGGAAGAAAAAAACGGGAAAGACCAAAAAAATCGTGGATACAGGGGATCCGAAAATCTATAAGCGAAAAAAATCTTACCGAAAATCAATGTTACAATAGAAAGAAATGGAAGCTAGGAATCGGACAACGGCGCAAGACGTTATAACCGAGATAATAAAATTTCGGTGATAGGTCGTGACTAGTTAAGATTTTTTTGTTCTTCATAAATGAGGCTCGGGCCTTCTCTATTCCAATTTGGACTAGTCGGGTACCAGTGGTTGTTGATATTGCTACCGTGATACATCAATTTATCAACTCTCTCTATCTTTGTGCCACTGACTGTTATACCAACATTTTCAATATTAGATTTTTTTGCTTATAATCATATAGAGTCAGTCCAAAAAGTCTCCATACACAACCTGCTTTCTGTACTATTTTTCTATTATGTTTAACTAATTAATTGGAATGAGAAAACATGTTTAAATTAATATTTGAAACTTAACCCACGAGAATTAGTATTAAAAACAACTACGGAACATTCTATTTAGAAGTTACATCATTGTTATAAAAATGTAAACAAAATTAATGTCAAAAAAGTCTCCATACACTTAACAATTACCAATAATAGTTTGACGGAGTGTAACGGAAAATACCAATTCGAGTGGGACCGCCGTTGGCCTTGATAATCTCCTCTAACCTTTTTGTCATGCTTGCAACCAGTTTTCTAGTAACTTCTGCTGGCATGTTCTCCTATTCGTTCAATATCTTTTTTTTAATTATTCTCTGTTTGAAACATTATGTTTGCGAACGCGCCGTTTAAGTTCCGCCCATAAATGCTCGCTGGGGATAACATCGGGTGATTGCGGAGGTGTATGAAGCTGCTGTCGCACATTGTGGATCATCCATTCTCGCACCAAGTTTGCGGTATGTTTCGGATCATTGTCCTGTTGAAAAATCTATCTTTTTTCGAGTGTTAATTTTTGGACACTTTCTCTTAAATTGTCTCTCAAAATATTCAGATAAACATGCTGATCCATGTTATCATTAATAAAATGTAAACTTCCAACCCCTCCACCGGATATGCATCCCCAAAGCAGAACACTGGCCACTCCCTTGTCTCACCGTGGAACAAATGTTTTTAATATCGAATGCGGTATTCTTCTTTCTCCAAACTTTGTTCGGCCATGAGACCCAAAAAGGTTAATTTTAATTTCATCACTACATCACTAAAGATTATGGATTCCCAAAATTCAGGAGGTTTAGTAACATATTCCCTAGCAAAAGTTAACCGCTTTTTGCGATTAGCTTCCAAAATTAACGGCTTCTTCTTGGATGCACACCCCTTATAGCCTGCCTTGTGTAAACAATTCCTCTCTGTTTGTGAACGAAGATTTTTGGAAAATAGTTCCCGTACTTCTTTTAATTTTGGTGCACTTTTCTTGGGATCTATAATTATTTGTCTAACAATACTGGCCTCTTCACGTAGAGTCATTTTCTTGAGACGACCGGAGCATGGTCGAATATTATAGGAACCCGTTGATTTATACTGGTTTACAATGTACTGAAGAGTAGCATGCATCTTTTTAACAATTTTTCCTATATTTCTGTACGATTTTTCCATCTTTCCTCTAATCAGTTATGATCTTTCGAACTTGAAATGGAATTTCACAATTTCTCTCGCTCATTTTTAATACTACTTTGAAAATCCACTGCAAAATTACTAGCAACAACTGACAGATTATAAAGTATGGCCGAAAATTATTCATTTGTTTTCAGTTTAGCGAGCAATAGATAACTTGATAAAATGCGGCTGATTATATCGTGTTTTTTTCAATGCAGTTCTTGAGTGTGTGGGGACTTTTTTTTACATTAATTTTGTTTACATTTTTATAACAACGATGTAACTTCTAAATAAAATGTTCCGTAGTTGTTTTACTAATCCTCGTTGGTTAAGTTTCAAATATTAATTTAAACATGTTTTCTCACAGTCCCAATTAATTAGTAATACATAACAGAAAACTAGTATAGAAAGCAGGTGGTGTATGGAGACTTTTTGGACTGACTGTATGTCGTTGTCTTAAATCAAACTGTGTACAAGTGTCAGTTATTTTATCTATAAATTTTTATAGATCTTTTTCTGATGTTATTGATGTTAAGGGTGTTGATGTTGATTCCCTCGGTGGTACCAGTGAGTGCTTAATTGAATATCACCTCCGAATAGAGGTTGAACAACGAGGGCGATAGAATACAACCCTGACGCACTTGGATACAAAGGGCATTTCTTGAAAGAAAACAAGAGAACATTACCATAAAGGTGCCAAACTACAGCTGAGACGCGAAGCATAGGCTCCCCTCTCCCCGTGCCTTTTTAAACATTTGATAATTAGCTAAGAATTTAAAAAAAAAGCCGGTCAAGTGCAAGTTGAACTTGCACAATTAGTGTTCCGTACGTTAATTGCTTTTAAAATAAAAAAAATTGTTATGGTGGTATAAAATGATCAGTGACTTCACAAAACACACTGAAATCTGATGACCTTGAAATTTTTGTTTTTTTTATATACCAGATAAATTATTAAAGGTAATGAACTCGTGATAATTTTCGTTCAATCTATACCCCGTGGAGAATATTCCAGAATTTTTTCAAAATTTTTTGATCAGTACTTTTCGAGATAAGAGGGGGACAGCGATTTTTCGCGATTTCTTAAAATCAATACAAAGAAAATTGTGCGCAAGTATTACATTATATATATATATATATATATATATATATATATATATATATATATATATATATATATATATATATATATATATATATTTTACTCGTGTTTTTACAAGCTTTCATTTGACACCACACTTGATGACCTAGTAAAAAAATTTTTTTTCACTTCCGATTTCACCCCTCAAAACTAACCCCTTAAGTCAAATTTAACTTTCAAAACTACACGGCTCTGATAAGGCCATCAATTCCTATATTAGTACCAAATTTCAACTTTCTATGTCAAATAGTTTCGGAGAAAATCGGGTGTGACAGACAGACAGACAGACACCGAAGTGATCTTATAAGTGTTCCGTACGGAACACTAAAAAGAGAAAAGCACTTGTGATATTTATTTACGATCCATGCATTTTTATTTGTTTAACCAGCATATATTTTAATTAGTTTATGTCCGTTATAAAATTCCTACGTAATTAAATAAATTGACATTACCTTTTGACTTTTAAAGAATTTTGTTATTGTAATGTATTCTTTTGTTTTAAACTTCTCGAAAAACGTGATTTTTTGTTCTTATGCGAGATCTATCGTGTTACAGATTCTTTTGTTTTTTAATTTAGCAATCAGTAAAAAAAAATAATCGAAGCACGTTTAAAAACACCATTTTCTTATCTTGCTTCGGTAATATTATTTAAGTTTCCATTTTTACATAGGAATTTCAGTGCACACTGGATACATAAAGCGTGACTTTCATCGAGAAACGCGGATTTGCCGGCAATGGAATGGATTTCTAAATTTTATCAAAAAAAATTGAAAAATGGGCGGAGGTAGTGATGATGTCAGCGTTTCCTAAAAGGCTTTCTTGTTTTGGTGATTGAGAATGGTATTTCAAAGAAAAACCGTCAATTAAACGTGTTGATTACCATAGAATTGAAGAGCACCAAAGTCCGGTATTATTATTATTTTCTGAGGTAAAGCCTTTTCACGTCCTTTCCTAAAGGAAACTTTTGTATTCGTGGAAAAATTACTCTCCTAAGATTTTTTTTATGTTACGAGTCCGTGGATCACGAAGAACATTTTTGTCGATCTGTCTGTCTGTCGGTTAGTACGACTCTCGAATGAAATCCATTTTAAACTCGCACCAGGAGTGGATTCCCTAGTTTTTGTGCGATATCCCCGAGGGGAAGAAGGTGCAAAAGTATCAAACGTTTTTGTGTATTTTCTGTATCATCGTGAGATATTTTTCTTCTGTTTTTGGTTGAACTAATGAACAAAAATAAGTATCGTTATTTGTATTCATACATATAAGAGGTTAAACCGATGGAGAAGGGTGTTACAGAGGTTGTTTCGTGTATATGTCGTGTTATACTTCCTTTTCAGGATACTTGAAGGCGAGGAATCTGAAATTTGGTTTATTTTTTTCATTATTTTAATTATTTACGGTCAAAAATAAGGGGGTTGTTAAGGTACCGATCGTGGTATACGCCCTTTTCAGGGTTCTTGGAGGCGTGGGATCTGAAAATTGTCTCATTTTTTCTCATTATTTTCAATTAATAATGGTCAAAGTAAGCGGTTAATATGGTACACGAAGAGGTTAGAGAGGTTTCTTCGTTCATATCGAGTAATCAAAAAATTGTGTTGTTTTCATTATTTTCAATTTAACAATTTAAATAATATGTAGAGGGAAATGTTAGTTTTCAGTTGGAAATATCTTTGGAGCTCTTGCTCTGGTGCTACCTCTAACTTGAAATATCGTACCTGTAGTGCTTGAATTAAACTATCTTTAGTGCAAATTAGTCAAGTGCAGTCTTTATTGTAGAACTATGTGTATGTAAGGGAAGTACTGGGTAAATTAACTCAATGATTGTTAGTGTTCGTACGGAACACTTATGGGATCACTTCGGTGTTCGTTTGTCCGTCTGTGTGTCACACCCGATTTTCTTCAGCAGCATTTGACATGGAAAGTTAAAATTTGGCACAAATGTGGGATTGGATGGCTCAATTAGAGCCGTGTAGTTTTTGAAAGTTAAATTTTGACGTAAGGGGTTAGTTTTGGGGGGTGAAATCGGAAGTGAAGGAAATTTATTTTTTACCAGGTCATCGAGTGGGGTATCAAATGAAAGGTTGTGAAAACACGAGTTTAAAAATATATATGATATAATACTCGAGTACACTTTTCTTTGCATTATTTTTAAAAATTTGTCAAAAATCGTTGTCCCCCCCCGCCCTATCGCGATAAGGACTGAAAAAAAAATTGTGGAAAAAATTCTGGAATATTCTCCATAAAGTGTAGATTGAGGGAAAATTATCACGAGTGTATTACATTTGATAATTGATGTTCACCAGACAAAAAGACTGCTTGAAAAGGGTTGTACGAGGAGTGACAAGCTGAACTTCATACTGATGTGAAGTATTAGCGCGACGTGTTTGCTAACATGCATCGCTTTGGAAGGAATTACGCGGGCTACATCCATCGAATACTTTCCATGAAAATACTTGTAGAATACTTAAATCGCCAACCGTTCTTCGATGTTCCAAGGAATCAAGGTTGCTGGGTCTCCAGTCAGGCGAAAGCGAACTTAAAGCCTGGTCAGTTCTGGGTCTCCAGTCAGGCGAAAGCGAACTTAAAGCCTGGTCAGTTCTGGGTCTCCAGTCAGGCGAAAGCGAACTTAAAGCCTGTGATTAATTTTTCATAGTTAGTGAAAATTCAAGAAATCCACGTTAATGATTTTTTGCTCTTAAATTTCAAATCATTGAAATAGATAACGTTATAAATGTTTTAACACCAGTATTCTATATCTATATCTAATAACGTTGTATATTACTGTTGGTTATAAAAAGGATAAAAAAAATGATGCGATAATCTCATGGGCGTCCCGAGCATCCTCATCAAAAACGGCTATTCGACCATGTTTAAATTAGTTGAACCAATATATGACTGTTGTCATTGATGGCGAAGGGTCCCTATAAATAGTATCCAATTTCGCTTTTATCTCCTCAACATCTTTTCCCATCCAAACGCAAGACGCGGATCACTGTACTTTTTCCATCTTAGCGACAAACACGTTACACTACTTACTGAAATGACTGCCAAATGCAAACTAACCCATGAATCAGCGTCAATTTTTTTGTCTCAGCACAGGATAGTAACATCAACTTGCCTTCTGTCTTCAGACACCGGTACTTGTTGAACCACCCTCGTATGTCTGTAGACTTTTTATAATAGCTAATAGCTTCATCAGGAGCGATGATTGACTGTCAATCATCGCTCCTGATGAAGCTAACATGGTTAGCGTCGATTGCAAAAATAAAGTGTTTGGTGTAGTGGTGATATATACTGAGTAGTATCATTGTGCCGAAGATTCCACATTCCCAACATAGTTGCTATAAACATTTTCTCCGTACTCTTTTGTTTACAGTGTTGTAATTTGACCGGATCAACAATTCCTGTTTGTAATTAAGGAGGGTTTGATTTAACAACATTGTCAACAAAACGAATTTCTTGCCGCTGTAGTCATGTTCGCTACGCTTTTTAGTGTTCCGTACGGAACACTTATAAGATCACTTCGGTGTCTGTCCGTCTGTCACACCCGATTTTCTCCGAAACTATTTGTCATAGAAAGTTGAAATTTGGTAATAATATAGGAATTGATGGCCTCATCAGAGCCATGTAGTTTTGAAAGTTAAATTTTGACTTAAGGGGTTAGTTTTGGGGGGTGAAATCGGAAGTGAAAAAAAAATTTTTTTACTAGGTAATCGAGTGTGGTGTCAAATGAAAGCTTGTGAAAACACGAGTAAAAAAATATATATATATAATGTAATACTTTCGCGCACTTTTCTTTGTATTATTTTTAAAAAATCGCGAAAAATCGCTGACCCGCCTTATTTCGAAAAGTACTTATCAAAAAATTTTGAAAAAATTCTGGAATATTCTCCACGGAGTGTAGATTGAACGAAAATTATCACGAGTGCATTACCTGTAATAATTTATCTGGTATATAAAAAAAAACAGAAATTTCAAGGTCATCAATTTTCAGTAAAGATTGGAAATAAACTTTGTTGAAAACTCATTTGGAGTGTGTTTAGTGAAGTCACTGATCATTTTTATACTTCCGTTACAACATTGTTTATTTTAAAAGCGGAACACTAATTGCGCAAGTTCAACTTGCACTTGACCGGTTATTATTTGTTTACAGTGTTGTAAAATAGTGTTAAATATAAACGGGAATATTCCGCAATATTTTTTGACGTTAAAATGTACTGTAACAATTTAATCACTCTTTATAACTACAGGAACTTATCGAAAAATAACTTTATAAAATTATGATTTTGAATATTGGTAATTTTTTAATTTTATAAGAACAGCCTTTAATGAATTTTAATTTATTAAAAATATTAATGCGTTTTCTGACATTTATTTTATTGCTATTTTACATATGCAAGGCAGCATAAAATTGCTAACACCACTCCTTAAAATATATGTCCTTTCCAACCTCACCCTTAAGAAAAGATATGACGCGTGGCAAGGGGCGAAAGATTCATTTGTTTTCAAGGGTGACTCATCGTAAACCAATAAAATGCGCAAGGTAACTCGATTTTGTCGGTAAGGGAATTTCCTTGCTTTCAAATTTACTGCTCTGAGTCATGAAACTTCAGATAGGCACGAATTTTTTCTCGGTGTAATGGGAAATGTTGAAATTTAACCATTTAAGATACAGTTAACAGTATTTTAAACCAAAGAATTGCTAAACATCGAAATAATAATAAAATATATGATATACAATGCTCGTTTTGTGTCGAGAACAGAGATAAAATAAATAAATAAAGGTTGTTTTCCTAAAGATAAGATATGGGACGTCTATTAAAAATGTCAACAATCACTCATTGGTTTTTTGTTTGTTGGTTGTTCGTTTGTTTGTTTACATGGGCGATCCGATATTGGAAATCGTTCTTTCTTCACTTCGTTTATTTTGGTTTGGTGACGACGACATTATAGTTTGTATGTCTCTTGGAATGCGTACAGGTTGTTAGAAATTTAAGCTTCATTATTAGGATATTTGAAGCCGTAATAGATGATAAAGTTAATTAAATTAAAACAAAGTTGCCTTATTTTTACTTAGTTGTACAGATTAGTTTAGCTTACACACAAGTTTCACCTTTAAGTAGTTTGCTTTAATTCTTGTATCAGCTGTAGAGCTAAAGCTGCAGATATACATATTACATAAGGTGAAAAGTTCCTAGACTTTTCGAGAGATGGCTGCACAGCAAAAAAAACCATATGATTTTCAGTTAGTGTCAACGCTCGGAAGATTCGCGTAAAATTATTTTATTTATTAGTTTGCGAGTGACAGCTATTTGAGTGACGCTATTTTGATTTTTGCAAAACTATGGAACAAAAAGCATTTCGTGTGTTGATTAAACATTGCTTTTTGATGGGAAAAATACAGCCAGAACCCAAGAATGGCTTGAGAAATGTTATGACACATCTACTCCGTCGAAAGCAACTAGATGTCGATGGTTTAGTGAACTTAAATGAGGTCGTAAAAGCACCGATGATGCACCATGTTTCGAACACCCACATGAAGCAGTCACTTTAAAAACACAAAAAAATCCACCATTTTGTTCAGAATGACCGCAAATTGAAAGTGAGAGAGATAGCTGACATCGCGAAGATATCAAAAGAACGCGTGAGGCTTATTTTGAATGAATATTTGGATATGAAAAAGCTATGTGCCGCTGGGTGCCTCACGATCTCACGATTAAACAAAAACGGCATCGTGCTGAAGATTCAGAACGCCGTAACAATGGACGAAACATTGATCAACCACTACACGCCTGAGTGCCAACAGACAGTCTGAAGAGTGGATGGACCGCATGAAAGCCGACCGAAGCGTCCAAAAACACAAACATGAACTGGAAAGGTTTTAGGAAGTATTTTTGGGGTGCGCATGGAATAATACTGACCGACTTTCTTGAAAAGGGGCGAACAGTCTCTGGAGCCTATTACGTCAGTTTATTGGACCGTTTGAGTAGTGAAATCAAGAAAAAAGGCCGCATTTAGCGAAGAAACAAGTGTCGTTTCACCAAGATAATGCATCAGCTCACAACTCGATGATGAAATTGGACCAGTTGGACTATGAATTGCTTGCTCATGCGGCATATTCACCAGATCTGGCCCCCAGCGATTATTACCATCTTTCCAAATTTGAAAAAATAGCTCCACGGCTCAAATAAGGGAGTCGAATGGAAAACTGCGGCTTAGTTTAGAGAGCTTGACAAATCGTTCTTGAGATGTAATCAAATGTCCGAAAATCGCTGGAATCGTTCTTGGAGGAAGCTATGTTGAAGAATAAGATCGATTTTTGGCAAAAACATTATTTCTTCTTCACTCCACGCAGTACATCTTTACGAAGAATGCGTTGCAACGAACTACTGGGCACATTTGTGGCACTTGGTCGTTTGCATATTGAGAGGTCGGGATTCTTGTGATCTGATACTCAACCCTACTCCACGTTTACATCGCTTCTTTACGTCCTTGGTTACTCTGCTCGAGGTTTACTTGAAGTCGAACCAGTTTTTTCGAACTTCTGCACCCAATTGCTCAGTTGAACACTCAGGATTTTATTCGAAACGCTCCGTAACAACTAAACTTTCTAGTGCCGGGATTATGTCTGTATTAGCGAAACAAATGTAAACTTGTTTATGAAGCATCCCGTATATCGTCGACAAATTACAGGATTTAAAATACTCACAAAAATAATAATAAAAAAATCAGTACAAGACATTAAAGTAATTTATTAGAGTGTATATTCGTGTGCAAATTATTAAAATAAAACTTTCGTTACTTCCCTAATAAATTAAACCTTAAATACCCAAAAGTTCTAAAAATAGTAATAGGTGGTGTAGAAAAAGCAGATGGGTAATGTTCCGTCACGCTCCACTACCTTGAAAAAAAAACGTATAAAAAACGACTTTCTGTGATCACGGAGGGGTGAAACCGCACACCTTATTTCCTTTTAGGTAACGCTTTATTTATAAAACGGAATTGGGTGTACAAGATATTGACCCTTTTTGTATCTGTAGACTTGTATTCATATCAAGGGTTGTCGTCTTTTAAAGTCAAAATTGAGACAATTTTTAGTGTACGGAACACTTATAAGATCACTTGGGTGTCTGTCTGTCTGTCCGTCTGTCACACCCTATTTTCTCCGAAACTATTTGGTTTAAAAAGTTGAAATTTGGCACAAATATAGGAATTGAGCCGTGTAGTTTTAAAAGTTAAATTTTAACTTAAGACTACTCAGTATATATCACCACAACACCAAACACTTTATTTTTTCACTCGACGCGCGTTTCGCTAACAATGTTAGCCTTATCAGGAGCGATGATTGACTGACAGTCAAGCGATAATTGACTGTCAGTCAATCATCGCTCCTGATGAAGCTAACATGGTTAGCGAAACGCGCGTCGAGTGCAAAAATAAAGTGTTTGGTGTTGTGGTGATATATACTAAGTAGTGTCATTGTTCCAAAGATTCCACATTCTCAACTTAGTTTAACTTAAGAGGTTAGATTTGGGGGGCGAAAACGGAAGTGAAATTTTTTTTTTACCTGGTCATCGAGTGGAGTGTCAAATGAAAGCTTGTAAAAACACGAGTTCAAACATATACAGTCAATCCAAAAAGTCTCTATACACCACCTACTTTCTTTACTATTTTTCTGTTACATTTAACTAACTAGCCGGGCCCGCGGCTCCGCTCGCGTGGACTTGATTCACTACTATCGTCACTGCTTATTCCTTATGTTACCCAACGTAATAAAATATCTCCCATTATTTCTCCTTATCTCCCAATATTTCTCCTTATTTCCCATTATCTACCTAATTTCCATTATCTAGGCTTATCTCTGCTCATCTCCCATTATTTCTCCTTATCTCCCATTATTTCTCCTTATCTCCCATTATTTCTCCTTATCTCCCATTATCTCACCATAACTCCCATTATTTAGACTTATCTCTGCTTATCTCCCATTATCTCTCCTTATCTCCCATTATTTATACTTATCTCCCATTATCTCACCTTATTTCCCATTATCTAGGCTTATCTCGACTTATCTCCCATTATTTCTCCTTATCTCCCATTATTTCTCCTTATCTCCCATTATCTCACCATAACTCCCATTATTTAGACTTATCTCTGCTTATCTCCCATTATCTCTCCTTATCTCCCATTATTTATACTTATCTCCCATTATCTCACCTTATCTCCCATTATCGAGGCTTATCTCGACTTATCTCCCATTATTTCTCCTTATCTTCAATTATCTCACCTTATCTCCCATTATCTAGGCTTATATCGAATTATATAGAACATATGTATAAATTTATAAAAACACGTAAATCGGATAAGTGGTTCTCGAGTGATAAGCGCACTAACGGACAGACAGACAGACAGAGAGACGTTGCATTTTATATATATTGTATTCTTTGCTACATGATATTGTTCCATATTTAATGCTTTAGGGAGTGTATTGCAAGAGAACGCGCTAGCGACAAACTTTTCTCCGACTTAATTCACTATTATCGTCACTGCTTATTCCTTAGGTCACCTAATAAAATGTAGCCTATAACCTGGCCAGAGAACATACGTATGGTTAAAAAAAAGCACGTAAATCGGATAAGTAGTTCTGCAGTGATAAGCACACTAACGGACGGACGGACAGACGGACAGAGAGACATTGCATTTTATATATATTATAGATATTCTCTGCTACATAATATTGTTCCATATTTAATGGTTTGGACTGTGTATTGCAAGAGAACGCGCTAGCGGCAAACTTTGTCCGACTTCATTTACTATTATTGTCACTGCTCATTCCTTATGCTACCTATCGTAATAAAATATAGCCTATAACCTGGCAGGAGAAGATATGTATGTTTTAAAAAAAAAAGTTCTCCAGTGATAAGCGCACTAACGGACAGACAGACAGACAGAATACGTTGCTTTTTATATATATTATAGATGTAATAAAATATATACCTATAACCTGGTCAGAGAACATATGTATGAATTTAAAAAATCACGTAAATCGGATAAGTGGTTCTCGAGGGATAAGCGCATTAACGGACAGACAGACAGACAGGCAAACATTGCATTTTATATATATTATAGATATAGATTATTTTTATTATATATATAACCTGGCCAAAGAATATATGCATGAATTTAAAAAAAGACAGGTAAATCTGATAAGTGGTTCCTGCGTGATAAACGCACTAATGGACAGACAGACAGACAGAGAGACATTGCATTTTATATATATTATAGATTATACATACATATACAGATACATAATATTGTTCCATATTTAATGGTTTAGGCTGTGTATTGCAAAGGCATGCGCTAACGGCAAACTTATTTGCGACATCATTCACTATTTTACGTCACTGCTCATTCTTTATGCTACCTATCGTAATAAAATATAGCCTATAACCTGGCTAGAGAACATATGTATGTTTTTAAAAAAAAAAACGTAAATCGGATAAGTGGTTTTTCAGTGATAGGCGCACTAACGGACAGACAGACAGAGAGACGTTGCATTTTATATATATTATAGATGTAATAAAATATATATCTAAAACCTGGTCAGAGAACATATGTACGAATTTAAACAATCACGTAAATCGGATAAGTGGTTCTCGAGGGATAAACGCACTAACGGACAGACAGACAGACAGAGAGAGAGGTTGCAATTTGTTTATATTATAGGTATAGATTATTATTATTATTATATAACCTGGCCAAAGAATATATGTATGAATTTAAAAAAAAGACGGAAATCGGATAAGTGGTTCTCGCGTGATAAACGCACCAGTGGACAGACAGTCAGACAGAGAGACATTGCATTTTATATATATTATAGATTCTAGATATTCTCTACTACATAATATTGTTCCATATTTAATGGTTTAGACTGTGTATTGCAAGGGAACGCGCTAGCGATAAACTTTTTTCTGACTTCATTCACTATTATCGTCACTGCTCATTCCTTATGCTACCTATCGTAATAAAATATAGCCTATAACCTGGCCAGAGAACATATGTATGTTTTAAAAAAAAACGTACGTAAATCGGATAAGTGGTTCTCCAGTGATAAGGTCACTAACGGACAGACAGACAGACAGACAGACAGAGAGACGTTGCATTTTATATATATTATAGATTAATTGGAACTATGAGAAAACATGTTTAAATTAACATTTGAAACTTAACCAACGAGGATTAGTATTAAAAACAACTACTGAACATTTTATTTAGAAGTTACATAATTTTTATAAAAGTATAAACAAAATTAATGTCAAAAAAGTCTCCATACACTTGTTTTAAATTCCCAGAGATGGCTTATGGTCCTGCTTCGCGCTTATCTTACTTGACCAGACTAGTGGGATGTTTAAAGTTTAAATGTTTCCATAAACATGAAGTATAGTACTAGCTTGTTTCCCAAACCTGGCGTGATTTTTACGCGCACAACCTACATAAACATATGGCTTTTGATTCATCTTCCGCATCAAGTAAAAGAGTAGTTCCAGTCTTTAATCATTTTTAATGTTCCGTACGGAACACTTATAAGATCATTTCGGTGTTTGTCCGTCTGACACACCCGATCTTCTCCGAGTTTTACATAGAAAGTTTAAATTTGGCACTAATTTAGGAATTGATAACCTCATCAAAGCCGTGTAGTTTTGAAAGTTAAATTTTGACTTAAAGGGAGTGAAATCGGAAGTGAAAAAAATTTTCTTACCAGGTCATTGAGTAGGGTGTCAAATGAAAGCTTGTGAAAACATGAGTTAAATAAATATATATATATATATATATATATATATATATATATATATATATATATATATATATGTATATATATATATATATATACCAGGTGTACAAGTATGAAATGTTGATTTTTTTTCTAAAAAAACATGTTAAATTCGGAAGATGATAAAAAATGCTTTATTCAAAGTATGCCCCATCGCTTGTTTATACATTTTTCCCATCTTTCGGGCAATTTGTGAACACCACGCCAGTAAAAATCTTCTCCTTTTGCTGCGAACCATTCATAGAGCCATTTTTTCACATGTTCGTACGAACCAAAGCGCTGTTCAGCAAGTGCGTGATCCATCGATGCAAACAAGTGGTAATCGGAAGGAGTAAGCCGCATGGGGTAGAACTTCCCAGCTGAGTACTTCCAAAGTGTCGCAAACTGATTTTGCCGTATGTGATGGAGCATTGTCATGAAGAAAAATGACTTTGTGTTGCCTCTTTCGGTATTCTGGCCTTTTTTCAAGCAGCGAACGGTTCAAATCGGTCAATTGTTGTTGGTAACGTTTAGTATTAACCGTTTTCCCCAGGTTTTTAACAGCTCATAATAGACCACGCCCCCCTGGTCCCACCAAACACAGAGCATCGTCTTTCTGCCAAAGCGATTCATTCTTGCAGTCGATGTGGATGGTGCGCCTGGGTCTATCCATGATTTTTTGCGCTTGAGATTCTCAAAATAAATCCACTTTTTATCCCCTGTAACTATACGATGCAAAAAAACGACAGCAGAATGTCACACGTGTTTTTGCGCTTTTCCATTTGCCTGTCGTTCAACTCATCTGGTACCCATCTACCGGGTTCTGAATCTTTCCCATATCTCGTAGTCGATTGGAAACAGTTTGTTGACTAACGCCCAATTGCTCGGCGAGTTGTTTTTGTATTTGCGAATCATCTTCGTCTAACAATGCTTGCAATTCCACATCTTCTTATTTTTTTTGGCGGTTTTCAACGTTCCTTGTCTGCAACATCGAAGTCATCACTTTTGAAACGCCGAAACCATCGTTCACACGTATCTTGCGATGGAACATGTTCACCATAAGCTTCTCGAAGTAATCGGTATGATTCAACAGCAGTTTTCTTCAAATGAAAACAAAAAATTAATGCTGTCCGCGATTGCTTTTTGTTCGGTATAAATTTCGACATATTAAACTCAACAACACAACACTATGCACACACTTTTCCAATTTATCACTCGTGCGCGTCTGACACTTGTTGATAACACAATAAAATGGCGCTGAGTCAAATCTTTATAGCACAAACTGCATTGATGCACCATCTGTTGTCTGAAATCCTCATTTTATACTTGTGCACCTGGTATATATATATATATATATATATATATATATATATATATATATATATATATATATATATATATATATATATATATATAAAATGTAATATAATAAAAAAATTGCCAAAAATCGCTGTCTCCTCCCTTATCTCGAAAAGTACTGATCAAAAAATTTTGAAAAAAACTCCGGAATATTCTCCACAGGGTGTAGGTTGACGAAAATTATCACGAGTGCATTACCTTTAATAATTTATCTGGTATATATAAAGAAAAAAAGTCAAGGTCATCAGTTTTCAACAAACATCGTAAACAAACTCATTTGGGGTGTGTTTTGTGAAGTCAGTCAACCTACGAAACACTAATTGCGCAAGTCCGACTTGTACTTGGCCGGTTATTTAAAATCCAACAATCGTTAAACAGGACTTCTACCGTAGAAAATATCGGAATTAGATTTCTATTTCGCTCGGGGATGCATCGTATTACCGTTAAATAGGGGGTTTCATACAAAGCAACCAAACGCGTAGTTGCCTAAGCGCTAATTTATTACGTCTTAACAATATTTCCGAACCATAAACAATTATCCAAAGTTGGCAGTGTTGGGAGAAAATGATAATAAAACGTAAAAGAACGAGTTTAATATAGTATTATAATATCCTATCTGGCCGGATATACGGTTTTGCTGGATCCTAACATCTCTATTCATAAGACCTCTTCATCTCTAAAGAAGGCGAAAACTTAGTCGTCTTCTGGAAAGTTGATGCCGACCGTTTTGTGAGATTGCAAGGTAAATTTGTTGCTCATTATGTATGTTTCAAAAAGGATCCACAGGTAATAGAGAGAACTACGGAAGAACGACCAAAAATCTGAAACAGGATATTGGAGAGGAACGTCCGGATTCATAAGGGATCCAAAACTGTGTTCTTACACAGGGTTCATAAGGCTCGCACAGTTACCAACTCTTTTTCGTTCAAATTTCTGACGAAAGACCTCAAGAGCCGAAAATTTCCCTCAGATGATGAGCTAAAAGCCACTGTAGCAGCGTGTTTTGAGGCGCAAACAAAACATTTTTCGTAGATGGATTAAAATAACTCAAGAGACGCTCAACTAAGTGTGTAAGCACAGTAAACCAAATACAGTAGCGAAAGTGAGTGGCGAGATTTTGACGGCGCGACGGGTCCCTCTTTCAGAATGGCCTCTCAATGTGTCTTTGAAATGTATTGTCGATGCGACTGCAGTTTATATGAATTTAAAGACGAAGAGAGAGTTTGTATAAAAAGAGATTTAAAAATGGTTGTAAGTAAAGGGAATCGAAAAGGTTAATAAACACCGCCTCAATGGGGAAAGGAGGTAATTGTTGTGCCGTTGACAATTGTAAAAATAATTCAGAAAGTACGCCGGGAGTGAGTTTCTTCTTCTTCCCCAAAGATGTTGAAAGGTAAGTGGTTTAATTGAAGGGTATCAATTGCTTAAGAAATCATACGCGGATAAATTGAATAATTCTGAAAAGCTATTTCTCTTATGACATTTTTTTGGTTATAGAGCAAAGATTTGTCTTAAAGCAACCAAACGCGTCATCAGTGGTCTAATTGAAAAAGTGTGCAAAAATTATAAAATATGCACCTCATATTTTTCACAGAAAATGTTTAAAAATGATTTGAAAAATCGTTTATTCCACCATGCGTATCCAAACGTTAATATAGGATCAGATAGAGAATACTCCGTGTGTCAAAAGCTAATAACACAGGTAAAACTTCTTATAAGAGTCGGATTCAATTGTAGTTATCAATCAGACCTAGAAACATTCAATTTGTATTCGGACATAAAATTCCTTGCTGAATTCAAATATGTATTTAAAAATTTGGGTTCCAGTTTCAGTTTTCACTTTTGGGCCTTATAGAGTCCCAGCAAAGCGTCGGGCCCAAAATCTGATATGCCTATTCAGTTTCCTGGAGAAAATGCTAAAACTTTTGTCTGCAATATTTTTTCTGAAAATGCCGTCCTGTCAAGTTTTTCACTTGTATTCATCTCTTTTCTGACAAAGCGCTCAATTATTTTTTTATATTACTCATGCTGCATTAACTTGACATTTTTTTGAATCAAAAATTTGTATAATATCTATAATTTTGAATGATAAAACTTTGCACAGTAATATTATTTCTACTTAAAATCTTCCGCTGGTCCCCTTTTTAACATGGCGAACTGCCACGTGACCTCTTGAAAACTGAGACCTGATTTTCCTATACAGTTACCCCTGAATTTCGCTACTGTATTGAGTTTAATGTGATGTATGTGTAGACGGTGCTCATATAGAATTTTTTTGCTAAGAGTTGTTCTTTTTAGCTAGATAGATAATTCATAAAAAAAAAACGCCGTCTAGATTGATGCTACTAAATGATTATAAATTGCAGTTAATTTATTATGCATGATATTCCTCCATGAAAATGATCCACCAAGATGACTTGCGTAAAGTTGCCTGCCTTTATGCAAATACTAACATAATTTATGTATGTCTATATATGTTAGAATTTAAACCGACGGACGTAACATGTATAACAACAAACCAATTATTCACATCAAACTTAAACAAACATTTTGCATCCTAAACGTAATTTAATGCATGGGAACCAAAACTTACTTAAAACGCAAAAAAAATGAAATAAAATCAGTGTTTGGAGAAAATCACACGAATCGGTCCCGATTCGTTCGTTCGTTCTCTTGAGAACGTTTTTGTTGACTTGGGAAAACGAAGGTCAAGGTCGCGCGGCTTCGGTTGTTTTTATGCAATTATGCTAACAATGTTAACGTATGCATGAACAAATACAGAGATATATGAAAGATTTCTTTTAAGCTTAATAAAATAGATATTATTCGTCGAGAGGCTTAAGATAGATGCGGGATTAATCCAGAAATTTTTTTTCGATTGTCTACCTCAGTTGATTACGATGGCATGAAGCTAAAGTCACACGGGGCAGAAAAACAGCTCCTAATACCCATGTTCCTCTACTTAATCCCTTATGTTTCTCGCTTGCTACATATATGTTTCAACGGTTGTTGGATCAATCCGCGCCGGCAGCCATAGCCAGTGGCTTTTTCATTTGCGGGTTGTTAATTTTGAAGAGATGAAAGTAATGAGAATAAATAAACCGGTCAAATGCAAGTTGGACTGGCGCAATTAGTGTTCCGTACCGTGATTGCCTTTAAAATAAAATAAAATCCTTACCTAGGCTAAGTCAGTTAAGTCCCTGACATGTATATATCTGAAGATCTAATATGTATTTTCACGTAGGCTGAAAAGTTTTTGGTGTAGCTACTTAAAACACATTTTTTTTGCAAAATTCGACTTTATTCATCAATATAGTCTCCTTCAAGAGCGATACAGTCAGTCCAACGCTTTTCTAACATTTTTATACCTTTCTTGTAAAAGGATTTGTCTTTGCTTTCAAAATAGGCCTCAGTTTCGGCGATAACCTCTTCATTGGAGCCAAATCTCTTTTCCGCGAGAATTTTTTTGAGGTCTTCGGATAGATAATAGTCGCTGGGGGCCAAATCTGGAGAATACGGCGGATGAGGAAGCAATTTGAACTTCAATTTATGCAATTTTGCCATCGTAACTATTCACTTGTGACACGGTCTTGATGAAAGAATACTTTTTTCTTGTTCGTTTGGGGCCGTTTCTTTGCGATTTCTGTTTTCAAACGCACCAATAACTTTATATAATATTCGCTATTGATGGTTTCTCCCTTTTCAACATAGTCGATGCGAATCCCAAAATACAGAGGCCAAAACCTTCCCTGCCGACTGTTGTGTCTTTGGTCGCTTCGGGCGGCTTTCACCGACTGCTGTCCATTCAGCTGACTGCCTATTTCATTCCAGTGTGTAGTGGTGGATCCATGTTTCATCCATTGTCATATATCGCATGAAAAAATCCTTTTTATTCCGCTTACTCGGGTCTAAGCAGAGTTCAGAATCATCAACACGTTATTGTTTTTGGTCCACTGTGAACAAACGCGGTACCCATTTCGAACAGAGCTTTCTCATGCATAAATGTTCATGCAAAATAGGACCAACCCGCTTTTGATATCTGTAGGGTGTCAACTATCTCACGCAATTTCACTTTACGGTCATTGCTTTGCTTGAACGGTATTTTTTATTTTGAAAATATCAGAAATAGCGTCACTAAAACCACTGTAACTTGTAAATTAACCGTCAAAATGTCATGAAATTTTAACACGTATCGTTTTAAAGATTGGGACTTCCGAAAAATCATATGGATTTTTTGAAAAGGGCCACATCTATGTGTTAGACCAAAAACTTCTCAGCCTACGTGTTATATATATTATCGAAAAAGTTTAAAATTAAAATTTTTATATTTTGAAAGAACTTTATTAAACAAAAAGTTGTTATTTTGAGCGATGACTTTCTGCCATTTCATTACCTCTGTGGTTTCTGAGCAAAAAATGGGGGTAAATGGTTTTTGCAGAGCTCTTTTGAAACTAACTTAACGCCGTTCAGAGAGTTTTACAGAGATCGAAACAATGGTAGTCTGACGGTGCAGGGTCCGGTCTATACGGTGGATGCATTAAAACTTCCAAGCCAAGCTTTCTCAATTATTGCCTAGTCATCAAAAATAAGTGTGGTCTGATGTTGTCACGGTGGAAGATGACACCCTTTGTGTTGACTAGTTCCAACTGATTTTTTTTAATCGCTTGTTTCACTCTGGTTAATTGCTAACAGAAGAGTAAAGAATAAATTGTTTGACCATGCAACTTCAACTCAAGACGCACGACTCGCTTCCAATCCAACCAAACACATACCATCACCTTTTTTTGGCATCAATCCGGGCTTTGCCATCATTTGTAGAGCATCATCCTTTTTCAGTCACGATTATTTTCGCCCATTATTGTGGTACATGTTCCACTTCTTACGACCCGCCAGCAGATTGACAGACGTATCTCGATTTCGTTACTTTTATGTGGAGATTCGCGATGAAAATTTGATTCAGTAAATATTTTAGCGTCAAATCACGTGGTACCCAAATATCGAGCTTCTTTTTGTAGCCAGCTTTCTCTACATGCTTTAAAAGTATTTGGTGATGGATGTTTAGTTGCTTGGTGATGCCATGGTTACTTACACGCCGGTTTTACTCAACTTTTGTCAACTTTTTCTGTCATTGGACGACCAGTACGAGGAGGATCTTTGACATCGAAATTTCCAGAACGAAAGAGACCTAACTATCTTTTGGCCATTGCTTATAGATTGTTGATGCAAAACAAATATAAAAGTGTGACATCTACTGAGCAACGAAGTAAAAATAAACGTCGGTATAAGACAAGGCGATTTACTTAGTCCCTTTATCTTCAAGCCCGTTATCGACAGAATAGTAGAGAATCTCCCAAAAAGTAGAGGATACAAAATAGGCAACACACACTTCCACATAATGTAAAGATCTTTCACGTCTTCAATTTGGAAGCAAGAAAACTAAACATGACTATTAACACAACTAAGACAAAACGTATGGTTGCTTCAGAATAATTACTAAGATGCAAGCTGGAGATCCAAGGAAGTATTATTAAACAGGTTAATAATTTTAAATACCTGGAAACAAAGATAACAAGCTAGAAAAACTTAAATAGAAAAGTAAAACAACAATTTATGAGGCATCATTAATAGCAGGTTGCTTGAGGGATATAATTTGGAAAAATAAATACCTCGCAATTGAAAGCAAAACCAGGATATACAAGACAACAGTGAGACCGATCCTCACATATGCTGTAGGAACAAGAACTGAGACATGCAAAACAGCACAAATGATGAGGGCAACAGAAATGAAAGTGATCAGCAAAACTATCCACGACAAAAATTCGCAGGAAAAATCTACAAGAACTAAGTAAGATCTAAGAAATATCCAAATGGACCACAAGAAAATAATGGAACAAGCACCTAGGTCGGATGAACGAGAGCAGACTGGTAAAAAGGGCCAAATTTAATAAACTTTGCGGTAAAAGAACTAGGACGTTCACATCGGAAGAGGGCTAATGTGGATAAGACAGGCACTATGCCTACTTATAAGACACACGATGTATGAAAGAAGGTAGATTGTCATTTATAAAAAATTTCAAATATTTAGTTTACTTAGACTAGAACATTCAGAAATTTATTGTAATTTTTTACAATATTTTCGAAAATAAAGAAGCCTCTTCGACCCACGACCTTAAGTTGTAATAAGAAATCTGAAGTACAATAAATCATTGTATGTTTCAATCGTATCCCATGAATTTTCATACCGGATCTAATGGAATTTCAACTAATTTAATATTTTTAAATTTTAATAGTAGAAAATTGTAAATATATTCAAATTATACAACAACCGTTTAACAGACACATATTTTGTTGGGAGTGTCCAGCGCAGACTTTAATAACCTTAATAATTGTATTATTTAATCAACTTTAATGTTTTCTTTAATATGCCATATTAGTCTTTATATAATATTACTGAAATGTTACAGGACATAATAGAGAGATTTTGCAACGCTTATCTTTCATATACCTTTGTCCTTATCGTTATCTCAAACATTCGCAGTATTAGCGCGCAGGAATTGCAATAAAATAAAATAAAAGTAGGGTTAGGTTAGTATTCATCCTCTATAAACTTAGGGGATTTTTTTTTCATTCTCCGCACGACCTGCTGATGTCTGCTGTATGCACGTAGGCTGAAATGATCTAGATATTTAAATACATTTTTTTTTTTTGCAAAATTCGACTTTATTCATCAATATAGTCTCCTTCAAGAACGATACAATTAGTCCAATGCTTTTCTAACATTTCTATATCTTTCTTGTAGAATAATTTGTCTTTACCTTCAAAATACGCCGCAGTATCGGCGCTAACTTCTTCATTGGAGCCAAATCTGGAGAATACGGTGGATGAGGAAGCAATTCGATTTTCAATTCATGCAATTTTGCTATCGTAACCATTACTTACACGATGCATTGTCTTGATGAAAGAGCACTTTTTTTCTTGTTCGTTTGGTTCCGTTTCTTTGCGATTTCTGCATTCAAATGCACTAATAACTATATAATATTCGTTATTGATGGTTTTTTCCCTTCTCAGCATAGTCAATAAATATTATTCCATGCGCATCCCAAAATACAGAGGCCAAAACCTTCCCAGCCGACTGTTGTGTCTTTGGTCGTTTCGGGCAAGTTTGCTTGCTGTCTACTCAGCTGACTACCGATTTGATTCCGGTGTGTAGTGGTGGATTCATGTTTCAACCATTGTCACATATTGCATGAAAAAATCCTTTTTATTGTGCTTAAACAGGTCCAAACAGCGTTGAGAATCATCAATATGTTGTTGTTTTTCGTCCACTGTGGGCAAACGCGGTACCTATTTCGAACAGAGCTTTCTCATGCCCAAATGTTCATGCAAAATATGACCAACACGTTCTTTTGATATCTTTAGAGTGTCAGCTATCTCAGGTAATTTCACTTTACTGTCATCCAAAACAAATCTGTGGATTTTTTTGATGTTTTCCAGCGTAATCACCTCATTTGGGCGTCCAGAGCGTTCAGCATCATATGTATTTGACCGCGTTTAAATTCAACATACCAGAAAATGATGAGTAAGTGGCGTCACTAAAACCACTGTAACTTGTAAACTAATCGTCGAAATGTCATGAAATTTTGACACGTATCATTGGTTGGTTGGTGCTTTCTAAAAATCATATGGATATGAAAAGGCGACATCTAAGTGTCAGACCAAAAATTTTTCAGCCTACGAGTTAAGTAGAAACAAAAACCGGCACTACCATAATAGCGATCAGAATAACGAACTTCAAATAGCCTCGCCTGTTAGTCCTAAATAGGGGAAATCGTTATCCTTATTTTGTTTGAATACTGCGCAAGCTCCAAACGGTGGGCGCATTCTTCAAATAGCGATGACAGCTGAGTTCTTATATTTAATTTCTTCCTTTTACTACTGCGCAAGCTTCAAATAAAAGTAAACACTCTAATAATAAAGAGATGTTGCAACGGTTATTTTGGCAGGACACTGTCTTTGCCTTTATTTGAAGCATGCGCCCACCGTTTAGAGCTTGGGCAAAAGTAAAGGGAATAAATTAAGGGTAAACACCACCGTAGGGTAAAAAAGGTGAATTTTAAGAATTCTTTTATGAAGAACTAAGTAAGATATCGACTTGCGATTAAAAAATTTTTATTACACAAATATCAAAGAACATATATGATTTTTTTCATAATTTTTTAATACAAAATGGCGGCTGTAGTCCTCAGGGAATAAAAACCCCTTTTTTACACTACCGGAAAGATTTCTCACAAAGGGATAAACCTAGAATGAAAAAACAAAATTATTCTTGTTTTATAAGTGAAAATCTAGGGAATGGCATAGGGAAATGAAAAAAGATTGATTTTTGTTAATTTGCCTAGATAATGGGAGATAAGGCGAAATAATGAGAGAGAAGGGGAAATAATGGGAGATAAGGCGAGATAAGCCTAGATAATGTGAGATAAGGCCAGATAATAGGCGATAAGGTGAAATAATGGGAGATAAGGCGAGATAAGCCTAGATGACAGGAGATAAGGCGAGATAATGGGAGATAAAGCGAGATAATGGGAGATAAGGCGAAATAATGGGAGATAAGGCGAAAATAATGAGAGGCAGGGCGATATATGCCTAGATCATGGGAGAAAAGGCGAGATAATGGGAGATAAGATTTAAAAAAATGACGAAAAATTGTGTACTAAATTGTTAATAAAAAAATGTATTAATCGTAAAATCCGTATGTCAGTCCCTGAGTTATGACCTCTTAAAAAGCTGTGTATAAAATTTTTAGGAAAACTCATTATGTTACGTTTCCGGTAAGGTGAAAAAACGTGTTCTCAGTGAGTCTCAGTAGGTACCCTTGCCGCGCGCAGCAGGCGGTCCGGTTCTGCGTCGAAACAAACATGTTACCGATTTTTTCCTGCAATAATACTTTTTTTCCACATTCTAGACAACATAAAGAATCATTGAAGCCAAGAAAAAAAATCGATTTTTTGAAAATTTTACGGATCAAGATATATGAGATAACGATAAAGGCGAAGGCATGTGAAAAATAAGCGTTGCAAAATCTCTCTAATATCAAAGAGAATAACTAACTTTTAAATAATAGAAATATATTAGGTAAAATGTTTAATATGTTATGTTATACGATTGACGAGACTTTTATTTATTGCCTCGTTTTGTTTATTGATTGCATACGTCCAAAATTTACAAATTATTACATGTACAAAGCTACGTTTCTACGCGCGATTTGTGGTAAATTCTTTTCATAATCCAATCAATAATCCTTTTAATTCTTACAGTATATCTGCCTATTAATTGCATAAAAGGCGATTAATGAACACGATTTTTTTTGTTAGTTAAATATTAATTTCACGTTCGCAAATGTTAAAACATATTAATCAAATTCCTGCGTGCGAGGAAATGGAAACTCAGTTAAGTTAATCGTTAAACCAGTGATTTAATCTGAGCTGTTGAACATGGATATGGATGTTAATTTTATAATTAAATTATCGGGTCATATCAGACAATCCAATTTTTGAATCCATGAAGCTGAATTAAACTCATTATACAAGGTGAATAATGTAATAAGTAAAAAGACAAAACCTTTATTGTACAGCCTTGGCCAAAAGTGTTAGGCACCCTACAATTTACTTCATTTCTTGTGTTTCAGGTAAAAAATTAAATTCGTATGTTTTGTTAAATCGTATATTGAGGCAAAATTATGAAATAAATTATTATTTGGTATGTCCGCCCTTAGCTTTAATAACAGCAGCAATTCTTTGGGGCTTGCTGCGTACAAGCCCAGTACATTCAGTTGTACGTATGGCATCCCCCTCATCCATCAAAGCGCTTTTTAGCGCTGCTTTTGATGTTATGCTATGCTCCCGTATCTTGCGCTTCAGAATACCCCAAAGATGCTCGATAGGGTTTAGATCTGAAGACTGCGCCAGCCAATCCAACAAGACAATGTTATTGTCTCTAAACCAGCGCATCGTAGCCGCTGATTTATGACAAGGTGCATTATCTTGCTGGAATTTGATGCCGTCTAAATTAGTGTCGCCAAAAATGCGCGTTAGCGAAGAGATCAGTACAGTTTCTAGTTCGTTTATGTACTTTTGGCTGTTCATGCGGCCTTCACAAACGAACATTTCTCCGACACCTTTAGCAGCCATGCAGCCCCAGATCATAATGCTGCGTCCTCCGTGTTTTACAGTAGGTACCACGCAATTTGGATGGTATTCCTCGCCGACACGCCGCCTCAGGACTGTCACTCCTTTCCGTTCCGAATAGCTGTAAGAATAGAAAAAATACTCAATTAAAAAATTAGTTACTACTTTGTTTAAAACGTATTAAATCAAGAGTAATTGTATGTAGTTATTTGTTAAAATAAATCATATAAAAACTTACCTCAAAATTTGATTCGTCGGACCATACAACACTAGACCAATCTTTTTCGCTAAAATGTTGGTGCTTCAGAGCCCACTCTAAGTGTTTCTTCCTATTGGTCTCTGAAAGCCAAGGCTTCTTTCTAGCTTTGCACCCTCTTAATCCAGCTTCTGTCAGTCTTCTCCTTGCCGTTCGAGAACTAATCGGCATCGCAATCTCTTCCGACAGAGTTGCAGCGAGCTCAGATGATGTTTCTTTTCGATTTAAAATAGACTCGCGGATGAGTTTTCTGTCCTGTCGCTCATTAGTCTTATGTTTTCTGCCCGTTCTTATTTTGTTGGCATGGGAGCCAGTCTCCACAAAACTTTTAATAGCACATTGCACTGCGCACCGAGAACATTTCAGTAACTTGGCTATTTCTACTTGGGACTTACCTTGTTCATGTAGGGTTTGAATTTTAATTCGTTTTTCGATACCAAGCTCACTTTTCTTAGGCATTTCTCAATATAAGAATGCCCAGTTCACAAATAAAACACGCACGAAAGCTTCTTGACACTACAAGTAGTAAAAAGAGACTGATAAAACATTAAAAATATTTTTCAGAAAACCTCATTATCGCAGTTTTGTGGGCCAGGTGTTTTATGGACCTGTAAAAGAGATTGTCTATTGTTTAAGTTAGCTTTTGACAGCGCCGCCTATAGTATTGTTAAAACAATTAGTCTTTTTTTTTAATATGAGTTTCACGTGTTTATTAGGGGTGCCTAATGCTTTTGGCCAAGGCTATATATCAAACTACAGTCTTTTCTTAAAAATTATGTCGTATGAATGTAAACGATTACGCCCGCGGTACTTTTCTAAGCAAACGGCGAAATTATTGATCTCTACTCATCGTTTTTATAATTGTAGCCATTTGTTGTTGGAGATTTTCTTTTAATTGTTGTTCTTTTGCGAGTCTTGTGTTCTTAATTAATTAAAAGTTTCTCCATTGGTATTGAGAATGGGTGTTGTCTACCGGACAACACCATTTTAGGCTCTGAAGTTACATAGGGGATTTCAATAACATTTTTCTGCAGAAAACGCAGCCATTACGAAGAGTGATTCTTGAGATTAGACCTTGTTAATTTGAAGAAACTTTCCTTTCTACTCGCAGAAAAAGCTGTGAAAGCTTCCGTTCCATTTACGTAATTTCGCTATAACATCTGGTTCCAGAAATTTTTGCGGTTGAAAAAAGCATGGTTTTTATTAGTGTTCCGTATGGAACACTTATAAGTTGACTTCGGTGTCGTCTGTCTGTCCGTCTGTCTGTCTGTGACACCCGATTTTCTCCAAAACTATTTGTCGTAGAAAGTTGAAATTTGGTAATAATTTAGGAATTGATGGCCTCATCAGAGCCGTGTAGTTTTGAAAGTTAAATTTTGACTTTAGTTAGAGGTTAGTTTTGGGGGGTGAAATCGGAAGTGAAAAAAAAATTTTTTACTAGGTTATCGAGTGCGGTGTCAAATGAGAGCTTGTGAAAACACGAGTAACATATATATATATATATATATATATATATATATATATATATATATATATATATATATATATATATATATATATATATATATAATTTAATACTTGGGCTCACGTTTCTTTGTATTATTTTTAAAAAATCAAGAAAAATTGCTGCCTCCCCGCCTTATCTCGAAAAGTACTGATCAAAAAATTTTTAAAAAATTCTGGGATATTCTCCACGGGGTGTAGATTGAACGAAAATTATCACGAGTGCATTACCTTTAATAATTTATTTGGTATATAAAAAAACAAAAATTTCAAGGTCATCAGTTTTCAGTAACGATTGGAAACAAACTTTGTTGAAAACTCCTTTGGTGTGTGTTTTGTGAGGTCAGTGATCATTTTTTACTACAGTAACAATTTTTTTTTATTTTAAAGGCAATCAACGTACGGAACACAAATTGTGCAAGTTCAACTTGCACTTGACCCGTTTTTTTTTCTAATATATTCAAATTGGACGTAAAACGCTAAATATAAGGGGAAAATTGTTGAATTCCACGCTACATACTTCTTCAATTGTTTGTTTTCAATTTGAGCTGCCGAAAATACTCAGCAGTGCTTGACAGCTGCACGTGTCGAGAGTACAACCTCTGCAAATACAGTCAGTCCAAAAAGTCTCCATACACCACCTGCTTTCTATACTATGTTTCTGTTATGTTTAACTAATTAATTGGAACTATGAGAAAACATGTTTAAAATAATATTTGAAACTTTACCAACGAGGATTAGTATTAAAAACAAGTACGTAACATTTTATTTAGAAATTACATCATTGTTATAAAAATGTAAATAAAATTAATGTTAAAAAAAGTCTGCATACACTTAACAATTACCAATACAGTAGAATCTCACAAATTCGAACCGTCACAAATTCGGACCGTCCAGAAATTAGAACCGGCCATTTCAATGTATTCGACGCTCTGAAATTAGAACCTGTGGTTCTAATTTCTGGAAGTGTTTTTTTTTTGGTTTTTATTTCCACTAGAAAATTTTGTTTTCTATGATTTTGAACTAAATAGGCGAAAAACCAAATTAAACGCTCTAAAATTAGAACAGGGGGTTCTAATTTCTGGAAGTTTTTTTACTTTTTCCGAGATGCAATAATATTGTTGAAACAAGCATGGGATGAGGTACAACAGACAGTGTTAAAAAATTCTTGGTCCAAATTATTAAATTGGGACTCAGGCGACAATTGGCTCAACGAAATCAGGATTGCAATGAAATTCTTCAAATAAATCTTGATCTTTTGAATGAAATTATGCCAAACAATTCCGTAAATGTAAATGAAATCGAGGAATGGAATGAAGATGTGTTTACTGACGGATCTGATGCAGAGAATAGCGATGAGGAGGCTTCAGATAGCAGCGACGTCGACATAACGCCAGCTATTCCTCATTTAAAGTCTTTGAAGGCATCAATAATGTTATAAAATGGTGCAAAAATCAGTGATATATTTTCCAGTAAACACATGTCTAACCTTTTGGACGTTCGTAACGATATCGTTGTATCCAGTTTAAATAAATCAAAAAACAAACAAGTATTACTGATTTTATGTTAAAAACCAATTAAATACCTAATAATTAAAAAACTTTTTAAAAGTTTTTCTATGAATTTAATGTTCAATTAATTAAATGTAAAACTTACATAACTAGTTTTATTATAATTTTATCATTTTCTGTAAAAAAAAAAATGTCCAGAAATTCGAACTCTCCGGTTTATAGCGTCACTGCGCCTTCCGGTTCCTAGCTTCCATTCTCCCAGTCACCTGGTCGTAGATTTCGTTCGGACATTGCTTTTGTTATGCCCATTTGCCCCCTTTTTCTTTCTTTCTGTAGATATCCACTGTAGGGATTTGTTTTAGGATTCTATGGTGTTGCATCCTTTGGGCATGGCCGTACCACTTTAATTGTCTCTCCTGTACGTCCTCTATCAGTGTTCTTTCCATTTTCATTTTTGACCGGATCTTTTCTTTTGAAATCTTATCGAGCTTGGAAATTCTTGCCGATCTTCGCCAAAAATCCATTTCCAGAGCATTTAACCTTCTTTCAAGAGTTTTGTTTAGTTGCCATGTTTCGCGCCCATATAGAACTATACTTCGTTCAATATTCTGTTTTTTAATTCTTTTCTATTTGAAACATTATGTTTGCGAACGCGCCGTTAAAGTTCCTTCCATAAATGCTCGATGGGGTTAACATCGGGTGATTGCGGAGGTGTATGAAGCTGCTGTCGCACATTATGGATCATCCATTCTCGCACCAAGTTTGCGGTATGTTTTGAATCATTGTCCTGTTGGAAAATGTATCTTTTTTTCGTGTGCTAATTTTTGGACACTTTCTCTTGAATTGTCTTTCAAAATGTTCAGATAAACATGCTGATCCATGGTACCATTAATAAAATGTAAATTTTCAACTCCTCCAGCGGACATGCATCCCCAAAGCAAAACACTGCAACCCCTTTGTCTCCCCGTGGAACAAATGTTTTTAATATCGAATGCGGTATTCTTATTTCTTCAAACTTTAGTTCTGCCATCAGACCCAAAAAGGTTAATTTTAGTTTCATCACTAAAGATTACCGCTTCCCAAAATTCAGGAGGTTTAGTAATGTATTCCCTAGCAAAAGCTAACCGCTTTTTGCGATTAGCTTCCAAAATTAACGGCTTCTTCCTGGCTACACACCCCTTATAGTCTGTCCTGTGTAACCAATTTCTCACTGTTTGTGAACAAACATTTTTCGAAAATAGTTCCCGCACTTCCTTTAATTTTGGTGCACTTTTCCGTAGTTGTTTATAATACTAATCCTCGTTGTTTAAAAATAGTATAGAAAGCAGAGAGATGTTTGGACTAACTGTATATTTATTAACTGACTATTCCGAATCACTTGTAAATGTTGCAGCCTGTTAAGAAAAAAACGTGACCGCTTATATTCTTGAAAAAATATGTTTCGAAAACATTTTTTGCCGTCAATGTATTTTTTGGTGTGCTAACAACGGCGCAATTACCTTAGTAAGTTGCCAACCGCCTCCTGCACCAATAATCGCTTGATATCTTCGAGGCATGCTGTAGACGAGATTTTCTGCATACCCTGCAAATTTTTCGAATCTCGCGAGACAACTGAGTCAAAGTCCGCAGTCTTTCCTCCGAGATTTCTCTTTACATGGACCAAATGTTTTCAATAGGGTTGGCGTCCGGTGATTGTGAGAGCCACTTTGGTATCATATCGTGGGCGTAAGCGAGCCGCTTCATGACGTGATTTTTGCCCAGCAAAGGTTTCTTTAACGTGCTTCAAAATTTGACGTCATGAGCACCAAGATGTCAAAATACTTTAGATGAGATTTTCCGCTTATTCTTGGGGCAAAGATTTCCAAATTACCCAAATTATTCGTGATATCTGCTTCACTGCGTACACCTTTTTACTACGAAGCTTCTGCTTGATATATGACCACACTGGGATGACCAATCTGGTGTGACGATACCGTTTGATAGTCGGTACAGTAGTGTAAATCTGGAGCACTTCCTCAGCGTTTAAATTGTAGGTAAAGATAAAGCGTCCCAAAATCTTTTCCCGAAAGATAGCCCCAAACATGGATCTTCAAACAGTGTTTCATGGTGCGCTGAACCAACTGGTTAGTGTTAGTGAAAATTGACCAGGCTCGTCGGTTATTATTTATTGGGATGCTGTTGACTTTGAAATCTCTTTCTTAATTGATAATATGTAACTGCGACGGGGTCATTTAAATACAAAACGAGAGATCACTTAAAAGAAATAAATAGATCTTACATTTTGTTTTAGCATTTCTGTACCAATAATTTAATGAAAAATGAAGCTTCCCTAGTGCCTTTAATGAAGCCGAAAATGAATTATTCGAACAGACGTTTTAAAAGCGTGGCTCAATAGATTCATAAGCCTGTAGTCCTTGCAATTTTTGGGACTTGTTTTTTATATAATAGGGACCAAAATGGATATCAACAAATCTGCCGGTATCCGATTTTAACGGTAAGATCCAACAACATCCACCGAGTCGATACGAGTCGTTCTTAGAAGCAAAGGGCAGTTTAATAAAGTAATGGCTTATACGACGGCCGCACTATTGAGATGTGATATTACCATTGTTGTAAAATTTGACATTTGTTATTGTTAAAACAGCGGGAGCTCAGAAATTGGCCGAGTAGTTTGTTAAAAATAGTTCTGTGAGCAAATGGAAATTTCACGTGAAGGTTTTCGTTGGATGATTTTTGACGATTTTAGAAAAGGCCCAACTCAACAACAATGCCTCGAATCGCTTCGCTCAACTTTTGATAATGAATCGCCATCAGAAAAGACTGTTGGTTTGCAGAATTTCATTACGGTCGTGATTTTGTCAGCGATTTCGTGAAGGTTGACCAAAATCGGTTGTTGTTCCAGATAACATCGATGCTGTGCGCAACATGATTAAAGAGGATCGGCATGTGACTTACCGTGAGATAGAAGCATCCTTAGGTATATCGAAGACTACAGTATATTCGACTTTGCATGAGTATTTAGCAATGAAAAAGATCTGTTCCCTATGGATTCCGCATAATTTGACCGAAACTCATAAACAGGCCTGTGCCAATTTGTGTAAGGAAATGCTCAAAAAAATCGATCGAGAACATGCAAAATCCGTATACAACATCGTAACCGGAGAAGAAACTTGATATATTCGTCCGAGCCGGAAATTAAGCAACAATCAACTCTTTGGGCGTTCCAAGATAAACCGAATCCAACAAAAGTAGTTTGTTCGTAAAGCACTTCCAAGAAAATGATCGCTTGTTTCTTTGGTATACTGGACATGTTGCAGCCATTGCTTTAGAGGATCGAATAATAGTTAATGCTGAATGGTATACAACAATTTGTTTGCCAGAAGTCATCGATGAAATCAGAAAACTCAACCGAAAACGTCACATCATTCTTCATCATGATAATGCCAGCGTTCACACAGCACGTCAAACAATTGACTGTTTGACGGCGAAAGACATATAATTAATGTCTCATTGCCCGTATTCACCTGATTTATCGCCTAACTACTTCTTTTTGTTCCCGAATGCCAAAAAAATGCGTGGACAGCGATTTTCACCACCTTAAAAAGCTATTACATTCTTCCAAAACCATGTTTTTGAGGTACCAACTTCAGCGTGGAAAAAATGTTTCGAGAATTGGTTCGAACGCATGCACAAGTGTATAAATTTTAAAGGCGGATATTTTGAGAAACAAACGATTTGTACCAAAATTTTTGTTCTTCTCTCATTGTTTTTGTAAAAACTTAAAAGGTAGCCCTCCTACATGACTAAACTAGTCTTATCCAAAGGTGTCACCTTCCAATTCGATATTAACGGATGTGACCGAAAGTCTGAAATTTGTGGGGTGTGATGTGAAAACAGAAAAATAACATTATTACCCACTTTCATTATTAACCGGCCATATTTTTCTAGTATTTTTAATGTGCTTTTGTAATGACCTATTTCGTTTAAAAGCATTTCATAATGGATATTGAAAAGGTAACTTATACTGTATAGTCAAATTAAGGTGTGGCGCTAGTGTGGCATATGTTGTAAGATAGGATTTGAGCTCTCTTTTAGGCCAGTGTTTGTTTAAGTTAAAAATAAATAACCGTTTAAAAAGATGGGATTTTTATTATTATTGTCAGGAATAAACCGCGGGAAAAACTGACTGAAACCACTTGTACTACTGTAAATTACAGTTTTATACAAGCTTCCCTGTGAAAATAGGTAATTTTAAATTATTGAAAGTACAGTAAAGCAAACCAACAAATGGAAAAACCCTGCTACCGTTCCAGGACTCTTCCAAGCTAGCACTGAATGATTGATGTCGTTTCTGTGATCGTTGCCATTTCTGGCTGGATATTTTATTTTATTTGCTCCCGCTCCACAAATTACTTTGAAACTTCAACTTTTAAGCGGCCTCTGTCATCCTCAAAGAAATATGTATCGATTATTCCACGTCCTGACATTATGGCTCACGCCAATATTTAGAAGAATGTGAAAGTTTTTGATGCATTAGTTTTGGACATGGACGCCAATAACGGCAATTTTGTTTATTAATTTTATTGTTAGGGGGGCAATGTGCCTCATCCGAGATTTAAACGTTAATAAGTGTTGAAAATCGTTGAAACTTTCGATTACCGAAGGCGTACCAGTTGGATTTACTTCTTGCATCAGCTTTATAATGTGTTCTAGCGAATTTCTGGGCATATTTAATCGTTTGTTGATTGGGAGGTTGAGGAGACGGTTGTAGGTGAACTTTGTCACAACACCCTAGAGTGACTCAATCTTTAGGAACCTAGAGACAAAAAATACTAGGTATTGAAAACAATGTTTTCCGCCAAATCAGTTATCCATCCGAAGCTTTAGTGAATGCAGTGACGGCAAGTAGAAAACACTGGACAGATTTTCAACCTTGTTTTAAGGAAAATTTTACTATATCCCGTGTTTGCGCAGCGCCGCTAAAAACCTGCTCTGGATACGTACCGATGTTGTCACCTATATTTGTTAATTTTAATGGTTAAGTTTATATGTGATTATATCTTCTTCTTCTTTATAAGCCACTGCGTCTCCACTGCAGAAGACAGGCCTCAAGTTTCTTCCTGTCTCTGTCCCGTACAAGATGGAGCCATCTACTGCCTGCTATCAACCTGATATCATCAGTCCATCTTTTCATTGGTTTTCCGACACTTAGTCTGCTCTCCCAAGGTCTCCATTTAAGTAATTTTGTTATCCATCTACCATCATTCGTTTCAGCCACATGTCCCGCCCATTGCCTCTTTAATTTAGCCATTCTTACTGATATCTGTAATTCTTGTTGTTCGTCTGATATCGTCGCTTTTAATGGGTTCTCTTCAACTAATACCTAACATTTGTCTTTCCATGACCCGTCGAGTACGTACTTACTGGAATTATGCAGCCCTCGTGCACTTTTCTTTTTAAGCTCATGAGAATATGTCTGTTTTTTAGAACTAATCCCAGTTTTTGAAATACAATCCAGCTGAGACCAATTCGTCTTGGTATTTCCTCTGTTTGATTGTCCTTATCCAATCTGATCATATGTCCCAAGTATATATACTCTTCCACTTTCTCGATCTCTTCCGTGCCGATTTTAATATTTGTGTTTTGTGGGCCTAGAAGTTTTGTTTCCCTGATGTTCATCTCGAGTCCAACCATCTGTGAAGCTTGATTAAGTTGTTCTATCATGATTTTGAGTTCTTTTAGATCTTTACTAGTCAGTACTACATCATCTGCGATACGCAAGTGATGTAAATATATGCCATCGATTTTAATTCCTTTATCTTCCCACTCAGGACTTAAATACATCCTCCGAGGCCAGGGTAAACAATTTTGGTGACATTATGACGCCCTACCTAACACCTTTCTTGATCTTTGTGGGTTTTGTTTTTTGTTCTTCATCCAATTTAGCCATTAATGTCGCATTTTCATATATGAATTTTAGGAGTTCGGTATATCTTGAGCAGGGGTGCTCAAACTTGAACTGCTGGCGATCTACCTCAATATTGTTAGACTACGATCGATCGACTCTGAGAGGCTGCAAGTAAGTGTAATGCAGGATTGTCGTCTAGGTAGGGTGTATCGTGGCATAGATATTAGTTTTCCGCACAATATGCATTTTTTTAGTCAAGGTAAGTGTAGGTCTGCTCTAAAATGTCAATGAAAAAACTCATAATTATTCAAAATTGCGAGTTTATTGGTTCTTACAAAACAAACGAGTTCTAGTGTCTAAACTTAACTAAAGAGTGACTTTGGATGTTGAAGCGTGGCACTGCATGTCCGCAGCATACTTTTCATAAGATGGTACGTAATTACCGAGTGCTAATGGCAAGCATGATGACATATGTTCGTCAGTTAGTCGATTGCGATATTTTGACTTAATTATCTTCATTTCAGAAAATGCTGACTCGCACAAGTAAGTTGACCCAAATATTGCCGTCAGTTGAAGGGCGATTTGCCTTAGATTCGGATATTTATCTTCAGATATAAAACACCAGAATTTTGTATCAGATGCTGTGGCTTTGAGATATATATCTGATATAATCTGCACTAACTCATTTTCAACAGAACATGAGTCCATGTTAAACTGACTGGTATTTCAGTAGCTAATTCCTCAATGTTTTTACACGAAAAAGGATAACTCATAAACGATGCGATATTTGCCAATTTACTGAAATCATAAAAATGTATTTCGAATTGGCCCAAAATATTTGATAATTCTGCCTCATAAATATCATAATTCAACTGAGGAATCCTTGCTTTCAAAGACGGAAAATTTTTCAGATCCTTTCTTTTCAGTTGATCTATCATAAGTTGCAATTTACTTTTGAATGCGTTTATTGCGCTAATCATGTCTGTCTGTCAAAAATGCCAAATCAGTCAGCCATTTTCCATTTTTCAGCATCTGAGTGTCATCACCTCTTTCGTCCAGAAAAGCTGTTATTTCGGGCAATAATTCTTGAAACCTTTCTAGGAATTTTCCGCGACTCAACCACCTGACGTCCGTGTGAAGAACTAAATCAGTGTCTGACTGACTATCTTCTAACTGCAATTTAAAGAGCCGTCGTTGCAAGCTACGTGCACGGATAGAATTCACAATTTTTATTGCAATGCCCATAATCTTCTCCATGTATAGAACTTTTGAACACAAAACTTGTTGATATATAATGCAATGGAAGGAGAAAAATGATGGGAAATCATCATTAGCTTGACACAATGCCACAAAACCGTTTCTGTTTCCAATCATTGCTGGTGCTCCATCGGTTGTAATGCACACTAGTTTATATATTGGTAGCTTGTAGTTTGTTATAAAATTGCAGAAAACGTCATATATATCTTCGCCACAGGTCTTTCCTTTCAGAGGAATCATTGTCAAAAACTCTTCCTTAGCCGACATGTCATTGAATACCATTCGAATAAAAGTACACAGCTGGGCAGTGTCTGTCATATCGGTGGATTCGTCGAACTGTAAAGAAACGTATGTACATTCCATGATATCATGTTTTAGTTTATCTGCCATGTACTGACTCATGACTTCGACACGCCTTGTGACAGTCGGACGAGATAACTGAAGTTCTCTAATAGCAGACATAATCTCTGTTTTATTTTTAAAATCTCCAAATAAAGTCTCACCCGCTTCAATAAATGCTTCCTTCACAACCAATCCATCATCAAATGGTTTTTTTGTGTTTCGCCAATATATGAAATATTTTAAATGACGCGATCGTTGCAGCTTTTGATTGTTTGGCTGGTCTTGTGAACATGGTTTGTTCTTTTTTCAAACAAGTTATCAAATCACGTACTTTTCTTTTTCTTAATTCACTCTGTGACGGAAAATCCTTTTCATAGTTTTTATGAACCGTTTTATGATGCCTCTCTAAGTTACCACGCTTAGGTATTGCAACTGACGCACGGCAAATGAGACAAATGCACTTATCCTTTACCATACAAAAGAAAAATTCTTCGTCCCAATCGTTATTAAAATGATAAGTTTTACTTTTCTTCGCCGCACTCATTTTGGGCTATTTATTAATAAACTTTGTATCGATGTATCGCCTTCAAGTTACAACTCAGACTGACTCCTATTCCTGCAGGCCCAACATTTATATCGGCGCGAACGAAGTCTCGAATGTTCCCGTCAAACACTCCGCTCGAAGTTTCTAAAAAAATCGGCGGGAATCAAATACGCGGCTTTTCTTTGACAAGTACCGCGCGTTCCTGTGATAAAGCCGCCTTTTGCCGCTAGCAGGTGGTTATTATGATAAAAGAAAGTGATGAGGGGGTTATTCTGGCCTAATTGTGGATCGAATAAATTTTAGTAGTTTATTGATTACATTTTGTTTTAGTTACCTAAAACAAAATCTGTGAATAGTTCTATATCGGAATTTTTTTCTCGAGATCGACTCAAAAGGCACTCGCGATCGACCGTTTGAGCACCCCTGATCTTGAGTCTATTCCGGTATGAGCTAAGGAGTGCCTAACTGCCTAGTGTTCCAGGGAGTCGAAAGCCGTCTTATAATCAATGAAAGTTACGTGCAGCTTAATATTATATTCGGTCGCTTTTTGTATTTAAAGAGGCGCGTCTGGATATGATCTGTTGTTCCAAATTCCCTGCGAAAGCCCACCTGTTCGACCAGTTGGTAGTTATCGAACTTATTTCTTAGACGGTTTGTGACAATTGTAGTAAGAAGCTTGTACAAATGCGATAGTTCTCAAGGTTTTCGTGATCGCCTTTCTTGAATAAAAATATGACTTCACTGTTTTAAATAATATCTGTATCACTTCAAAAAGTTCATTTCCTTCCATTTTCAATATTTCAGATGGTATTTTATTTTCATCTGGCGATTTCTTATTCTGTACCTGTTTTAAGGCGGTTACCAATTCACTTCGGCTTACCTCAGGAATTTCTTCCGAGCCCACGTTAAGATATGATTTAGAGAAATAGAGCTTTGTGTAGAATTCCTTTATTTCATCTGTTATTTGATTATATATAACTTATTAAAGTACAAATTTAGAAAATATTCAGCTGTACCTTGTAAATATAATGTGATTTATCTATTAGCTCAAACTGTGCACGATAATTTTACTTCATTAGATCAGACGATGATATAGCGAAAGCCGATGAACCATTGAATATTTCATATTTTACAAATTTGACAATACATTTAAGCAAATCGTAACTCATCGTTTCCAGTTGCTCTTCCTCGATTCCACCATTAATCTTGGGTCGCGTTTAGATGTAAACAAGCGGGGCCTGGTTCTGGACCTATTTTAGTCACTCTCGGGGTTTCATTTATAGTATTAATGTAGATATATACTCGTATATATTTTATTTATCAAAACCTAAAAATAGATGCTCTTTTCCAGTAATAATATTTTTTTAGTTTTAGCAGTTTAAAATCCGACTATATTTTAATGATTAATATTTTATCAAAAAATGCAAGAACAACTTTATATTATTCGGAAAACAATGATACTTCCTGAGTAGACAAGGAAATGTTGACCTTTGTTAGAAATCTTTTTATTTCAGTGTGCATATGCATCTACCGGAACAGTGATAGCCTGAATTAAATGACGAAATTTTTAGTTTGTTTCTTATTAATCATTACATTTATTTAGATCGTTATTATTTAGAAATTATTTACTGGAAATTACTTTGTGTTGTGTTTGTTTTGCGCTGATTACGTTCCACTACTTCCACACGTTACAGAGCTTAAGATACAATTTATCTAGATTTCCGATATTCTTGCCGGCTTTTTCCAAACCTTATTCAAAGAACTGACCTTACATGAAACTGATTTAATTCCGCTTGTACATGGCGTTTTATATTAGTAGGGCTGGGTGGGGGAACCGTCTTCATGGATAACTTGTTCTTAGATTGGTTAGAGGTAGAGGCCAGCGTCACAGTTAAGATTGTTGGGATGTTCAGATATTTCTGGGATTTGAATTTTTCTAAAATAGAAAAAGGAATTTGTTGCAAGAATTTTTGGTTAGTTCAGGCAGTACCTTTGATGTTCTTTTATTCTAGTACGTATTTTTCTGCTGATGTAGGTTTTACCACAGCTACACGGGATAATGTAGACTCCTACATTTTCAAGGGGAAGCTTATCTTTGACACATCTGAGATGTTGTTAGAGTTCATGGCACATAGAGAATCGTGTGATTATTTTCTGTTTCCGTAGAATTTTCGAAATAGGATCTGAGGTTCTTAATGTTTAGAAGGACTACAATCTCAAGAGACTGATCTGTTTGACTTTTAGTTTTCGAAGGCACTCTGGGAGATGTATGTTTTTGAATGTAGCTTTTTATATCTCGGTACTGGGAATTGTTTGATTAAAGAATGGAAGTTAGATGTTTTAGTTATCATTAAAGAGATTGGGGTTGATATGGCCATACAGCTCTGTGGATAAGGTAGGTAATGACTGAGTGTTTTTGGACTGGATGGTGATATGAGGAAGCATTTAGATATCTGTCGGTCGCATAAAATCATATTTGACTCTCGATTAATAAGAACATCTGGAATAGGAGGGGAGATTATTAATCGAAAGTCAGGGTTATTGGTTATAAACGAAACACCCCTCTAACTCGCTTATTTGAAGAGTTTGAAAATTAAGTTAAATTCAAGGATTGTGGCGTTTTTATTTTTACGGAATTTCAACACAAAAAAATCGCACACCACGAACAACCTGTATATTATTTTTCAGCACTACAGAGCCCTTGGTTGCTTTTCTTTCTGTTTCATAATGAAGTTAGAGCTGTTTTGCAGATCAAAATTATTATTGGTTGTTATTACCTACACAAAACGTCAATATATGTACTATTCTATTAACTTGGAATTCCTTCTTTGTACTTAATCTTGGTAAAAACAGAGGCTCGAAGCAACGTTATAAATAACGAAGCTTCAAATTTGTTTATATGAACTAAAAACCGGAAAAATCTCTTACAATAATATTGAAACTACAAAATTTATTAACCTCTTTCTCTGCAGCGGTATAGTTCAAAAAAAATCTAAGTTTTTTCCTATTTCAAGTATTATATATGTACCGTATTTGAAATCGATATCTCATTTCGTTTATTGTGCCATGAGACAAACAGATAGACAGATAGAGCGACCGAAACTAGATACTATATTTTTCGTGATCTGGGGACCGAGAAACGTGAAGAAATGCGAAAATCTTGGTGAGTTATTTTTTCACGAATTTACGAATAGTTCCCTCATCCAGAGAAGTTTCTTATTTACATTAACTGCTGGAAGGGACCAGGAATCCAATGTACAGCTTTGACGCTGACAGTACGCTTATTTCTTCATTTGCCGTGAATGCTTGAGCATCACGTACCCAGGAAGATATCCAATTTAACAAAGACTTGGAAGAAATTCTACAATAACCAAGTAGCCGCTACAAAAACTTAGGCGGCAGTTTTGTTTTTTTAAAAATTTTACTTTCCAGAACCCGACTTGGTTATATCGGGACGTTCCATTCTAGCGTCCTCAATCAACTTGCTAGGCGTTAAGTTGGTAGCAAATATGTCTTGGCATGAACATGTTGCATGTATCAGAAAAAGACCTTTCCAGAAGCTGGGAATAACATTTTTTACTAGAAAATTTTATACTATACGACAACTTTAGTCTATAACACGTAGGCTGAGAAGTTTTTGGCCTGACACATAGATGTCGCCCTTTTCAAAAAATCCATATGATTTTTGGGAAGTATCAATCTTCAAACGATACATGTCAAAATTTCATGACATTTCGATGAGTAGTTTACAAGTTACAATGGTTTTAGTGACGCTACTTTTGATATTTTTACAATGGAAAAAAATACCGTTCAAGGAAAGCAATGGCTTGATAACTGTTACGGGGACTCTGCCCCTCATTATTTACTGGTATGCTGAATTTAAACTCGATCGTACAGATATAAATGATACTGTTACACCGGAAAACATAAAAAAATCCACAAAATCGTTTTGGATGACCGTAAAGCGAAATTGCGTGAGATAGTTGACACCCTAAAGATATGAAAAGAACGTATTGGTCATATTTTGTATGAACATTTGGGCATGAGAAGGCTCTGTTCGAAATGGGTACCGCGATTGCTCACGGTGGACCAAAAACAGCAACGTGGTAATGATTCTGAGCGCTGGAGCATGGATCCACCACTACACACGGCAATCAGCTGAGTGCACAACAGCCGGTGAAGGCCGCCCGAAGCGACCAAAGACACAATAGTCGCCTAGGAGGGTTTTGACCTCTGTATTTTGGGATGCGCATGGAATAATTTTCATCGACTATGCTGAGAAGGGAAAAATCATCAATAGCGAATGTTATATAAAGTTATTGGTGCGTTTGCAGGCAGAAATCGCAAAGAAACGGCCCCAAATGAACAAGAAAAAAGTGCTCTTTCATCAAGACAATGCACCGTATCACAGTCAATGGTTCCGAGGGTAAAATTGTATGAATTGAAGTTCGAATTGCTTTCTTATCGCCTGTATTCTCCAGATTTGGCCCCCAGCGACTATTATCCATTCGCAGAGTGCATTAATATCGCCTGGCATCTTCGAGGCATGTCGTCGACGACATTTTCTGTATACTCTGTAAATTTTTCGAATCTCGCGAGACAACTGAGTCAAAGTCCTCGAGTCTTTTCTCTGAGCTTTTTCTTTACACTATAGTATCATATCGTGGGCCTAAGCGAGCCGCTTCTTCAACGTGCTTCAGAATTTGACATCATGAGCACGAAGATGTCGAATGGTCTCATGGGACACATTCAAACCCGATTTTCTTAATTTTGCCGCTCTTTGATGCAGCGTCAATTTCCCGTAAAAACAGACACGATTCGTTCTTCGACTTTCGGAGTGACTTTGCCTACCGAGCCACGTTTTGACAAGTCGTCGACATTTTTCGTCTCGTTAAAACGATTTACCAACTTGTTCACAAACGATACTCTTAATATATTTAGCGGTCGCGAAATATGTCATTTTAGGCCCTTTTGGATGGGAACAATGAAAGACTGCCTCGAATCGACGCGCAAACAAGTAACTCATTTTGAATTTTACGTGATTTCGACGAAAGTTCGGAATCGACGGATAATTATACTAAAATGCGTCGTAGAATAAGGCTTCCTCTACCAATTTTTTGTTGAATCGCTACCAAAAATGAATTATCTCGGACACGTTCTTACTTGAAAGACTACGCGTCGCGCTATTACATCAAATCCGTATCAGACTCACCTTGTTCCGCATGGTACCATCCTTTTCAAGAATTCGTTTATATGAAGAAATTCATCCCTTTAGAATGAATTTCCCAGGACTGTTTCCCACCGAGTACAATAAGCAGCGTATATCGCTTTTTCCGCACACGCGTCGCTTTCGTAGCTCTTTAGGGATTCCCCTGCAGCAGATGTGCCGTGCCTCTAAAAAAAGTGTCTTTGAGTTTCGGCGCCAACAATGTGGGAATTTTATAGTGCAAACAGGAAGTCTCTTCTTCGCATTGGTAAATTGGCTGTTCTACAGCATAAAGAAATAAAGAAGTGAAAATTATTTGTTTAGTATGCCGAGCTTATTATTTTAATTTTCGCTTGTTCGGTGGCTAGCTTTGTCATATACTTAACAATCAGCATAATAAATAAACAATATATTCAGATACCTACAACATTTAAACAATTCCCTTACTAATTATTATTCAGTAACTGTAGCTTGCAACCGCTGTCGCCAATCAGAAAAAACGTCTTGGTATTTCATATACGTTGCTAGTCGTGTAATAATTAAAATATTACCGGTTAGTGGAGTTATAGGTTATCGGACACAAGGTGAAATAATTCGATTTTATATTGTGTTACTTTAAGTTGTGGTTTGCATTAATTTGTTGGTAAATACCAAAGTAAATACCCGGGGAATGAAATTACACACTTGTTATTAGTCAACGGTCTACGTCGTAGTCGAAGGTTTTTACCGATTTTTAATTATACGTCGTTTGATAAAATGTAGAAAATTGACTGTTGGACTTGTCAGTTTAAACGTCTCGTCAAATTATACCGGTTTCGAAAGCTAATATTTTCTAGCTAATTCGATACTAATGGTAAATACAGGGTGTCCCATATATTTTTTTTATTAAATCCTCGTTTATTTATAATCTGAGCATTTAGCTCAGTGGTCAGAGGCAAATTTTGACCAAAAGCTCTCATTAAATGTAAACAGGCTCCATTTTGTCATACAGGTAGTTTTTTGGACGTAGAATACGATAAACAAAAGTTTGCTGCTCTAAGGTCTACGCTAAGCCTATAAAATCGAAAATAAAATGAAAAATTCGGTTTTTCACAAATATCTCTAAAAATAAAAATGATGTCGAGAAACTAATAGCACCACTTGAAAGAACGGGAAATTTTACAAAAAAATATGAGGATGGATTGAAAGATTCGCGGCGTAGTCAAGAAAACAAAATAAAACACGTACAAAAATATTTTTTATTTTTTGACGTAATCTCCACCTAGCTATGCACTTCTTACACTTGATTTTCGAAGCTTCCACACCTGTTTAAAACAAAGATTCCTCACTGTTTGAAAAAAAAGATTCCTCAAGGTCTTCAAAATACTGGTTAACTGTAGCTTCGACTTCTTCTGGCCACCGAGGTGTTTTTTTAGGTTTGGAAACAGATGAAAGTCCGAAGGTGCCAAATCAGGAGAATAGGCCGGGTGGGGCAGCAATTCGAAACCACAATCACACTCAACAGACGTGTGAACTCGAGCGTTGTCCTGATGGAACAAAACTTTCTTTTTCAGTAATGCTGGGCGTTTTTTTTTATGGGTCTAGCACACGTGCTGCAGGGAAGTCCCTAAAGCGCTCTAGGAGCGGCATGTGTGCGGAAAAAGCGATCCACGTTGTTCTTGAATCGCTGTAAATTGTGCTCGGTGGGAAATACAGCGCTGGGCAACTTATTCCAAAGGGATGATGTTCTCCATATAAAAGACTGCTTGAAAAGCGTTGTTCGCGGAGTAACAAGCTGAACCTCATACGGATGTGAAGCACCAGCGCGACGTGTATTTCTAACATGCACCGCTTTTGGAGGAATTAAGCGGGCTACATCCTTCGAACACTTTCCATGAAAATACTTGTAGAACAGACTCAAGTCGCCAACCGTTCTTCGATGTTCTAGCGAATCAAGGCCGCCGATCAGTTCCAGGTCTCCAATCAGACGAACAGCTCTTCTCTGAACAGAATCCAACAAATGCAGTGTATGTTTGGGAACGGAGCCCCAAACGTGGGAGCAGTATTCCATAGTTGGTCGAATTTAAGCTTTGTAAAGAATCAACAGTTGTGGGGTGTAAAGCTTTCTGGTTCGAAATAATATTCCCAACTTTTGAGAAGCTCTCCTTGCGCCTGCAACATGTTCATGCCAGGACATATTGGCTCCCAAACTAACGCCCAACAAATTGAGCGACGATGCTAGGGGAATGGAGTGCCCCGACATAACTATGTCGGGTTCAGCAACGTTAACTTTTTTAGAAAAAACTGCCGCCTGGGTTTTTGTAGCGTTAAATTCCACTTAGTTACTGTCACCCCAAGATAGAATTTCTTCCAGGTCTTTGTTAAGTTGAACGACCTCCTGCTGTCTGCGGATATTCGCCTGAGCAGCCAATGTCCGAGCGACCAAAGTGAATGAAGAGACAAGCGTACTGCCATCTGCAAAGCTATAGATTGGATTCCTGGTCTTTCCAGCAAATCGTTAATGTAAATGAGAAAGAGAGTAGGATACAGTATGGAGCCCTGGGGCACACCAGCGTTGATAGTGAAGATGTTAGAAAGAAATCCGTCGACCGTCACTCGTTTCTCGCAAAAGGGTGCAATAGTAAGTCGAGTTTATTGTGTCGCCTTTCGGAAGATAGTCCACCATAATAATATCTTTAGCATCCCAAAAATCTGACGCCATCACTTCTCCAGCCGACAGAATTACCTTCGCTTTCTTTGAGGTCGGTTCACCAGATTTTTTCCACTGGTTGGATTGTTGTTTTGACTCTGGAGTATAGTGGTGAACCCAGGTTTCGTCCATCGAATTAATTTTTGTTCAACTGAAACCAATCTGGGGACCCACCTAGCGGAAACCTTAGAAAATCCGAGTTCGTTGGCAGTGATGTCTGCAATCTCCCTGATAGTTAATCTACGGTCTTTCAATATGACATCACACACTTTGCCGATGTTTTCTTCAGTCGTAAACGTCGTGGGCCGGCCGAAGCGAGGGTCATCTTCGATGCTCTCTCGTCCACGTCTAAATTGTGCAACCCATTTTTTCACAGTGGTATATGACAAAGCAGATTCCCCTCGTGTTGTTTTCATATCATCGTGGATCTCCTTTGGTGTTAATCTTTTTTCAAACAGGTACTTGATGACCGTACGTTGTTCAATTTTTTCCATTTTCCCAAAAACGCTCCACTTGGTCTCACTAAACTCGTTGTAACCTAAAAACACAAATTCTACAGCAACGAAATTTTACACTGTGACAACCAAAGAAAGTATGAACTTATTGAGGGTACTATAATAAAAATATTATAATTATTTTTTGGTGAGGTCGCGAACTTTTTAGTTTAGTTTTACCGTAATTTATTTATTTTTTTTTTAAATAATATGGCTGGTTTAACTCCTCCAGTTGTAGTGGGAATCATGTTTCCAACCTCATTTATGTTTAAATTACCGTTTCTGTATACCGTTAAAAAATTTGAAATTGATTATTAAGGGGTTTCTCGGGGTGTTGATTAAAAATCCGATGACAGATTTGAAAACTTCAAAATGGCGCATACAATATGACGGCCAGAGAGTACGTAATTCATTTCATTTCTTCTAGTAATTTAGCACTTTTATGTTTTCAGTAACTGATTTCTTTGTACCTGGATGTTGAAATGAAATATAAAGACTTTAAACTTAACGCTTAGACTTTTATCTTTTATTTCCCACCCTTAAATATATATTTTTTATTTTATATTTAAGTTGTATGATTAATAATATACAAAAAATACGTTTATCATAAGAGCAAAATTACAAAAAAGAGAGTTTTTTAATGATTTTCTAATATCAAGTATATTTTTAACAGTAAGGCCGCTCCCTGATTTGTCGAAGCGGTATCGTTTTTCTCGGTATGCCTGACTTGCGCGGGATGCGCAAAGCAAATCAGGTGGATTTCATTGAAATATAGGCGTTCGGCACGTTTTCATTACCGAATCAGTACTGAGCACACCGAGAAAAACGATACCGCACCGACAAATCAGGGAGTGGCCTAACTAAAAAAAAAATATCCGACTTTTTTCGGCCATTTTGTATCGCTTTGAACGTAAAATTGCCAGCAGGTAAATCTTCATATTTTAAAACTCAATTTTTAAATAACACAGACAATGTGGGTATTTTTAATTATTCTTATATTGAAACTTAAGGTGTAATAATGATATACGCACAAGTTTTTTTTTTAAGTGTTCCGTACGAAACACTTATAGGATCACTTCGCTGTCTCTCTGTCCGTCCGTCCGCCTGTCTCCGTCCGTCCGCCTGTCTGTCTGTCTGTCCCACCCGATTTTCTCCGAAACTATTTGACATAGAATTTTGAAAAAATTCTGGAATATTTTCTACTGAGTGTAGATTGAACGAAAATTATCACGAGTGCATTCCCTTTAATAATTTATCTGGTATATAAAAAAAAAACAAAAATTTCAAGGTCATCAGTTTTCATTAAAGATTAGAAACAAACTTTGTTGAAAACTCATTTAGGGTGTGTTTTGTGAAGTCACTGATCATTTTATACCTCCGTAACAAAAATTTTTATTTTAAAAGCAATCAACGTACGGAACACTAATTGCGCAAGTTCAACTTGCACTTGACCGGTTATTTCAATACTATATTTTATTAAATATTTTTAATTTACTGTATGCCCATTAAAATCATGCAAACAAAAATTTCGTTTTTTAAGTTTTACAAATTATAAAGCAACAAAAATAAAAACTATTAGTATCATCGGAACGCTGAAAGTCTTCTCTTTAAAAAGCTATCTTCTAATTTTTTTTCACACCCTGAAAACAAGTAATATCGATTAACCCTCGAGCGATGCGCATAGACTTTCAAATTAATCTGTTTGGCTCGCTACACTTGAATCACCTATCCGAATTTTTAATAAATTCTCACGCTAATATAAAAAAATCGGGAAAAATTCTATATACCATTTCCCGCTTTTTCGCATGATGCTATTAGTTTTTCGATATCCTTTCGAGATATTACCGAAAAAACGAATTTTTGATTTTATTTTGGGTTTTGTGGGCTTAGCGTACATCAAACTCTAGCAAACTTTTTTTTTATCGTATTCTACGTCTAAAAAACTACTTGTTTGCCAAAATGCAGCCTGTTAACATTTAATGAGAGCTCAAAACCCCTGGCGACTAGGCTAACTGCACACGAGCTTGATTCGTTGCACGAAATACTCGGTGGGAAGCACAGTCCTTAGCAATTCATTCTAAGGGGATGAGGTTCCTTATGTAAAGAAATTCTTAAGGGTGGTACACTCGGGTCAAGTAGGAACGTGTCGCGCACTGTTCATTAAAAAGTGCATTTATTTAAAAGTTTTTTACATCATTCAACAGTAAACGATTGCCATTAAAATTCTAATGATTCAGTAGTTCGTCAGTGTCTATCAACACAGCATAGTTTTGACGAGATTTTTTGGGTATCCTTGGGGGAAAGATTTTCAAATTGCCTGAATTTGCCGTGGCAGCTGCTTCACTGTCTAAATCTTTTTATTACAAAGCTTCTGCTTGATGTATGTCCACACGTTCTCGATTGGACTTGCATCGGGCGACTGGCTATACGTTTTACTTCGATGTTTGGGGTTGTTATCCTCTTGAAGAATTCACTCATTTCTATCAACAAACCATCAAACGTTCTCCGATATTCTAAAGCATCAAGGTTCCTAATGAGTTCTGGATCTCCATTCAGACAGATCGTCTACCTTAGAATCTTCTTCTGACGATGCTGTCTCCTCACGAAGGTTGGCGATCCATATAGGTAAACGAACTTTAGAAACTGCTGCTCGAAAAAATATCACTCGAAGCACATCCAAACCACCTTCTCATGTTCTTCGGCCAAGAATTCTATCGTGTTCCTATCGATCGTTTGCTCTTTATTTTGCCTTCAATAATTAGACGTAGCAATTCGTACTGTGAGCCCCTCATTATGGTTGTTAATAATTCCTTTATTTTGTTCATTCTTTCCAGTACTTCTGTTTTTTTTTTCTGTACCCAGGAGATGCGAAGAAGGACATTTCAAAAGATTCCAGTCGTTCTTCTGAGCCAGGGTCAAGCGTCCAGCACTCTCATCCATACAATAGCACGGAGAATACATTTACCATTCTCATTCGGAGTTCGAGACTATAAAGGTACATTTCAAAAGATTCGAGTCGTTTCTCAGAGCCAGAGTTAAGGGTCCAGCACTCACATCCATACAGTAGAACGGAGAATACATACACTACCGTCAGAAAGTATTTGCCCTCCTAGTTATTTCAGTCCCAAGATAACAAAAACCCAGATAATATATTTTTTTTAATTATAATGTATTATTATTTATTTTCACATTATTTACAGCCTAGAAAATCAGAAAAAATTCATGATTTTCCAGGAGTTTTCTCATCTATGTACCTCCTTTATTTTTAATTACCGCTTTACAGAGTTTCGGCATTCTGTCCAGTAGTTTCTTCCGAGTTTCTTCGGTTATTTTAACTCATTCTGCTTGTAAAAGTTCCCACAAGTGATTTTCTGATGTTGGATTGAATTTTCGAACACACCTGTCCAAATGGTCCCACAGTAATTCGATGGGGTTCAAGTCGGGTGATTGTGGAGGCCAAGTTATCACTTCCAGGACGTCATCCAATTTCCATTGCTCCAAAAGTTCTCGAATTTGTTTAGCAGAATGTTTAAGGTTGTTGTCATGCTGAAAAGTAAATTTCCCCTGAAAAGTATCTTTTCCAGAAGGAAGCATTTGAGTTAGCAAATTTTCTTGATACTGTTCTTTTCGCATGATTCCGTCTATCTTAAAGATTTTTCCAACTTTACCGTTGCCAAAACAACCCCAAACCATTACTGATTCTCCACCATGTTTTACAGTAGGCAACTGACAGGCTTCCGACATCCTCTTTCCAGCTGACCGCCGCACGTAAACTCGTCGATTTGAGCCGAAAATTTCGAATTTAGTTTCGTCGCTCCATAGGACGGAATTCCATTGTTATGATGTCCAATTTTCATGTTCTCGGGCCCATTCTAATCGTTTACGTTTATTCCCTTGCTTAAGAAGTGGTTTCCTCATTGTAACTCTCCCGTGTAGTCCACCTTCTGCTAACCTGTTCTTCACGGTTGTTTACTTGAGCCGTGATTGCTGATGCGGTTAAGTGACGATTACGTCTGCTGGACATTGTTGTAGCTCTATTTTCAGCGGGAGTCATTTTTCGTAGCCTTCCTGAACGTTTTTGGTTGGGAATTCCATGTCCTGCAGGAATTTTTTTTACGATATAGTCCACTGTTCTCCTTGGCATCCGCATATCACTCGCAGTTTGTTGACTCGAATGACCATTTTGATGTCTCGCAATTATCAGAGCCCGATTTTCAACGGAAACTTCTTTCGTTTTTGGCATTTTCACAAAACAATTGAGCTTGTATCAATGACAAAGTACTGTTTGCGAATGGTTAATCTCCAAAAGGGCAATGGTATTTATAGCGTAGTTTTTATCATAAAATGGAATTTTCATAATCTCTAGAAACTTGAAATGAGTTGTTACTTCAACTGGAATTCTCAGAAATCGCCTCAAAACGATTATCTTGCAATGGAAATTTGTTCTAATTGGTTTTTAATTTGTGATTTCACCAAAAAGGCTTATCTAATCAATTTTATGATGGAAACTTGTTAATAACAATTAAATTTACCTAATTTAATAAAAGGGTTTAATTAGGTATTAAATTTTGGCAGTTACATTGAATTTTCTAGGTGGCAAATACTTTCTGACGCTAGCTCTCACCATTCTCATTCGGAATTCGAGACTGCGACTTATGCGGTGGAAAAATGTATTCATATTCATGTATGTTACTCGGGTCTGTTCAATTCGAGAATATATTTCCTTTCTTGGGTCCCACTTATCATTTATGTTCCCAAATATTTAAATGTGGAGACCTGTTCTACGGTGTTGTCCCTGATTTCGAGGGATTCTGGTCGTAGATTTTTTTGTTATTACCTTCTAGTTGGTTTCATATTTCGCTGGCTGTTACGACTCTGTTGATCATTTGCTGGAGATCTTTGATATTATTTGCTAATAGAACAGTATCATCAGCATACCGTATGTTGTTCTGTGTACTCCGCGTTAACTGTTATTCCTTCGATGGATTCGTAGATGGCCTCATTAAATACAGTATCAGAATAAAGATTTAACAAAAGTGATGAGAGAATGCATGCCTCACTGTATTATTGAAAAATAAAGTTTTAAACGACATTATTTCTTGTAACATTTTTATTAAAAAAAAAAAACATACATGAAAACAAGCGAACAAGGTTTATTTATTTTTAAAGTAACAACCCCATCAAAACCCTTAATAAAATTCAATACACTTAACTCGATACTGAAATAAGGTATTCATTATTTAGGCATATCCCCGTTTAATATACCTAAACTCAATAAAATGTAGTGTTGTGCAGCAGGGTCTATAAATAACTCCGTTGTTTTCTTGTTTATTTTTCATTGAGAAAAGCCAGTCGGCCACTTGGCTATACGGTAACGACGTGCTATATCCAGATACAGGGTGTTTATTATTTATAAATGAGACGAAAAGGAAGGAGGAAGAATCAATATTCTTAAGTCTAAACATTAAAAAGTTTTCGTAGTACATTTAACTTGGAATGTGGATTTGAACCTAATTTTTACGACACGAGACTAGGCACACACATGATAATTAAGATGGGAGCAGTTGTTGTGCTCCTACGGGTCCTGATATCCTAATTAATTTACTATATGGGTAAAATTGAAACAATTAAAAATTGTATGACTTAATCGTCGATGACACTTAGTAAAAAGCGTATTGGTATAACTTGTAATTTTATAATATGTTTTTCTTATAATTATTAAAATAATCTCAGATTAAGGCGAAATGCCTCTCGATAGAACGTATTATTAACTGTTAATTTTATGGGGCTTAACCTGGCTCTAAGGTCGAGTCGTATTCATGAACCTGATCAAAATTACAATCATAATCTTCGCCTTTTATGGGAGTATCCCATTTGCATTTTCATTTGCAGGATGCAGGAGCTGAATTTTTAAACGTGACTGATGTTACAATTTTATTGTTTTGTTCGCATAATAGTGTAACACCAACCCCTTCAGATGATGTCATCAGTGGTCATATTGTATGGGGGTGGATTGATAAGTCTGTTAAATGTCTACGAATGGTGGGAAATTTTGTTAAGCGGCATGACTGTTGATAACCGTGATTCTTGTAACGGTTGTATTCAAAGTTTCAAACAGATACAACGCGCAGTTGTTTGTTGGCAGCTATCGTAAGTGATCGGTGTTACACATTTGGGAAAACCATTTATTATTGGATAAATGAATTTAAATATAACCGTACGAGCACCGCAGATGCTGCGCGTTTAGGATGCCCGATTAACATTTCTTTTCTTCTTCCCCTTTCTCTAAATTGGTCGGTAAAATTCACGGTATCGTGATGTAAGATCGTCACATTAAGCTTCGCGAGATTTATTAGATGGTAGACAGCTCACATGAACGGATACGTAATATCCTGCATGAAGTTCTAAAAATGAAAAAGCTGAGTGCGCGATGGGTGCCGCGTTCGATGACTCCAGACCAAAAACATACGAGGAAGGACATTTCAAAGTCGTGTTTGGAAAAGTTGAAGGACATTCGGCGTCATTTTATAACTATAGGCAAAACGGCAGTCAAAACAGTGGATTTGCGAAGATAAAAATGCACCGAAAAAAGCAAAAACAGTTTTATCGAGGGGAAGGGTAAAAAAGACTGACTTGGATAGAAGAATCTCCTTAGCTTGTCTGCGTTCGGAAAGTTACAATCTACATTTAAATTGGACATCCCAAATACAATAAAAGCCAGATTGTTCGATCAATATGTACTGTCGGTATTAACATGTGGCACTGAAACGGGGACTTTAAATAAAAGTATAATAAATAAACCCCAGGTAACCCAAAGAGCAATGGTGAGGAGAATGTTAAATATTAGACTCCAAGATCATATTCCTAACATTTAGATACGAAGAAGATGAAAAGTGACAGCTGTAATACAACAAATATGTATATTAAGGTGGGATTGGGCGGGGTATATCACAAGGATGAGTGATAACAGCTGGCTATGTCGTATGGTTGAATGGAGGCCTAGAGAACATAAAAGATGCAGAGTTAGACCATAGACAAGATGGACGGACACCATAAAAAGATTAACGGGACACGATTAGATGCTAAAAGTAAACAACAGAGCTCATTGCAGACAACCTGGGAAGGCTTACATCCGACTATGGATGGAATAAGCTGATGGTGATGACGATGGAAATAGTGAGTGGCTCTCATTACGCAACGTTATTGATTCGTTTGCTGAGTAAGTTGAAGCAAAAGCGCCCAAAAAAGTGCCCCATCGCCAGGATAATGCGCCTAATCACACATCGACCGTTGCAACGGCAAAACTACATTTCAAGATAGTTCTCGACCCACCTTCGTCCCCAGATTTGGCCCCAAGTGACTTTTTTTCGTTTAGTGACTTTAAAAAATGGCTTAGGGGAAGAAATTTTCATCGAATAAAGAGCGTATCTGGGTTGTAAACGAATATTATGCATAGTTAGAAATATTTTTTTCTGAGGCAATAAAAAAACTGGAATCTTGCTGGACCAAATGTATTGAGCTCAGTGGAGCTTATATACAAAATGCACTACAGGCCATGAAGGCCTAGGGCTTAGTAAAACTTGTGTCCTTTTCCTTCTTCCCTCTTCCATCATCTGGCGTCCAAGCATCGTTGGATCGTATGTCTCCACTCTATTCTGTTCTGAGTCTTCGTCCTCCAGTCTCTGACCCCTATGGCTTTTAAATCCTCCTCAACTTGTTGCAACCATCTCCTCCTCGGTCTTCCCCTTCTTCTCGCACCCACAGGCTTCATCGTCAGCACCATTTTCGGCAGTCTCTCCCTTGTCAAACTTTGTACGTGTCCTAACCATCTCATTCTTTACGCTCTTATAAAACATGTGATTCTAGGTCCGTCATATAGGTCTTCCAGTTCCTGATTTGTCCGTCTAGTCCACCCTTCCGGTGTGTTTCTTCCTCCGTAGATCACTCTTAACATCCTTCTTTCCCACCTCTCTAGCGTCTCTTCCTCCAGTTTATTCATTACCCATGTTTCACATCCATAGGTGACAGTAGGTCTTATAATCGATGTATAAATCCTCAGTTTTGTCTTTCTAGAGACGTATTTTGATTTCATTAAAGCATTCAGACTTCCACATTTTTGGTTGTCCTTTGCTATTCGCGCTTTCAATTCGCTCACCTCATGCCCGTTTTCTTCCAGCAGTACCCCCAAATATATAAATCTATCCACTCTCTCAAATTTATATTCCCTTCCTTCATAGGCCACTACATTAAGTTCTTTTTCTTTCTTAGTTTCTGTGCTTCCTACTATCATATACGAGGCTGGTTTGAAAAGTCCGTGCAAAGTCCGAGAGATGGCATCACCGGCGCGTATCGAGGTCATGTTTAGTTAGTAGCATCTCTTGAATGAACGCACACCAAGTTTCAGCCATATTGGTCTATTTCTTTGTGTTTGGCATTCGTGTGAATCAAGGAAGTCGAGTGATTTTCAAGAAATGGACGAAAAAGAATTTCGTGTGGTGATTAAACATTACTTTATGAAAGGCAAAACGCCTCAGGAGACTAAAGAGAAGCTTGATAAACATTATGGTGACTCTGCACCTTCGATTAGAACAGTTTATAAGTGGTTTCAAAATTTTCGGACTGGCCATATGGGCACAAGTGACGCTGAACGTTCTGGACGGCCTGTGGAGGTTACGACTCCAGAAATCATTGATCAAATCCATGATATGGTGATGGATGACAGAAGAGTTAAGGTGCGTGAGATTGCTAGTGCTGTGGGCATCTCGACTGAACGGGTACATAATATTTTGCATAAATATTTGGACACGAGAAAGCTATCCGCAAGATGGGTGCCGCGATTGCTCACGCTTGACCAAAAACGGAATCGTGTGAAGTGTTGCAAGGATGGTTTGCAGCTGTTCCAGAAGAATCCGGAGGACTTTAAGCGTCGTTTCGTTACTGTGGATGAAACATGGATACATTACTATACTCCTGAGACCAAACAACAATCTAAATAATGGGTTACCAAGGGGGAATCTGCACCAAAAAAGGCGAAGACCGTTCCTTCGGCCGGAAAGGTTATGGCGACTGTGTTTTGGGATTCGCAAGGGATAATCCTCATCGACTATCTGGAAAAGGGTAAAACTATTACAGGTGAATATTATTCATCGTTATTGGACCGTTTGAAAACCGAGCTGCAAGAAAAACGCCCGCGATTGGCCCACAAGAAAGTCCTTTTCCATCACGACAACGCACCAGCAGACACCTCAGCAGTTGTGGTCGCAAAATTAATGGAAATAGGATTCCAACTCGTTTCACATCCCCTCTATTCTCCAGATTTGGCTCCCTCGGACTACTATTTGTTCCCCAATTTGAAGAAATGGCTGGCGGGACAAAGATTTTATTCAAACGAGGAGGTGATTGCAGACACTAATGGATATTTTGCAGACTTGGACAAATCCTATTATTCGGAAGGGATCAACAAACTAGAACATCGTTGGACGAAGTGTATAAGCCTAAAAGGAGACTATGTCGAAAAATAAAAAAGGTTTACCCCAAACACATAAGTAGTTTTTATTTTTGCACGGACTTTTCAAACCAGCCTCGTATTTCGTTTTCTCGCAGTGGAGCTTATGTTGAGAAATAAATTTTTATTTGTGCAAAAAAAAGTTATTTACGTCGTTTTTTACAAGACTTTTCAATCCACCCTTGTATGAGTAGGTTGATGGTTTTAGTCTTTAAAAATTAGCTGGAGTTACTTGGTATAAACTGCCTATTATGCTGCTATCAAAACTTTCAAGAGAGTTGTTATGTCTCATTTTGCGTTTCTGCCTCACAGCTTGCGCGTCTTTTTAGTCCTAATTTCTAAAATTAAACCTACTAGGTTTTAAGGCTTTTCTCCTTTTAAATGTATATTCATTTAATTAATTTTATGAAGGAAAACTTTACTACGTGGAGATTTTTAGAAGAAAGGCTCACCAAACTTCAGAAGCTTTTAAATCCATACTATTTTAGCAGAAAATCTATTAATAATAATATTTCTCAGAAATTATAGATCATTTAATATTGTATTTGTGAGAAATCACAACCGGAGGGATTTTTGCGTTTTTTCACGTTTCACCATCCTCAGGTCACGAAATACACAATAATTATAAGGATATGTCCATATATTATACAAATATCAAAATGCATTGATAACTAAAACAAATGAGTAAACTCATTCTCGTTGGTTAAAACTTTTAATTTTCATCATCATTAATCCGGTCTTTTATAGCGTTCTTCGCCTTCCGGTTCCCAGATTTCATCCTCTTCGATCTTCTCAATCTCCGGGTCTTAGATTTCTCTCTGACATTGCCCTCTGAACACCTCCAAACCATGTCGGTCTTGATCTCCCTCTTCTCCTCCTTTCGCTTGATACCCACTTTAGAACCATCTTTGTGATTCGGTGTTCTTCCATTCGTATCCGTATCATATAAGTTGCCGTTGTTAGATTTCCCCAATAATCGTGGTTTTAACTTTCATTACATCTCTTGTTCTTTCATTTCTACCTCTATCCATTCTTGAAACTCCAGCCGTTCTTCAAAAGTAATCCATTTCGAATGCCATTAGTTTTTGTTCCATGTTTCGTCAGTTGCCAAATTTCACATCCGTATGACACGATGGTCTTAAATACTGCATTATAAATGAGGTGCTTTCTCTGTGATCTTATGTTCTTCGACCACAGAACAGAGTGTAGGTGTCTTATGACCGCCTTTCCTTTACTTATTCTACTCTCCACTTCTTTTTTCCGTTTTACCGTCTTTACTTATGTTAGTTCTGATATATATATATATATATATATATATATATATATATATATATATATATATATATATATATATATATATATATATATATATATCAATGACCTCACCGGTATTTAGAGCAAGGCTTCCCTGCTTTTCTCCTATACAAAAATATTTGGTTTTCTTATAGTTAACTGTTAAACCCCAGTTTTTATAATCTTCAGACTGTTTTTTTGTCATAAATTCAAGATTTTTCTTGTCCTGAGCACTAACCACCAGTAAAATGTAGAGAGTACAACGTTGTTTCGTCGGTCAGCTGTATTCCCATTCCTCCATATGCTTTTCGCAATCTCTCTAATGCCTTATTCAGATAAATTTTGAATAATGTAGGAGACAGACAACAATCCTGTGTGACACCCTTTGTTACAGAAAAGTTTTCGAAAAGAATGTTTTCCAACTTTATTCCGGAACGTGACTGGTCGTACAGCTTTAAACTAAACTAAGTTTTAACTTTTAAATTTTCGCAATTTACTTTGACATTGATATGGAAATTATTTGAACTACTTAAATTTTTGTAATATTTTCAAAATACAGAGACAAATTGACCGTAAAAATTACCAAGACTAATACCAATCGAAAAATCATGGTCACTCGGTGGCAGGATTACTAACCTCTTTTGGCCTTGACAGGCCACATATTCACAAAAATAGACATTCAACTTTTAAAGTCGAAAGTGGCTGTCGAATATGTGTGTGTGGTTTTAAGAAAACGGGTTTGATTATACAGGCATGTGGGTTGCAAAATTATGGACTAAAGTCGGAATAGAATTGATGATGAAAACGGGCGCAATCATTTCTAGATAAAACGATGCAATATAAATCAGGGCCGTTTTTAACGATTCAGCTGCCCTGGCCGAGCTAACTAATTTGACTGTAAAAATTGTCTAACAACAAAAAAAAAACTGAAACTCGTTGGGCCGGTACTAGTGGTAGATATAATGAAGGAATGTATTGAGATTTTGGAAGCTATATAAGACACAAAAATAAGTAAATAAGTAATGTTAAGAATTGCACGCGTGATAAAATTGAATTAAAAAATTCCTGTGATATCTGAAGATACTCATAACGAGCTACGAGGCTCGTTTTTAGAGTAAGTACCGTTTTGGTATTAAAAAAACAAGGCTCTTTTTTTACAATTTTATTTTTACATAAACGCCCGGACCTTAATCTACTTTCCAACAAAATTTTCAACTATATTAAGGCATTAATGTAAAAAATAACGTCGACACAGATGCGTGGCAATTTCACCTGTCTATATTGCACGCTAGGATCCGATTATTCGAAAGTATTCTATATTTGTCATACAAGCTTCATGTGCAAAAGTGGCAGCTAAGGCCGGACAGTGACAAAGAAATTGTCAAGAAAAAAATACGGAAATACAGGCAAAATTCAGAGAGCAAATGGGCTTAATCAATATAGCTGAAGTTTACAGCCACAAATAGCAGCCAGAAACGAAAATCCAGAGGCGTAGAAGCGGTCGGGTCCGCAGTACTTCAAAATCGCGAATTAATTTCAAATTTTATAAAAAAAAATAGCATTACGAATATTCAAGTCTCCCTGATTATGAAGATATTGGGCATTCGTCAAATAAAAAATTAGTTATCTAAGGTGTCAGTTAATCTGTAATAAAATTACTTATAACAAATTTCAGGAGTCGCGTCGTTCTTAGATCTCTTGTATAATTCTTCCTGGGGGTTCAGACTATTGTTTTAAAAAAAGTTCGACCAAAAGTTATTGGGCATTTGCGAAATAAAAAATTTGTTATTTAAAACGTCGATTTCGTTGCGATAAGATTATTTATAACAAATTCCAGAAGTCGAGTCGACCTTAGATCTTTTGTTCATTTCTTCCTAAAGGTTCAAACTGTTGTTTTAAAAAAAGTCCGAGCAAAAGTTATTGAGATATCGTAAAATAAAAAATTTATTATTTAAGATGTCGTGTTCCTTGCGCGAAGATTATTATAACTAATTCCGAAAGTCGAGTAGACCTAGATCTGATGATGTTTCTTCCTAAGGGTTCAAACTATCATTTCAAAAAAAGTCCTAGCAAAAGTTATTACGCTATCATGAAATAAAAGAATTGTTATCTAAGGATTCACCTAATTTTCGCTAAGATTATTTATAACAAATTCCAGAAGTCGCGTCGTTCTTAGATCTCTTGTATAATTTTTCCTGGGGGTTCAGGCTATCGTTTTAAACAAAATCCGACCAAAAGTTATTGGGCATTTGCGAAATAAAAAATTTGTTATTTAAAATGTGTTCCTTGCGCTAAGATTATTTATAACAAATTCCAGAAGTCGAGTCGACCTTAGATCTCTTGTACATTTCTTCCTAAAGATTCAAATTCTCGTTTTAAAAAAATTCCGACCAAAAGTTATTGGGCGTTCGTGAAATAAAAATTGTTTGTCTATTAAAACAATTTGGTTTAAATTTTTGAAGCTTACAATAGTTAATGATTATACACCATTTTGTTTTTTCAAATTTCTTTTGATATCTTCATGATAAGTGAGCCTTGAATACTCGTAATGCTATTTTTTTATAAAATTTACTATACGTTCACGATTTTGAAGTACAGCTTCTACGCCTCTGGATTTTCGCTTCTGGCTGCTAGTTGTGGCTGCGAATTTCAGTCACCTGCTTAATCACAAATGTGCGTAAAGCTGGATTTGGCAACACCAATGATGGTAATACCAGTAGGAAATTTTTTGCCAATTAAAGGTGGCCGCTGAAATTATCAGTGTCGACTTCAACGTCATAAATGAGACCACCAAAATTTATGTGGTATCCCATGACTTCTACGATGCACAGAATATTAATTTACGATGCAACAGTAATGGAAAAAGCACTTTTGCCCATTGGATTACTTTCCGAAGGAGCAGCAGAGACGCCAAACAAACACTTTCCGGCAAAATGTTGCTAGAAAATTGTCAAGAGAAGAATGCAATTTAGATGTCCTAAAACATATTATTGCTCCGCTCAGATCAATTAATACCTAGTATAAGGCCAAAACCCAAAATAAGATCTATGTCGTTTAATAAAGAAGCAATACAAATGCTTATTTCTGCTGAACCCAATATTAACGAAAGTTCCGAAGAAGAAGAGAAATCCGCGGAGGAATCTGCAGAAGAAGCCGAGGAACGGAGCTCGGGCGTGGACGAAGAGACGTGGAATTCTTCATCGTGAATGATTATTTTTTAAATTTTGGTTTAAGTCAACATGTTTTTTTTCTCAGTATACTGTTTTTTAGTGTTCCGTACGGAACACTTATAAGATGACTTCGGTGTCTGCCCGTCTGTCTGATTTTTCTCCGAAACTATTTGACATAGGAAGTTAAAATTTGGCACTAATAGAGGAATTGATGGTCTCATCAAAGCCGTGTAGTTTTGAAAGTTAAATTTTGACTTAAGGGGTTAGTTTTGGGGGGTGAAATCGGAAGTGAAAAAACATTTTTTTTGCCAGGTCATCAAGTGGGGTGTCGAATGAAAGCTTGTACAAACATGAGTTCAAAAATATATGTAATGTATTACTTGCGCACATTTTTCTTTGTATTATTTTAAAAAAATTTGCGAAAAATCGCTGCTCCCCTTTTATCTAGAAAACTACTGGTCAAGAAGTTTTGAAAAAATTCTGGAATATTGTCCACAAGGTGCAGATTGGTATATAAAAAAAAATTCAAGGTCATCAGTTTTCAGTTAAGATCGGAAAAAAACTTTGTTGAAAACTTATTTAAGATGTGTCTTGTGAAGTGATGGATCATTTTATACCTCAGTAACAAAAATTTTTATTTTAAAGGCAATCAATGTACGGAACACTAATTGCGCAAGTTCGACTTACACTTGGCTGGTTATTTATATATTAAAATGTATTTTTCTTCAAAATAGGCACTTCAAAAAGCTTTCACTGCTATATTTAGAAGTAAAACCCGATTTAAAATACATATCTAAAAACAAAAAAATAATTTTAGCCGCATAAATGTGGAGTCTCGTAATGATGAAATCGTAAAGTATCTGTTTTCTCTAACTTTGTCATCAACTTTCCGCACCAGCTTATCATTAATGCCGGACGGTCTGCCACTTCGTCCCTTAACGTGATATGCTCTGACCCATTTTCGTTTTCACCGGACACTTGACTAATCTGCCGATGAATTTCGGCCGATTTCACATCTCTTTCGTTTAATGGTCTGAGACATTTTAAACACGCACAAGCAAACGTAAACTCGGACAGTGGCGTCTGTGGCCAGCCCATAGATACAGGTACTCAGCGCGCATTCGCGGAACGGCGACGGCAACGCTGCAGTGACCATATTTCAAAACAGTACTTACATAACACATGCGCCTCGTATATTACCATTTATTCAAATTGTATTATTATTAGCATCAAAAAATTCACGACTGTAGATGTTATAGATATTTTCGTTTCAGAAAATACGACATAAAAAAATGTTGTCTAATTGTTCTTACAGTTCTTGGCACGGATACTGCCTAGGTCCGACTATGACGCGCACGAAAATGACTTCTTCTGACCCACTTGTGCATCTATTAGATCGTTAAAAATAAACATTTACTGGATTGTTCGTTCTAAGTTGGTTAATTAGACACTTCAACAAAATAAGATATCATAATTTTTACGTTATTATATTGTAGGTTAGATAAGTAGGTAAAATGGTAAAGTTATGAATCCAGTAGAGAAGAATTTAATAGAAGCGCTACAAATTGATATTTTAAATTATAAGTAGTTTATTGGAAGATATTATTCTCAAAAAAGTTGAGTAAAAGAAAGCCTTTAGATATACAACTGAGCCCTAAGATTTTCCATTACATACTGTTTGTGTTAAAATTGAAAATAATCTGAAATAACACAATTTTGAGATTCCTTGACTTCAAGAACACGGAAAGAACGTATGAGAGTGGTGGAATAAGTACCCGTGTACTGAAGACAGATGGCGTTGCTAAAGCAAGTTGATATTACCAACGTGTGCTGTCATCTGATAAATGACACCAAAAAAAAATTGACACTGATTCATAGGTTAGTTTACATTTGGCAGCCATTTCAGCAAGTAGTGTAATGTGTTTGTCGCTAAGATGGAAAAACTGCAATATTATCGGCTTTTTGCTTTTGGATGGGAAAACATGTGAGGAGATAAAAGCGAAATTGGATACTGTTTATGGGGACCCTTCGCCAGCCATAACATCAGTCAGATATTGGTTTAATGAATTTAAACGTGGTCGAACATCCGTTTTTGATTAGCTCGCCCGGGACGCCCATCAGGTGTGGTTACCGAGGAAATCATTGAAAAAGTCTACGACATGATTCTCGCTGATAGTCGAACGAAAGGGCGCGAACTAGCAGAGACCGTTATTACTCACTGTGGACAAGCGGGTGCGGCTTTCAACTTCGAAGCTGTGTTTAGAGCAGTTTAAGCGAAATGCGAAGGACTTTTTGCGTCGAGTAGTCACCGTCGATGAGATCTGGATTCATCACCCGAAACCAAGCAGCAATCAAAACAATAGGTTGCTTCCGGTAAATGTGCTCCAAAGAAGGCGAAGACGATCCCATCGGCCGGAAAAGTAATGGCGACAATTTTTTGGGTTGCAAAGGGCATCATACTCATTGACTTCTTAGAAAAAGGAAGAACGATCACTGAACTATACTATAGTGAGTTTTTGGACCGCTTCGACAAGAAATTGAAGGAAACACTGCAACATTTAGCGAAGAAGAAAGGGGCGTTGGACAATTCCTATTTTTTGGAGGCGTTTAAAAAATAACATATATATATATATATATATATATATATATATATATATATATATATATATATATATATATATATATATATATATATTGTTGAAAAATAAAAAAAATATTTTTGAAAAAAGTGACGCCTGCAATCCTAACACGGGTACTTATTGAACTGCCCTCGTATAACAACTCCTCTAGCCCCCTTCTCTACCTTTTATGTTTGCATTTGGAAATAAATAATAAAAATAAATTACCACATTTTTAGATTCCTCAACTCCGAGAACCCCGAGAAGGACATACAACGCGATACATACGAAGGTTGTTCCAAAAATTCTCGCCCTATCAAAGAAAACGCAAGATTAAAGAGATTTTTTAAAATATTTTTCGATATAGTCACCCTGCCAATCAATACGTTTTGCCCAACGACTTTCCAACATTTTAATAACCTCATTATAATAAGATTTATCCAACTCTGCAAAATAAGCGTTCGTCTCAGCTTTAACCTTATCACTTGAAGTCTGTCTTTGTCCAGCCAGCCATTATTTCAAGTTTGGAAACAAGAATTAATTGCTGGAAACCAAATTTGGCGAATCCGGTGGATGTGGAAGCACTTCGAAGCGAAGATCACGCAATTTTGCACCAACAATCCGTGACATATGTGAAGGCTCATTATCGTGATGAAAAAGCACTTTCTTTATTGCTAGATATGGACGTTTCGCTTGAATAGCATCCTTCGATTGGGCCAGTAGTGGAGCTTAATTCTTACCGGTAATGGTTCTACCTTTCTCTAGGTAATCCATGAGCACAACACAATGAGAATTCCAAAGGACCGTAGCTATGACTTTTTCTGCAGATTGAGCCGTTTTTGCTTTCTTGGACACACTTTCACCTGCTCCCACCCACTATTTCGACTGCTCCTTAGTCTTCGGCTTACAATGATGAATCCATGTTACATCTACTGGTATGAAAAGTTGCAAGAAATTAACTGGAATCATGTTTAAACAAGTGTAAACACTCTTGGGAAATGTTCATTCGAATGTGTTTTTAGTGGATTGTTAACAAACGAGCACTCATCGAGCAGAAAACTTTCTCATACCCAAAAAAATCGTATAAAATACGGCGGACACATTGACATAAAATTGATTGTTATATTGGAAATAATTGTTCAGAAAGAAGGAACAGCTATGGGTAATTGCTTGTCACCTTTCGTAGCCAATTTATTCATGAGTAAGTTTGAAGTCGAAGCCAGTCAAGAATTCGAATATTTCCCAAGGGTATGGTATAGGTATGTGGATGATATTTTCGCGATTTTTGATACAAAGAAAGCAAATATTGATGATTTTGTTTCTAAATTAAATAGCCGGTATGATTCCATTAAATTCACTTACGAAGTTGAGAACAAAGGACAATTGCCTTTTCTAGATATTTTAATTATTAAAAATAATAATAGATTAGAATTGAATATCTATAGAAAGGACACAATAACAGATAGATATATTCCTAATGATTCATTTCATTGCAAACAACATAAATTAGCCTCATTACATTTTTTAGTTCATCGTTTGGTCACTTTCCCTCTGAATAGAGTAAACTTTAATAAAGAAAGGAATCGTATTAGCAATATAACTAGAGTTAATGGTTATGACGATGACTTAGTAAATAAGCTAATAAATAGACATAAATTTAGGTTTAATATTCAGAATTCCACCTTTTTTACACGCGAAGAAAATAACACCAAGTATGTCTCCATACCATATAATCCGAAATATAGCAAGGGACTCAATAAGGTATTTAATAAGATAGGCGTCACCTTAGTGTATAAATCATCAGACAATCTGAGGAATATCTTAGGAAATCCCAAAGATAAGATTCCTAATTGTGAGAAAAGTGGAATTTATGAAATTAGTTGTAATGATTGTGACAAAAAGTATGTTGGGCAAACTAAAAGGTCAATTAAAATACGATGTAAAGAACATTTAGCACACTTAAGATACAATAGAACAGAAAAATCTAGCATTGCCGAACATGCCCTTGAAGCTGATCATACTGTAACATTAGATAATCTAAGATTAATAAAAAAAATGTATCTGATAGGAGATTGTTGAGCGCATACGAGAGTATGGAAATCATAAAATGTAAAAGTAGTTTAAATAAAGACAGAGGGCCTATTCCTTATAGTCCCCTCTACTGGTTACTTGACCGGAACTGATGGCCTTGCCGATATCATTAGTTCCGCTTGAGTAATTCAAGGGTTAGGCTAAGTATAATTAGGGTAGATTTGTAGTTAAGCTTTAGTCAATCATCGCTCCTGATGAAGCTAACATGGTTAGCGAAACACGCGTCGAGTGCAAAAATAAAGTGTTTGGTGTAGTGGTGATATATACTGAGTAGTATCATTGTGCCAAAGATTCCACATTCCCAACTTAGTAACTATGTAATGTAAACTGATAATAGTAACTATGTAATTTTTTCTGTCAAAGTTGTAAGTATATCGGCAATCGGTCTGAACTGTAAATGAAACTCAATATTTCGTTATCGTTTGATAACTTCTTCAGGAGTAAGGTAAGTAAGGAGAAATATTAATACACGGATTGGGCGTAGTAAAAAAATGTTATTTTTCGTCTAGGTATATAAATATGAACAAACGAATAAATAAATAAAACCACATTCAAAAATGCAAGTTAGTCCTCGAAATCAAAACTCAACATCCCGATTTTGCACAAATTGAAAGTAAACAGCCTTGGTATTTAAATGTCTATTCAAGAATTCCAAAAAAAATAGTATACTAAAAAAAGTCAAAATAATGATGAGATAGGCATTGTTTAGATATAGCAATATTATGATTTTATCCTCTCTGGGGTATCACCAGGAGTATTGTCCTAAGTTTTTGACCTCGAAAAACTTGTGCTCTTTTGTTTATAAACAATTTAAATTTTCAAAACGCGTTTTTTAAGCTTAAAATTTGAATAACTCCGATTATATAAGTCAGATCGAGATAAAAAAAAAAATTTTTTTCGTAATGAAATTTCTAACAAATCCCCTTTAGTTTTAAGCCGATCAAGTACGTATATAACTTACAGAATTGAAAAAACAGAAAAAAAAACTGTTTTTTTCAATTTATTGTACAGGTCGATTAAGTGAACCGATCGGCTTGAAACTTTCAGAAAATATGCCTTTTGTTACAGCAAAATACCCTGAAATCTTGGTACAAAAATATTGAAACCAGTGGGCACAAAATGGATCTTTTGCAAAATTTAGGTCTCGACGCCAGCTTTGCGATGCCATTAAAAAAATTTTTATTTGGAGTGATTTTAACCTTTTTTTTACATTTGTTTATTAATCAACTAACAACAAATGCGTTTTTTCGGTCATTTTGAAAAAAAAAATGAAAAAAGTTTATCATATTGAAACGTCCTAACTTTCTTTACTTTTAATTAATATTTTATTTATTAAATAGAAGTCGTTATTTGCCCCGTATGTATATCTTAATTTTGAGAATGGATTGAGTGGATATTAATACTGATAGAGGACAGAATTAAGACATCAGTTAGCTCGTTTTTACTGGTAGAATACATGGAGATCGAGGTAATTTTTGTTCGCCTTTTGAAAATAGTCTCTATAGTTATTTAAAATTTGATTGTAAAGTTTTTTTGGGCACCATTCATTTTAGGATAAAAAGAATCTAAGTACAGCTCAAAAAATGAAAAAATACTGAAGAGTTATTTAGTTGTTGAAATACAATTAATTTACGTACAACCGTTGCTTCCTGAAAGAAAGAGAAGGAGTTTACTGAGACACTACACATTTAAATAAAAAGGGTATATTTATTAACAAAATAAAAATTCCTAAGTTTATTACACTCGTAAAAATTACTTCTACTAAATAACAACCCCTTAAGCTAGAAGAGTGTACACTATGGCATAGAGTCTTTAATTTATGATTATTTTCCATAAGGTACTCGGCCTCTCCTGGTGAGATCCTCATAAAAATATTGTCTCAGCCATCAAGGAAAAAGCCTTAAACTTGAGAGCTAGAAACCGTTACTGCACTACTACATCACTGAGAAAAAAAACACTCTCTGGCATGCTGGAGAAGAAAGCCACTACGGCTTCATTGTCTAAAAAGCTACTACTGCTTCATGATGGAAAAAAGCTCCTACTGCTTCATGATGGAAAAAGCCGCTTAAATATATTCGTCCCTTCTCATTCAAAGTGACGTCTTTAAAATGGCTCCAGGCGAAAAATTAATGTAAACTAAATAAGTCAAGTAGGCAACACGCGTTACACACTGCCGGTTTAAATTAAACTGCTCAAAAATCTAAAACACTGTTTGAAGCTACACTGCTCAGAAATTGAAATCACTGCAATAAATATAAAAATGTAATAAAATATAAATTATAGGGAAAAAAAACAGTGTCGTAACATGATCTTAAAATCTAGGAAAAAATGAATGTTACAAGATCCGGTAGAGAATCGCGAGACCTTTATTAAAAAAAATAATTTTCGTTAACAATTTTTTTTCAAAATAGCCGAAAGAACGCATTTGTTGTTATTTAATTAATAAATACCTGTAAACAAAAACGGTTAAAATGACTTCAAAAAAGATCCATTTTGGACCAGATGGCATAAAATGGTGGGCAATTCAAATTTTAAATAACAAATTCTCACTGGGTTCACTATTCTTGTACCAAAATTTCAGGGTATTTTCACTGCATATTTCCTGAAAGTGTCAAGTTTCAAGGTTCACTTAGTCGACCTGTACAATAAAATAATTAAAAAAAACAGTTTTTTGCCTATTTTTTAAATTTTTTGGGTTATGTACGCACTGGAGCGCCTTAAAACTAACGAGGATTTGTTGGAAATTTCATTACGAAGAATTTGGTTTTTTTTGTCTCGATCCGACTTATATACCATGTTAATTAAAAACTTAAAATTGTTTATAAACAAAAGAGCACAAGTTTTTCGAGGTCCAAAACTCAGGACAATACTCCTGGTGATACCCCAGTGGGAATAAAATCATAATATTGCTGTATCTAGACTGTGCAAGTTCAAACGCTTTTTTTACTGCTTAAAGAAGAGTCCAGGAGTGGAGAAACTTGTGTTAAGAAGAGGAATAATGTTGATCGGTTCATGTGAATATCCAAGTTTGTGACACCCGCGGAATTTTAAAAACTCGATAATAGTATATATATATATATATATATATATATATATATATATATATATATATATATATATATATATATATATATATAACAAGGATTTTCTACAGCTGACGCTGTCTTCCTTCTCTCAGCCTTTGATTCCATCCGTTTCTATTTTCCCAGTCCCCATCTGTTAGACCCCTGTCCTCCACAACCTCGTCCACATCGTCTCTCCACGATCGTCTGGGTCTTCCTCTTTTTCTTCCTATAGGGCTCCACTCCGTTATTTTCTTTATCCACCTATTATCTTCGCTTCGTCTTAGGTGTCCATACCATTTTAATCGTTTTTCTTCAATGGTGTTTATTGCGTTCTCTTTGATGTTTATTCTGCTTCTTATTTCTTCATTTGTTATTCTCTCCATACGTGCCACTCTACAACATCTTCTCCAATACTCCATCTCTACCGCGTTAATTTTAGATTTATCTCTTTTGTTGATCGTCCATGTTTCTGACCCGTATGTCATTATGCTTTGTATTATTGATTTGTATATGCGTGTTTTGTTTCTCTTTGTAATATGGTTGTCCCACAGGATCGAATTTAATTGTCTTATGCATGTTCGTGTTTGTCCTAATCTAGCTTTAATCTCTTCTTCTGATGTTGCGTTTTTTGAAATGATGGTTCCTAGATATTTAAATCTGTGTTGTTTTCGTAGAGAGCTTTTACTGCGTATATTAGTTCTTTGTCAATGCCTATTTCTTCCGTTGCGTTCCATAATCTTTGTCTTGGTACTGAGTCATAGGCCTTTCGTATGTCTATGAAGGCTAGATGAACTTTTCTATTCTTTGCCAGTTTTTTTTTTCCATTGTTTGTTTTATAGTGTATATGTGGTCTATACATGATTTTCCGGCCGTAAAGCCTGCTTGGTCTTCTCCAATTTTTCCTTTTATATTTTCCTCCATGATATTTTTAATAATTTTTCCATACAAACGTCCCATACTCGATATTATGCTTAGGCCTCTATAGTTTGTGCATTTTCTACGGTCTCCCTTTTTAAATATAGATACTATATAGGCTTTTGACCATTCCTCTGATATTTTTTCTCCATTTATCGCTCTGTGGAACATGTTTCTCAGCATTCGATGTAATTTATTAGACCCGTACTTAATCATTTCATTTACCACACCCCCAGGCCCTGCAGATTTATTATTTTTGAGTGTTTTTATTGTCTTCTTTACTTCTTCATAGCTTAATTCTATCTCTTTTATTTCCTTATTCTGTTCTTCTTCAGGGTTCTCTTCTTGGAATTCTTGTTTATCTTCTGTTAGCAGCTTCTTATAATATTCTTCCCATTGGCTTTCTGGGATATACTCTATATACGTCTTCTCTCTGTTGTTAGTCCTTAATGCTTTAATTATTCTCCATGACTCTGTACTTCTAGTTCCTTCTATATACTGTTCTACATGTTCGCACGATTTTTCCCATCTCTCGTTCTTTTCTTTGTTTATCATCCTCGTTTCTGCATTTTTCTCTTTATATTTCTGTAGATCTTTTTCTGAATTTTGTATTCAGCTATTTTTCGTATAGTCTTTTTTTCTCCTTTATAGATTCTTTGGTTTTTTTTCACAGATTCTAATTTTATGTTTCTCATTCTCGTTGTCTTCTTTACCTAATGCTTCTAGGGACGCCTGTTTGATGCATGCTTTTATGTGGTCATACATCTGTTGGAGGTTGTCGTAGTTAAATTAATTTAATTTTTGATCTAATCGTCGTCTATATAGGTCTTTTATCGTTTCATTTGGCAGTAAGTGTATTTTGTATTTTATTTCCTTGTCTGCTTTTTCTGTTATCTCATTAGTATTTCTGTTTTCTTTATCTATTGTTTCTTTTTGCTTTATTGTCTTGTACCACGGTACTTTTATATTTGCTATTAATAGTCTATGGTCTGTTCCACATTCTGCTCCTCTCTTTACTCTTACGTCTTTTATTTTGATAGTGGTATCGTTTGAATTATAATGTAGTCTATTATTGATTGTAAGTTTCGTGTTTCTTGCATCCAAGTATATTTGTGGATGTCCTTGTGTTTGTAGAATCCGTTTGCTATTTTGAGGCCGTTTAGTTCACACAGCTCTATTATTATTATGTATTTTTTTGTCATTCTACTTTCGGTATTTAAATATCTATTCAAGAACATGCCTACGCAAAGCAGATAGATATGCTTTCAAATGCCATCTCAAAATTAAACATCGTAATCATAAAAGATAATAGCTAATCGCGTTTCAATATTCTAACTTTCCACTGCAACATAATGATTCACTTAACACTTAATACATTAAACATTATTATATATATTTTTTTTAAAACAAAATCAGTATTTAACACATTCTGGGTAAAAACAGTGATTCACTGACTTGTAATTTCTGCTTGCGTTCATTCATGAAAAATATTTATGAAAGTACGGCTAAATTGTATATTTTCATTAATGAGCTGTTAGGATTTGGTTTATATAAGAACGTGCGTAAGTAGAACGATTTTGTAAAGATATCGATGCCGTGGTAATGCAAGAATTTTATAACAATTGTTTATGTGTAAGTTTACGAGGCTGGTTTGAAAAGTCCGTGCAAAGTCCGAGAGATGGCACCACCGGCGCGTATCGAGGTCATGCTTAGTTAGTAGCATCTCTTGAATGAACGCACACCAAGTTTCAGCCATATTGGTCTATTTCTTTGTGTTTGGCATTCGTGTGAATCAAGGAAGTCGAGTGATTTTCAAGAAACGGACGAAAAAGAATTTCGTGTGGTGATTAAACATTACTTTATGAAAGGCAAAACGCCTCAGGAGACTAAAGAGAAGCTTGATAAACATTATGGTGACTCTGCACCTTCGATTAGAACAGTTTATAAGTGGTTTCAAAATTTTCGGACTGGCCATATGGGCACAAGTGACGCTGAACGTTCTGGACGGCCTGTGGAGGTTACGACTCCAGAAATCATTGATCAAATCCATGATATGGTGATGGATGACAGAAGAGTTAAGGTGCGTGAGATTGCTAGTGCTGTGGGCATCTCGACTGAACGGGTACATAATATTTTGCATAAACATTTGGACATGAGAAAGCTATCCGCAAGATGGGTGCCGCGATTGCTCACGCTTGACAAAAAACGGAATCGTGTGAAGTGTTGCAAAGATGGTTTGCAGCTGTTCCAGAAGAATCCGGAGGACTTTAAGCGTCGTTTCGTCACTGTGGATGAAACATGGATACATTACTATACTTCTGAGACCAAACAACAATCTAAACAATGGGTTACCAAGGGGGAATCTGCACCAAAAAAGGCGAAGACCGTTCCTTCGGCCGGAAAGGTTATGGCGACTGTCTTTTGGGATTCGCAAGGGATAATCCTCATCGACTATCTGGAAAAGGGTAAAACTATTACAGGTGAATATTATTCATCGTTATTGGACCGTTTGAAAACCGAGCTGCAAGAAAAACGCCCGCGATTGGCCCACAAGAAAGTCCTTTTCCATCACGACAACGCACCAGCACACACCTCAGCAGTTGTGGTCGCAAAATTAATGGAAATAGGATTCCAACTCGTTTCACATCTCCCTTATTCTCCAGACTTGGCTCCCTCGGACTACTATTTTTCCCCAATTTGAAGAAATGGCTGGCGGGACAAAGATTTTATTCGAACGAGGAGGTGATTGCAGACACTAATGGATATTTTGCAGACTTGGACAAATCCTATTATTCGGAAGGGATCAACAAACTAGAACATCGTTGGACGAAGTGTATAAGCCTAAAAGGAGACTATGTCGAAAAATAAAAAAGGTTTACCCCAAACACATAAGTAGTTTTTATTTTTGCACGGACTTTTCAAACCAGCCTCGTATATTCATACGTTAGAGGTTTTGTTTTAAGGAGACAGTACCGCTCTAAATTTGTTTTGCTTTTTTATGCGCTATCGACTCTCCCGTATACACGATTTTCCTTCAGTAACTGTTTGTTTGGTGTCCTACATGTTTCAGAAATAGGAAATTAGAGAAAAAATGCTATGAGACCAGCTACAAATTACACCGGTGTACAAAAAATCGCCTCAAACTATTTCGCTTCATTTAACACGGATCCTAGAATTTACTTTAATATATTTTTACGTATTTTAGTATCATTTGAAAGCCCATTCTATTCTCTTTCTAATGATACCAAATTCCATAGCATACCTCATGCTTTTCACTGATTAAAATGATTGAAAGGGGAAACAAGGTGACCGAAGATTGAAAATAGGGGTAAGAGAAAGGAAAAAACCTTGTCAAGTGCAAGTTGAACTTGCGCAATTAGTGTTACGTTGATTGCTTCTGAAATAGAAATTTTTGTTATAAAGGTATAAAATGATCAGTGACTTCACAAAACACACCCCAAATGAGTTTTCAACAAAGTTTGTTTCCGATCTTTACTGAAAACTGATGACTTTGAATTTTTTTTTTATATACCAGATAAATTATTAAGGGTAATGCAGTCGTGTTAATTTTCGTTCAATCCACACCCCGTGGAGAATATTCCAGAATTTTTTCAAAATTTTTTGATCAGTGCTTCTCGAGATAGAGGGGGGGACAGCGATTTTCGCAATTTTTTTAAAATAATATAAAGAAAAGTGTTCAGGCGCTTGATAAGACATTATATATATTTTTGAACACGTGTTTTTACAAGCTTTCATTTGACACCCCACTCGATGACCTAGTAAATTTTTTTTTTCACTTCTGATTTCACCCCCCAAAACTAACCCTTCAAGTCAAAATTTAATTTTCAAAACTAGACGGCTCTGATGAGGCCATCAATTCCCATATTAGTACCAAATTTCAACTTTCTACGTCAAATAGTTTCAGAGAAAATCGGGTGTGATAGGCGGACAGATAGATAGATAGACAGACACCGAAATGATCTTATAAGTGTTCCGTACGGAACACTAATAATCAAATTTTAAGTTTAACACGTAAATTTATTGATAAAAACCAAAATCAATATTTTGTATTCCCCCCTAGCCCTTGTTACTGCTTCCAGCAGGTTTTTCATGGAGCGGGTGAGCTTTTTCGCCACTGTCTGTGGATTCTTCCCCACTCTTCCGCCATTGCAACCTTTAAGTTCTTCAGCGATGCAGGGGTAGATTTCTGGTTCGAACCCTTCTTTTGAGCTGATCTCACGTGTGCTTGATTGGACTTCGCGCAGGCCAGTCTAATGTGGGTATTCCCACTTCTGTCAGGTATTGCCGCACCTATGCAGCAGCATGTGGCTTCGCATTGTCGTGCATTAGCACGAAGCTGTTGCCAACAAACCCAGCTTAAGGAACGGGGCGTTCCTTCAGGATCCCCTCGATATACCGGTCTCATCAGTCGCGAGAATCAAATGGGTTCTCGCATCACCACACCATGACAGGCCTCCTATAGACTCGTCTTCTTCCATCATTGCCAAGTAGGCACATTCGGGACTCGTCGGAGAATAAAACGGAGCGCCATTGCTCTAAGGTCCAGTCGACATGGTTTCGGGCAAACAGGACGCGCTTGTCGATGGGCTGCCGTTAGCTGATTTTTTCGGAGTTAAGTTAACTTCTTTAAGTTTTGTTCTGACTGTCCAATGACTAATAGCCCGACCACAAACTTGTGCGAGCTCCTGCTGGCTCAACGCCGGTCAAGTGACGATTTTTTAGAGTTGTCTTGACAATGAGGTAGTCGTCTCGCTCCGAGATACACCTTCTTTTTCCTGATCTTGGTCTCCGTGTAAAGGTATCAGTTTCTTAGTATCGTCTCTAGACTCTGGAGACAGCTGACTGGCTCAGGTGCAGTTGCGCAGCGACTAAACATTGGCTATGGCCTTCCTGCAATAGGGCAATGGCTTGTGCCATTTCTTCCTGGGTGGTATCCATTTTCCGATGACGTAATTAGTGAGCAGGTATAGCAGAGATGTTGACGGTTCATGTTCCGAAAAAGGAATGATAGGAAAATGTAGTTGCACGTGTTTTTCTAGGGATGAATAGTGCGTAACGAGTACGTTGCTGAGCGAGCAAAAATGGTTCTGTTGAGTACAACCGTTTTATGAGATGTTTGAGAATTAAATTCAAGGATCGGTGTTAAATGAAGCAAAATTTTTGAGTCGATTTTTTTGCTCACCAGTGTCTTTGAAATGTTTGATTTGAATTTGAAAAGTTCAAGGGGCAAGACAACCATGAAGTCTATCTAACAATTCATGGATATTGGCACGACTCGTCTTCAGATCTAACGTTTTCACAGAATTGGTAATGGATATCTCCAAAGATTTTACTGTTTAACGCCGTTTTTTGCAAGCCATTGCTTGCAGCAGCCTTTGGTACACGCCATATTGCTTTCAATTTCTCAGTTAAAAGGTGTCTAGTGGATCGGTCCTACGCACGGACCTTCAAGTGATCTCGCATAATGCGAGGCAGCATTCGTGGGCTACTTACATTTCACAACCTAAGCTTTCTGTTTGTTTCGTAAAGAGTTACGTTCAGTACGAGCTCGAACGCATCTTACAACTTCATTCTTATTGTGTTACAGATTTTGCGATTCGTTTTAAACTTCCTATTTTTAGGTAAAAATTGAACTCCTTTTGTGTCCACTATTGTTTGAAAAACAATACTTTCAAATTTCCGTGCGTTATCCACTAGTTTTTGACATATATTAATGAAAGTTTTTGGTTTTTTATTTTATTCTAGGTTGAAATCTACGGGAGCAATCATTCCGCCCGTTTCAGATCCATTAAAAAGAAAAAAAAATATTATCCTACACTTAAATATTTGTTTAATAAAGTACTTGAAATAAATTTTCGACTGCTTTTAGTATACTCTTGAAAAAAATTCCCGAAATTAGCCTTTATTCCTGGGACCTGAAATGGTCTTACCCCTTAATTTGTAAAATAAATTGATCATGAATATTCCAGTGGTACACTCGAGTGTTTTTAGGATCATAAACCAGCTTTTCAGATTGAAACACACAGATTTTATCTATCCATTTCATTGTTGAAATCGTAAATGTAGTTTTTGGTATAAAATAATTGAAATAACTCAGATATATTTGGCTGTTCAGCAATAATAGACATTTCTGCACGACTTTCACTTTCTTACCAACCATTAGTATTAATGTTGTTTGAAGATATCTTAGTTCTTGAGTTCAGTCTTCAGTCGATTCGCATTCTAATGAAAAAGTAGATTTTTGTAATAGTAGTGGAGCAAGGTCTATTAATTAATCAAATAATGAGCGCTCTTACTCCATCCCTGAAATTACACATTAAAAAAAGTTGTTAACTTGGTAAACAAGTACTGCTCAAAATAAGTTCTGAATATCATGTTTTCACATTAAAGCATAACTTATTCGAAATACTGCAAGTCAAGATATTAATGACAAAAAGAAATTGGGCAGCTAAAGCTCTTTAGTGATATTTCCAACTGAAACCTGACTGTTTCATTGTTAATGAAAACAATGAAAAAATAACACAATTTTCAGATTTTCATCCACTCCAAGAACGTTATAATATATGATATATACGAAGCAGCCCTGCTCCACCCGTTTAAGTTTTTACATTTGACTGTAAATAATAAAATAATTATGCCTAAAAGGCGTAAAGATATTGAAAATATACAAAATGCGTATACCCTCACTCCTTTCTCCTCTTTCCTGTACAGCAACACCGCTCAAAAACGATAGGTTTCATCCTTAATTCAGGTATTAGTAGTAGTAGTAGTAAGAAGAGTAGGTGGTACCTTAAGTCCCTAATGTCACCTAGATCTAAAAGTTCTTCTGTGACTTCGCACTGTCGAATCAGGGTCGCAGTCCTAGTCCGGTATTTTTACCAAAAGACATAGGGTATTCACCCTGACCTCTTGTAGATCTTTGGGTTCACAGAATAGTTGACCCCAGTATCTGTATCTTTTAACCATTAGTGCAGGACATTCGCACAAAATGTGAATGCTGTCTTCGCTTTCTCCCTCGCACAGCCGACATGTTTTCAGCCAGTTTGAGGTTATATAAATGGCCTTGAAATGCCAGGCGTAGCCTTTGTTTTCACATCGACAGGAGTTCCTTTGTTCTGCCTGTCGTAGTTTGTTTCATAAGGAGTTTGGCTTAACGATACCCCGCTCCTGCACTCGAAGAGCGTTGGTATTCCTTGTCCAACCATTCCCTGATCGTGTTTTTACCGAAAGCGAATGGAACTCCTACAACCGGGTCCTCTAAGGTGCCTCTTTTGGCGAGTTCATTCGCTATTTCATTTCCAGATATACCTTGGTGGCCTGGTACCCACATTAGGGTAACCTCGTTGTTACCTCCTAACGTGTTAAGTTTTTGCACGCATTCCCTGATCAGCAAGCTGTCTGTGGTATATTTGGCAAGAGCTTGTATAGCTGCCTTACTGTCGCAGCAGATAAAAATTTTCTTGTTATTTGTCCCTTTCGAGATTTGTATTAATCGTCAGTATACCAAATGGCGGTATTTGGCCTGTTCAGGAGCTATTGTGTGTCCTTCCTTTCAGGGATGTGGACAGACACTTGTTTTGTTTTCGTGATTCTGTCTTGTTTTAAGACGAATGGGCGTTCCTGGAGGAATTTCAGAGCTGAGTGTCCTCGGTCCCTATTCCTCCATTCGCCTTGGCATTGCAGTCTATATGCTGCTAATCTCGCCGTGTATATGATGAACTGATTCAGTGGTGGAACACAGAATGTTACCTCTAGCGTCTCCGTTGGTGTCGTTCTCATAGCCCCCCACTGCCGCCCTAAGGTAGTTCCCCTGTAGGCTGCGCAATAGGTTCTTTGACTCCACCGTGCCCACTCTGGGCCACCAAATCACTGCCGCGTACGTTAATCTAGGCAATAACACTACCCTGTATATCCACAGTTCAGGTGTTATATGTATTCCAAATTCGAAAAGTATGCCTCTTTTCGTTTGAGAGTTATCGTGCCAACAGACAAATGAAAACACATACCGACAGAAATGAAAATAGGTTTTTCGCGATCTAGGGACCTTGGTACGTAAAGAAATATCATCTGTGAGTGTGATTTTTCATGAATCAATCAATGGAAAATGCAGAACACAACTAATGTCGTTGATGAATCTGATCATGAAATAAAAGACATTCCTGTTGATGGTTGTTTACAACGCATAATAAACTGTAACATGGATATCTAGATAAGAAATAAGATGTGGTGACGATCGATCCGGTTCTGGCGTTACTCTTATTATTATTGGTTATTGATGGTGCCTAGTTCTAGATCGAATTGCTCAACCTGTATGAATATTATTTGTATTTTGCCTTAAACTATAATTGAGTATCCATACTACCAACTTACCATACCAACACAATAACCACAAATACGAGGGCGAATTGACTAGTCTGGTAAATTTCTACGAAATGGTGGGAAATTTTGTTAAGCGTGCTTCTTGTAACGGTTGTGTCCAAAGTTGCAAACATATGTGACCTGCAGTTGTTTGTTGGCAGCAATCGTGAGTAATAGGTGTTACATATTTCGTAGAAATGGAGAATGGAGTGATAAAACATTTTTATTTAAAAAAGTAGACTGTGGGCCAGATAGAAGTTGAATTGAAGGAAATTCTTCGGAACTCTGCACCAGCACTCAAGACCATTTATTACTGGATAAATTAATTTAAACGTGGCTGTATGAGCACTGCTGATTCTGCACGTTCAGGACGTCCGTTTGAGGTTTCTTCTGAAGAAACAGTCGATAAAATTTATGATATCGTGATGGAAGGAATATTGTCGCATTCAGCATCGTGAGATTGCTGAGATGGTAGGCATCTTATATAAACGAATACATAATATCCTGTATGACTGAGTGCGCAATGTGTTGACTCTAGATTAAAACGCTTGAAAAAAGACATTTTAAAATTCTGCTTGGCAAAGTTGCAGCGTAATCTGAAGGGCTTCTGAGGCCGCGACTGTAGACGAAACGTAGATCCACCATTAGACACCGAAGAGAAAACGGCAGTCAAAACAGTTGGTTGGCAAAGGTGAAAGTGTACCGAAAAAAGCGAAAACAGTTCAGCGGGACAAGTGATGGCAACTGGTTTTTGGGACTGACAGAGTATCAGAGAGAGTCTTATTTCGCAACATTTTTGGACTGTTTGCATAGTGAGTTAAAACAGAAGCGACCAAGATTACTACGTTAAAAGGTGCTCCTTCACCAGGACAATGTGCCTGCTCACATCGGCCGTTGCAATGGCAAAGATGCACGAGCTGGGCTTCAAAGTCGTTCCCTACCGACCCTATTTCCCAGATTTGGCCCCAAGTGACTTTTTTTTGTTTTCCAACCTCAAAAATTCGCTTGAGAAATAAATTTTTGTGGGTTTTGCGAAAAAAACTGTTATTTACCCTGTTTTTTACAAGACTTATCAATCTACCATCGTAGAATAAAGTCTTCACAGAAGAGCAAAATGGCGAACATATAGAGCAGAAATCTGTACTAAATCTCTTGTAGATTACGAGAGTTCTATAATAAGTACTTGACCTTGACAAGAAAAAAACATTTTTATGTGTAAAATTTTTTTCATTTTTCAACAACTCCCCCCCAACCTTTTAGCTCCATATATTTTGTCCATCGTTTTTCTATCTTTTGTATCCCATCTAAAAAATACTATTTCTCCAGTCCTTTAAAATAGGCGTTTGTTTTAGCAATCACCTCATCGTTTGGGCCAAATTTTTTTCTGCAGGGCCATTTTTTCATATTCGGAAATGATCGCTGGAGGCTAAATCTGGCGAATATGGTGGATGGGGAAGCAATTTGTATCCTAGCTCATGGGATTTTGCCATGGCGATGAAACAAGTGTGCACGCGTGCATTCTTTTACAGCATGGTTGAAACGATCCAATAAGTTGACATAATACTCTCCATTAATCGTTTTGCCCCTTTCAAGGTAATCGACGTGGATCAGGCCACCTGCACCCAAAAACATTTTGCCATGACTTTGGCCTTCTTTGGCGTTGGTTCGCCACGGAAAACCCACTGTTTGGACTCCGGTGTGCTGTGATAAATTCATGTCGTTAACAGTTATGAATCGACTCCAAAAATCATTCTGAATGCGCTTTAAAATCACCAAACATTCTTTTGAGGTTGACACACGTGCGTGTTTATTATCAATTGTGAGCAATGGCGGCACCCATCTTGCGGAATGCTTTTTCATACCCAAATGCAATGTTAAGAAGTTCTGCACCCGTTCAATTGAGATGCCCACAGGCTCAACACGCAACGTGACGTATGTTCACTCTCCGATCATTTATCGCTATATCGTGAATTTTTTTCAACCATTTCTGATGTGGTGACCTCATTTGGACGACCTGGACGTTCTTCATCAAAAATGCTTGTACGGTCGCGTTTGAATTCAGCTGTCCCAATATCGTACGGTCGATAACGAAGGTGCAGAGTCTAATCATTCGTTTTCTTTTTCAAAAACAAATATTTTATCACTACTCGATATTCACTTTTTTCCATTGTAAAATCACAAAAGTTATTCTTTTTAAATGGCTACCACTCACAAACTAAATCACGTAGCGAGTCGAACATTTGACAGGATTCTTGTGAAATGTTATGTTTACGAAAAATATAATTTTTTTAAATACTAGTAGCGTCATCTTTGACCAAGGCCAGGTACTTATCACAGAACCATTGTATCATTTATAAGGTGCAAGTTTTGCCATTGCCATGCTTCTTGATTTTATCTCTCTCTTCCTCATATAAATTTGACATGACGGTTTTTTGTATAATCTTTAGACTAATACCTTCATTATAAAGTCGATGACTGCGATATTCTTTTAATAAAAACTTTTATATAATCGAAGAGTTTGTGATCCATTTAATATTAAGTCCTAAATATACTTTCCACTTCTGACAACTGTAACTAATTTATTATTACGTCTAATCTACAATCTATAGGCGTTATAAAACAGTCTACTTTTATCAGTTATAAACCATAACGTGTTTTTTCTTTTAAAAATACTTTAGAAATTACTATTAATCGACAATTTACTTATTTTAACTAGTTTCTGGTATGCTGCGTGCAATAATTGTTGCTGTAATACATTGGCATATTAATCTATTATTTAAATAATATTTAATGAATTATTGTTGCGAACTGATCAATTTCTAGTTTTGTGCGAAAAATCTAAAATGAATTCATTTTCCTTGTTTGTATTGTCATTATTATATAATTTTCCCTATAGTTTATGTACGAGGGCGGCCTTTTAAGTTTTTGTAAACGACCACTAGATGGCGCTATTGAAATGTGACATTACATTTGTTATTGTTAAAACAGTGACAGCTTAGAAATTGGCCGAGTGGCAGTGAATGTTTAAAAAAACATTTTTGTGAGCAAATGGAAATTTCATGTGAAGGTTTTCGTTGGATAATTTTACGATTTTAGTAAAAGCCTAATTCAACAACAATGTCTCGAATTGGTTCGTTCGACTTTTGGTAATGAATCACCATCAGAAAAGACTGTTTACAATTTGTTTGCAGAATTTCGTCATGGTCGTGCTTCCGTCAGCGATGAATTTCGTGAAGGTCTACCAAAATCGATTGTTGTTCCAAAAAACATCGATACTGTGCGCAACATGATTGCAGAGGATAGGCATGTGACTTACCGTGAGATAGATTCATCCTTAGGCATATTTCGAAGACTGCATTACGTTCGATTTTGCATGTGCGGGATGCGCCATCCTGCGCAAGTCAGGTGGGTTTCACTGAGATATAGGCGTTCGGCACCGAATTAGTACTGAGCACACCGAGAAAAACGATACCCCACCGACAAATCAGGGAGCGGCCTAAGGTTTATGATACGTATTTACCTATCTTCATTTTTGGCCTCCCACATTAATGTTTTATAGGCTCCTAAATTTTTTTTTTGTGAAAAACTTCATCCTTAACATTCATAAGTCTGGCAAATTTGTACGAGATCGGGAGAAATTTTATTAAGCGGCTTGACTGTTGATTAACATGATTCTTGTGACAGCTGTGTTTAACTGCTCGGTGTTGCACGTTTCGTACAAACGGATAAGCCGATACTCGTGCAGTAATAAAACATTTTTATTTAAAATAGTGTATTGCGGCCCAGATAGAAGCTGAACTGAAGGAAGTTTATGAGGACTCTGCACCAGCACTCAAGACCATTCGTTACTGCATAAATGAATTTAAACCTGACCGTACGAGCACTGACTTTTTCCCTGTCAGTCTGAGAATTCCAAATAACAACCTATATCTGTTTTATAGACTACTCTAAAGCTTTCGACTGCATAAATGGAACAACCTCTGGTCCATTCTAACACCTATACATCTTGTAAACTTTATCCGATCCCTGTATGAGAACACAAATGGCAGAATTAAACTGAATAATTCTTTTTCCGATCCTTTTAACGTAGAAGCCGGCATCAGACAGGGCTGCATTCTGTCATCCTTACTTTTTAACATATATAGTGAACATATAATGAAGTCTGTTTTGGATGGCTGGAGTGGGGGTACGGCAATCGGTGAAAAAAGCGAACTACCTTAGATTGCTATCCAGCCTTATATTCCCCACAGCAATTTATGCATCGGAAACATGGATCATTAAACAAGCTGACAAGAGACGAATCGATGCGTTTGAGATGTGAGCATATCGAAGAATCCTCAGAGTATCATATACCGAACACTGTACCAATGTATCTGTTCTTGAAGAGCTTAGTATAAATGACCGACTTTCAAATATTTTGGTCACATATAAGGAAAGTGGATGTCATGAAAATAGTAACGGGGAAGGTAGAAGGGGAAGGTCTCCAACAAGATGGTCCGACCAAGTAAGATCTGTCCTTGGGTATGCACGAGTCAAGTCAGGTCGCGCAAGATCGAGATGCCTGGAGAATGACTGTTGAGGCAGCAATTGCATAGTGTGACCGATACTCCTATTGGGGTGAAAGAATTGAGAGAGCGCGAGTACGAGCAGTCAAAATTGCTGTATGGTCAGGACGTCCGATTGTGATTCCTTCAGAAGAAATGGTCGATAAAATTCATAATATCGTGATGAAAGATCATCAGATTCAGCTTCGTGACATCGAAGAGATGGTAGGGATCTCGTATGACCGGGCACGTAATATTCGGCATGAAATTCTAAAAATTAAAAAGCTAAACGCGCGTTGGGTGTTGCGTTTGTTGATTTCAGACAAAAAACGCGCCAGTAAGGACATTTCAAAATTGGGCTTGGGAAAGTTGCAGCGTAGTTCGAAGGACTTTTGGCATTGTTTTATAACTGTAGACGAATCTTGGATCCACTAATATACCCCGGAGTCAAAACAGTGGATTGGCGAAAGTAAAAGAGCACCGAAAAAAGCGAAAACAATTTTATCGGCGGGAAAAGTAAAGGCAACTGTTTTTTGGGACTCACAAGGTATCGTTATGATTGGCTATTTGGAAAAGGGTAAAACAGTGACTGGCTCTTATTACGAAACATTATTGCATAGTGGGTTGAAGCAGAAGCGACCAAGATTCGCTCACCAAAAAGTGCTCCTTCATCAGAACAATGCGCATGCTCACACAACGGCTGTTGCAGTGGCGAAAGTGTACTAGCTGGGCTTCAAGATTAGTTATGCACAGTTTGAAACAAATTTTTCTGAGGGAATAAAAAAAATTGGAATCTTGCTGGACCGAATGTATTGAGCTCAATGGAGATTATGTGGAAAAATATATTTTACAAGGCTTTTCAATCCACCCTCGTACATACGTCCGCAAGACAGAGTAAATTAGAGGCGTGTGGAGTTGGTGCGGTGGTGTAGTGATACGACTGGGGTAGAAAAACTGGCGGACGGAGAGTAGGGTATAAGCAGTAAGGCGTTGAGGATATTTAATTAATGATAATAAGAATTAAACCGATAGTCACTTGGGTTTTAATTAATTCTCAACTATTTTTTATTCCTTGGTCAAGTTACTGATTTAAAGTGCTGTCGATCGCTAGAAGTATTATAATACTTACGTATATCTTAATGATTGTTTAATGACTTTTACTTCGAAATGAGAATTATTGTTTGCCTTTCTATACGCATTCTTATTTGAGTAATACATAAATCATTAAAGAACCGTAATCGTTTAAAATGACAGAGTAAAACGTCACTGGACTACAGGGTGTTCTTTAAGTTCGGACCATTTTTTTAACAGGTTTTTAGTCCTCATTAATAATGTTTGAAAAACCGACAAATTTCTATGAGCAGATACATGATTCTCGAGTGGTTTCAATAAGCGAGTAATCCCTTAAATAAATAATGAATAATGAACATCGCTTGTTACGTGGTGCGATTCAAAAGTTCCCGGACTAACGGTATAAAACCTAAAGTAGTTATTTTCAGATATTGTAACCCTCGTCACCTTTTAAGTAATTCCCCCGCATCTGAACGCACCGGTACCACCGCTGCGATTTCTGTTATATTTCCTCTACCATCTCGAAGCGGCTACTCTTTAACTTCATCCTCATATGGGGAAACAGATATTCAGGCAAATATGGGGGTGGGATATAACAGTTCTCTTCTTTGCCAAGATTATTCCGAGTTCAATTCTCTTCATATCGAAAAAAATAATAAGCAGGCTCTTCAGATTGCTCTTCATTTATCGGCATTTCTGGGGTTTCGGCGCACCGGGACTTTTCCACAGCGACGATTGTTTCTTCGTTTCTGAATTGTAGCTGTACATCCCTCTTTCATTGGCGATAATGATTTTCGAAAAACAGGTTTCATCGTCGGAAGCAAGTTCTTTTAGTTCAGTACAAACATTAATGCTTTTGATAAACTGTCAACAGTCGTGGAACAAACATTCCGGCGATTCGATGCATGTTAAAATTCGCTGACATGTCCCATAACCAATAGAAATTTCGTCAGTGATGTTCAGAATTGTCCGACAATGTTCCTTACTAATGAGTTGCTAACCTTTGGCTATGATTTCTAGTGTAGTTGCAGTCGAAGCTCCTCCGGAACGCTCAGGGCTTCGTCTCCAAATCCTTCCCGAATCATTTCATATTTTTTACTAGCACTTTTCCCTAGTTTAAAGCAAAATTTCACACACGTGCGCTGCTCTTTTTAGTGTTCCGTACGGAACACTTAGATCATTTCGGTGTCCGTCTGCCTGTCTGTCTGTCACACCAGATTGTCTCCGAAACTATTTTACATAGAAAGTTGATATTTGGCACAAATATAGGAATCGATGAATCGATGAAATATATGAGCCGTGTAGTTTTAAAAGTTAAATTTTGACTCAAGAGGTTAATTTTGGGGAGGCGAAATCTGCAGTGAAAAAAAAAATTGTCGGGTCATCGAGTGGGATGTCAAATGAAAGCTTAAGAAAACACGAATTCAAAGTATATATGATGTAATACTTACGCACATTTTTCTTTTTATTAATTTTAAAAAATGGCCAAAAATCACTGTTCCCCCATCATATCTCGAAAAGTACTGATCAAAAAATTTTGAAACAATTCTGGAATAGTCTTCATAAAGTGTAGATTGAGCGAAAATTATCACGAGTACATTACTTTTGATAACACAGGACCACAAAAAATTTTTTTGTCGATTTACTTTGACTACAGTAGGTCTAGGTTACGTTTTTTCGGTCACTGATCACGAATTCGAGGTCTGTTTTGATCCACCACATCTGGATTTTGCATAAAATAGCCATAAAATTGGTAAAAATGGGCTCAAAATCAAGTTCTTTGACAGTTATCAACTTACACTCGCAGCTGCCATCAGCACTAAAACAGAATTGATGAGAGCATAAGGCGTAGTGTCTTTCTCGACGATCTAAACTATTAATATATTCTCATGGCTTTGACAGTTCTGTTCAGCAGTGCTAGTTGTCAAAGTACAGTTGACACATTTTATATGTTAGGACTGTTACCAGAGCCACTAAGATCATATAATATACAGCGATTTCAAGGGATTAGAGTAACCCTATCATCATGATAGTGTTGACTGCCATTTGGCAGCTGTCAAATTACACTCGCAGCTGCCAATTAGCTTGCATGGAAATCAGCACTGGAATAGCGCCGCTCAAGACATAAGGCATAATGTTCTTGTCAACGATTTAGAAAATTCTCACGGATTTGCAAGCTTTATCTATCATTTGACAGCTGCTGAAGTGCACTTGAGTGCTGTCAATTAACATATTTTGTCAGGCTCCTTACTATAACCAATCCAACCATTATGGTAACACGATTTTTCAATGGAATAGAATATCCGCATTGTTTTGACAATTTCATTCGACATTTGACGGCTGTCAAAATAAACTTCACAGTTGTCAAAGGGAACTTTGCTGCCAAAGTAATCTTGACAGCTGTTAAATGATATATTGCACTCTCTCATCTTGATCAGAATCGCCAATAGCATCAGGTAGCATGGTTGCATTGACAGTATAGAATCTCTTCGTCAAGGCATTTTGGCAATTGACAGCTGCAGAACATATGGTCACTGTCAAAACCTATTTGGGACATTAAAGTAATACCTGCAGACCCCAAAAGTGGCGGGTATCTGGCGAATTTGATCATTTCGGAACCATTCCTTTTAAAACGTTGAAAATCTCATTTTGAGCTCATTTTTGGCAATTTTATGGCCATTTTATGCAAAATTCAGATGTGATGGGCTCAAATGGACCTCGAATTCCTGATCAGCGACCCAAAAAACATAACCTGGTATTGTAGTTTTTCTGGTCTTGCGTAATTTATGTGGTATAAAAAAACTATGTGTCTTGACAATATGATGGAAGTTTTTTTGTACTTTTCAATACATTACTGCTAACGAGTCACGCGTCGCTGCTATACCGAGACAAGATAATTTATTTTATTCGTTTATAATTAAACAAATATTTAGGTAAATGTCTGTTTTACACTTTTATTACTGGATTCTAGATTGAGCTAGATTACGTAACTAAGATGCTATAACTATTATACATTATTGACTAAGAAGAAACGTGAAAATACCTATTAACCAATATGATCCGTACATGTCAAGGACATAATTAGCCTAGCCTAGGTAAGGATTTTATTTTAATTTAATAGCAATCATAGTGCGATACACTAATTGCGTAAGTCCGTTTTACACTTGGCAGCTTTTTTCGTATCTTTTGAAAAATCGCAGAAGGGCACAATTTGATCTTTACACAAACGAGCAACATACCGAATGTCAAGTGATTTTTTTACTTGAAATTCAAATTCATATAAAGATCGATTCAATTCAGAATAGTATCGTTTTTTTTTTCGTTAATTTTGAGCTGTAACCACGTGGAAAAAACGAAGGGAATTTGTGGATGTTAGTAAGTACCCATTTATTTGTCTAATGAGACAAGAACGAAGCGTTCCTGGACAGCCTGGAACCTGGAGGAAATTCTATCTTGGGGTGACAGTAACCAAGTGGAATTTAACGCTACAAAAACCCAGGCGGCAGTTTTTTCTAAAAAAGTTAACGTTGCTGAACCCGACATAGTTATGTCGGGGTACTCCATTCCCCTAGCATCGTCACTCAATTTGTTGGGCGTTAATTTGGGAGCAAATATGTCCTGGCATGAACATGTTGCAGGCATAGCAAGGAGAGCTTCTCAAAAGTTGGGAATATTATTTCGAACCAGAAAGCTTTACACTCCACAACTGTTAATTCTCTACAAAGCTCAAATTTGGCCAACTATGGAATACTGCTCCCATGTTTGGGGCTCCGCTCCCAAACATACACTGCATTTGTTGGATTCTGTTCAGAGAAGGACTGTTCGTCTGACTGGAGACCCAGAACTGACTGGCGGCCTTGATCCGCTAGAACATCGAAGAACGGTTGACGACTTGAGCCTATTCTACAAGTATTTTAATGGAGAGTGTTCGAAGGATGTAGCCCGCTTAATTCCTCCCAGAGCGGTGCATGTTAGAAGTACACGCCGCGCTGATACTTCACATCCGTATGAGGTTCGACTTGTTACTCCTCGTACAACGCTTTTCAAACAGTCTTTTATATGGAGAACATAATCCCTTTGGAATGGCTTACCCAGGACTGTGTTTTCCACCGAATACAATTTACAGATATTCAAGAACAACGTGAATCGCTTTTTCCGCACACGTGTCGCTCCTGTAGCGCCTTAGGGACTTCCCTGCAGCACGTATGCTAGACCCATAAAAAAAAAGTACAAGTTGCGTTCCCTCGCATGCTTAGTAGAGAATAATTCGTTAACCATTGTCAGGTGACTAAGTAAGCTGTATCGCTCAAAGCGATTCATTCATTCATTTCCATACCTTACCAAATTTAAAATCGATATATCTTTAGTTCGAGAATTATCCTATCAACAGATCGATAGACGGACGAACGGAAATTGATAACTGTTCTCTGAAACATAAAGAAATGAAAAAATCGCGTAGATGAAGGTGACTTTTTTAACGAACACACCACTTCCTTTAGCAAACGAAGCAAAAGTGAGTCAGCACCCTGTATAAAGCAAGTAAAATCGTAGAAAATATTCTTAGCACGCAACAGTCATTCGTTGCGTCTTATGTTGTGCCGTTCCGGCCTGTGAGCAACGCTCAAAGTCAACAGTTAACCTAATGAACCCTGTCTACTTTATAAAATGAATATACGCATATTTTTGTTTTATGCCAAGCGTTTAAGAGGATACCGTGAGCTTTTAATGCTTCTTTTCGCATGAGCTTGTGGTTCTAAGAAAAGCAACGTAAGCGTGTGTATACAGGGTGTCCAAATAAAAGTAACGTTAGATAAGGCAGAAGAAAATATTAAATACAAAAATTGACTGGTAAAAGTTTTTGGTTTAGCTACTTAAAACACATTTTTTTTTGTAAAATTCGCCTTTATTCATCAACATAGTCTCCTTCGAGAGCTATACAATCAGCCCAACGCTTTTCTAACATTTCTATGCCTTTCTTGTAGAAGGATTTGTCTTTGCCTTCAAAATAGGCCTCCGTTTCGAAGAGGAATTCTTTATTGGAGTCAAATCTCTTTCCCGCGAGCATTTTTTTGAAGCCTGTGAATAGATAATAGTCGCTGGCGTTCAAATCTGGAGAATACGTTGGATGAGGAAGCAATTCGAACTTCAATTCATGCAATTTTGCCATCGTTACTATTGACTTGTGACATAGTGCATTGTCTTGATGAAAGAGCACTTTTTCTTGTTCCTTTGGGGCCGTTTCTTTGCGATTTCTGCGTTCAAACGCACCAATAACTTTATATAATATTCGCTATTGATGGTGTTTTTCCCTTCTCAGCATAGTCGGAAATATACGGCATCCCAAAATACAGAGGCCAAAACCTTCCCAGCCGACTGTTGTGCCTTTGGTCGCTTCGGACGGCTTTCATCGGCTGCTGTCCACTCGGCTGACTGCCGCACATATCGCATGAAAAAATCCTTTTAATTGCACTTAAACAGGTCTAAACAACGCTCAGAATCATCAACATGTTGTTGTTTTTGGTCCACTGTGAGCAAACGCGATACCCATTTCTAACAGAGCTTTCTCATGCCCAAATGTTCATGCAAAATATGGCCAACACATTCTTTTGATATCTTGAGCTTTTCAGCTATCTGACGCAAGTACACTTTACGGTCGTCCAAAGCAATTTTGTGAATTTTTTTTATGTTTTCCAGTGTAACCATCTCATTTGGGCGTCCAGAGCGTTCAGCCTCATTTGTGTCTCTACGACCACGTTTAAATTCAGCATACGAGTAAATGATGAGTGATTTTCCAAGGGCAAAGTCCCTGTAACACTTATCAAACCAATGCCTTGCTTGAACGGTATTTTTTCCCATCAAAAAAACAGTGTTTAATCAACACATGAAATTCGATTTTTTTCGTTGTTTTGAAAATATCAAAAGTGACGTCACTGAAACCACTGTAATTTGTAAGCTAATCTTCGAAATGTCATGAAATTTGAAGGTTGGTACTTCCTGCAAATCATATGGATTTTTTTTTGAAAAGGGCGACGTCTATCTGTCAGACCAAAAACGTTTCAATCTACGTGTTAAGTAGAAGAGAAGGTAGCATTTTTAATCGGGGACCGTTTTGAACTGTTCGAATATTTATTTTATTTTTTTGGTATTACTCTTCTTCTTCTTCTTCTTCCACGTACTGTAGGCCTCAGGCCTGTAGTTTCCAACTCAGTTTTCTTGAGATGTTGATGTCCATGATGCGAGCCATCTCTTTGGAGATCTTCCCAGGGGTCGTCGTGTCCGTGGTTTACCATCTCGCGCGATTCTCGCTAGTCTCTCCTTAGTCATTCTCTCCACGTGATCTCTCCAAGCTCTTCTGCGTTTATGTCCCCATCTGATTATGTCTTCCACTTCGCATTCATGTCTTATGTCTGTGTTTCTTTTCCTATGTCTTAGTGTGTATCCTGAAATGTATTTTCATTTCTGTTGTTCGAAGAATGCTTTTTGTTCTTTTATTGTCTGCTCTTGTTTCCATAGCGTATGTTAGTGTGGGTCTGACACATGTTTTGTATATCCTTACATTTGCCTTTTTATTCATAAAGGCATTGTTCCAGATGTTGTCCCAAAGTGCACCTGATATTCGGCTGGCTTTGTTTGCTTGGTCCTTCACTTCATTTGTTCTATTTTGGCATTTTTTTTTTTTTTTTTTTTTTTTCTTGGCTTTTTTTTTTTTTTTTTTTTTTTTTTTTTTTTTTATGGGTCTAGCACACGTGCTACAGGGAAGTCCCTAAAGCGCTACAGGAGCGACACGTGTGCGGAGAAAGCGATTCACGTTGTTCTTGAATCGCTGTAGATTGTACTCGATGGGAAACACAGTCCTGGGTAAACCATTCCAAAGGCATGATGTTCTCCATATAAAAGACTGCTTGAAAAGCGTTGTACGAGGAGTAACAAGCTGAACCTCATACGGATGTGAAGCATTAGCGCGACGTGTACTTCTAATATGCACCGCTCTGGGAGGAATTAAACGGGCCACATCTTTCGAACACTTTCCATGAAAGTACTTTGATGTTCCAGCGAATCAAGGCCGTCGGTCAGTTCCGGGTGTCCAATCAGACGAACAGCTCTTCTCTGGATAGAATCCAACAAATGCAGTGTATGTTTGGGAGCGGAGCTCCAAACATGGGAGCAGTATTCCATAGTTGGTCGAATTTGAGCTTTGTAAAGAATTAACAGTTGTTGTGGAGTGTAGAGCTTTCTGGTTCGAAACAATATTCCCAACTTTTGAGAAGCTCTTCTTGCTATGCCTGCAACATGTTCATGCCAGGACATATTTGCTCCCAAATTAACGCCTAACAGATTGAGTGGCGATGTTAGAGGGATGGAGTGCCCCGACATAACTATGTCGGGTTCTGCAACGTTAACTTTTTTAGAAAAAACTGCCGCCTGGGTTTTTGTAGCGTTAAATTCCACTTGGTTACTGTCACCCCAAGATAGAATTTCTTCCAGGTCTTTGTTAAGTTGATTGACTTCCTGCTGTCTGCGGATATTCGTCTGAGTAGTCGATGTCCGAGCGTTCAAAGTGAATGAAGAGATAAGTGTACTGTCATCTGCAAAGCTGCAGATTGGATTCTCGGTCTTTTCCAGCAGATCGTTAATATAAATGAGGAAGAGAGTAGGAGACAGTATGGAACCTTGGGGCACACCGGCGTAGATAGTGAAGGTGTTAGAAAGAAATCCGTCAACCGCCACTCGTAAAGAACGCTCTCTGAGGAAACATGAGAGCCACAAACAGAACTTTTCAGACATACCATAAGAACGTAGCTTAGCCAACAGCCCATCGTGCCAAACACGGTCAAATGCCTTGGATATGTCAAGAGCAACCGCTCGAGATTCTCCAAAGTGTTCAATTGCGTTGTTCCAAACATGTGTTACATAAGTCAGAAGATCTCCTGTTGATCTATTTTTACGAAAGCCATATTGGTGATCACTAATAATGTTGAATCCTTCAAGATATTTTAGAAGATGCTGATTGATAGCCTTTTCCATGACTTTCAATATTATTGAGAGTAGTGCGATTGGTCGGTAGTTATTTGGCAAGGTCTTCTTGCCTTTTTTAGGTATCGGCTGAACTGTGGCACATTTCCAGCAGGAAGGAAATATTCCCTTTCTGTAGGATAGGTTGAAAAGTCTACAGAAAACTGGTGTTAGTTCCCTCGCACAGTTCTTGAGAAACTATGGCAGGTATTCCGTCAGCGCCTGAAGCCTTTTTGGTGTCTAGCTTCATCAAAATACGTTTTTTATGATACGCTGTCTGAAGACAATATCGGGCATCCTTGACTGCACTATGGGAATAGTAGGTGGTGTTTTTCCTTGGAAATCGACAGTAGAATGTGAAGCAAAGAGTTCAGCTAACAAGTTCGCTTTCTCAACAGGTGTCGTTGCAATAGAATTATCTGGCCGTGTGAGTGGCGGTATGGTGGATTTGGTGAAATTTTGACTAACTGCCTTAGCGACCGACCAAAAAGACCTGGAATTGCCGGGACAAGCGAGAAGTTTGTTTCTAATCCGTTGATTGTGTACCTCCTTGGTTTCGTCGATAATGTCTTTGCATCTGTTCCTGGTACGAACAAAGAGCATGAGGTGATTTGTATGCCTAGGTAGTTAAATGACATGACTTGTTCTATTGTTTTGTTTTCCAGAGCAAGTTTGCATCTTATTGGCTCTTTAGATGTAACGAGGGTTTTGGTTTTTGTGTTGGATACCTGCATGTTGAGGGCTTTAGCTTTTGTGTAGAATGAGTGCAGAAGCCGCTGTATGTCGTCTTCGTTCTCTGCCACGATCACAGCGTCGTCTGCATAAGAGACAATGTTGATTTTACCCGTTGTAAGTAAATATCCTTCCTCCATGTCTCTGATGTGGGTTATTATCTCGTCCATTATTAAGTTGAACAGTTGCGGGCTTAAAGAGTCCCCCTGTCGGATTCCGGTTGGCGTTTGTATTTCCTCTGTCAGTCTTTGATTGTGTGTGATGTGAGTGCCTGTATTGTGGTTTAGTTGTTTTATGATCTCTATTATGTTTTTTGGCACATGTTTTCTTTTTGGGTGTTTTAGTCTTACTCTGTCAAATGCTTTAGTGAGGTCTATAAAGCACATAAATGCGGGTTTTCCGTATTCTATGGCCTATTCTACTACTTGTCTGACTATGAAGATGGCATCTACGGTTGACCTATTTTTTCTGAAGCCTTGTTGTTCTTCCGATATGTTTACAAGCTCACTTATTATTGCTTCTATGATCTTTGTAAAGGGCTTCATTGTTGAGCTTAACAGAGTTATACCTCTATAGTTTTCTGGTAATTTCTTGTCTCCTTTCTTGAATATAGGAATGGTTATGCTTTTTCTCCGTTCATTAGGGACTTCTTTGATTGATAATATTTTATTGAATAGCTTTGTAAGTTCTGCCATTAATTGTAATATTTCAGTAGCTCATTTGGTATGTTATCTAGCTCGGGTGCTTTCCTGTTTTTAATCTTTTTTGCGTGTTCTATCGTCATTTCACCCGGTATCTCTAAGGGTTCTTCGATTTTCTCATCTTCCTCCTCATCCTCGTCTTCTCTTTCGGGTGCATCCGCGTACAACTGTTCAAAGTAGATTTTCCAGCGGGTCTCATCGATTTGTTGTGTTTATGTGTACTCCCCGACTTCGAGTTTCTTTCTTCTTATCATTCTCCACACTTTCTTTTGTGCTCCGTATAAATCATGTTCCATTTCGAAGGTGAATCCTTCCCAAAAGTTTCGTTTTATTTCTCTAATTTCTGCGTTGACTCTGTTTCTTGTTTGGGTGTAATGGTTCTTTGCTTCTGGTGTTTTGTTGTTCCTGTATCTCAAGTATGCCTCCCGTTTCTCCTTAGCCAGTACTTTTACTTCCGGTGTATACCATTGTTTGTTTCGAGGGTTTTTGTTTACTCCTACTTTTCTTAGGCCCAACGCCTCAACAGCTGCATTAGTATTATTTGTCTTTATTTTTTCCCAGCGGTTCTCTGTGTCGTCATGTTCTTTAATGTTGTTTGTTTCGATTTTTGTGTTAGTCGAGTCTGTTTATTGTTATTACTGATATGTTAATGATCAATTTTTAATTAGATTACATGACTTATTTTTAAAATAAACTTTTTCAACAGTTTCTAATTATTTATTGATTATACAATACATTTGTTGATACAAACAAAATAAGATTAATTATATTTCTTCACCTTTACTGACCTACACCCACATATACATATCGTAATAACCCAAAAAATATTTCTTAATAGGCGATATCAATCGTAACCTTGTACAGAGTTTACAAAAAATGTAATACAATAGAATGGTATAATGATTCAATCGATGATATCAGAAAGCTGACCAATTGTAAGTAATTACCTCGCTCATAGAGCACCTTAAGTACTTGTGTTTGAATCGATATAAATATGATATATCACTATTCAATAATTAATTAAATATACTCGTAGCTTGGCGAATATGTACAGTCGTAGCTAAATAAATGGTACATGTCGAGCACATTCTATTAACTAGTCGGCAATATTACTCGTGCGTTTGGCGAACATGTAACGGGTAGAAAGGGGACGGGATTAGGGAGGTGCATTCATATTCACCATAACTATTTATAGTAAAAGTTGTAGGGAATTAAAGGAATAAGTTAAGGTGTTAGAGGGGTGGTTGAGTTTATATCGTAGTATATGTCTAAATTAGGCTTCTTGAAATCGATGATCTGAAAGTTATTTTATTTTTCATTATTTCCAATTTTACTTTAATAACACGTAGGCTGAAAAGTTTTTGGTCTGTAGTACCAACCTTCAAACGATACATGTCAAAAATTTCATGACATTTCGACGATTAGTTTACAAGTTAAAGTGGTTTTAGTGACGCTACTTTTGATATTTTCGAAACAGTGGAAAAAATCGAATTTCGTGTGTTGATTAAACACTGTTTTTAATGGGAAAATACCGTTCATCATTTACTGGTATGCTGAATTTAAACGCGGTCGTACAGACACAAATGATGCTGAACGCTCTGGACGCCCAAATTACGTGGTTACACTGGAAAACATCAAAAAAATCCACATATTGCGTGAGATAGCTGACACCCTAAAGGTCTCAAAAGAACGTGATGGTCATATTTTACATGCATCTTTGGCCATGAGAAAGCTCTGTTCGAAATGAGTACCGCGTGTGCTCATAGTACACCAAAAACAACAACGTTTTGATTATTTTGAGCGCTGTTTAAACCTGTTTAAGCGCAATAAAAAAAAATTTTTCATGCGATATGTGACAATGGATGAAACGTGGATCCACCACTACACACCGGAATCAAATCGACAATCAGCTGAGTGGACAGCAGCCGGTAAAAGCTGCCCGAAGCGACCAAAGACACATCAGTCGGTTGGGAAGGTTTTGGCCTCTGTATTTTGGGATGCGCATGGAACAATATTCATCGATTATGCTGAGAAGGGAAAAACCATCAATAGCGAATTTTATAGTAAGTTATTGGTGCGTTTGAAGGCAGAAATCGCAAAGAAACGGCCCCAAATGAACAAGAAAGAAGTGCTCTTTCATCAAGACAATGCACCGTGTCACAAGTCAATGATTACGATGGTAAAATTGCATGAATTGAATTTCGAATTGCTTCCTCTTCCACCTTATTCTCCAGATTTAGCCCCCAGCGAGTATTATCTATTCGCAGACCTCAAAAAAATGCTCCCCTGAAAGAGATTTGGCTCCAATGAAGAAGTTATCGCCGAAACTGAGACCTATTTTGAAAGCAAAGACAAATCCTTCTACAAGAAAGGTATATAAATGTTAGAAAAGCGTTCGACTAATTGTATCGCTCTTGAAGGAGACTATGTTGATGAATAAAGTCGAATTTTGCAAAAAAATTTGTTTCAGGTAGCTAGACCAAAAATTTTTCAGTCTACGTGTTACTTTCAATTGTTTACAGAGAAACATAAGAAAGATTAGAGGGCTAATAGTGGAGAGGGTTAGACGGGTTGCCTCACATATCTGGTTATTCAACGTTTTAGTTTCTTGGAGTTGAGAAATTTGAAAATTATGTTTTTTTTAAATATTTATAAAAGGTTAAAAGTATAGGGTAGAGGGTTAAAAGGGTTGCTTCGTATATATCGTATTGTATAATCATTTTTCAGGATTCTTAGAGTAAAGAGATCTAAAAATTCAGTTACTTTAAATTTATTTTCAGAGTTAGAGGGTTGGTTCCTACATATCGTGTTAGACGGCATTTTTGGGTTTTTAGAGTCGAGAAATATGAAAAATATGTTGTTATTTTAACTATTTTCAGTTTTCATAGTAAAATATAAATATACATACATATACATATACACCGGTGAGCAAAAAAATCGACTCAAATGATTTTGCTTCAGTTAACACCGATCCTTCAATTTATTTTCAAACAGTGGTATTATTTGGTATCATTAGAATGCTGATTTTCTACTATTTCTAATAATACCAGAAACATTTGATTTTCAAATATTTTACTGATTAAAACGGTTTTACTCAGTGGAACTGTTTTTACTCGCTCAGCAACGTACTCGTTGCGCGCTATTTATCTCTATAAAAACACATGCAACTGCATTTTCTTATCATTTCTTTATCGGAACTTGCACCGTCAACATCTCTGCTACACCTGCTCCCTAATGACGTTATCGGAAAATGGATACCACCCCTGAAGATACGGCACAAGTCATTGCCATATTGTAAGAAGGGCATAGCCGACGTGTAGTCGCTGCGGAACTGCACCTGAGCCAGTCAGCTGTCTCCAGAGGCTACAGACTTTACCAAGAGACTGGCGCCTTTACACGGTGACCAAGATCCGGAAGAAGACGGTGTACCTCGAAGTGAGACGACAAGTTCTTTGTCGGGTTGTCAGTTATTGAACAGTCAGAAGAAGACTTAAAGAAGCTAACCTAGCTCCGAAAAGACCAGCTAACGGACCCAAATTGACAGCAGCTCATCGGCAAGCGCGACTCTCCCCAATTATAGATGCTTATATCGCCTTATCTATCATTATTTCGCCTTATCTCCCATTATTTCGCCTTATCTCCCCCATTATAGAGACTCATATCGCCTTATCTGCCATTATTTCGTCTTATTTCCCGTAATCTCGGATTCTCCCATATTATAGAGGCTTATATCGCCTTATCTATCATTATTCCGCCTTATCTCCGATTATTTCGCCTTATCCCCGATAATCTCGAATTCTCCCCAATTATACAAGCTTACATCGCCCTATTTATCATTAATCCGCTTTATCTTCCATAATCTCGAATTCCCCCCCATTATAGAGGGTTATATCGTCCTATCTATCATTATTCCGCCTTATCTCCCATTATTTCGCCTTATCTCTAATAATCTCGAATTCTCCCCCATTATAGAGGCTTATATCGCCGGATTTGCCCGAGAACATGTCGACTGGATCTTGGAGGAATGGCGCTCCGTTTTATTCTCCGACGAGTTCCGAATGTGCCTACATGGGAGTGGTGGAAGAAGACGAGCCTATAGGAGGCCTGAGGAGCGCTATGCGCAGTGCTGCATTACTGAAACGGTCGTCTACGGAGAAGGTTCTGTCATGGTGTGGGGAGGCATGTCACTGGATGCGGTACTGATTTCTGAAATATCTCCTGGAAATGTAGATTGAATGAAAATTATCACGATTACGTTACCTTTAATAATGTATCTGGTATATAAAAAAAAATTTCAAGTTCATCAGTTTTTAACATAGATTGGAAACAAACTTTATTTAAAACTCATTTAGAGTGTGTTTTGTGAAGTCACTGATTATTTGATCCCTCCGTAATCAAATTTTTTATTTTAAAAGCAATCACCGTACGAAACAGTAATTGCGCAAGTCCGACTTGTACTTGGCCGGTTTTTTTTTGTTATGACCGAGTTAGCAGTTTTACAAGCCCCTTCGTAGATACTTGAACGTAAAAAAACAACTTAAACCGACCCTGAAAAAATCAATTGACAGCATTATTAAAACTCATGAGGACAGTAATGTGGATAATGTCAAGCGACTGGTTCTTTTGTATTTTTATACCACCATGTCCATATTAAGCTGCACATGCTTTTAATACCTACTTAAATAGTTTTTAATTGATTCAATTTATATGTTAATTAGTTAATTCCTAGAAAAAATAACAAGAAAGTGATTAAAATGGAGTTGATTACTGTTGCCTGTTACATGGCTGCAGTTTTTTTCCTAAATGCCTTTGCCGAACTCAAAAAACTGATTAAGAAGTGACTATATACTTGTACTTGTACGAGGGTGGATTGGAAAATCTGTTTTTTGCAAAAACAAAAATTTATTTCTTAACATAGTCCCCATTGCGAGCGAGCGAGATTCCAATTTTTTATTACCTCAAAAAAAAATTGTTTCGAACTATGCATAATACTTGTTTACAGCACAGATAACCTCTTCAATCGACGAAAATTTCTTCCTCCCAATTGAATTTTTAAGGTTAGGAAACAAAACACACACTTGGGGCCAAATCTGGGGAATAGGGTGAGTGGGGAACTACCCAGCTCGTGTTCTTTTGCCATTGCAACGGCTGATGTCTGAACAGCTGCATTATCCTGGTAAAGGAGCACGTTTTGCGCCCTAATCTTTTTCACTGCTGCTTCAACTCACTATACCAACTGTACAAGTATGAAATGCGGATTTCAGACAACAGATGGTACACCAATGCAGTTTGTGCTATAAAGATTTGACACTGCGCCATTTTGTTGTGTCATCAACAAGTGTCAGACGCGCACGAGTAATAAATTGGAAAAGTGTGTGCATAGTGTTGCGCAGTTGCATTCAATATGTCGAAATTTATACCGAACAAGAGCATTCGCCGACAGCATTAATTTTTTGTTTTCGTTTGAAGAAAACTGCTGTTGAATCATACGGATTACTTCGAGAAGCTTATGGTGAACATGCTCCAAATTTATTGTTATGGATGATGAAAAATACTTCACATTTTCGAACAGTTCTCTCAGTAGAAATAATTCCTTCTACTACAATGATGATTATGAATCAGCACCAGACGGCGTCAAATACGCCGGCAAAGTGAAATTTGAACCAAAAGTGTTGATGTGGATTGCCATTTCATCGAAAGGTGTTTTAATTCCATATTTCCAACCAAGTTGCAGTTAATTGTCACGATTATATCAATAAATATTGGACTAAATTAAAGCAGTTTATTAAAGAAAATCATGCGCGCAACGATAAAATCTTCTGGTCAGACCTTGCTTGTTATCATTATGCAAAAAAAAAAACACTAGAATGACTCAAAAGTCCAAAAATCGAATTTGTACCGCAAAATGACAATCCACCAAATGTTCCACAGGCACGACCAGTTGAAAGATTTTGGGCAATACTTTCACGTAAAGTTTATAAAAATGGTTAAGAGGAAGAGGAAGTTGAAAGAAATCGACGCCTAATGGATGGCATTCCAAGCAAACTGCGAAGATAATGGACCATTCGCTACAATGTAAATTTGCTATTTGATGGGTTTTGAATAAATTTATACGATAGAAGCAACTGCATTTGAAATATTTTTCCTGGTTTCACTTATACACTCGCCTGAAATTAGTCTCAAGACTAATGAATTATTTGCACTAACATATTAATAAAATGCATACAACTTGTGTTAGTTGATGAACAGTTTTATCCATAGTAGACCAGATTGGATCAATTATTATGATGGATCAATGATTTGGCATATTGGAATTTGTAAAGGAATTAAATAAAATAGATTTTTTGAGAAATTGTCAGCTTGAAAAACTATATTCAAGATCCTGTGGTGTTAGAACATGTCAGTGAGGCTGAACAAGAACTTTTAGCGTGCTAAAACAATGTGGAAAAACGTTTAGAACTTTCTGCGTAAAAATCAGTGATGGAAGTATATGAATAGTTTATTGTCAAAGGCATGTTCTCGATACTCTTGGCTGGTGAAGAAACTGAAGTTCATGATAGGTCATTATATTTTGTTGTTGATGTTAAAAGCAGCACAAGCATGTATAGACTATTTAAAAACAAAAAACATTTATAAAGATATTTAATTTGTTTTATTCATTCATCAAAAAAGTATCATATATAAAAGATAAATTTGCTAAAGCACAGATAGATGGCGACTTTGAATGATAAATGCATTTTGGTATTAAAGATCTTAAAGTCGGTTGATCATCTAGCTGAATTACAGGTTTACCTGAATTCTTTTTAATACACTCTGCAGTTTCATTTCCTTTAACATTGACAAATAATGTGTCCTGGGTAACCTACTTGACAATATCCGCAAAACAGTAAACAGGTGTGTATCCTAAATTCCAGATAATGCAGTGGTGACATCTCATTAGCTAAATTGCTTGCTTATGTGACCTATTTTTTCTCCATCGTAAGTAGTTAATTCTTTAGGACTAAAAATTTATTTTCCTCATCCTTGTATATCCATAACAAGCCTCTTATTGATAATGATGTTAATTAATATTTAAATTTGAAAATTTCCTGAACGCAAAATTTTCTTTTGGAATTTTTTTTTTAAGTTCTTCCAATTTCTTAACAAAAAACTAACACTAATTTGTTTAATATACTTTTAGACAATATAATCGTATTTTTATGTCAAAGACATAATAAGAACTGTTTTTTAAAATTTGTATAATAAATATATTAAAATTGAAGGTTGGGGACGAAATATAAAGTTGTTTTACTATTTTAGTCAACGGATTGTAGTTAAATATATATATATATATATATATATATATATATATATATATATATATATATATATATATATATCTACTTCAGGATTTAACGCTAAAGCTTTAAAAAAAAATTAAAACTTCTTGCCAAATACTGCAAAAAATACTGTACAGGGTAACGCGCTTTATGCTAAGGAAAGTGAAGGAAAATATAGTAAAACGACTAGTTTAGAAGTATTGAAGTGGACGGGCATATTTTTGAACATTTATTACATCATAATAATTAATCACTAGATAAGTTAAACTATATTAAAATTATTATTAACTATTTGTTTAAGTCTTCACAATAGCGTAACTGTATTAAAAACAAGGGTAAAAATTGAAAAATTCAAATTAAATCGAAAACTATTAGAAATAGGTATATGACATACTTAATAAAAGTTGGAGGGTTTTGTAAAATCTATCAGAAAAAATAATAATATACAGGATGTGCCATTTAAAAAATTTGAAATTTTTCAATTTGAAATAGTCGAAATGCAAAATTTATTTTGAACACTCTGTAGCATCTAACTCAAATTTCTTTACATATACGTTTTTTCATCTCTATAGAACGCTCGTACCAATTTTTTACAAAACTGAAAACTAGTATTTTTTTTTTTAAAAAATTAAAATATTAGAATAAGTACTAGGTTTAGGTATATAACATTATTAATAAAAAAGCTATAAAATTTTAAGCAGAATTTAAAAACAAATTAGAAAATAGGATGTTTCATTTAAAAAAACATGTTATATTGGCCACACTTTTTTAAAGTACCCTGTATACTCAAAAATAATTTTAAACTGTGCACCTTAACATTCCCTAAAACTATTGTATTTAACATTTTTTCGTCATTCCCGAAACAAATGAGTTAATGAACTTTACTCTATCGTTGACTCACCCTGTACAAGAAACTGTAGAAATTTCATCAAGTCTTTTTAAAAATATGTTGGAAGAATCATCACCAACCAAAACGAGGAAAAAAACAAGTAAAAATGGTAAAGACATCAATAAACAAACGAAGGAATAAAAAAAAAGCCAACAAAAAAATGTGTAAAACGATTTACCCAACTCTCTACCAAGTTACACTAAAGAGTTATGGGCAAGCACCAGGCGCCCAAGAAAAAAAACCCTTGGATGCCGGTATCGGGAGCCGTAACAAAGGAATAATTTCTTTTCAAAGTTCGACAAAAGATCCTTTGTAATCTCTAGAAAATTTCAATTTCTAAAGCGACAATGCGCCTGCTCGTTAATCGCCCTTAGTTTTGCAAATGATGGACGAACTGGGCTTTGAACTGATTGATCATCTCTCAGATTCCCTCTATTTAGCTCGTTCAGATTATTACCTATTTTCAAATTTGAAAAAACATTTGATAAGACGCAAATTTAAATCAAATGAACTAATAAATATTGTCGAAGACTGGTTCGCAAACCAAGTCAAAGAATTTTTTTTGAAAGATCTACCGTTACACTAAGTATGTATATAAAGTTGAAATGAGTTTAGGTTAAATAAACAATTTCAAAGCCAGGCTAAAAAGTTATCAATATGCCCTTGTAGGGTGATAAATGCCTTGATAATAACTTTGATATTATTGAGCTTAGTATTGAGCAGAGAATAGAGACTAAATTACGTCAGTAACAAGTAGGCTGAAAAGTTTTTGGTCTAGCTACTTAAAACACATTTTTTGTTTGCAAAATTCGACTTTATTCATCAATATAATCTCCTTCAAGAGCGTTACAATCAGTCCAACGTTAAATTCAACTTTATTCATCAATATAATCTCCTTCAAGAGCGATACAATCAGACCAATGTTTTTCTAACAGTTCTATACCTTTCTTGTAGAAAGATTTGTCTTTGCCTACAAAATAGGCCTCAGTTTCGGCGATAGCTTCTTCACTGGAGCCAAATCTCTTTCCCGCGAGCATTTTTTTGAAGTCTGCGAATCGATAATAGTCGCTGGGCCCCATCTGGAGAATACGGTGGATGAGGAAGCAATTCGAACTTCAATTCATCTAATTTTGCCATCGTAACACGGTGCAGTGTCTTGATGATAGAGCACTTTTTTCTTGTTCATTTGGGGGCATTTCTTTGCTATTTCTGCCTTCAAACGCACCAGTAACTTTATATAATATTCGCTATTGATGGTTTTTCCCTTCTTAGCATAGTCGATGAAAATTATTCCATGCGTATCCCAAAATACAGAGGCCGAAACCTTCCCTGCCGACTGTTGTGTCTTTGGTCGCTTCGGACGGCTTTCACCGGCTGCTCTCCACTCAGCTGACTGCCGATTTAATTCCGGTGTGTAGTGGTGAATCCATGTTTCATCCATTGTCACATATCGCATGAAAAAAAATCCTTTTTATTGCGTTTAAACAGGTCCAAACAGCGCTCAGAATTATCAACACGTTGTTGTTTTTGGTCTACTGTGAGCAAACGCGGTACCCATTTCGAACAGAGCTTTCTCATGCCCAAATGTTCATGCAAAATATGACCAGCACGTTCTTTTGATATCTTTAGGGTGTCGGCTATCTCACGCAATGTCACTTTACGGTCATCTAAAACAATTTTGTAGATTTTTTTGATATTTTCCTGTGTAACCACCTCATTTGGGCGTCCCGAGCGTTCAGCATCATTTGTATTTGTACGACCGCGTTTAAATTCAGCATACCAGTAAATGATGAGTGATTTTCCAGGGGCAGAGTCCCTGTAACACTTATCAAGCCATTGATTGGCTTGAACGGTTTTTTTTTCCATCAAAAACAGTGTTTAATTAACACATGAAATTTGATTTTTCCCATTGTTTTGAAAATATCCAAATTAGCGTCACCAAAACCACTGTAACTTGTTAACTAAACGTCGAAATATCATGAAATTTTGACACGTATCGTTTGAAGGTTGGTAGTTCCTAAAAGTCATATAAATTTTTTGAAAAGGGCGACATCTATATGTTAGACCAAAAACTTTTCAGACTGCGTGTTACAGTAACGATATAGTAAAAAAAAACGGTCAAGTGCAAGTTGGACTTGCGTAATTAGTGTTCCGTACCATGATTGCTTATAAAATAAAATAAAATCCTTACCTAGGCTAAGTTAATTAGGCCCTAGCATCTTAGCTACCTAATAACCAATAAATTAATCTAGCTCAATCCAGGATCTAGTAATAAAAATACAAAACAAATATTTACTACCTAAATATTTGTTTAATTATAAACAAATAAAATAAAATTATGTATTTGTACTGAAGCGACGCGCTACACTAATGTACTGAAACGGACATTAAAAAACCTCCGCCATATTGTCAAGGCATACACAGGTTTCATAGTTTTTTTTTATGCCAGATAAATTATCAAATATAATGCACTCGTGATAATTTTTGCTCAATCTACACTTTATGGAGAATATTCCAGTTTTTTCCAAATTTTCTGATCAATACTTTTTGAGGGGGGACAGCGATTTTCCGGGCATTTTTTAAAAATAATACAAAGAAAAATGTGCGCATCATTTGATACCCCACTCGATGAATTTAAAAAAAAATCACTTCCGATTTCACCCCGAAAAACTAACCCCTTAAGTCAAAATTTAACTTTCAAAACTGGACGGCTCTGATTGGGCAACCAATTTTTGTATTTGTGCCACATTTCAACTTTCTGTGTCCAATAGTTTCGGGGAAAATCGAGTGTGACCGACGGACACCGAAGTGATCCCAAAAATATTCCGTACAGAACACTAAAAATAATCTCTGTCATGAAAATATAATAGTATATTAAATCTAGAGTATTCAATTCATGATTTCAAAAATATTAATAGTTGGATATAAATTAATCTGATTTTCAATTAACGTAATGGATCTTTATTGTAGATTTATTCTTATTCTTAAGTCATTAATTACTATTGTGCCGCCTGGATATCAAAATCATAAGATCTAACTTTATGTCCGAGTTTATTAATATAGAGTGAATTGGTTAATTAATCACTATAGTTCTATTATTATTACGTAGCACCGCATTGTTACATGAAACATCCAATACACTTTTCTATATATACACACCTGGTAAAAGAGCATGAACAAATTATAGGCTTCTGGTTTTCACCAGCACGCAAACAATAGTCAACGATAACGTAAAACTTCATGTAAATTAAAAAAGCATTGACCCCTGAGAAAATGCATTCTTGCATGTAGAGCCGACCGACGTACTTTTCCTGTGGCGTGAGGTCAAAGGTAATCGGGGTTTGTAAGGAAAACAGGTGAATTCTGAATTGAAATGTCATTTATATTCAGGCAAACTATATCTATAAATAGACAGGAAAAAGGGTTACTTATTGTAAAAATGTATAATATAGAAGACAATTCGTTTAACTAATGTAAATCTTACCTTCGTTGGTTTACAAAGTAATATTTTTTTTAACATACTTCCGAAAAGTATTTCCGTTAAAATACCAGGTGTACAAGTATGAAATGCGGATTTTAGACAACAGATGGTGCACCAATGCAGTTCGTGCTATAAAGATTTAACACTGCGCCATTTTGTTGTACCATCAACAAGTGTCAGACGCGCACGAGTGATAAATTGAAAAAAAGTGTGTACATAGTGTTGTTGTGTTCAATATGTCGAAATTTATACCGAATAAAGAGCATTCGCGGACAGCATTAATTTTTTGTTTTCATTTGAAGAAAACTGCTGTTGAATCAACCGATTACTTCGAGAAGCTTATGGTGAACATGCTCCATCGCAAGATACGTGTGAACGATGGTTTCGGCGTTTCAAAAGTGGTGACTTCGATGTTGCAGAAAAGGAACGATGTGGAAAACCGCCAAAAAATACGAAGATGTGGAATTGCAAGTATCGTTGGACGACGATGATTCGCAGACACAAAACCAACTCGCCGAGCAATTGGGCGTTAGTCAACAAGCTGTTTCCAATCGGCTACGAGAGATGGGAAAGATTCAGAAGACCGGCAGATGGGTACCGCATGAGTTGAACGACAGGCAAATGGAAAAGCGCAAAAACACGTGTGACATTTTGCTCGCTCGGTACAAAAGGCGCACCATCCACATCGACCGTAAGACCGAATTGCTTTGGCAGAAAGACGATGCTCTGTGTTTGGTGGGACCGGAGGGTCATGGTCTATTATGAGCTGTTAAAACCTGGGGGGAAACGGTTAATATTAAACGTTACCAACAACAATTGACCGATTTGAACCGTTCGCTACTTGAAAAAAGGCCAGAATACCGAAAGAGGCAACACAAAGTCATTTTTCTTCATGACAGTGCTCCATCACATACGGCAAAAACCAGTTCGCGACACGTTGCAAGCACTCAGCTGGGAAGTTCTACCCCATACGGCTTACTCACCAGACTTGGCTCCTTCCGATTACCATGCATCGATGGGTCACGCACTTTCTGAGCAGCGCTTTGGTTCGTACGATGATATGAAAAAATGGTTCGATGAATGGTTCGCAGCAAAAGGGGAAGATTTTTTTACTGGCATGGTATTCACAAATTGCCCGAAAGATGGGAAAAATGTATACCAAGCGATGGAGCATACTTTGAATAAAGCACTTTTTATCATTCTTCCAAATTTAACATGTTTTTTTAGAAAAAAAAATCCGCATTTCATACTTGTACACCTGTGTATATGCTACATGGGGTGAATAGTACTTTTCATCCCATGTAGTACGTACGAGGATGGATTGAAAAGTTCGCGACCTAGTCGAGGAAACAAAATAAAATACGTACAAAAATATTTTTATTTTTCGACGTAATCTCCACCTAGCTCTAAGCTTCCACACCTGTTTCAAAAAAAGATTCCTCAAGGTCTTCGAAATACTGGTTAACTGCAGCTTCGACTTCTTCACTTGATGAACGTTTCTGGCCACCGAGGTGTTTTTTTAGGTTTGGAAACAGATGAAAGTCCGAAGGTGTCAAATCAGGAGAATAAGCTATGTGGGGCAGCAATTCGAAACTACAATCAACAGCGAGCGTTGTCCTGATGGAACAAAACTTTCTTTCTCAGTAATCCTGGGCGTTTCTCTTTAATTTCTTGACGTAAATGACGCAGAAGGGTACAATAGTAAGTCGAGTTTATTGTTTTGCCTTTCCGAAGGTAGTCCACCATAATAACACCTTTAGCATCCCAAAAAAACTGACGTCATCACTTTTCCAGCCGACAGAATTGCCTCTGCTTTCTTTGCGGTTGGTTCACCAGATTTTGTCCACTGCTTGGATTGTTGTTTTGACTCTGGAATATAGTGTTGAATCCAGGTTTCGTCTTTTGTCACAAACCTGTTAAGAAAATCTTGAGAATCAGCCTCAAACATCTCCAAACAGTCGCGAGAAATCGTGAGTCGAACTCGTTTTTGTTCAACTGAAAGCAATCTGGGGACCCACCTCGCGGAAACCTTAGAAAATCTGAGTTCGTTGGCAATGATGTTTTGTGTTGGTTCATACGAGATACCTATAGTGTCTGCAATAGTTAATCTACGGCCTTTCAATATGAGATCACACACTTTGCCGATGTTTTCTTCAGTCGTAGACGTTGTGGGCCGGCCGGAGCGAGGGTCATCTTCGATGCTCTCTCGTCTACATTTAAATTCTGCAACCCATTTTTTCACTGGTATATAACGGAGGAGATTCCCCTAGTGTTGTTTTCATATTATCGTGGATCTCCTTGGGTGTTAAGCTTTTTTTAAACAGGTATTTGATGACCGCACGTTGTTCAATTTTTTCCGTTTTTCCAAAAACGCTGCACTTGGTCTCACTAAACTCGTTCTAACTGAAAAACCACAAATTTTCGCGATTTTTTGAAAATAATACAAAGAAAAGTACGCGCAAGTATTACATTATATATATATTTTTTACTCGTGTTTTCACAACCTTTCATTTGACACCACACTCGATGACCTAGTAAAAAATTTTTTTTTTCACTTCCGATTTCACCCCCCAAAATTAACCCCTTAAGTCAAAATTTAACTTTCAAAACTACAGGGCTCTGATGAGGCCATCAATTCCTATATTATTACCAAATTTCAAGTTTCTATGACAAATAGTTTCGGAGAAAATCGGGTGTGACAGACAGACAGACAGACAGACACCGAAGTGATCTTATAAGTGTTCCGTACGGAAAATATTATAATTATTTTTTGGTGAGGCCGCGAACTTTTCAATTCATCCTCTTTAATATTTGTTTATTCAAAATTGCATGACAGATACGAAATATTAACAAATACATATTAGTGCTATTGTTAGTTTTAGTTCAGGAAATTGTATTTTTCACCCTGTCGTTGTAAAGAGTCCTGTCACCTACAGAGTTGTCTGTGCATTCGTATAAATTAACATAAAAAAGAATAAGTGAATTTAAAATCAATATTAACTGCCACAATTGAGGGAAGTCCATATTTAAGCACTTGTTTACTGTTCTCCCATCTATCGAAGGATTTCGTGACTAGTCTCATCGTATCACGGTTCATCAGCCAAGTTAGGATTGAAAGAGGATAGAACAGAACACAAAAGTATTGCCGTATTAGCTTAAATACTACATGTGGTGAAAAGTCCCGAGACTTTTCGAGAGATGGCAGCACAACGAAAAAAAACCAAATGATTTTAAATTAGGGTCAACTCTCAGGAGATTCGTGTAAAATTTTTATGACATTTTGTCTTTTTAGTTTGCGATTTACAGCTGTTGTTTTTGGCAAAACTATGGAAAAGGATTGCGTATGTTAATTAAACATTGTTTGTTGATGGGAAAAATACAGCCAGAAGATAAGAATGGCTTCAGAAGTGTGCTCCGTCGAAAGCAACTATATGTCGTTGGTTAGTTCCGGACGTCCAAATGAAGCAGTCACTCCGAGGAATGCAACAAATATCCACCATATTGTTCTGAATGGCGACAAAGTGAAAGCGAGAGAGATAGCTGACATCATAAAGATATCGCGTGAGGCATATTTTGCATGAATATTTCCATATGAAAAAGATATGTGTCCGATGGGTGCCGCGCACTCATGATTGATCAAAAACAGTAACGTGTCGGAAGAGTCAGAATGGCATTATTTCGGCGTAATCCAAAGGTTTTTGCGTCGATTCATAACAATGGACGAAACATGGAGCGTGAGTCCAAAAGGCAGTCGGCAGAGTGACTGGAACCGCATGAAAGCCAACCGAAGCGTTCAAAAACACAAACATCAGCTGGAAAGATTTTGGCAAGTATTTTTTGGGATTCGCATAAAATTATGCTAATCGACTATCTTGAGACAGGGCGAACAATCACTAGAGACTATTACGTTGGCTTATTGGTTCCTTTAAATGGTGAAATCAAGAAAAAAGACCGCATTTAGCGAAGAAAAAGGTGTTGTTTCATCAAGATAATGCACTAGCTTAAAACATTGTTTTTTCTTCAAAAGTCTAAAGACTTTTTACGCCATGTAGTCTGACAGTAAAATTCAACAAATAGTATAGCAAGGAAAACAGTAAATAATTGGTGAAATCTGGATATGTTTAATTTTGGCAGTTAATATTAATTACGGCAATTGTGACTTTGTTTTAGCAAAATTTGTTCTGAAAATCTGTATCCTCGAGTTACTTATTTGTCAGAATTTACATGATGTGTATGCAATCTCGAAGTAAATAATTTTCCGGACGAAAGCACAAAATTCTATTTTCTCACAAACTTTTTCTGTTAGTAAAATTATTATGATTTTTCATACAATCTTCTTTCTTTTTGATTTCAGGATCAATATGATAACCTTTCGATACACACGATGAAAGGGATAGATTTTTTTAGAAAAATATGGACACTTTGTGAGGGATCGGGCTACAATAGAATCGGAGTACGCTTATAAATTAAGGTAAGAAACTATTGAGTTTTAAGACTCCTATTTTTTACATTTTAATTTCGAAAAAGTTCTTCAGGATTGCTATAATGAGAACTGGATGAATAGAAATCGTCTTTGGTATATGACCAAATTACGTGATGCGATTCAAAAGTTCCCGAACTAACGCTGTCAAATATAAAGTGGTTACTTCGCGACTCCTGTCACTTTCAAAGTAGTCCCCCTGCACCCGTTTTTCACTGGTCGAACATTTTTTTAGAAGGTTGATGACACTACTGCCGCTAGTACCGCCTGTGATTCGATTTGTAATCTCCTCCGCCCTGTCGAAGTGGCGACCTTTTAAATTCATTTTCGTATGAAAGAAATGCCTTAAGTCACGGGGTGCCAGTTTACTCGAGTAAAGGGGTAGGGGATGATAGTCGTGTAAATCTTTGCCAAAAACTCTTGCGTGCGGAAGGAACTGTGGGCCGGTGTATTGTCGTGATGTTTCCTCACCAGAAATGTTCAGAATTTCCAACGACGATTTTTCACGAATAATTTTGTTCAACTTTGGCGATGGTTACAGGCGGGGTCTTCCGGAACGGTCGTTGTTTTCCACCAAAGTTCGACTGACCTTACAGTCTGTCACGTTAGAACTTGACCGCTGGTATTCTTAAGAAAATGTGTTTCGAGAAAAATTATTGCCATCAATGAATTTTTTGGTATGTTAACAGGCGCAATCACCTTAGTAAGTTGTCCACTCGCCTCCTGTATCAATAATCGCCTGACATCGAGATATGCTGTCGTCGAGATTTTCTGCATACTCGGGCAATGATCTCTAAATTTTTCGAATCTCGCCAGACAACTGAGTCAAAGTCCTCAGGGCCTCTTTTCTCTGAGGTTTCTCTTTACAAGGGACCAAACGTTTTCAATTCGGTTGACGTCCGGCGATTGTGAGGGCTAATCTAGTATCTTATCGTATACTCAAGCGAGCCGCTTCGCGACGTGATTTTCGCCCAGCAAATATTTCTCCAAAGTGCTTCGGAATTTAACATTATGAGCACGAAGATGTTGTCGAATGATCTCATGGGATACATTCAAACCCGATTTTTTAAATTTTGCCGCTTTTTGACGCAGCGTCAATTTCGGTTCCGGTGAAAACAAAGACACGATTCATTTTTCAACTTTCGGAGTGACTTTGCTTACCGAGCCACATTTTGGCAAAGTCGTCGACATTTTTCTTATTGTTAAAATGATTTACCAACTTCTTCACAAACGACACCGTTTTTTAATATCTTTAGCGGCCGCGGAATCTGTCATTTTAGGCCCCTTTGGATGGGAACAAAGAAAAACTGCCTCTAACCGACGCGCAAACAAGTTACTCATTTTCAATTTTACCTGATTTCGACGAACGTTCGGATTCGACTGATACTTTTACTAATGCGTCGTAGACAAAGGTTCCCTCTACCGATCTTTTGTTAAATCGCTAGAATCGCATCTACCAGAAATGAATTATTACGTACACGTTTTTTACTTGACAAACGGTAAATCGTGAAAATCATTCGAGAATGTGCATACGGTTCAGAACTTCGTGGTCAACTGCTTTCCGAATCATTTCGTAAGTTGCAGTAGCACTTTTCCCGAGTAGCCTTTTTTTTTCGTATCCTTTTGAAAAATCGCAACATGTCACAATTATACCTGTGCGCAAACGTACATACAGAACAAACTGAACAAGCTAGCAAGTTAAACTTATTGCCATCTAGCAGCGCAAACCGATACTATTTGGCGTTTTTGCTATATAGCGCAGGTCCGGGAACTTTGGATGGCACCACGTATTAAAATACATTTTGCGATAAATAAATACAGTAATAACAACTCTATATATTGAGTACCCACTGGTCAAATTGGAAACTTTTTCGTTTGGTATGTTTCAAATGATAAGTACAAGAATACCGTAGATTTATCGAGTAAACGCAATGTTGCTTTCATGTTATACTTTGTTTGTATCTTTGACAATTTATAAGTGCAAAAGTAAAACCAAATATCTTAAAATGATATGGAAACTTGCTATTAAACCATGTAAAAGACTAGAAAAAAATAAATGATAGATTTAGAGGTCAGCATGTCTCCTGATTTTTGTTTAGTTCTGTAACGTGGGGGTAAAAAGGTTTCCAACCATCTCCACATATTCTCCAAATTAACAGTTGTTGTGCGGCCTCTCTGAAACGAAATGCAGGTCTATTGTTCCATGTGTTGACATAGCGGTCCAAGTCGTTACAATACGGGAATGTAAAGGCTTTACTTTTGGGTTTGTCGGAGTCCAATAACTGCAGTTTTGTTTGTTGAATAAGCCGTTAAGGTGAAAATGTGCCTATCAGAGAATAAGATGTTGGTACAGTCGGTCAAGTAAGAACGTGTCATCTATAACTTGTAGTCGATAAAAGAAGTTCCTTTTTTTTTGAGGTTTTTGTGGGCACCCTTGCAAGCAATGCTTTGTGGAAAGAGATTTATTTCTAACCTTATTTATGGTTAAAAAGTACATTATTGAATATGGGTCCTACATACCTTCGCGCTTCCAAGCTATGTTCCTATGTAATTATCTAAAAGGTCCGAAAATGACGCCTACAGCGGCTAAGTACAGTCTGTCAAATAAGAACGTGACCGCTCGTATTCTTGAAAAAATGTGTTTTTGTCATCCATGTATTCTTTGGTGTGCTAACAATGGCGCAATTACCTTAATAAGTTGTCCAATCGCCTTCTGCATCAATAATCGCCTGAGTCAAAGTCCTCATAGTCTTTCCTTTCAGCTTTCTCTTTATGTTAGACCAAACATTTTCAATCGGGTTGGCGTCCGGTGATTGCGAGGGCTACTCTAGTATCTTATCGTGGGCCCAAGCGAGCCGCTTAACGACGTAATTTTCTCCCAACAAAGGTTTCGGAATGTGTCATTTTAGGCCCCTTCGGATAGGAACAAAGAAAGATTGCCTCAAACCGTCGCACAAATAGGTTACTTATTTTGGATTTTACGTGATTTCGACGAAAGTTCGGAATCTACTTTTACTGAAATACGTCGTAGATGAAGGTTCCCTCCACCCATTTTTTGTTGAATCGCTAGCATCGCATCTATCAAAAATGAATTATCGCGCACACGTTCTTATTTGACAGACTGTATATGCGCAAGTCGAGGGCATTCATTAGCAAGTGGATGAAACGATACTCTCAGTTAAAAATTGTTGATGACCTACCAGAACGTAGTTCGAGAGGAAAAGTGTCGGATAAGGAGGAAAAAATGATTATTAACGTGTTTTCTCGAAATCTTTAATTAACTTTTCACCAAGGAGCGTAAAAACTAAATCGGAAAGTTTTAGATATATCGTATGAAACACTCATCCCCGGGCTAGCGCGATTCAAGGACAACGTGAATCGCTTTTTCCGCACACATGTCGCGCTTTAGGGACTTCCCTGTAGCACGTGTGCTAGACCCATAAAAAAATAATAAAAAAAATAACGATTTAAAGTGGCGGAGTACAATTAAGAACCATAGCTGAGCGAAAAACACAGATGCATGGGCAGATGAAAACATAGATCGAGACTGGAGCAATGTAATTTTTTTGGATGAAGCTTTATTTTGAGGTTATGTTATCACCTCACGAACCTGGGTAAATTTCCACTAACCGATTGGTTCCGCGCACCGTGAAACACTCTGTAAAGATCCATGTTTGGGAATGTCTTTCGGAAAAAGTTTTAGGAGGCTTTTCATCTTTACCTATAATTTGAACTCTGAAAAAATGCTCCCGATTTACAAGAAGGCATTAGTACTGACTGCCAAATGGTGGTTTGTCGATTAAAATGAGGAGTGAATTCTTCAAGAGAGATAACGACCCCAAACAACGGAGCAAGACGTGTAGCCAGTGGAAAGGGGTATCCGATATGGTCACAATAAATTGACCACCCCAGTCGTCCAGTGCATACCCAATCGAGAACGTGTGGTGTTACAGAAGCAGCTGTCATGGCAGGTTCAGGCAATTTTTAAACATTTACTCCGAGAATACACGGAAAATCTCGTTGAAAGTATACCCCAAAGATGCCAGACGGTCATCGACGCTGATAGGGATTGGACGAACTACTGAATCATTAGCAGTTTGATGGCAATCCTTTACTATCGAATGATGTAAAAAAATTTTTAAATAAATACTTTTTTCGGGGAATCTTCGGAGATGTTGAACAGGAAGTAAGGGACCAAACAATTAAAGCAATCAGAATAGTAGGATGTCTCAATAGCAACATATGGTATAATAAAAGTATCAACATCGAAACAAAATTAAGAATCTACAAGACCATGATAAAGCCGATAATGACATACACCGCAGAAACAAGGGCGGAAACAACAAAAACAAAAAGAATGATGGAGACAGCCGAAATGAGAGTTCTTCGCAAGATCGGGGGGACGACCGTACGAGATAGAGAGAGAAACGTAAATATACGAAGGACTTGTAAAATAGAAAACATAAACGAGTGGGTACTGAAAAGAAAACAAGAATGGGATAATCAGGTCACACGAATGGCAAATTCAAGGGTAGTAAAGGTAGCACGCGACAAATCACCATTAGGTCGCAGAAGTACAGGAAGACCTAGAAAAAGATGGAATGACAATCTGGAGGCGGAGAGGCAAGATGTCGAAGATGAAACAGGCGATTAGCCTAAAAAAGAAGACATGTTTTAATGAGAAATGTGCCACACGTTCTTACTTGATTGACTGTAAATGTTGAAAAGCATTTATCCCAAACTCCGGTATATTGTTTGAATCTATTAGAAACGCCTAAATTAAAATCTCATACGGGTAATTTCAACATTCTTTAAGTCACATAGAAGGTCAAAGTCTATTTTGCCAAGTCACGACACAATGTTTTTCTACAATAATGTACATGCATACTTCAACCAAAAAAATATAAAAATAAAAATTGGTTGAGGTTACTCTACCCTGTACACTTATGTAATTCACCCATTGGAAAATAATAACTAATCATCCTCCAATAATTTATTAAAACATGAAGAGTGAAATATATTACAGTGTGGGAATATCTTTGTATTCATGCATGTGAGTATTCTATTGTGAAATAATATAATTATTATTGATGTTACAATCACCGCAACTAAGATAATATTTCTGTGAAGTTTTCCAATCATTATTGCGTTACAATTGTTTAAATGAGTACAAGTAAAATTATAGTTAGCTAAATTTTACAGTAAATCGTAAAACAAGAAGATATATACGTGGTGCAGTCCAAAAGTTATCGGAGTAAGGCTATATAGCAAGAACGCGAAATAATATCTATTTGCGCCGATAGGTAGTAGTACGAAAGCCGCCTTTTAATGGTGAACACCACTGTAAAATTTTCAAAAAATTGTTTTTTTTTTCTTGGCTTAAATGATTTTTTATGTTATCTAGAATGTGATGCAGGCATCGCAGAATAAAGGTATATACAAAACTTTTTACGTTAAATTACAACTAAAACTTTAAAGGAATTTTTCTCGAAACCACGTTTTTTCACCTTACTGGAAACATAACTCGAAAAGTTTTCAATCAATCGACTAAAAATTTTGTACACAGTTTTAAGTAGGAAATGACGGATTTTACGATTAATGCAAAATTTCTTTTTTTATTAACAATTTGTGATTTACTTGTATTAGGTTCTTGTTAGTGTTCCGTACGGAACACTTATAAGATCACTTCGGTGTCTGTCTGTCTGTCTGTCCGTCTGTCACACCCGATTTTCTCCGAAACTATTTGTCATAGAAAGTTGAATTTGGTAGTAATATAGGAATTGATGGCCTCATCAGAGCCATGTAGTTTTGAAAGTTAAATTTGGGTTAGTTTTGGGGGGTGAAATCGGAAGGGAAAAAAAATTTTTTTTACTGGGTAATCGAGTGTGGTGTCAAATGAAAGCTTGTGAAACCACGAGTAAAAAATATATATATAATGTAATACTTGCGCGCACTTTTCTTTGTATTATTTTTAAAAAATCGCGAAAAATCGCTGTCCACCCGCCTTATCTCGGAAAGTACTTATCAAAAAATTTTGAAAAAATTCTGGAATATTCTCCACGGGGTGTAGAGTTGAATGAAAATTATCACGAGTGCATTACCTGTAATAATTTATCTGGTATATAAAAAAAAAACAGAAATTTCAAGGTCATCAATTTTCAGTAAAGATTGGAAATAAACTACGTTGAAAACTTATTTGGGGTGTGTTTTGTGAAGTCACTGATCATTTTATATCACCGTAACATAAATTTTGACTTAAGGGATTCGTTTTGAGGGGTGAAATCGGAATTGAAAAAAAAAATTTTTACTAGGTCATCGAGCGTGGTGTCAAATGAAAGCTTGTGAAAACACGAGTAAAAAATATATATATATAATGTAATACTTGCGCACACTTTTCTTCGTATTACTTTTAAAAAATCGTGAAAAAATCGCTGTCCCCTACTTTACCTCGAAAAGTACTGATCAAAAAATTTTGAAAAAACTCTGGAATATTCTCCACGGGGTATAGATTGAACGAAAATTATCATTACCTTTAATAATTTATCTGATATATAAAAAAAACAAAATTTCAAGGTCACCAGTTTTCAATAAAGATTGGAAACAAACTTTGTTGAAAACTCATTTTATACCACCCTAACAAAATTTTTTATTTTAAAAACAATCAACGTACGGAATACTAATTGTGCAAGTTCAACTTGCACTTGACCGGTTTTATTTTCTTTATGTAATGGATTATTATCTGTTGATGAATAAATAATGATCATGAATTTAGTGCAAAATTGTTCATTTTTTTTTGTTTTGTCCTTTTGCTTGCCAAATTAACAAAAATCGATATTTTTTTCATTTCTCTATGTCATTCCCTAGATTTTTTACTTATAAAATACGAATATTTTTGTTTTTTTCATTCTAGGTTCATCCCTTTGTGAGAAATCTTTCTAGTAGGGCAAAAAGGGTTTTTTTTATTCACCGAGGGCTACAGCCGCCATTTTGTATTAAAAAATTCTGAAAAAAATCATGCATATTCTTTGATATTTGTGTAATAAAAATTTTTTAATCGCATGTCGATATCTTGTATAGTTTTTCGTAAAAAAAACGACCACTAGATGGTGCTATTGAGATGTGACAATTATATAATATTGTTGTAAAATTTGACATTTGTTATTGTTAAAACAGTGGCAGTTCAGAAATTGGCGGAGCGTTTTGTGAACAAATAGAAATTTTACGTGAAGGTTCTCGTTGTATAATTTTTTACGACTTTAGTAAAGGCCTAACTCAACCACAATGCCTCGAATCGCTTCGTTCAACTTTTGGTAATGAATCACTTTCAAAAAAGACTGTTTACAATTGGTTTGGAGAATTTTGTCATGGTCGTGCTTCCGCCAAAAATGAATTTCGTGAAAGTCTACCAAAATCAGTTGTTGTTCCAAAAAACATCGATACTGTGCGCAACATGATTGAAGAGGCATGTGAATTACCGTGAGATAGAGGCATCCTTAGACATATCGAAGACTGCATGAACATTTAGTGTGTGAAAAAGATATGTTCCCGATGGATTCTGCATAATTTGATCGAAACTCAAAAACAGGCTCGTGTCAATTGGTGTAAAGAAACGCTCCGAGGACATGCAAAATCCGTATACAACATCGTAACAGGAGACGAAACTTAGGTACGAGTCGGAAATTAAGCAACAATGAACTATTTGGGTGTCTAATCCAACAAAAGTGGTTTGTTTGCGAAGCCCTTCCAAGAAAATGATCGCTTGTTTCTTTGGTTATACTGGACATGTTGCAACCATTGCTTTCAGAATCGAAGAAAAGTTAATATATAGGTATATATTTGTTTACCTCTCACAAAGCACGTCAAACAATTGATTATTTGACGGAGACAAACATCTGATTTATCGCCTAATGACTTCTTTTTGCTCCTGAATTTTCAACTTGGTAGCTCGTCCAGTTTATTCTGTATGCACGTTTACAATGGATACGAAAGAAGAGCAGCACGTTTGTGAAGTTTTGTTTTAGACTCTGGGAAAATACTACTGAAACGTATGAAATGATTCGGAAAGCCTTGGGGAGGAACTCCTAGGCCGTACTCAAGTTTTCGAGTGGTTTTCGCGATTTTATGCTTACCGTACATCAAGGGAAGACGACATGCGTTCCGGAAGACCTTTGACTACATCCACGGCTGAAATCATCGCTAAAGGTCAACAACTCATTCGTGAAAACCGTCGTCCGACAATTCTAAGCATCTTTGACAAACAAAACAAAGCATACAGTATTTTTTTCTGTATGATTGTGCATCGCTCCTCAGTTCGTTCTGTTCGAAACAGTTTTTGGCTAAGAATTCCATGAATGTCATACCGCACCCCCTTCAATCGCCTGATTTGGCACGCTATGATTTTGAGGTATTCTTTCATGTATTCTCAAATCACGATGAAGATAAAGGGTTTCCGCTTTGAAACAGTAAAGGAGATACAACGTGAATTCAGATCCAAAAGGGCGGGATTGGTGCATTTGGGTGCAGGGGGACTTTGGAGTTGACTGGATTCCCGAATCCTAAAAGTAACTACTTCAGATTTTATAGCCTTATTCTGGGAACATTTGGCTCGCACCACGTAGGTATAAAGAATGGAACAAATTTGCACATCACGCATTATAACTTCACAGATTGATGAAATGTCGTTACATTCCATATAATCGTTTTGCTGGAATTCATCGGTTACAACCGTTTGAAATCGTTGATATTAAACGAAAACGTTTCAGTTTTTAACTTAAACCTCTTCGGACTGTGAGTAAAATTTTTATTTTAACGGACACAAGAAAACTGTAGCGCGGTGGAGGTGACGATATCAATTTCTAATTGGTAAAATTAGACACGTTTGATAGAAACCCCCAACAGATTTTTGGTCCAAACATAGGACATTTTCATATTTTCCAGCAACGATACCAACACGACACAGATACGGCACCGACTCCGACTCGACACCGGGGAAACGTTTTCACAGTTGCACGTGACGGCCCCGACACGACAGCGACAAAGTGGTATACAACCGAGGAAAAACATTTTTTACTAGGTGCGTTGAGTGCCATGGCAACTGTTAATAAGTTATATTTGGGTTATTTGTTACATCTTAGAAGTAAAAGGCTAAAATGTAGTCAAAGCGTGCCAACTTTTTTCTGGTAGGGTTTTATTTTTATTATTTTTATCGATTTTATCCCAAAGACGGGGTTTAGTTTCCACAAGTTCAATTAACGTCACAATACCAAACTTGAAGACCTTGGCACCAGCTTGGAAAGCACTCAGTACTTTTATTAAATTTATAAAAATCGGGACGGATCTAAGTGGAGAGACTGCTCCTTGACGACGGCCGGCGACTGTAACGACACAGCACCGACATGTCGTTAAGTGTGAAACCACTCCCATTTATTTAAATATTATTTCTAGTCCACCGGCATCGTCGTCTCTGCCGTGTCGGCAGATGTGAAAACGCCCTTAAGTCGATTGATGCTAGTCGTTGATCTCTCAGTTGTCATCAGCAGCGTCCTGTATTTTTGCTTATTTTACTTTGACCATTAATGTGTCATTATAAAAATTTGAAGGGAAAATCTCCGATGGAAATCGAAGATAAATTAGACTCAATATCTGAAGATAGAGCTCTTTTTTTAACATAGGTGAAAACCAGGGCTGTTGGTTTAAATGGAGGATATCGAGCATTTTCCACGAGAAATGCTCTCGATGACTAGGAACCACAAAGACGGAGGAGGTGGCCAATTACGTTTATCAAATCAAGATGGACGATCGTTGACTAGCTTAGAGAGAGGGAGCCAAAGCTATTGACATTTTCTACGAATGGACTTACAGATTTCACATGACAAACTGGGTTTGAGGAAACGAAGCACTTGTTAAGTACTGCATTTGTACACATTTCATGAGCTTGTCTTCTTTTCTTCGATGTTTTATTTCCATCGATGACACCTGGTTCTCTATGGTCTAACGGCAAAGGATCGATTGGAGAAGTGGACTGCATAAAACTAACCGAATCTGAAAAAGGCATAAGCAGCACCTCGGCTCCTTAGTATTTTTACTGAGTAATTCTTATCAACAACTTGAAAAAACAAAACACTTTCGTAAAACAACATTCCCATTGGTCGAAAAAGAAAATATTCATATTTAACGATTATGTATCAACACATAATTCAGCATTTCGGATGGTTAAAGTACACGAACGAACGAAAGTATAAATTAATTTCTCATCTACCGTACTCTTCAGGTTTGATTCCCTCGGACTTCCTTCCCAAATTTGAAATAACCGGCCAAGTGCAAGTTGGACTTGCGCAGTTAGTGTTCCGTACGTTGTGCTTTTAAAATAAAAAATTTTGTTTTTTTTTGATCTTGACTGAAAACTGATGATCTTGAAATTTTTGTTTTTTTGTATACCACATAGATTTTATTAATGGTAATGCACTCGTGATAATTTTCGGTCAATCTACACCCTGTGGTGTTATTCTAGAATTTTTAAAAAAAATTTTAATCAGTACTTTTTAGTTTTTTAAAAATAATACAAAGAAAAGTGGACACAAGACTTACATTATATATATTTTAACAAACTTTCACTCGATGACCTGGTAATTTTTTTTTCACTTCCGATTTCACCCCCTAAAACTAACTCCTTAAGTCAAAGTTTAACTTTCATAACTACGCGGTTCTGATGAAGCCACTAATTCCTATAATAGTACCAAATTTCATCTTTCTATGTCAAATAGTTAGAGAAAATCGATGTGACCGACTGACAGACAGACGGACGGACAGACACCAAAGTGATCTTATAAGTGTTGCATACGGAACAAAAATAGCTATCTGGGAAGACATTTTGTCGAATCGTAAAGCATAAAAATAACTATCATTCTAAGGGAACGAATGGTTGTGATAATCTCTGGGATAAGTATATAAATAAATTTTGTTTGGCTGGGAAAAAAAAGTTTTTGAAATATTTTTCTCGCGTCATATTTGGGAAGATTGATTCTCTAATTTCCTTGCAATTTTTATTTTCTTTCTCGCCACCATGTCCGAATTTAAAAAAAAAACACAAAATGGTCATTGTTTTAGTGATCGTTTTCTCTTTCTCTATTCGTTTCCGCAATTTTGAATATCGTGATCTCTCCGCAATGACTTCACTGTTCTATCCACCGTTTTATTTCTAGTTTACGTTCTTTTCCTCTAAGCGTCCAGGATTGTACGCCATATGAAAATATTGGAAAGACAAGATTTAATTTTGTTCTTTTCCTTATATACAGCCTCTTCCATATCTTATTAATAAGTCTCGTCATAGCATTTCTTGTTAGGAGAATTCTTCTCTTTATTTCATCCTCGCCTCATTTACACTACTTACGGTCGATCCTAGATATACAAAGCTCTCGATACCATTGAGTAAATCAGATCTTATTAGTTGGTTAGCCTTATCGGCTATAATCAACTTTACTTTCTCCCTATTTATGGTTAAATCTAGTTTCTCACTTTCTTCCTCTATCCGATTTAAGAGTGTGGCTATCTCTTCCTCAGTTACTGCAGATATAGTAGTATCATCAGCGTAATGCAAGTTGTTTATTCGATCACCTCCTATTAAGATTCCACCATTCTATTCGTTTAACGCATTTCTCATTATAAATTCACCATAAACATTAAATAATGTAGGAGACAGAACACAGCACTTTCTTATACCTCGGCGAAGATGAAATTGATCGTTTTAAAATGATACAAAATTGTGTGTCGTTTGACGCACCCTAATTAAGGGGTAAGGCTACTCCAAGTCATAGGAAAAAAGACTAATTTCGGGAATTTTTTTAAAGAGTATAATAAAAGCAGTCGAAAATTTATTTGAAGTACTCTATTAAACAGATATTTAAGCGTACAAAAATATTTTTTTAAACCTTTTTAATTCAAAATAGCCTCTTCAGAATCCAAGACGATAAGGTACCTTTTATGCGAGGCCTCAACGGGCGAAATGATTGCTTCCGTAGATTTCAATCTAGAACAAAAAAAAACAAAAAAATTTCGTTAATGTATGTCAAAAACTAGTGGATAACTTACGAATTTTGCGTTAAGTTATAAACTTCCTTTTTTATAAACAATTTTTCGTGAAATTTTTGGGTGAAAAATGAATATTTTTTTTTAAATGTGCACAATTTTTCGAAAAAAAGATGTCTTTAAATTTCCGTATGTTATCCACTAGTTTTTTTTGACGTATATTAATGAAGATTTTTTGTTTTTTTTTTTTGGTCTAGGTTGTAATCTACTAAGAGGTGCCTTTTATCCAGTCATTTAACCCAAAAAAGAGGGTCAACCTCGGAATGAGAGATAATAAGCTGTAAACTTCTATAAACCTTTATTTTGGTATTCTAAAAGTTGTCTCAAAAATCTCATAAAATCTCGTGTCCGCGTCTTAAGATATTCAAGGTCAAACGTCACAAAAATAGGTTTTTTGCAAATATCTCGCTTCCTATGGTTTCAATGATATTTGCATCTATTATGAAAATTGTAGAGCATAAAATTCTCTACAAATTTTGTTCTAAACATTTTTTTATACGCTTAACCGTTTTTGAGATAGAGTGCGGAGAGCGCGCAGCGCTCGGCCATACATAGCATAATGCAAGGTCAACCGTGAGTCCCGGTAAATAATACGTCGTATAAAGTTAATTAATCACTAAAAAATCCATAATTATGAATAATTTGCATTATTTATTAATTAATACATTATATTTAATAATATTTTTCATTTATCAGATATATTCGTTTAACAATACTTACCTACTTCGTGTAATTAAAAAATTGTTAAGTGAAATACTTTAAGTATATTTTAATTATATTCTTATATATCTTAATTATGTTTTAAGTAGAAAAAGAATTAAGTACTTTTTCTTTAAAATGTGTAAACTCTTAAATACTTATATTACTATTAAGATTATACCTGGGAATTGGACCCCTATAGTACGACCTTTTCTATTTATAGTCAGTTGGGACAGATGTTCCATTGTATAGTTAAGACCGATTTCTTTTTCAAGGGACCGCTTTCTACTAACCAAGTTTATTCGTTAGTTTTAAATTGTATCTTGGCAACGACGGACGTACAATTTTAAGAGTTATAGCTGATTTGTGTTTTATATGTGACAAGTCACTTTCAGAAGGTGATTCTATTAATGTAGTGCGTGGCTTACAAACTTTAAAAACTGCAAGTATTGAAAGAAATAAAAAGAAAAGAAAAGCGACCGGAAGACGATGATGAAGAAGAAGAAAATTGAGACTCATGTCCTTCTAATTATTAAAGTTTACGTAAATCCTCCCCACATTTGAACTTCAGTTGTATATGTATTTACTCTATATTCCTTTTCTAATCTAATTTAGATATATTAGAATATAATTAAGACATACATAAAGTATTCTACTTAACAATTTTTTAATTACACGAAGTAGGTAAGTATTATTAAACGAATATCTTTGATATGTGAAAAATATTATTAAATATATCAATCGGTTTTATAACGTCTTCCGTCTTCCGATGCCTAATTTCCACTCCTCCCGGTTTCTCCATCCCTCCTCCTCCAGATCTCTCTCTAGTACTTCCTTGTTGATTCCTGCTCTCCAGCTTTGGCCTGGTCTTCCTCGCTTTCTTTTTCCATGAGGGTTCCAATTTAAAATCTTTTTAGGTAGTCGGTCTTGTGACGTTCTCTGTACATGTCCGTACCATACCAACTGTTGGGGTCTGATTTCGTCCACTATATCGTGCTTTATTTCTAAAGCTCGTCTTATCGTGTCATTTGGTATGCGGTCTTTTCTGGATTTTCTGGCTGCTCGTCTCCAGAAATCCATTTCTGTAGCTTTTAGTATTTTTTCTGTTCTTTCCTTCAATGGCCACACCTGGGAGCTGTAAGTTATTATACTACACTAAAAATTAAATATTAATTAATAAATAATGCAAATTATTCATAATTATGGATTTTTTAATGATTAATTAACTTTATACGACGTGTTATTTACCGGGACTCACGGTTGACCTCGCATCATGCTATGATAGCTGAGCGCTGCGCGCTCTCCGCGCTCTATCTCAAAAACGGTTAAGCGTATAAAAAAATGTTTAGAACAAAATTTGTAGAGAATTTTATGCATCTACAATTTTCATAATAGATGCAAATATCATTAAAACCATAGGAAGCGAGATATTTGCGAAAAAAAAACCGATTTTTGGGACCTTTGACCTTGAATATCTTAAGACGTGGACATTAGATTTTATGAGACTTTTGAGACAACTTTTCGAATGCCAAAATAAAGGTTTATACAACTTTACAACTTATTATCTCTCATTCCGAGGTGAAATCCCTAATGTGACTGGACAACTTGTCGTTTCGGATTCTAAAGTGGCCATTTTGAATTAAAAAGATAAAAAAAAATAGTTTTGTACACTTAAATATTTGTTTACTAAAGTACTTCAAATAAATTTTCAACCGCTTTCATCATACTCTTGAAAAAAATTCCCGAAATTAGTCTTTTTTCCTGGGACCTGGAATGGCCTTACCCCTTAATTTAAAATGGCACAAAATTGTATGCGGACGTTACAAATTCTTCAAATAATCTTTTCCCCGTGTATTATTCAATCTGTGCCTCGACCTTTTCTATAAAATAATCTTTAAAAAAACCTTTAAAACTAAGTCTTGTATAATGTGTAGTAAAACATTTACGCAACGGTTAATAACTAAATTATTTCTTCGCGGTCATACGTAATTGTTATAACACAGCATAAAAAAAAACTTGTCCGTAAACATTGAACACGATCACTGACACCATGAATCAATTTCGTTTGAAATTTTCGCAACATTTTTAACTTAGAACAATATGAAACTTGTTTTCAGATTTTAAATCTTAAATGGTACATACATACGTTGCAAAACAGTTCTTGAACTAGTTACTGTTTGGTTGATTTAAAGGAAATAAGTTATTTGTTTAAAAATTTAAATTTTTTATAATTTAGTTAATTAATTAGCCGTACACATTGTTTTTAGTGTTCCGTACGGAGTGATCCCTTCGGTGTCCGTCTGTCAACTGATTTTCTCTGAAACTATTTAACATAGAAAGTTAAAATTTGGCACACATATAGGAATTGATGGCCCAATCAGAGTCGTGTAGTTTTGAAAGTTAAATTTTGACTTAAGGGGTTAGTTTTGGGATCGGAACTGAAAAAAAAATTACCAGGTCCTCGAGTGAGATGTCGAATGAAAGCTTGTGAAAACGCGAGTTCAAATATATATATGATGTAATACTTGCACACACTGTTTTTGTATTATTTTTTCAAAAATGGCCAAAAAGCCCCGTCCTCTCACCCTATCTTGAAAAGTACTGATCCAAAAATTTTGCAAAAGTTCTCCATAAGGGGTAGATTAAACGAAAATTCTCACGAGCACATTACCTTTGATAATTTACCTGGTAACACGTAGGCTGAAAAGTTTTTGGTCTAGCTACTTAAAACACATTTTTTTGCAAAATTCGACTTTATTCATCAGTATAGTCTCCTTCAAGAGCACCACAATCAGTCCAACGCTTTTCTAACATTTCTATACCTTTCTTGTAGAAGGGTTTGTCTTTGCCTTCAAAATAGGCCTCACTTTCGGTGATAACTTCTTTATTGGAGCCAAATCTCTTTCCCGCGAGCATTTCTTTTTAGCTCTGCGAATAGATAATAGTCGCTAGGGACCAAATCGGTAGAATACAGTGGATGAGGAAGCAATTCGAACTTCAGTTCATACAATTTTGCTATCGTAACCATTGACTTGACACGGTGCATTGTCTTGATGAAAGAGCACTTTTTTCTTGTTCATTTGGGGCCATTTTTTTGCGATTTCTGCCTTCAAACGCACCAATAATTTTATATAATATTCGCTATTGTTGGTTTTTCCCTTCTCAGCATATTCGATGAAAATTATTCCATGCGCATCCCAGACTACAGAGGCCAAACCTTCCCAGCCGACTGTTGTCTCTTTGGTCGCTTCGGGCGGCTTTCACCGACTGCTGTCCACTCAGCTGACTGCTGATTTCTGTAGTGGTGGATCCATGTTTCATCCATTATCACATATCGCATTAAAAAAACCCTTGTTATTGCGTTTAAACAGGTCCAAACAGCGCTGAGAATCAACACGTTTTTAGTCTACTGTGAGCAAACTCAGTACCCATTTCGAACAGAGCTTTGTCATGCCCAAATGTCATGCAAAATATGACCATCACGTTCTTTTGATATCTTTAGGGTGTCAGCTATCTCACGCAATTTCACTTTACGGTCATCCAAAACAATTTTGTGGATTTATTTGATGTTTTCCAGCGTAACCACCTCATTTGGTTCAGTATCATTTGTGTCCGTACGACCTCGTTTAAATTCAGCATACCAGTAAATGATGGGTGATTTTTCAGGGGCAGAGTCCCCGTAACACTTTCAAGCCATTGCTTTGCTTGAACTGTATTTTTTTCCATCAAAAAAATGTTTAATCAGCTCACGAAATTCGATTTTTTCCATTGTTTTGAAAATATCAAAAGTAACGTCACTAAAACCACTGTAACTTGTAAACTAATCGTCGAAACGTCATGAAATTTTGACACGTATTGTTTAAAGGTTGGCACCTAAAAATCATGTGGATTTTTTGAAAAGGGGACATCTGTGTGTCTGACGTGTTATATTATCAGTTTTTAACAAAAATCGGAAACAAACTTTGTTGAAAACTCATTTGGGGTGTGTTTTGTGAAGTCATTGATCATCTCCGTAACAAAAATTTTTATTTTAAAGTACGGACCACTAATTGCGCGTGTCCAACTTCCGTTTGACGGATTTTTTAGTAGCTTTTTGTACCGGTTTTATAAGTAATATATCACTGTCTTTAATCATTACTAAGCTAGGCAAAGCCTCTTTCTTATAATGTTTGACAGTATAAATATATAATTTCTAATACTAAATGTAAACTTATTCTATCTTAACCTAAGTTCTTACAATAGGAACCCTATACTAACTTAACCTAGGAAATGTGTGTGTTTGGTATATACATGAAGTTTCTTAAAGCTAGGACTTAGAACTAAGACTAAAACTACCTTAGACTAAGATTTACGCTAACTTAAACTAGGGAGTAACAAGACCTAAAATTAGGACTAGTTTAAACTTAACCTAGAATGACATTCTTCTTGTCACGGCGGGCGAGGGGGGTCATCGTCTTCGTCCGAGAGCAGCAGCGGGTCCGACGGTCTAGGGAACTGGCGGCTAGCTTGAGGAGGGAGTCGGAAGGCGTCCCTGATGCACGGGTTGGGATGCTGGGACGCCTTCTCGAGGAACCTCTGTTGAGTTTGCCTCATGTGTGTGTATATATAATAATCTCAATAATAATGTAAAACTAGTCTCACTTTTTAAAAACAATTCTTTTCAAGATTTAAAATATAAAGCAGCGTTACTCGTTCGTATACGTACATGTATTTTTCAAGAAAATTATGTACTTGGTTTAGAGTCCTATGGAATGTTTTATTAAAGGAAAAGTTGGTAAAATGATTTACCCGGTATTTTTCTTGCAAGCAAGCACTTTTAAAATAAACCCTAAATTTTAATATGCTCTCTGCCAACGAAATACGTGTGTAGGTTAAAGAACAAAGTTGAAATGTATACGATACAGATAAAAAAAAACCCGGCCAAGTGCAAGTCGGACTTGCACAATTAGTGTTCCCTAAAATAAAATCCTTACCTGGGCTAAATTAATTAGGTCCTTGACATGTGTATATCTTAAGATCTAATACGTATTTTCAGGTTTTTTTCTTAGTCAGGAACTCAGGCCGACAAGATTGGACAAAACTCCAGACCCCGAGACCAGAGTATACTTTCCCAAAGGTTTTTTGTGCGCTCAGTCAGAATCCGACCTCAGAATTGTTCCATTACATCAGATTTTCGAGATATCCTAACCAAAAAACACGGTTTTTTCGCTATATTTACGAGGGTGGTTTGAAAAGTCGGCGCGTATCGAGGTCATGTTTAGTTAGTAGCATCTCTTGAATGAACGCACAGCAAGTTTCAGCCATATTGGTCTATTTCTTTGTGTTTGGCATTCGTGTGAATCAAGGAAGTCGAGTGATTTTCAAGAAATGGACGAAAAAGAATTTCGTGTGGTGATTAAACATTACTTTATGAAAGGCAAAACGCCTCAGGAGACTAAAGAGAAGCTTGATAAACATTATGGTGACTCTGCACCTTCGATTAGAACAGTTTATAAGTGGTTTCAAAATTTTCGGACTGGCCATATGGGCACAAGTGACGCTGAACGTTCTGGACGGCCTGTGGAGGTTACGACTCCAGAAATCATTGATCAAATCCATGATATGGTGATGGATGACAGAAGAGTTAAGGTGCGTGAGATTGCTAGTGCTGTGGGCATCTCGACTGAACGGGTACATAATATTTTGCATAAACATTTGGACATGAGAAAGCTATCCGCAAGATGGGTGCCGCGATTGCTCACGCTTGACCAAAAACGGAATCGTGTGAAGTGTTGCAAGGATGGTTTGCAGCTGTTCCAGAAGAATCCGGAGGACTCTAAGCGTCGTTTCGTGACTGTGGATGAAACATGGATACATTTCTATACTCCTGAGACCAAATAACAATCTAAACAATAGGTTACCAAGGGGGAATCTGCACCAAAAAAGGGCGAAGACCGTTCCTTCGGCCAGAAAGGTTATGGCGACTGTCTTTTGGGATTCGCAAGGGATAATCCTTTTCGACTATCTGGAAAAGGGTAAAATTATTACAGGTGAATATTATTCATCATTATTGGACCGTTTGAAAACCGAGCTGCAAGAAAAACGCCCGCGATTGGCCCACAAGAAAGTCCTTTTCCATCACGACAACGCACCAGCACACACCTCAGCAGTCGTGGTCGCAAAATTAATGGAAATAGGATTCCAACTGGTTTCACATCCCCCCTATTCTCCAGACTTGGCTCCCTCGGACTACTGTTTGTTCCCCAATTTGAAGAAATGGCTGGCGGAACAAAGATTTTATTCAAAACGAGGAAGTGATTGCAGAGACTAATGGATATTTTGCACACTTGGACAAATCCTATTATTCGGAAGGGATCAACAAACATCGTTGGACGAAGTGTATAAGCCTAAAAGGAGACTATGTCGAAAAATAAAAAAGGTTTACCCCAAACACATAAGTAGTTTTTATTTTTGCACGGACTTTTCAAACCAGCCTCATATATATATATATATATATATATATATATATATATATATATATATATATATATATATATATATATATATATATATATATATATATATGTATATATATACTACTCTTCCCCATTAAAATGCATTTCAAATTTTTTAGATATCTTGTTTCTTCTCGGAGAAATCATCTTTCTAGTAGAAACGTTGTTTATTTCTTATACATGGTGTTTCATTTTAATGTACCAGGCTTCTTAATTTTTTTACGTCAACTTTTACTAAAAAAAGTTTCAGACAAATTTGAAAGGGCAATAAAATGATATAATTTTGATGACCTTGGAAGATCATTTCTAAGGTTATTTCAAGGTTAACTTTGATTTTTCATGACTGCATCATGTTTCTCTACCACAAATACACAACTTTTGTTCGAAAAATTTTTCTTGATAGTATTCTGTTCTTCAATACTTTATTGATAAAAGACATTGCACTCTTAATCCCCAAACAAGCATAAAGGCAAATTCACCTAACATAACATCAAGCGTCTAGTGAAAATTGATAAAAGATATTACTTTCTCAAATCCTAAAAAAAATCAAAATTTAATATAGTAGAGAAGCAAACGTAACAAACTCTTAACCAAATCACGCTAAAAAGAATCAAAATTAATAACAGCAGAAATGTACACAAGTCAAGCACTTAATCAAACATAAATGAACAAATCAAAATTTAATACAGACTTCTTTTTCCGACCCGTCATATCGGATCGGCCATTTTGAGTTTCTTGAGATTAGGGACAAACCATGACTCGATGGGGTTAAACCGACAACGAATTCGGATTTAGCGTCCCAAAAATCATATAACGCCAAACTAATTAATTTCAACGTACTATTTCTCCTAAAAGAAATAAAACATCTAAAAAATTCAAAATGTGTTTTGATAGGGAAGAGTAGTACTTTCAGATGCCGCAACGAGTTTTGTGAAAAAAAAATTAATTCGCATTGTATTATAATCCCGAATATAAAGAGAAACCGTGTTGTTTTTTGCATTTTTAGGTTAGGATATCTCGAAAACCTGATGTTCTGAGATCGGATTTGGATTCGATGCACCAAAAATCTTCGAGAAAGTATAATCTGGTCTCAGGGTTTGAAAAATTTTGGTCCGTGTAATATTAGTTCTAGCATCTTAGCTACCTAATAGCCAATAAATCAATCTAACTCAATCTAGAATCTTAACAATAAAAGTTTAAAATAAATATTTACTACCTAAATATTTGTTTAATTATAAACAAATAACATAAAATTCTTTTGTCTCGGCACAGGAACGACGCGCGAGTAGTAATGTACTCAAAAGTATATTAAAAAAAACCTCCACCATATTGTCAAGGAACATAGTTTTCATAGTTTTTTTTTATACCAGATAACTTATCAAACGTAATGAACTCGTGATATTTTTCGCTAAATCTACACATCTTTTGATCAGTACTTTTCGAGATAGAGGGTAGCGATTTTTGCCCATTTTTTGAAAATAACGTAAAGAAAAGTGTGCGCAAGTATTACATCATATAATTTTTAAATTCGTGTTTTCACAAGCTTTCATTTGACGCTTTCCTCGAATTTTTTTTTGCTCTTCCGATTTCACCCCCCCAAAACTCACCTCTTAAGTCAAAATTTAACTTTCAAAACTACCCGGCTCTAATAGGGCCATGAATTCCTAATTTTAACTTTCTATGTCAAACAGTTTCGGAGAAAAATCAGGTGTGACAGACAGACAGACGGCCACCGAATTGATCCCATAAGTGTTCCGTACACTAAAAAACGTGTTTCTTCGTTTAATTGTATATTGCTCTAATATTAGACAAGTATTTTTGGTTGCTTTTCAAACAATTAAATTAGCTCTAATTGGATTGTTTTGTAAAAGATTATCCATTGACACGACAGAAAACTAAAATAAAATAACACGTAGGCTGAAAAGTTTTTGGTCTGACACATAGATGTCACCCTTTTCAAAAAGTCCATATGATTTTTAGGAAGTACCCACCTTCAAAAGATACGTTTTAAAAAGTTCATGACATTTCAACGATTAGTTTACAAGTTACAATGGTTTTAGTAACGGTACTTGTGATATTTTCAAAATAATGGAAAAAATCGAATTTCATGTGTTGATTGTTTTTTGCTGCAAAAAATACCGTTCAAGCAAAGCCATGGCTTGTTAAGTGTTACGGGGACTCAGCCCCTGGAAAATCACTCGTCATTTACTGGTGTGCTGAATTTAAACGCGGTCGTACAGACAAATGATGCTGAACCCTCTGGACTCCCAAATAAGGTGGTTACACCGGAAAACATCAAAAAAATCCACAAAATTGTTTTGGATGACCGTGTGAAATTGCGTGAGATAGCTAACACCCTAAGTATATCAAAAGAACGTGTTGGCCATATTTTGCATGAACATTTGGGCATGAGAAAGCGCTGTTCGAAATGGGTACCGCGTTTGCTCACAGTGGACCAAAAACAACAACGTGTTGATGACTCTGAGCGCTCTTTGGACCTGTTTAACAACAATAGAAAGGATTTTTTCATGTGATATGTGACAATGGATGGATCCCCACTATACACCGGAATTAAATCGGTAGTCAGCTGAGTGGACAGCAGCCGGTAAAAGCCGCCTGAAGCGTCCAAGACACAACAGTCGGCTGGGAAGGTTTTGGCCTCTGCATTTTGGGATGTGCATGCAATAATTTTCATCGACTATGCTGAGAAGGGAAAAATCGTCAATAGCGAGTATTATACAAAGTTATTGGTGCGTTTGAAGGCAGAAATCGCAAAGGAACGGCCCTAAATGAATAAGAAAAAAGTGCTCTTCCGTCAAGACAATGCACCGCGTCACAAGTCAATGGTTACGATGGCAAAATTGTATGAATTGAAGTTCAAATTGCTTCCTCATCCACCGTATTCTCCAGATTTAGCCCCCAGCGACTACTATCTATCTTCAGACCTCAAGAAAATGCTCGCTGGAAAGAGATTTGGCTCCAATGAAGAAGTTATCGCCGAAACTGAGGCCATTTTGAAGGCAAAGACAAATCCTTCTACAAGAAAGGTAGAGAAATGTTAGAAGAGCGTTGGACTGATTGTATCGCTCTTGAAGGAGACTATGTTGATGAATAAAGTCGAATATTGCAAAAAAATATGTTTTAAGTAGCTAGACCAAAAACTTTTCAGCCTACATGTTATGTTACATCGCTTGCAAATGTTTTAAAATCTCGAAAAGCAAAATTTCCTCTAGACACGTTCGTAATCGTAGGTGAAATGTTAGAAAATTACTTCAGTCTGACACGGTCCAATCCCAAGAATCATGATTTGACAAGCTGCTTATGTGTTTCACAGCATTTTAAAAATAAAAGAAATAATGAACACACGTTTTGCATTGATTTAAGCAGTGCGTCACCTATCAAATCCAATCGAGTTTGTAATTCACATAAGAACCCTCTTAAAACAATCTGTTATAGACCATTATAACAATAGCTTAAGTCAGAGTTATAATAGGTCGTAAGCACTCTTTAATAAGAATTAAGTAACTTATGAAACAATCTTCTTTGTTTAAATTGCAAATTTCCATGTAACAATGGTGTCTTGTAGTGCTGTAGTTTAAAATACATGGGAGGAGAGATTGGGCTTTCAGTTTCTTGTTGAATGAGCAATAATTATTTCCTTTGAATAATAAAACAATTTGCGACTTTTATTTTAATCTGTTATTTTAAATTTGATCAAGATAAATTATTTCCGAGAAGTTCGTCGATCTTACATACAAAATAGGTAAATATTTTCAATCCGTACCCTGATACTCAATGACTCAGTTTCTGTGTGCGATATTTAAATGTTATAAGTATGTCTCATCTTTGGTAGATTTAAGAGAATGAGGTTTATGGTTTACATCTTTGATCTTCCAAGAAAAATTCAATGAACATATAACCATAACCTCTCTACTATCTTTTGCAGGAGCGACTATCTTTGTGAAAATAATGAAAGTAGAAATGGAAGCGATAGTGTTTGGTACCGATTGTTGGGAAGGAAATGAAAGCGATTAGGCTGCTAAATTTGATATATTTTTCACATCATTATGGGAATTTTTTTGGTTGTAATAATGGACACATTTTAAGCATAGTTCTTAAAGTCGGGGTGTCTGAAAATTGTGTTATTTTTAGTGTTCCGTACGGAACACTTATAAGATCACTTCGGTGTCTGTCTGTCCGCCTGTCACATCCGATTTTCTCCGAAACTATTTGACATAGAAAGTTGAAATTTGGCACCAATGTAGGAATTGATGGCCTCATCAGAGCCGTGTTGTTTTGAAACTTAAATTTTTGACTTAAGGGGTTAGTTTTGGGGGATGAAATCGGAAGTGAAAAAAAAATTACCAGGTCACCGAATGGGGTGTCAAATGAAAGCTTGTAAAAAGACGAGTTCAAAAATATATATAATGTAATACTTGCACACAATTCTCTTTGTATTATTTTTAAAAAAGTGCGAAAAATCGCTGTCCCCCCTTATCTCAAAAAGTACTGATTAAAAAATTTTGAAAAAATTCTGGAATATTCTCTACATGGTGTAGATTGAACGAAAATTTTCAAGAGCGCATTAACTTTAATAACTTGTCTAGTATATAAAAAAAAAAAAAAATTTCAAGGTCATCAGTTTTAACTAAAGATCGGAAAAAAACTTTGTTGAAAACTCATTTGGGTTGTTTTTGTGAAGTCACTGATCATTTTAGACTTCCGTAACAAACGGAACACTAATTGCGCAAGTCCAACTTGCATTTGACTGGTTTTTATGCTCAAACATATAAGGTGTTAATGATGTGAGGGAGAGAGTTAGTGTGAGTGCTTTTCATATGTCATTATTCGAATCTTCTAAGAGCTGACTAACTGAAAATCATGTAGGTTTTTTATTTGTGCTGCCATATGGTAAGAACATGAAACAGTATTGACTTGCACCGACAGGTACCCGTAAGTACATTCCAAACAGTGCTGCTTGACGAGTTTTAACTTGCTAGCTTGTTTTAGCTCGTTTCGTACGCACGTATGCGTAAAGGCCCAATTGTGTCTCTCATCGATTTTTACAATGAACATGAAAAAGAGTAGCGCGTGTGTAAAATTTTGTTTTAAACTCTAGAAAAATGCTACTGAAGCGTATAAAATGATTCAAAAAGCATTTGGGACGAACTTTAGAGCTTGTTTTCTCGATTTAAAGCCGACCGAACTTGGGTGACGAGCGTTCCAGAAACTCTTCGACTGCAACCACGCCTGAAAGCATTGCTAAAGTCCATCAAATCGTTCGAAAGTCAGTTGTCGGACAATTCTGAGAATCTCTGATAAATTTTCTATTAGTTAGATAATGGAAAAAGCTTTGGAGCGAGAAGTTTTCTCCTGCATCACGAAAATGCACAGTTCGTTCCGTACGCAACAGGGTCTAGCGAGGAATTCCATAACTGTTATCTTCTATCCCATGAAGATGAAATTTCGGGAGGAATCAATTTAACTCAATTAAATAGTTAGCGTGTACGAAGGGAGACCCAAAAGTAACGGGAATTTATTTTAAAAAAAAGTTTTGTTAAATTTTTCTACAAACTCTCCATTGGAGCTAATACACTTATCCAATCTTTTATTCCATTGTTCAAAGCATTTTTCAAATTCATCTGAGTCAATGCCCTTCAGAGCCTGCGTCGTTGTTTGTTCACCCCTTCTATGTTAGCAAAACGTCCTCCTTTCGAGTCTCTTTTCAAGCTGGGAAACAAAAAGAAGTTGCACAAAGACAAATCCGGCAAATAGGGTGGGTGGGGCAAAGAGTTTTATGCGGTTTTTTTGTCAAAATTTGGCTGCCACTCTTCTCATTTCCAAATATTTTGATAAAATTCGCTGAATCGAGCTCCGCGTCAACTGGGATAACTCCACTACTTCATCAATAGTCCTACGTCGTTCTTCAAAAATTAACTCCTGTCATTTTCGTTAGTTCGAGAACTTGAAGGACGCCCGGGACGTGGTTGGTCTTAATCGACATTTCACCTTTCTTGAAACGGTTAAACCACTCGTAGACTCGAATTTTACTCATAGAATTCTCTTCGTAAGCAGTTTTTTAACATAACAGTTTCTGCGGCACTTTTTTGAAGTAGAAAACAAAATTTCACAGCCGCGTGTTGTTCCCGAGAATCGGCCATCTTAAAAGACGACGAGTACACAAAAGAACTTTTACAAAAAAAATTTCAGGAGCCTCTCACAACCTTCTATACGGATGTCGCTTGGTAGATTGACTTGGGAGGAGGGTAACTACATCACCCTAGCGGGCAAACCGTATACTACAAGTACCAACCTGACCACAATACAATTTCCGTTACTTGTGGGTCCCCGCTCGTACATGAAATACCAAATGTTGGTAAAGTAAACATTTAATAATATGAAGGTTCGTCATGAACCGTAATATAATCCGTACTTATATGGTGACGAGGTTTGTTCTTTAAACCTAAACTTTTGTCAATGTAAGAAATCCATAATGAAATGGCACACTAGAGATAGTGTGCCAGATAGATAGACCCTTTATTAGGACATTAAGTGTATAAAACCGTAAGACAGTGTTGATATATGCGATAATTAATATTGCGAATTATTTTTCCTTTAACGTGACCTAGGCATAATTTTTCAATATAAAGACGCTTATCTCTTGTTAATGAACCAGATTTATTATCTTCGTACTGTAAATGTTTAATGACGGCTTGATGGCTAATTTAATAGCCATAATTATATTCGCAATAAGTCGTGATAAGGAGTGTTCACTTGGAACGTAATAAAATTACCGTATTTCTTTATCTAAGCGTATAAAAACTTTTTCCTTTATATTCGTTAGATAACTCTTAATAAAAGAAATTTATGCTAGTATGGCGGTTTGCGTTTAGCTATAATTGCCGAACATTGAACTATTAACTAAGTTGGAAATGTGGAATCTTTGGCACAATGATACTACTCGGTATATATTACCACTACACCAAACACTTTATTTTTTCACTCGACGCGCGTTTCGCTAACCATGTTAACTTCATCAGGAGCGATGATAGACATTCGTCATCATCAAGCTAACATGGCTAGCAAAACGCGCGTCGAGTGCAAAAATAAAGTGTTTGGTGTAGTAGTGATATATACTGAGTAGTATTGAACTATTAGAAAATTTTTGCGGAGTTGCCATATATATATATATATATATATATATATATATATATATATATATATATATATATATATATATATATATATATATATATATATATAAATATATATATATATATATATATATATATATATATATATATATATATATATATATATATATATATATATATATATATATAGGGTGTTATGGAATTCACTGCATATATTTAAATTGGCGCCTTCTTGTAGCTATACCGATTGCAGGAAATTCACCTTAAATAGTAAATCTTTCTAATAAAGAAAAAATCGACCCGGAAAAAATGATGACATGAATATTGCCGCCACTGTTAAACCATACACTTACACAATAGGGTCAATCGTTAACCCGAAGGTCAGGTCTACAGTGTTGCGAGATTTCACTAGGCTTTTCCCGACAAATTTAATAACAAAGATTTTTAAAATCGTTACCTTTTACAATAATCACTTCCTGACACCAACTAATTAATGACACAAGTTTTATATTTCAATATTTTATTATCGTAACTAAAAATTTTAACACTTTTAATTCACTAAAATTTTATTTGCTTTATTGTAAAAATGACGGCACAGTAAAGAAATTTCTTCCGATGCCGAAAATTGTCGGCGTCGGCTGACTTTGTCGGTAGCTTTTTAGTGGATCTTTCTCTGCTTGGCGGTGGCCAAGTGACAATGCCTTCTACCAAGATGCCAAATTCACGTTTAGTTTGTTTATTTACAGCAAACATTATTACTCGTTACCAAGAAATTATTTCTTTTCAAATCAATTTATGGTATGGTTGTTATTGATTAATTTTAACTGAAATTTGAAAATCTGTAAAATTTTTAATTTGAAAAAAGTATTGAATGTACTTTTACACGGTCTGTTCGGAACGTAATGTCACCAAGTCGATTAAAAATAAATTATTGACTAGATCGGTATAATACATTAAAATTCCTCAAAATAGTCTCCTCGTGCGTCGATATATTTTTGCCAACGCGATTTCCAAGCTGCGAAGACGTCCTGGAAGGCATGTTTAAGAATTGCTTTTAAAGCCGTTGTACAAGCTGCTTTCACGTCATCAACTGTTCTGAAATGATATCCTTTCAGGGGGGATTTCAAGCGGTGAAACAAAAAGAAGTCGGGGGGAGCCACATCGGGACTGTAGGGTGGCTGAGGCAGCGTTGCCACGTTAGATCTGGCCAGGTAGCTGCTCGCGACGAAGGCGGTGTAAGCTGGCACGGTGTTATGGTAAATTTTCCAATCGCTGCTGATGTTTGATAACGCTAGTTTTTGGAATATCTAACATGTTGGCCACTAAACGAACACTCATTCAACGGTCTGTTTGCAAAAATTCTTTCACACGAGTCACATGTTCATCACGGCCTTCTAAAAACTCCTTGTGCATTCTGTAGACTTACCTTTGGGATAAATACTCATTTTTAAGGCCTACTGAACCATTGAAAAAGTTTCCACTGCGGACTTGCCGAGTTTCACACAAAACCTTATCGCGTATCTTTGTTCCAATGACTTGTACAAGAGACGAAACAGAGGTTCACGAAATCGCCCGTCCTTACCCTCCGTAGGCAACTGAGCAAGCACTCGCTCGGTAGCTAACTTCCCCCACCACTGATCCCCGGTGGGTAGAGCGTGCTGTGACGTACAATCGCTTTACAATAAAATCGGTAACATTACTTTCCGGACATCTACATAACCCCACGAGTCACTCGCTTCAATTTATGCAGTGAATTTCATAACACCCTGTATATATAAATTATTTTAAGCTTGTTTTTTATACAAAAATAGTTTTGCCATAACTGAATTAAATTTAAAGGCAAATTGACAGACTAGGAATGGATCCTCCCAAAAATTTCTTCTTGACTTGAAGTATGAAAAAAGAACATACTTTAAATTCGTTGTTACTGGGTAGCAATTGTGTTTGAAAATTAAAATTGTTGTTGTCCTCTACCTTTTTGTCGTTTCTTTTTTTATTTCCAGTAGTCATCTAAGGCTGATTATATACAGTATTTTTCTTCTTGTTTCCTTTATATAACACATAGAGTTTCAGAAATATAGACGCTAATGCGGTTTATTGGTTCTCCTTGTTTTTTGTTCGTCATATATATATATATATATATATATATATATATATATATATATATATATATATATATATATATATATATATATTATATATATATATATATATATATATATATATATATATAATATATATATATATATATATATATATATATGTATATATATATATATATATATATATATATATATATATATATATATATATATATATATATATATATATATATATATATATATATATATATATATATATATATATATATATATATATATATATATATATATATATATTATATATATATATATATATATATATATATATATATATATATATATATATATATATATATATATATATATATATATATATATATATATATATATATATATATATATATATATATATATATATATATATATATATATATATATATATATATATATATATATATATATTATATATATATATATATATATATATATATATATATATATATATATATATATATATATATATATATATATATATATATATATATATATATATTATATATATATTATATATATATATATATATATATATATATATATATATATATATATATATATATATATATATATATATATATATATATATATATATATATATATATATATATATATATATATATATATATATATATATATATATATATATATATATATATATATATATATATATATATATATATATATATATATATATATATATATATATATATATATATATATATTTTATATATCGGTAATAAAATTATTTTCTTTTCATATTGCGGTATGGGTATTTATTAAGATCTTAAATCAGTTGAATGATGAGCAAACGCAGATACGCGAAAATTATGAAAATCGGATATTTTTAATTGCGAATACTCCGATAAAAAAATCACTCATTTATATTCAGCGACCACATACGGTTTTTTAAACATCCGATGAATTAAACCTTGAGATTAAAGTTTAATCGAAAGTTTAACCATGAAACAAATATGGAGTTAATCGTTATTTTCGTCCCAATTAATACTGCAATAATAATAATAATCATATTCATTTATTTATTTGTTGACATTCGTGTTGTTTATAGTGGTTGATTAAATCATCTGATTGTAATCTGTCTAAATAGACACGATGTGCTAATGGTGTAATAAAATAAAATTTCTTTTCGAAAAATCCTACCACATCCCTGTGAAACATGGACCTGAGCCAAATGTCTTGCATAGGTAAGTAGGTACAGGAAGGTACCATCTAAACCGTTGCAAGGACGGGGTATGCGCAAAATGTCAATTCAAGTTGGTCTTGTAGTCTATCTTCCGGTAAGTTTTTTCCTGAACGATTATTACAAGCCATAAAAACAGCCGATTAAAAATCATTCAAGATTAAATATTTTCTCCTATTTTAAATGTTTTTTTGTTTTCCTGCATATTTTAAGCAGCCATTTAACGCTAAGAAGACTCTCAGGAGGTACAGTCTGTCAACTAAGAATGTGACCGCTCGTGTTCTTTAAAAAAATTGTTTCGAGAACATTTTCTGCCATCAATGTATTCTTTGGTATGCTGACAACGGCGCAATTACCTTAGTAAGTTGTCCAATCGCCTCCTGTATCAATAATCGCCTGGCATCTTCGAGACATGCTGTTGACAAGATTTTCTACATACTCTACAAATTTTTCGAATTTCGCGAGACAGCTGAGTCAAAGTGCTGAGAGTTTTTCCTTTGAGCGTTCTCTTTATAAGAGACCATACGTTTTCAATAGGGTTGGCGTCCGGTGATTCTGAGGGACACTCTAGTATCTTATCATGGGCCCAAGCAAGCCGCTTCGCAACGTGATTTTCGCCCAACAGAGGTTTCTCCAACGTGCTTCGGAATTTGACATCATGAGTACGAAGATGTTGTCGAATGGTCTCATGGGACACATTCAAACCTGATTTTCTTAATTTTGCCGCTCCTTGACCCAACGTCAATTTCGGATCCCGTGAAAGCAAAGACACGATTCGTTTTTCGACTTTCGGAGTGACTTTGCCTACCGAGCCATGTTTTGGCAAGTCGTCGACATTTTTCGTCTTTTCAAAACGATTCTTTCTTCACTTCTTCACAAATGACTCCGACTTTTTAATATATTTAGCGGCCTTGAATCGACGCGCAATTTGAGTTTTACGTGATTTCGACGAAAGTCCGAAATCGACTATAACGCGTCGTAAACAAAGGTTCCCTCTACCGATTTTTTGTTGAATCGCTAGATTCGCATCTACCAAAAAGGAATTATCGTGGACACGTTCTTACTTGACAGACTGTAGAACTTCATGCTTACTAATTGTCACCATCGCTTGGTCTATAAGATATAATATGCGGCAATATTTAACATTCTCTTAACTTTCATAATAACGCCATAACTATGGCATTCTATCGTATTTTATTATCTTTAAACCGACTAACGACTTAGTTAAATACGCGGTTTTCTCATTTCTGGTTTTGAGACGCCTACGAAGTAATTTTGCTAGATTTAATAAGACCTAAAACTAGTTTATAGGAAATTACAATTTTTTTTGAACTTTTATACTCGATTTGTCACATAATTATTTCTCTAAACAGTGGAAAATACGTGTTAATTTAAATTTTTTAAATTTGAAAGTAGTGGAAGAAAATAATGATTATATTGATACACTATTATACATGGTGTATCAAAATAATATATGAGTGGAAAGTAATAAATATAATTGACAACACCTCTACGCCATGCATTAGAGAATAACGGGTACCCGGTCTACGGGTCATTGGCTATTGACATGGCAATCCGGAACTTATTGACTGCGCTTCGAAACAGCGAAATAGACGTAAGGCATTGTCTTACCAGGTGTACAAGAATGAAATACGGATTTTTTTTCTAAAAAAGCATGTTTAATTCGGAAGAATGATAAAAAGTGCTTTATTCAAAGTATGCTTCATCGTTTGTTATACATTTTTCCCATCTTTCGGGCAATTTGTGAATACCACACCAGTAAAAATCTTCCCCTTTTGCTGCGAACTATTCATCGAGCCATTTTTTCAAATCTTCGTACGAACCAAAGCGCTGCTCAGCAAGTGCGTGACCCATCGATGCAAACAAGTGGTAATCGGAAGGAGCCAAGTCTGGTGAGTAAGCCGCATGGGGTAGAACTTCCCAGCTGAGTGGTTCCAACGTGTCGTAAACTGGTTTTACCGTATGTGATGGACCATTGTCATGAAGAAAAATGACTTTGTGTTGCCTCTTTCGGTATTCTAGCCTTTTTTCAAGCAGCGAACGGTTCAAATCGGTCAATTGTTGTTGATAACTTTTTAGTATTAACCGTTTCCTCAGGTTTTAACAGCTCATAATAGACCACGCCCCTCTGGTCCCACCAAACACAGAGCATCGTCTTTCTGCCAAAGCAATTCGGTCTTGCAGTCGATGTGGATGGTGCGCCTGGGTCTGCGCTTGAGATTCTCAAAATAAATCCACTTTTCATCCCTGTAACTATACGATGTAAAAATGACTTCCTTTTGTACCGAACGAGCAAAATGGCACACGTGTTTTTGCGCTTTCCCATTTGCCTGTCGTTCAACTCATGTGGTACCCATCTACCGGTCTTCTGAATCCTTCCCATCTCTAGTAGCCGATTGAAAACAGCTTGTTGACTAACGCCCAATTGCTCGGCGAGTTGTTTTTGTTTTTGCGAATCATCTTCGTCCAACAATGCTTGCAATTCCACATCTTCCTATTTTTTTGGCAGTTTTCCACGTTTCTTGGCTGCAACATGGAAGTCACCACTTTTGAAACGCTGAAACTATCGTTCACACGTATCTTGCGATGGAGCATGTTCACCATAAGCTTCTCAAAGTAATCGGTATGATTCAATAACAGTTTTCTTTAAATGAAAACAAAAAATTAATGCTGTTCGCGAATGCTTTTTGTTCGCTATAAATTTTGATATATTGAACACAACACTATGCACACACTTTTCCAATTTATCACTAGTGCGCGTCTGACACTTGTTGATGGCACACCAAAATGGCGCAGTGTCAAAACTTTATAGCACAAACTGCATTGGTGCACCATCTGTTGTCTGAAATCCGCATTTCATACTTGTACACCTGTGAGTGCAATTTCTTTTTCATTGCCTATTCGGCGCAGAACTTCTAAGTTGGTGATATGTTCGGTCTACGAAATCTTCAGAATCCGACGGTACACCCACATCTCAAAAGCTTCAACTTTTTTCATTCATGTTTCCATCATCGTTCACGATTCTATACCGTATAGCAAAACAAGGAACACGTAGCATTTGGCTAATCTAACTTTTAGTTGGAGTGACAAATTATTGCGTGTTCCCATACCATTAAAAGAGCTTTTTCTATTTTTCACTTTATTTCAACAGATTGATCTCACTTTGTATTAACCACTGTCCCAAGTAATAAGTGTTTCGGTTAATAATGTCGATTTTTTTCGCAACATTTAAGCGTTTATTTCCATCACAAAATGAATTACCTTAATAATCAAAGTATTGACCGTCGTTAGCTATGACTTTTCCCCATCTTTCTGTCAAAGAATGGATTCCGCACCAAAAGAACTTTTCATCTTTTGAGACCAACCATTCATCAAGTCAAATTTTCACTTCTTCGTAAGAATGTAAGTGTTGTTCTAAAAGTCCGTGTTGCATCGATCGAAATAAGTGGTAGTCTGAAGGGCGTAAAGGGGTAAATACGGCCAGTGGGGTAGAACGTTCCATTTGATGTTTTCCAAATAGTTTTTAACACATTTTGCAACATGGAGCATGACTTTATTGTGCCTTTGGGCGTATTCTGTTCGTTTTTCCATCAATGCTCGGTTCAACTTTATCAATTGTTGTCGGTATCGATCGCCACAAATGGTTTCACCAGGTTTCAGCAGTTTGTAACACACAGCTCCTCTACTATCCCACCAAATACACAGCAAAGCTTTATTTCCCTGTATATTTCACACTGGTTGTGATGTTGAAGGCTGGCCTGAGTCTACCCAAGTTTTTTGGGTTGGAGCATGTTCACTATAAGCTTCAACTAGCAAACGATAACTTTCAGCAGCCGTTTTCTTCAAATGAAAGAATGTTGTTAACCTTCCCCGCAAAATGTCTTTTTCTGGTACGAAAGACAACATATTCAAAGCTATGAGGAACTATGTTTTTCGCACAATGACAATTAATAACAAACTGGCTTTGACGGCGTATGTTTACCTTCCAAAACGCCATAGATGTCACTATTCTATACCAACAAGTGTATTAGTAACGCCATCTCTTAGCAAAATCGATATTATTAACCGAAACACCTATTATATATAGGATTTCAAAGGCTTGATTTTTTGGCTATTTAACTGAAGATGTCTTGCCGCTTGTTGATATTTGTTTATTATCATCCACTTGATTTTAGATAAATTCAGGTGGAGACCATACTCTTCGCTAACCCTTTGCACCCTTTTAACAAGATCTTGAAGTTCATTGATGTTACTGGCCAGCAAGACGGTATCATCGGCGTATCTTATGTTATCTATTGTTAACTCCCTCTAGTACTTTATTAAATATTTCTTCGGAGCATAGGTTAAAGAGGAGGGGAGATAAGACACAACCTTGCCGTATGCCTTTTTTGATTTTAACGTTGTCAAGGCATCTATTCTTATGTTAGCCGATTACAGATTTGCTATGATGCGAATATCTACCATCAATATCAGCTTTTTGAAGAATTTCTATTAGCCGTTCGTGCCTGACGTTGTCAAATGCTTTGGCGAAGTCCAAAAAACATAGGAATGCATCTTTGTTCATATCCTTGCAGCGTTGGATGAGCACTTGTGAGCTAAAAATGGCTTCTCTTGTATCAAGAGCATTACGACAGCCAAACGGTGACAAGCTGATGTGTGCTTCACATTTTCTGTAGATTCTGTTATAAATAACTTTTGTGAAGACCTTAATGATGTGGTTAATCAAGTTTATCAAGCGGAATTCATCGCATTCTTTAGCGCCTCTTTTCTTGGATACTGTAATAAAGGTTGATTCTAAACAGTCTTTAGGGAATTCACCGGTATTGTAAATGTTATTAAAGAAATCTATAAAAGTATTGAGGAATTGATCATCCATTTCATATATTAGTTTTAGATATTAGAGAATACATCTTGAAATGTCTACTTCCGTTTCTTACGTTTTTTAATACATAACTATTTAATACTGTAAAAAATTTAATTACTGTAACTCAAAAAATTGCAGAGGCAATTGACGAGGATAGCCAAATGGATATAATTTATTTAGATTTTCCCAAAGCCTTTGATCGGCTGGATTTTTCTCTCCTACTCAATAAACTGTTACATTTTGGCTTTTCCGACTCATTGATGTCTTTAATTCATTCTTACCTTACTAATCGTAAGCAATATGTGGAGATTTATGGCTCTAAATCAAAATCTTATGATGCTACTTCAGGGGTTTCCCAAGGATCTGTACTGGGACCCCTGTTCCTTAATCTTTTTATAAATGATATTGGGAAGGGTTTAGATGTTGGTTACTTACTCTATGCCAATTATGTAAAATTATACAGCAGAGTAAGAGGTATTCGGAATTGCATAAATCTTCAGGACTTACAGATAATTGGACAATGGTGCGTAAAAAAACAATTTACAGCTTAACATTAGGAAATGTAACATCATGTCTTTCTCAAATAAAAATCTCACCAATTATTCATAATTATTCGCTGGATAACAGTAATATCTCCCGTGTGAATGGATTCAGGGACTTGGGCGTAACATTTGATCCAAGACTTTCTTTTACAGATCACATAAACACCATAATTTCTGAAGCTTTTAAAACTTATGGCTTTATTGCACGCTGCACCGGTGACTTTCATAATCTTGACGTAATTAAAATTTTATATCAGGTCTGGGAAAAAGAGGGTGCTATGTCTGGACTATACGGTGGATACATCAAAACTTCCCAAACAAGCTATCGCAATTTTTGACGGTTCATCAAAGAAGTGTGTGGTCGGGCATTGTCATGATGGAAGACAACACCTTTCCTATTAATCAGTTCGGGCCGTTTTCTTTCAATTGCCTGACGTAATCTCTCTAGTCGTCCACAGTACAGTTAAGAATCAATCGTCTGACCAACTGGAAGTAGCTCATGGTGGACGATTCCCTTTCAGTCCCACCACACACACACAGCATCACCTTTTTCGGCGTCAATCCTGGCTCCGCGAACGCTTGTGACGGCTCACCATCCCTTGTCCACGATCTTTTTTCGCTTCCGATTGTTGTACGTGATCCATTTTTTATCACCGGTTATGACACGTTTCAGAAATAGATCTATTTCATTGGGTTTCAGCAGCGCATCGCAGATGTTAATTCAGTCTATCATGTTTTTCGCACTCAACTCATGAGGAACCCATACATCGAGCTTCTTTTTGTAGCCAGCTTTGTGTAAATGGTTCAAAACCGTTTTGTGGTCAATGCCTAGCTCCATACCAATATCGACACTGCTGATATGCTTATCTTGCTGGACTTTTTCAAGAATTTCATCAGCTTTTTCAGTGATTGGACGACCAGAGCGTGACTCACCTTTCACATCAAAATTACCAGAACGAAAGCGAGCGAACCATTTTCACGCAGCAGATTTTGATAAAGTACATTCACCGTACGCAGCACAAACTTTTTCACAAGCCTGCGCAGCGTTCTTCCCTTTGTCGTAATAATATTGCAAAATATAGCAATTTTTCATTACTTTTCTCCATTTTCAAACGCAAACAACTTTTCAACCACTGCACAAATTTCGACGTTTATACACTCGAAGTGTCACCTTTCCAACGAGCGTTTAGTGGTGTCGCTGCGATTTGTGTTTCTGGAGTTATTTGCAATTGACGCCATCTATCCCCAGACCCAATATATGTGTTATGTTCGTTCCAAATTGGAATACGCTGCTACGGGCTGGTCTCCGGGCTATAACACCCGTACTGATAATCAGGAGAGGGTCCAGCGCAAATTTTTAAAATATATTAACTTTAAACGAGATGGTATCTATCCACAACAGAGGTTTGCGCATGGGGTACTACTTGCAGATAATGGCTGTTCGTTATTAAAGGTTCGTCGTGATTACTTGCTACTGACGACTTTGTTCAAAATTATACATAATGATATAGATTCACCCGCTATTCTGTAAAGAATAAATTTTAGTGTGCCGCGTATAACTAGCAGACAATATATGGTAACACTTTTTATTTACCTACTCCAAGAACAAATATATTAAAATTTTCCCCACTTTTTTCAATGTGTAGTATGTATAATCATGAAATAAGCATCGACTTTTTCAACTCATCTATGTTAACAATAAGTAAAATATTGGGACACTGAAGGGCTGTGGCATCTCTTATTGTTGTCATATCTAATTGTTTTTATTATTATTTTTATTGTGATTGGAATTTGTATCTGTTTAACACTTTATTATTGTATTATATTTCTATGTATAGTGGTTTTTATCTGTATCTTCGGCCTTGTAGTTAGCTCTTGTAACCTGTAAGGCATGTATGATAAATAAATAAATAAATTAAGTTTTTTGAAATACTAAGTAGGTCATCATTCGATTACGCTACTAATACCACATCTTCATCGGGTTCAATATTCACTTTTAACGGTATTGCTTGGTTGATGTATTTTAAAAAGTCTTTATTAACCTGCTTTTTGTTACTGAGATATGCATCTTTAAATCTTGAATCCAGGAACGTAACAATTACTAAAATTATAATTTTTGTCGGCTATATCTTGTTTAAAAATTCACTATAAATAGCACAATAAAATCTGGACCACTAAACTTTAGATACGTATTAACTAAATGTCAAACTAATATCCATAGCAACTGCATTTATTTTTGACAATGAGAAGTAGTCTAGACTAACTGGTTATCAATACTTTTTGCAGATACAGATAAAACAAATAAATTGTTAATAGAATAGATCTAAAACAAGAACATGTCGACACAGAAACTCTTTGGACAACTGTCGAAGACTATTCTGGTGAACACTGAAGAAACGTGTTTAACCAACAACAACAATACAAGAGAACATAAACCCTGGATGACAACAGAAATACTTCAATTATCGAATGAAAGGGGAATCATTAAAATAAATCCAAAGATAAATATAGAACCACATACTGCATAATAAGGCGAAAAATTAAGGAGGCAAGAAGACAATGGGCTAAAGATACTTGTAGGGAAATTGAGGAACTTCAGATAAAACACGACCACAACCTTCATAAAAAAAAGTCAAGGAAATGGCAGGTATATATAAAGGCCAGGTCTCGTACCAACTAGTCAACGCTGAAAAGAAAACGTTAAACACACGAGAGAACCCAACTGCGGGTTGGAGGACTACATAGAGAATCTATTCCATGATACCAGAGTTCGTATGAGTCGGGCACAAACGGAAATGGGTCCAAACATTTTGGCATCGTAAATTAAGCACGCAAGATTACCAAAGCTGATGGGGTGCCTGGTCCCGACAACATTTATGCAGAAATCGTCATACTAGTAGAGGAAGGCAATTTATGCATTCTAACTAAACTGTTTAATAACATATACAGGACAGGAAATATTCCACGGGAATGGCTAACATCTCTCTTTGTCCCCATTTCGCAAACAAGAAATGCTATAACATGTAACGAATTTCTCCTAAGCTTTATATTTCACATACTTAAAATATTTCTAAAAATAATCCATCTTTGAATATACAGTAAAGGTGAACAAGATATGGGGACGAGCAGTTTGGATTTCGTAGTGGAATGGGCACTAGAGACGCATTATGAAGGGTAGTTATCCGTATGACGAAGTGTCGAGACCAACAAAAAGATATATAAGCCTGTTTCATGGATTATGAAAGGGCCTCGGACAGAGTTCAGCTTGGTGTACTTATTGACTACTTAAAGCGAAAAGGTCCGGCCAGCTGCTGTTAAGAAAGAATGGGGTACAAGTCAACAAGTGAAAATACTAAGTTGTTAGACAGCACTGTATTCTATCCTCTCTCTTATTGAATGTATACTCAGAAGAAGCTTTCGCTAAGCTCTAAGTGGCTATAAAAAAAGGTTTAAAGATTAATGGTAAGACTTTGTATAATATTAGATATGCTGACGATACTATTATAATTGCTGAGAGTCAAGAACCTCTGCAGGGTTTACTAAATAAGATCTCTCAAACCGGAAATGAATATGGATTAAACACGAATGTTACTAAAATTAAAGTTGTGGCAGTTTCTAAATCAGGTCACAAACAGATGAATATAACGATAAGTAATCTGCAAATAGATCAAGTTACCAAGTTCAATTATCTAGGATGATGGATTACCAAAAACTAGGAACCAGAGATAAGAGCGAGGATAGAATATTCCCGAAGTGTCTTCTCTAGAATAAAGCGATTTCTCTGTAACAGGGAATTGACATTGAACACACCTTACTTATAGTAAAATGCTACATTTAGTCAGTTTTGGTATATGGCATAGAATATATATATATATATATATATATATATATATATATATATATATATATATATATATATATATATATATATATATATATATATATATATATATATATATTATTATACTATAAGTAAGGTGTGTTCAGTGTCAATTCCCAATTGCTTTATTCTATATATATATATATATATATATATATATATATATATATATATATATATATATATATATATATATATATATATATATAAATATATATATATAAATAAATATATAAAAATAAAGGGTGTTTTTTTATAGAGGTATAGAACTTTGAAATGGAATAAAACAAAGATGAATTTTTTAAATTGACATGAAATTTACTTTATTCGAAAGATAATCTTCTGGCATTATAATTTAAATATGACTTCTGACATATGACCGCCACGGCTGGCTCGAACGTAGTCTAATCTGGAGGTCCAATTTTCGATGACTTTTCCAACATTTGTGGCCGTATATCGGCAATAACGCCGCGAATGTTGTCCTCCAAGTGGTCAATCGTTTCGGGCTTATTGGCGTAGACTAGCGACTTCACATATCCCCACAGAAAATAGTCTAGCGGCGTTAAATCGCACGATCTTGGAGGCCAATTCACGGGTCCGAAACGTGAAACTATGCGGTTACCAAACGCTTCCTTCAATAAATCAATTGTGGCACGAGTTGTGTGACATGTTGCGCCGTCTTGTTGAAACCACAGCTCCTGCACATCATGGTTGTTCAATTGATGAACGAAAAAGTCAGTAATCATGGCTCTGTAGCGGTCACCATTGACTGTAACGTTCTGACCAGCATCGTTTTTAAAGATGTACGGACCAATGATTCCACCAGCCCATAAAGCACACCAAACAGTCAGATTTTCTGGATGTAACGGTGTCTCAACATACACTTGAGGATTATCATCACTCTAAATACGGCAGTTTTGTTTATTGACGTATCCATTCAAACAAAAGTGAGCTTCATCGCTAAACAAAATTCGCTTATGAAAATCGGGATCAAGGGCAATCTTGTTTTGGGCCCATTCACCGAATCTACGCCTTGCTAGGTGATCGTGTGGCTTCAATTGTTGCACGAGTTGGATTTTGTAAGCACGCAAACCAAGATCTTTCCGCAAAATCTTCCATAAAGTGGATGGACACATATCCAATTCCTGTGCACGATGGCGGATAGTCTGATTCGGGTCTTCCTCTACGCTACGCTCTACAGCAGCAATGACTTCTTCTGTACGCACTGTACGACGTCTCTGTGGATGCGTATTATCATTTAGAGTAAACGTGGTGCAAAAACGTTCCATAGTTAATTGAATTAATTGCTCTGATGGACGATTATGTTGACCGTAAAATGACGTAGTGCGCGATACGTATTTCGAACAGAACTATGATTTCGAAATAAATGTGCAGAATTTGGAAGCGTTGTTCAGGCGTCAGTCTATTCATGTTGAAATGCCAAACCAAACTAAACATAAATCACTTGACAGCTAACAAAATGGCCGCCAGTTAAAAAAGTTTTGCCAACTTAAAGTTTTATACCTCTATAAAAAACACCCTATATATATATATATATGTATATATACTAGCCGGGCCCGCGGCTCCGCTCGCGTGGACTTGATTCACCACTATCGTCACTGCTTATTCCTTAATTTACCCAACATAATAAAATATCTCCCATTATTTCCCCTTATCTCTTAATCCTTATTTCTCCTTATCTCCCATTATTTCTCCTTATCTCCCATTATCTCACCTTATCTCCCATTATCTAGGTATATCTCGACTTATCTCTCAATATTTCTCCTTATCTCCCATTATTTCTCCTTATCTCCCATTATCTCACCATAATGCCCATTATCTAGACTTAGCTTTGCTTATCTCCCATTATTTCTCCCTATCTCCCATTATTTATATTTATCTCCCATTATCTCACATTATCTCCCATTATCGAGCCTTATCTCGACTTATCTCCCATTATTTTTCCTTATCTCCCATTATCTAGGCTTATATCGAATTATATAGAACAACATATGTTTAAATTTATAAAAACACGTAAATCGGATAGGTGGTTCTCAAGTGATAAGCGTACTAACGGACAGTCAGACAGACAGAAAGACGTTGCATTTTATATATATTCTAGATAGAAGATTATAGATAACCTGGCCAGAGAACAAACGTATGAATTAAAAAAAACACGTAAATCGGGTAAGGGGTTCTCGAGTGATAAGCGCACTAACGGACAGACACACAAACAGAGAGATGTTGCATTTTATATATATTATATTCTTTGCTACATGATATTGTTCCATATTTAATGCTTTAGGCAGTGTATTGCAAGAGAATGCGCTAGTGGCAAACTTTTCTCCGACTTGATTCACTATTATCGTCACTGCTTATTCCTTATGTCACCTAACGTAATAAAATATATCCTATAACCTGGCCAGAGAACATATGTATGTTTAACAAAAAAGCACGTAAATCGGATAAGTGGTTCTCCAGTGATAAGCGCACAAACGGACAAACAGACAGATATACGTTACATTTTTTATATATATTATAGATGTAATAAAATATATATCTATAACTTGGTCAGAGAACATATGTATGAATTTAAAAAATCACGTAAATCGGATAAGTGGATCTCGAGGGATAAGCGCACTAATGGACAGACAGAGAGTCGTTGCATTTTATATATATTATAGATATAGATTATTATTATTATTATGTAACCTGGCCAAAGAATATATGTATGAATTTTTAAAAAAGTCACATAAATCGGATAAGTGGTTTTCGCATGATAAACGCACTAATGGACATAGAGACAGACAGAGAGACATTGCATTTTATATATATTATAGATTATAGATATTCTCTACTACATAATATTGTTCCATATTTAATGGTTTAGGCGGTGTATTGCAAGGCAACGCGCTAGCGGCGAACTTTTTTCGGACATCATTCACTATTTTACGTTACTACTCATTCTTTATGCTACCTATCGTAATAAAATATAGCCTATAACCTGGCCAGAGAACATATGTATGTTTTAAAAAAAAAAGTACGTAAATCGGATAAGTGGTTCTCCAGTGATAAGCGCACTAACGGACAGACAGACAGACAGAGAGACGTTGCATTTTATATATATTATAGATATAGATATATATATATATATATATATATATATATATATATATATATATATATATATATATATATATATATATATTCTATGCCATATACCAAAACTGACTAAATGTAGCATTTTACTATAAGTAAGGACCTTAAAACTAACAACTATGAGAAAGATTGAGGCCTTTGAAATGTTGGGAATTTCTTGGACTTAACTAACTGTTCTAAATAGAGTTCATAGAGAACTTCTTTTATTGTTAAATTAAGAACTTCATACTTTGGACATATACTCAGAAACAGTAAATACCAGTTATTACATCGAATTATCAAGGGCTAAGTGGAGGGAAACTAGGTAGAAGACAAAAGTCTTGGATGAAAAATATCAGGAATTGGACAAGCATGAGAACAGCTGAGAATAGAGAAGATTTCGCTTCAGCTATCGCCAATCTGCGATGGAGAGGACGGCACAGGAAAAAGAAGTGATAGCAGGATGGGTCCCTTGATTACTTCTTCTCTTTATAAAATGCCTAAGCGTTGAAACTAAAATAGGAACTGTTCTTACTGTTGTAGAGGTTAATGTTACTATTGTACATAAAAGTTTATGTTAATGAAAGATAGGCAGAGCGTGAACGGTATGATATGATTACTATAACTAGGCATCTGATGGAACATGGGCCATAAAATAGCACTAATGAAAAAATGCAGACTAGACAACTAAACGGTTCAACAGCTGACATTATTTTCTTCTATTTTGGAAAAGTTCGGTCACTGAACAGGACGTGTACGATTGTAGACGATAACAAGTAAAAATAACAAATTAAATTTATAGAACTCCCTATTTAGTTCTAAATTAATTCTTTCAAAAACACAATACTCTAGTTTACATATAATTTACACAATTTAAAATAAACTGCGGAGAAAGTTAAATTTCTCTTAAAAATGTGCGTGTTACATTATGTTACATAAAATGGACAGTTTTTCGAATTTAGAGTAACGAATTAACATATGTTTATACCATTGTGGTGAAAATTAAAACGTGCCATTAAAATTAATTTAAAACCGTCGGATTCAGTTTAAGATTGATTATCTAATGGGTGTTGTTTTTTTCGATTTTGCAATGATATGTAATAAACTATAATAGTTAATATGATATGAACTTTTGCACAGAGTGTGTGTTCTTTAATCTGAATAGCAGCTCGTTTTACGGAGATATTATTATTTGTAAATCTATCTGTAACTTTCCAAGAAGATTTTTTTCTTTTAAAAAATTAAGAACTTGCTGTCGTATCAACACCCGTCTGGACATAACATTTAATGTAGACGCTAGTGATGTAAAGTATCGGTACTTTCGAGTATTTAGGGTACCTGGGATTTCTTAAAAAAGTACCCGTTACATTGTACCGGTACAAAGTACCTATCTCGTCACATAGTTGTCAATATACCTGGTGGCTGGCCAGATTATTATTGAGCGGCGTAACAGACTCGAATCAAGCCATGTAAATAAACTGATTTTTCTCAGCGGTAATCAGTTTTTGTTGAGTGTTAAGAAATGAAAAATATCATAAAAGTTCCCGTTGCTATAAAGTTTATTTTTTTCTAATATTCATTTACTTATTTTCATTGTTTTTAAGGATGAATAGTACATAGATACTTTTATAATTTTCTGTACTATATTTGTGTATTATATTAATTAAATATTTTCTTGTTTTAATTTAAAACTGTTCTCAAAGCCAGAGAATAAATATTTGCAAAATTTCTGATTTATTCTTTATGTATTTATTATTGTGTCCAATTACTTTATTAAATAAAAAAATATTCATATTCAATTCAATATTTATAAACGACAAAATGTGTACGTCATATACCTACTTAATAAAATATTGCATGCACGAGGTGCAAATTTTGCTTGCATTCCTAATTATGCGCACTCCGTTTGTATTTATCGTCCAGTTTAATTTCGGGTATATGTATACCGAAACCGAAAGACACCGATGAAGACAAAATACATTTCGTGGAGACGAGTAAGTATCTACCACTACTGGTATCGCATTGGTAGTTTGGTTGGCCGGAGACCGCAGACGTCATCAACGTGTAGATACCTGGCACTGGGTTTATTTATTGTCGACTACCCGGTACTTCAGATCCGGACGCGTAACGGGTGCTTTATTTTTGGTAGTTACAATATTGACATCTCTAGTAGACGCGTACTTCATTTTCATGCCCAAGTTGAAAGTCCATTAAGGCAGTGTTTTGGGTCCTTAAAGGAAGTAAAGCAATCTCCAAATCTTCAATTTAATTTTTTTGAGGTTTTTCCGCTAGAAAAATCCGTCGATGCCAAAGCAACCCTCCTTTGGAAATGTGAAGTTCTCAATTATTCTTGCATATCGTTCCGAATTAACTGTTGTGTGGCCTCTGTGATCCGCAAACTAGTACGTGCCGATCGTTTCACTAGCCGGTATTGTGGCCCAAGCCGTCACTGTAGAGGAATTTAAAGGCTTTTGGTGCTTTAGTTTAAAATTTATCTAGTAACAGCAATTTTGTCAATTGACGTGCCATTAGGATGAAAGGTGTTCGAACATTTCATTAACAAATTGAGCCCCCGATCAGTATCACTTGGCTTTAATTCTTGCACCGGCTGTATCTTGTACAAACGTAAATCTTAACGTAAAGTATGCTTTGTAACGAACTACTAGACACATTTACGGCACTTTTTTGAAAGCATACCTACTTTCAGTCGGAGTTTAAGGTTATACAACGATAGAGGAATTGTTTAATGAGCTGCTAACAATTGCCGCTCGGCAGCGCGATTGTTAATGTTCTACCTCACGTCTATACTATATATTTATATCTACTACTACAATTGAACGAAGTCCTTATTTAAGTAGCCCTTGACAGAGAGCAGGTATATAGATAACTGCAAAACTAGACTTACTGCATGATTCTTTGCGCGAGTACTGTGGTAAATGTTTTTGAGTTTGATTCTCTTCTCTGTCGATCATAGTTCGGCTGATGAGTCGTGATATCACTAAACGCGCCCCGTGATGGTTTGACGGATGAGAGAACAGTAAATACCTACTGAAATATGAACTTTGTTAAATTTTAGTAATAGATTTGCTTTCTTTAAACTCTTGCGCCCATTGTTTAAACAATTATACACTCGGAACTTCATTTCCGCATGTAAATGATATTGAACGCAAAATTTTTGCGCATAATTAGAGTTTTGTTAAACTGTTAGACATAAAGGGTATGCCACCGGGTTTACGCTCTGTGCGTCCATCCATCCTTCGATATACACGTTGATCTTGTTTACAATGTTAATAGATGGTAAACAATGTATACATTTTTATATTAAATTATTTATTTTTTTAGGCGATTGGTCAAAAACTACCAACCGAAGAAAAAGGATGAAGAGGATTACCAGTAAGTATTTTTTTATTGAATCACTTCGCACGCAAAATAGTACGGCAGCAACTTTTACGGCTTTGAGAAATCATGGTTCTTCGGATTTGATAATGTCAAATAGTGTTAGTTGTTTGGGCTACGACTCTGTACGCCTTCAGATTAAATAAAACACTGAGTGTGTTCTAATTTTGAATATTTAAAAATACTTTCTGCAATTGTAGGCGAAACGTCGAGAAATCTCTATACGGTAATTTGACAGTCTAATCCCAAAACCTGTAATTTCTCCATAGTTTTCGTATATTTTGAAATATATTTGAAACAATAATAATAAAATAATTTTGAAGTAAACGAATACTTCCGATGGCTACAAAAACTGATTTGCAGCGCCGTAGTCGAATTTTTTTTATGTTGCCTGCGTACTAAACCGCCTAGGTGACCTCAGAATTTCCCAAGTACGTTATTTTCTTTCTAATCTAAAAGAATATTTGTGTTTGACTTTGTGTTTTTTCCTTAGGGTGACTGGGCAATTCTAACCACAGATTCAGCTGCTCAAAATGTATAAAAAATGTTTTTTTTTTCAATTTTGAAAATATAACATATATTAACAGAATTTAAAAAAAAAGTAAAAATCATGAAGCATGGCTTTAAAAAACTATTAACTATAATAGGCTATGTGTAAGTTCTTGTTTTTAGGCAGATATCTTCCCAAATATAAATTTTTATTTACAAAAAATGTTTAGTTAACTTTAACAATAAATTTTAGTTCTTTGCTCCGTAAAATACTGTGAGTATAAAAGCTGAATTTAACATAAACAAATACCTGGAAGAAACTCTGTCTTCGGGTGACAGGAACCAAATAGAATTTAACGCTCCAAAAACCCAGGCAGCAGTTTTTTCTAAAAAAATTAACTCCTCATCCAACCCTTTTATATTGAGAACGTCAAGACTGTGTTCCCAGAGTACGATTTACAGCGATTCAAGACCAGCGTGAGTTGCCTTTTCCGCACACGCGTCGCTCCAGTAGCATTTTATGTATTTCCCTGCAGCACGTGTGCTATGCTCATTAAAAAAATTTCTTTTACTAACAAAGTCCAATTTTAGTATCTACCAATATTAAATTTTAACAAGCTGGGAATCTGCCTTTCAAAAAATTTAACTTCAACTTAGAATGTAAAGAGAATACACGACTAAGGTCCATCTTGATAGATGAATAAAATAACCAGGGTTTTAAATTTGTTAAATCTTATAACTTTGAATTGGCATTGTCACATTTAAAATTTATTTTAAATGATTTAAGTAAAACCAAAGTACGGTCTGTCAAGTAAGAACGTGTTCGCGATAATTCATTTTTGGTAAATGCGATTCTAGCGATTCAACAAAAAATCAGTAGAGGGAACCTTTGCCTCCGACGCACTTTAGTAAAACTATCAGTCGATTCCGAACTTTCATCGAAATTACGTAAAATCCAAAATGAGTTACTTGTTTGCACGTGGGTTCGAGGTAGTGTTTCTTTGTTCCCATTCAAAGGGGCCTAAAATGACACATTCCGCGGCAGCTAAATATATTAAAAAGTCTGAGTCGTTTGTGAAGAGGTAGGTAAATCGTTTTAACGAGACGAAAAATGTCGACAACTTTCCAAAACGTGACTCGGTAGACAAAGTCACTTCGAAAGTCGAAAAACGAATCGTGTGTTTGTTTTCACGGGACCCGAAAATGACACTGCGTCAAAGAGCGGAAACATTAAGAAAATCGGGTTTGAATGTGCCACAGAAGACTATTCGACAACATCTTCGTGCTCATAATGTCAAATTGAAGCACATTAAAGAAATCTTTGCTGGGCGAAAATCATGTCGCGAAGCGGCTCGCTTGGGCCCACGATAAGATACTAGAGTGGCCCTCACAATCGCTGGAAGCCAACCTTATTGAAAACGTTTGATCCCTTGTAAAGAGAAAGCTCAGAGGAAAGACTCTGAGGACGACTCAGTTGTCTCGCGAAAAATTGGCAGAGTATGCAGAAAATCTTGTCGGCAGCATGCCTCGAAGATGCCAGGCGATTATTGATTCAGAAGGCGATTGGCGATTTGACAGCTTACTATGGTAACTGCGCCGTTGTTAACGTACCAAGTAATACATTAATGGCAAAAAATGTTCTCGAAACACATTTTTTTTTCAAGAATACGAGCGATCACGTTCTTACTTGACAGACTGTACCTGTACTAAGTATGGAAAAATGAATTACAAGTGTAAGATTTTCTATTTAATACAAGGTGATTTTAAATGACATACGGATTTTTATTTCTCTTTCTCCGAAGGAATGCATTACTGACAAAATCACCATCCGAGATTTTTCCGTTACTTTTATGGTTACTTAACAAAGAGAACGAATTTGAGATAAAGTTGTTTTAACAATATTCAAGTGTTAATTAGTGATTATTCTCGCTATGGAGTAACTTTTTATACGAGGTGCATTCAAGTTCTATGGTCTTTAAATATTTTTTTCTGAACTGCGAGTTGTGTGCGTGACACAGTTCGTATGGCTGCCTCTAGAGTGATAACCGTTTTCAGTACTTACAATAGCATTTTCTTGACTGGCGAATCGTAACTCCTATCGACGTTCATCGTCAATTGAAAACGATACAGTGCTGGTGTTGTGGATGTAAAAAATAAGCATTCGTGGATGCGACAGTTCTAACAAGGCTTGTGATAACCGATCCAAGAAGCCTCGGCCACGGACCACCTGGACAGACAACGTGTTAGCGCGGAAGGAGCAAGTTGTCACAGAGGTTTGCCGATGTGATATGAGTGATATTAGTCTCTAAAGTTGAGATCTGTGCACAGAATGCGGAGAGCTCTTCAAGGTCGGTGAAACACAACGCAATCGACGCAACGGCAGCACATCGACTCACCACCACCCAATATTGAGAACTTACGACGGCCATCCTTTGGGAGAGCGGAGGCGTAATCCATGCTTATTGTGTTTCAAAGGACGCTATGGTTATAGCTGCATTTCACGAACATGTTTTGAGGACAAAGTTCTTAACCAGCATTGCATGAAAAACGACCGAAAGAGGCTGCGCGTGTGTTTTTCCATCAAGACGACGCAATCGGCTTGAGTTTCTTCTTAACAACTTTGAAGTGGTGTTTCATGCTCCCCACTCGCCTAATTTCGTTCCTAGCGGTTTTGGCTTTTTCCAACAATAAAGGGCATTCTCTATGGCCGCTCATTTTTCAGTCCAGGCGTTCTTGATTTAGAGATCTTTCATTAGGCAAAAGGGTTCCCATATGTATGGAATAATGATTCCACAGCGTTTATTAATCAGTATATCAAAAAAATGTTTAAATAAAAGTTATAGGGTGTTATACGGCGCATATGCTGACGTTGACAATAAAATATTTTTAACTGTCAGTTCCAAGAAAGTACGCCATCTTAAATTTTTTAAAGTGAAAAGCCCTGTATATTATTTTGTTTTTGAGTTCTACTAAAAATTCTAGATATTTTTTGTCTAACATACCATATGTCTAAATTGAACTGTTTTGGAATTATTGATATTTGAAATTAAGGAGATCAAATTAAAATTTTTTTTTAAGCTGGATTATGTCAAAAATTTACTTAACGCGTCAAAAAATGATTTATTGACGATAACGTTTATTGTTGCATTTTGTGGAACTGCAATTTGAGCGTAATATCATAATGGTACATTTAGCAGAAACTGAAAGAATCACTGTGTTAATGATGATTGGTTACGGAGACCGTAGGAGGTCACAGCAGGAGGTGTGTGATCTTTTTAACGCAGAATATCCGAATCGAGAACCTAGTACCCAATCCGTAGTTAGGAAAACATTAAAACGATTTGGACAATCAGGTCATGTTAAGGATTGTTCTAAGTCTGGACCTCCAAAAGTTAAAACACGCGATGATTAAAAAGTTAGATGTTTTATTGGAGATTACAGAAAATCCCCATACAGCCACTCGTCAGCTTTGCCTAGTCCACAACATAAGTAAAGGTACCTTAAGTCGTATACTGAATGAAGAAAAATTGCATCCATACAAACCCATTCTATTGCAAGAATTATGTGAAGATGACTACGATAGACGCGTTGAAATTTGCGTGGTCATCATGGAACGAATCAATAATGATCCTAACCTAACTCATAGTATTGTTTCACATTTTTGTCTTAACGGAAGAGATAATAGGCATAACTGCCGGTACTGGTCTCCTGAGAATTCTCACTGGATAATCGACAGTCATTCTCAAAGACCACAGAAGATAAACGTGTGAGTAGGGATTTGTGGACGTCATATCATTGGTCCTTTTTTTATCGATGGAAATCTTACAGGACTGCGCTATTTACAGTTACTCCAAGAGCAAGCTATTCCAACTTGTGCAGGTCTTTTCTCGGTGAAAATAATTTGGATATCCCTAACAGGAATCTATGTATCAACAGGACGGAGCACCTTCTCACTATGATATCAATATTTCATATTTGGATGCGATTTTTCCTAATCAATGGATAGGCAGAAGAGGTACTGTAGAATGGCCTGCAAGGAGTCCCGGCCTTACGACACTCGATTTTTTTATGGGGTCATTTGAAAACTAAAGTTTACCGAAGTCGACCTAAAACTGTAGAAGATTTACAACAAAGTAACCCAATTAATAATTCCAAAACAATTCAATTTAGACATATGGTGTATGTTAGACAAATAATATCTACAATTTTTAATAGGACTCAAAAATAAAATAACATACAGGGCTTTCCATTTAAAAAAAATCAAGATGGAGTAATTTCTTCGAACTGACAGTTCAAAATATTTATTGTCAACGTTCGCATGTGCGCCGTTAACACCCTATAACTTTTATTTAAACATTTTTTGATACACTGATTAATAAATGCTGTGGCATCATTATTCTATACATATGGGGCAACCTGTATAGGCAGATTACTGCGTGAAGTAAAAAGTCCCGAGACTTTCCAGGAGATGACAGTATAAACAAAACAACCCACATGATTTTCAGTTAGTGTCAACTTTCAGAAGGTTCGTGTAAAGTTTTCAGGGCACTTTGTTTATTAGTTTGCGAGTTACAGCTGTTTGAGCGCCGCTACCTTTGCTTTTGTAAAACGATGAGACAAAAAGAATTTCGTGTCTTGATTAAACATTGCTTTTTGATGAGAAAAAATACAGACAGCTGGCTCAAATGAAGAAATTTGCTTTTTTTGAGTGTTTTTTTCTTCAAAAGTCTCGAGACTTTTTAACCCATGTAACATGTAGGCTGAAAAGTTTTTGGTCTGACACATAGATGTCGCCCTTTTCAAAAAAATCCATGACTTTTAGGAAGTACCAACCTTGAAACGATATGAGTCCAAATTTCATGACATTTCGACGATTAGTCTACAAGTTACAGTGTTTTTAGTGACGCTACTTTTGATATTTTCAAAACAATGGAAAAAATCGAATTTCGTGGGTTGATTAAACACTTTTTTGATGGGAAAAAATACCGTTGAAGCGAAGCAATGACTTGATAAGTGTTACGAGGACTTTGCCCCTGGAAAATGACTCATCATTTACTGGTATGCTGAATTAAAACGCGGTCGTACAGACACAAATGATGCTAAACGCTCTGGATGCCCAAATAAAGTATTTACACCACAAAACATCAAAAAAATCCACAAAATTGTTTTGGATGACCGTAAAGTGAAATCGCGTGAGATAGCTGACACTCTCAAGATATCAAAAGAAGGTGTTGGTCATACTTTGCATGAACATTTGGGCATGAGAAAGCTCTGTTCGAAATGGATACCGCGTTTGTTCACAGTGGACTAAAAACAACGTGTTGATGATTCTAAGCGTTGTTTGGACCTGTTTAAGCGCAATAAAAAGGATTTTTTCATGCGATATGTGACAATGGATGAAATATGGATCCACCACTACACACCGGAGTCAAGTCGACAGTCAGCCGAGTGGACAGCAGCCGGTGAAAACCGCCCGAAGCAACCAAAGACACAACAGTCGGCTGGGAAGGTTTTGGCCTCTGTATTTTGGGATGCGCATGGAATAATTTTCATCGACTATGTTGAGAAGGGAAAAACCATCAATAGTGAATATTATATAAGGTTATTGGTGCATTTGAAGGCAGAAATCACAAAGAAACGGTCCCAAATGAACAAGAAAAAAGTGCTCTTTCATCAAGACAATGCACCGTGTCACAATAGTTACGATGACAAAATTGCATGAATTGAAGTTCGAATTGCTTCCTTATCCAACGTATTCTCCAGATTTGCCCCCCAGCGACTATTATCTATTCGCAGACCTCAAAAAAATGCTCTCGGGAAAGAGATTTCGCTCCAGTGAACAAGTTATCGCCGAAACTGAGGCCTATTTTGAAGGCCAAGACAAATCCTTCCACAAGAAAGGTATAGAAATGTTAGAAAAGCGTTGGACTACGTGTTAGTATGTGAGGAAGTAGCAGACGTTTCAACTTCCTGATCTAAGTAATCAGTCATAAAACAAATGAAACACCTTACGTCGGCCTCACCTTGTATAATGATATTGTATGTCTAAATTAAGGGGTTACGCTACCATGAAGTTTTCAAAAAATTGATTTTTTTTGGTTAGATTTATTATTTATACTTTTAAGAATATTTCAAGCTTTACAAAATGAAATCTTAGATTGGAGGTAATATTAAAAAAATTATAGACTTATAAGACTTTTTTTTCTTTTGCGTTTTTCTCTGTCTTTACTGAACCGATTTTAATAAAATTTATACCACGTATTCTTTATAATATTCTCTCGAAGTTGACCTATAGTTTTTTTTTTGATTGGATGGGCCAACAACAGTAAAAATGTAAAAACCAACTGACTAAGGGCATAAAAGATTATCCACAAACTGATAAATTCAAAAAAGTTTTAATCGCTCAACTTAGAAGGTATTGATTTCACACTAAATGTTCAATATGGCCTCCCCCTTCGTTAATGCTTAAATTAATACGTCGCAGGAACTTTAAATATACTCTTCTTAAAATGTCTTCACCTTGTAAAGCGTTAGTAGTATTCCACAATTGCTCAGTGTTGTCGATTTGGAAAGGAAAAAATCACATGGATTTAAGTCTGGGGAACGAGGTGGCCAGTGAATAGGAGCATCTTCATCTCTTCCGAACCAATTAGCTGGGTAACTTTGGTTCAAAAAAATTCTCACATTACGCGCAAAATGGAGTGGTGCACCATCGTGCATGAAAAACATGTCGCGAGTAAATTAATGAGCAAGTTTTCCAATAATTCAGGAATAGTGTCACGGATGAAATTCAAGTAAATGTAAAAAAACGCTCCGATCAAATAGTTCGCGACAAGTCCCATCCAGACATTAATACTGAATTCGTGTTGAAACTGTCTTTGTTGCACAGCATGTGGGTTTTTTTCAGCGTAAATATGCATATTTGTTATACCACGTCGAGTGAAGCGTGCTTCGTCTGTAAACAGAATTTTAGTGTGAAAAGCCGGTACAGTCGCTATGCGTGCTCGAATGTGAAAAATGCAAACGGTATGCAAGATCTGGAGGTAACAGTTGCTGGACGGACTGTATATGAACGGGGTGAATAATTTGTTGTCTAATGATCCGGCTAGTTGTACATTTTGATATTCCCGTTTGACGTGCAATTAAACGAGTGCTGATTCCAGGACTATCGTATACAGTTTCAAGGATTTCCTCTTCAACATCGATAGCTCTAGCTTATGAAGGTCGCCCGGCATTATTACTGATCGGCTTAAATTGTCCAATTTCTCGAAGTCGCCTCTCAATATTGTCTGATGGTTAGGAGTCCGACGATGCGAAAATCTTTCGTGATATACGCGAGCACATTGAGACCGTTGCTGTTACAAAAACCAAACACTAAAATCATATCAATTTATTTACCAAAAGTGAACTCCATAATAATCTAGGTTTAAAACACTGTTGAGCTTGAGAAGGGATTAATTTTCGTTAATACTCGTAAAACTTGTTTACTATCTGTCAAAAATTACTTTCTGTCAGTATTACTACAAGCCAGTCATAGAACATACGATATCTTACATCATTGCCAGAGTGATTTTTGAGCGTTACCAAGTAACTACAGTAATACCCCGCTTTACGCGAGGGATACGTTCCGAAAAAAATCGCGTTAACTGAAATTCGCGTATATCGAGGTTTATGATTAAACATAGTCAAAATTTAATACAAAAAAATACAAATCATTTTAATCAATCACTTTAATTCTAAGAACACTTTATGCAATACATACTCTTATTTTTTACGGAAAAATACATCTATTGTCTTTTGGGTAACGTTTTGTTTACGTTCTTGTAAAATACGTTCATAACACCCAACACTGTTTTTAATTGTTTGACACACGGTCAAGACACGGTCATCATTATTGTCTATACTCTGCAATATGTCCAAACCTGAATAAATTTTTGAAAGTGCATTTTGTATTTCCCCTGAAGATAAAACTTTCTCTTCTACTTGTTCTTCCTCATCGTAGATAGGATTATTCTGTAACTCGATCAGATCTTCATTGCTAATAGGATCGTCGTGCGTTGCTACAAGTTCTACGAGATCTTCTACCGTGACATCTTCAAGTTCAGACCCCTCAATCATTGCAGCAATGTCTTCAAGCACTTGTCTCTGCATCTGGACAATTCTTCTAGGTGCTTCCACTACATCTGGCCAAAGATTACGCCACACCCCATTCATACAACTCATTTTAACTTCCTTCCAAGCCTCTTCTATGTTGTGAATAGACTTCATAATGTTGTATGACTTCCACCACTCTCGCATAGACTGTCTTCCTTCCCCGTCAGTTTCATGAATTAGTTGGCTAAAAGTGCGGCGATGGTAATAAGCTTTGAAGTTTGCTATTGCTCCCTGGTCCATAGGTTGTAATATTGACGTAGTGTTTGGTGGAAGGAACTTTACGTACACTTTTAAGTCTCTGGGCGTATCAAGTGAGGTTGGATGTCCTGGGGCATTGTCTAAGAGTAATATAACTTTAGGTTCAAGCCCATTTCTGTCACAGTATGATTTGACTGATGGGCAAAAACTATTAGAATACCATTCTTGAAAAATTTCCCGTGTAACCCACGCCTTTCTGTTTGATCGCCACACAACTGGTAGACTTGTCTTGTCTGTGCCTCGCATTGCACGGGGTGTTTCTGAATGGTACACTAGTAAAGGTTTCAGTTTGAAATCACCAGTGGCATTACCACCCAGCAGAAGTGTTAGTCGATCTTTCGCAGCTTTGAAACCACTGGCTTGACGTTCTTCCTTAGAAATGAATGTTCGAGATGGCATTTTTTTCCAGTAAAGTGCGGTCTCATCAACATTGAAGATGAGACAAGCAGGAATTTTCTCTCGTCTAACGAAGTCTTGAAACTTGTCTGGAAACTCAGCTGCAGCTTGAATGTCCGCGCTGGCCGCCTCGCCTGTTATGTGGATATTGTGAAGATTAGAACGCTGCTTGAACCGATGGAACCAGCCTCTGCTGGCAGCAAAAGTCGGAGTGGCACTCCCTTCTCCTTCTTTTGTTTTCAGCATCTCATACAAAGATTTTGCTTTTGTGCATATGAGATCTTGACTTAGTGGTGTGTTCTTCTTATTCAAATCTTCGATCCAGACTGACAGTAATTTCTCCATTCTCTCTAAGATAGATGATCTCGAACGAGAAAGTTTTTGTTGCACTTATAGGTGTTGAACCTTCGCTGGAGATTTTAATTTTTTCCCGATTTTTATAAATCGTTCTCACAGTCGATTCTGAGAGTCCAAAATCTCTCCCAACAATTGTTGCTTTGCCTCCATTTTCCATTCTTCTTAACACTTTCATCTTCAATTCCAAAGTGACGCTTTTACGCTCTTTTTTCTTTACAGGCGGCATTTTTAACGTAGGGTTAAATTATGTATGTATGTATCTCCAATAAATATTAAAACAAAACTGCCAGCCGACCGAACTAACATTACGGAAACAAATGAACACACGAGACGAACGAGGAAATCCCCATAGAACAAAGTCGAAGGACAGGGAATTCCCAATTCTTCAAAGAGAATATTCAGAGAAAGCGGGGATCCCCCCGCGACCATACAGAAGTTAATGACTACATGAGCGCGAAATTTGAAATTCGCGTTATAGTGAAACCGCGCGTAACGGGGTCGCGCTAAGCGGGGTATTACTGTATACAATTGAAGAAACGTGTGAAGGAACGCATTTGCGAATTTGACAATGGAATTAAAAAATGGAAACAAACATACCACTATCTCAGAAACTGTTGCTCGGAGCAACATTTACCAAGAGAAGAAGAGACAGGAGAAGGTGGAGAATCTGAATATTTAATTAAAAATATCATACAGAGTGGTATAAAAAAGTTGACAATTTAAAAATATACACAGTGCAATAAGTGGCGCCCCTTACAATTTACAACAAAACTGTGAGCTGATTTCGATTCCTCATCTCAGAAAACCCCTTAGCACCGAATCTTGTACAAATAGTACAATTATTAAGAAAACTACTTAAGAAAAACTAAAATGAAAGTACATATAACTCTGACACCCTGTATCTCAAAAATTACGAATTTTAGGACTAAGGTAAGCTGGGTTAAATGGTCAATTTTCATCCCAGAAATCCGCAATAACCCTATGTATACGGAATACTGTATATACAATAGTTGCATCAAAAAAATTTTAATTTTATGCTTTTTTTTTTCCGAACGCCAACGTAACCCCTTAAGAAAGAACTTTGCAGAACAGCATATCATTAAATCTCTTTAAAAAGGCATTATTCATATAAATTAAACTAAAGAATCATTTTAAATCCTACTTACATGTACATATTTGATGTAAAATTCTAAAAAAACCGATAAATATAGAACAAAACTTGTCTGTTGACATAATAATTTAAATTGTTCTAGTTTTTGCCAGCAACAATAAACCGTTAAATTGATATGTAGGTAAATACGCATAGCAGAACGAGTAAAATTAATTTCCTATTGGTATTGAATTAAGTATGCAAAATTATAGGTTTATTATATGGGTTTGGTCGAGAAATTATTATGAACGAACTTAGAAAATAAAGAGGTTTATGAAACTCAAGTTTTTCTGTTGGTCTAGAACTTGTATCTCTATAAAGAAAACTTACATGAATACATTTCATATTTTACGTTTAACGCCTCAACCTCCTTGAAGGGTTAGTTTTGAGATGTGAAATTAGAAGTGAAATAAAATTTTTGTTGTCAGGTCATCGAATGGGTCAAATGAAAGCTTGTGAAAACACGAGTTCAAAAATATTTGTGATGTTATACTTATTTTTTATAGTTCTTCAAGTCGAGGAATCTGAAAATTAATTTCATAACTTTCAATTTTAATGTAGAATATGGTTGAAAGGGGTGGAGGTTAGTAATTATATAGTTTAAATGACATTATGAGGATTTTTCCAGATTTTTGGTTGTGGTAATGCACAATTTTTTTTTTATTAATAATATGTCAATGTAACAAAGCTTCTGTGTAAAATACGAAGTTGTAGTGCTTGGATTAGGCTATTATTTAGTATGAAAAAATCAGATTCAGTGCGTATTTCTATGGTAAGTGCTGGGAAATAACTCTACCATTTTTTTTTTTCATTGATACAGTTTCAATTGATACCCCAATACTATTACAATAGCCAACAAATCTTGAAATCGTATAAATGTTCATATTTATCCGCTTTTCATCTAGAATTTATGGACGACCTAATAAAAAACTGAATAATTCGGTGCATTTTAGAAACAATATAAAAAGATATTATTTAATCATAAAAAATTCCACAGAATTTTATCACAACAAAAAATAAATGAATTTGTATATACGAGGCTGGTTTGAAAAGTCCGTGCAAAGTCCGAGAGATGGCACCACCGGCGCGTATCGAGGTCATGTTTAGTTAGTAGCATCTCTTGAATGAACGCACACCAAGTTTCAGCCATATTGGTCTATTTATTTGTGTTTGGCATTCGTGTGAATCAAGGAAGTCGAGTGATTTTCAAGAAATGAACGAAAAAGAATTTCGTGTGGTGATTAAACATTACTTTATGAAAGGCAAAACGCCTCAGGAGACTAAAGAGAAGCTTGATAAACATTATGGTGACTCTGCACCTTCGATTAGAACAGTTTATAAGTGGTTTCAAAATTTTCGGACTGGCCATAGGGACACAAGTGACGCTGAACGTTCTGGACGGTCTGTGGAGGTTACGACTCCAGAAATCATTGATCAAATCCATGATATGGTGATGGATGACAGAAGAGTTAAGGTGCGTGAGATTGCTAGTGCTGTGGGGATCTCGACTGAACGGGTACATAATATTTTGCATAAACATTTGGACATGAGAAAGCTATCCGCAAGATGGGTGCCGCGATTGCTCACGCTTGACCAAAAACAGAATTGTGTGAAGTGTTGCAAGGATGGTTTGCAGCTGTTCCAGAAGAATCCGGAGGACTTTAAGCGTCGTTTCGTCACTGTGGATGAAACATGGATACATTACTATACTCCTGAGACCAAACAACAATCTAAACAATGGGTTACCAAGGGGGAATCTGCACCAAAAAAGGCGAAGACCGTTCCTTCGGCCGGAAAGGTTATGGCGACTGTCTTTTGGGATTCGCAAGGGATAATCCTCATCGACTATCTGGAAAAGGGTAAAACTATTAAAGGTGAATATTATTCATCGTTATTGGACCGTTTGAAAACCGAGCTGCAAGAAAAACGCCCGCGATTGGCCCACAAGAAAGTCCTTTTCCATCACGACAACGCACCAGCACACACCTCAGCAGTTGTGGTCGCAAAATTAATGGAAATAGGATTCCAACTCGTTTCACATTCCCCCTCTTCTCCAGACTTGGCTCCCTCAGACTACTATTTGTTCCCCAATTTGAAGAAATGGCTGGCGGGACAAAGATTTTATTCAAACGAGGAGGTGATTGCAGACACTAATGGATATTTTGCAGACTTGGACAAATCCTATTATTCGGAAGGGATCAACAAACTAGAACATCGTTGGACGAAGTGTATAAGCCTAAAAGGAGACTATGTCGAAAAATAAAAAAGGTATACCCCAAACACATAAGTAGTTTTTATTTTTGCACGGACTTTTCAAATCAGCCTCGTATATATATATATATATATATATATATATATATATATATATATATATATATATATATATATATATATATATATATATATATATATATACAAAGAGAACCAAATTTGGATATTTTGTGTCCGTTTATAACGAACTTGGCACTCCCTGTGCTCGATGTCGCGCGACTTGATCTAGAGAATTCACCGAAACTCGAACCCCTATTTTACTTGTTTCCGTCGCGTCGCTAGTTCGAGCAGTATTATTTTCAATTCACTTGTGTTATGCGGTTCTACTGCATATTTGATCAAAATAGCAAAAGAAATGTTGAAGTTTTTATTTTAAAATGAGTACACAAAAACGTAAAGCGTTTATTTTAAAAGACAAACACGATATTATAAGGAAAATAGAAAATGGAGTTAAACAAAGTGATGTTTACAAACAGTTAAATTTAACTAAATCTACGGTTTCTACCATATGGAAGAAGACAAGAAATCTTATCAATCTATGATTAGTTGTAAAAAAGTAAAAAAATCTACACATGACCAACTCGATAAAGGTATCCTTGAATGGTTTAGTCAAAAACAACATGAACATGTTCCTGTTACCGGCTATACTTTACAAGAGAAAGCTAGTGAATTGGGAAGGAAAATAGAGAACACCGAGTTTAACTGTTCTGGAAAGCCACATAATATTAGTGGGGGTAAGATAGTAGGAGAAACTGCAGGAGTAGATATGACTGTTGTTGATCAGTGGTTGGCCAATGTATGGCTGGAAATTCGAAAAAGTTATGATTATGTGGACATTTTTAATGCGGATGAAACGGGTTTGTTTTACAAGATAACGCCTGATAAGACTAAAATTTGTCGGAGAGAACTGTGCTGGTGGAAAATTATCAAAAGTAAGGATTACTGTGTTGGTAACTGCAAATATGTCTGGAACAGAGAAAAGAAAATTGTTAGTTATAGGAAAGTCAGCCAATCCCAGGTGTTTTAAAAATAAACATTTACCAGTAAAGTATACTGTAACTCTCTTGGACGCTATAAACTTTATCCATATGGCTTGGCAAAGAGTCTGTAGCGAAACCATTGCAAACTGTTTTAAACATGGCGGATTTTTAAGGAAGGAATGTAGATATGACTCAGATAATGAGCTACCGTTGACTCAGTGTATTGAAAAACATCGAGAAGATCCTACTGATTGTCTAGAATTTGTTTAGTACAGTGGAAATCGAAATTAAAAAGATGTTTAATCACTTTAATTTTGAAGAATATGTATGTGCTGATAATGAATTAGTGACGAGAGGAATATTAAGTGATGATCAAATTGTGACATCAGTGACTTCTGAAAAGATTTTAAGCAATAATGACGACGAAGACGAGCTTGGAGAAGGAGATAATATTTATGTTCCATCCATTTCAGAAATGACTTAAGAAAATAACTGAAACTCGCAATTTTTTGGAATCTCGTGAGAGATGGAGTAGTTTTTGTGACCTAGACAATTATATAAACACCATTTCTTTTTCAAGTAAAATTGTACAAACGAAATCACTAATTGTATTGAATAAACTACGTATTTTAATGTTTTCGTTTATACTCGTATATGTACCAACATACATACATAATAATAACTTTAGTGTGACTTGTTTTATTTTCCTTTGAACGTTTTCTTTTAATTTAATAATTATTATTATTCATTTTTCTAAGCATTAGCGCCTAATCTAAAAAAAGTAGTGAAAAATGATATTACATTTTGTTTACTGTTTGTAACGAACTTCGGATATAGCGGAGCATTTGTAGTGATTTTTTGGAGTTCGCTATAAAGAAATAAGTCCTTGGAACGCGGAATAACAACTCGGCCATTGCCTCTTAACAGGTGATTTTTCAAAGTAGAGGAGAGTAGGTAAATCGACCTTCCGAAAGGAATCGTTGGAATTTTATTTGTAATATTTTTAAAAAATTGCCAAAAATCGCTGTCCCCACCCTATCTCGAAAGATACTGACCAAGAAATTTTGAAAAAATTCTGGAATATACTCCATAAAGTGTAGAATATCTATATAGTATCTGTGGAACTATATACTTTTACAGTATGATGGAGGTTCTTTAATATACTTTTCAGTACACACACGAATGGATATAGAGACAAAATAATTTTATTTTATTTGTTTTTAACTAAACAAATATTTAGGTAGTAAATATTTATTTTACACTTTTATTACTAGATTCTAGATTGAGCTAGATTGATTTATTGGCTATTAGGTACCTAAGATGCTATAACTATTATACATTATTGACTAAGAAAAAACGTGAAAATACATATTGGATCTTAAGATATATACAGGGTGGCCCAAAATTACCGAAGGGGTTTGAATTCCTTATAACTTTTTTATTATAATTTTGTTTTTTATTTCTTTTCAGTATTTTGTAAACAAGACTTGGGGAATTTAAAATGGAACAGTACACAATTGAACAACGTGCCCAAATCGTCGAACTTTATTTCTCAAATCAACGGTCCATTGTTTTGACTCAGTGTGCATATCGTCGTTATTTTAATGTGCGGGTTGGACCATCAGAGTCAACAATAAACCATCTGGTTGCAAATTTTCGACAACAAGGGGCTGTAAGGAACCTTCCTGGTGCCGGCAGACGACGAACGGTGCACACGGATGACAATATTGAACGGGTACAGGAGAGTATTCGGGAAGATGGAGAAACATCAACCAGGAGACGTTCGACACAACTTGGCCTCTCACGAGGGTCGCTACAGAGAATTTTGCATACAATAAGAATGTTTCCATACAAAATTCAGCTTGTCCAAGAATTGAAACCGACACATTACCAGCAACGACTTGATTATGCAATTTATTTGCGGCAAAAAGCAGAAGAAAGTCATGATTTTATTCATAATTTAATTATGAGCGACGAAGCCCATTTCCAATTAAATGGATTTGTTAATAGGCAAAACTGCAGGATATGGGCTACGGAAAATCCAAGAGTAGTTCAACAGCGACAATTACACCCACTTAAGTGTACTGTTTGGTGCGGTGTTTCGTCGGAAAGGATAATTGGCCCATATTTTTTTGAAAATGAACGCGGTGTCGCCGTTTCCATCTCTGGTGTTCGATATCGGACAATGTTGGAAAATTTTTTAAGGCCAGCCGTGGAAAACCATCCGCAAGTATGGTTCCAACAGGATGGAGCCACAGCGCATACTGCGAGGGACACAGTGGCTCTTTTACGCGACATCTTTGGTGAACGAATTATTTCGCGTACAAGCGATTTTAATTGGCCTCCGCGTTCACCGGATTTAACCGCTCCAGACTTTTTCCTTTGGGGTTATTTGAAAGGAAAAGTCTATATTAATAAGCCTAGAACCATCCAGCAATTAAAAAACAATATACGCGACGAAATCAGCAACATAACACCTGAAGTTTTGCGAAAGGTTATGGAAAATGTTTTGGAAAGAGCACGAATATGCGAAGCAGAAAATGGCCATCACTTGCGAGATATAATTTTTCATAATTAAATTAAAAATTTTCTCCATTAATATACTGTATTTAAAAAAATAAATAAATTATAATTATGTCTTAAATAAAAAGTTATAATGAACTCAAACCCCTTCGGTAATTTTGGGCCACCCTGTACATGTCAGGAGCGTAATTTTAGCCTGATTTTATTTTATTTTAGAAGCAATCAACGTATGAAACACTAATTGCGCGAGTCCGACTTGCACTTGGCTGGTTGTTTTTTGTTTAGTAATAAGACTGAGCTGAAACATTAATTCGATACAGAAAAAAAACTGTATTTAGTAGCGTTAAAAAGTCAATTCACCAAACAGTAACTCGTATTACCTTTTGCCTTTCATGCAACGAAACGGTAGTAACTTTTGCCTCTGTGTAATTCATTATCTATTGATATCGTAATCCTTTTATTTTATAATTTAATAAAATGAGATAAATTACTAGATTGTTTTATTAGAACTGAAGTAGAAAAATTGCATTAAGACGAACCAAGGTTAAATTGTGTGTATTTTCCTTTGAAAACCATGAATGCTCGGAAATTTTACGCTCATTTGGTAAAATTAACTCAAACCACATTTTATTTTAATGCGACACAGAGTAATAAAATAAAAATATTCCAGTACTTCAGAGGAAACATGTTGCATTTTTTTTTGTTCTTTTTTACTTTTTTAAATTAAATTTCACCCCTTATACATGCATTTGAATATATTGGCAATTAAAGGTACATAAGCAGTATAACATGGAACGGATGTTTTTACGGCTCAGATGAGATTCCACGATTTCTGGGATAAGTTCGTGTCAAATTAGAACAACTAACCAGTGTTCGGCTTACGGGTGCGCGAGAAATTTTAACTCTTCGAAATTAGGAATGTGTAATCGCTTTTAGTGTGTGGTACAAACTGTACCCATTTCTACGAGTTAGTGTTCTGCAAATAGAAAGCCTCAAGTTGTCATTACTTTTTGTACCGGTATATCTAGAAAGGGAACGGCTCCAACAGATTTAGTTTCCAATGTATAAATGATATTTGGATGTTGTTTATTGAGGAGGTCCAAAAAGATATTTAAGTGTTGTTCGCAATGTCTCCAAATAACAAAAGGGTCGTTTATGTATCTACTCCATTATATTGACTTTAGAGGAGCGCAAGTTAAAAGTTTGGTGTTCCCTTCCGTGACAGAGTTTAGAATTTACGTTTCTGCAAAATTTCCGAAAATCTGGCAACGTCAATTCGAAGCAGCTTTCGCGATTTTTTAAAGTAGTTACCGGCAAGTCAAATCTCAGTAACCCAAGGTTGCTTTAAAATGAGAGGATGTTTTCCGCATCTTTCATGATATATACGTCTTACGACGATCTACTAAATTTATGTTTGATACAGTAAAGATTGTATTTATTTACCAATATCGCCGCGGTATTATGACGACATTCTCGCCGATATCCTATAAGATGCCAGGTGTACAAGTATTAAATGCGGATTTCAGACAACAGATGGTGCACCAATGCAGTTTGTGCTATAAAGATTTGTCACTGCGCCATTTTGTTGTGTCATCAACAAGGGTCAGACGCGCACGAGTGATAAATTGGAAAAGTGTGTGCATAGTGTTGTGTTGTTGTGTTCAATATGTCGAAATTTATACCAAACAAAAAGCATTCGCGGGCAGCATTAATTTTTTGTTTTCATTTGAAGAAAACAGCTGTTGAATCGTACCGAGTACTTCGAGAAGCTTATGGTGAACATGCTCCATCGCAAGATACGTGCGAACGATGGTTTCGGCGTTTCAAAAGTGGTGACTTCGATGTTGCAGACAAGGAACGTGGAAAAACACCAAAAAAAATACGAATATGTGGAATTGCAAGCATTGTTGGACGAAGATGATTCGCAAACAGAAAAACAACTCGCCGAGCAATTGGGCGTTAGTCAACAAGCTGTTTCCAATCGGCTACGAGAGATGGGAAAGACTCAGAAGACCGGCAGATGGATACCACATGAGTTGAACGACAGGCAAATGGAAAAGCGCAAAAACACGTGTGACATTTTGCTCGCTCGGTACAAAAGGAAGTCGTTTTTGCATCGTATATTTACCGGGGATGAAAAGTGGTTTTATTTTGAGAATCCCGAGCGCAAAAAAATCATGGGTAGAGCCAAGCGGACCATCCACATCGACCGCAAGCCTGAATCGCTTTGACAGAAAGACCATGCTCTGTGTTTGGTGGGACCAGAGGGGCGTGGTCTACTATGAGCTGTTAAAACCTGGGGAAACGGCTAATACTAAACGTTACCAACAACAATTGACCGATTTGAACCGTTTGCTGCTTGAAAAAAGGCCAGAATACCGAAAGAGCAAACACAAAGTCATTTTTCTTCATGACAATGCTCCGTCACATACGGCAAAACCAATTCGCGACACGTTGGAAGCACTCAGCTGCGATAGAGCATACTTTGAATAAAGCACTTTTTATCATTCTTCTGAATTTAACATGTTTTTTTAGAAAAAAATCCGCATTTCATACTTGTACACCTGGTAAAGGGTAAAATCCCTACTCGGGCAGGGATTTGAACAATAAAGAAAATCTTTCCTTAATAATTTTCTTTTAACTTGCTATTGATATGCAGTTTTTCACACAATAATTATTTTGGAGAAAATTAAACAATGAAACACAAAATTATTACTTTTTCTTGTATAAAATTCTGTAAGCCACTGTTCATTTTGCCGCTTGTATGCCTTGAACGTATGAAAATCATATTTTTTTAGAATGTTTTCTAAACAAAAGAAAAATTCAAAATTTGGCTCACATAAGTTTGTAAGGCTTATAGTCTGCTGTCGAAATCGTGGAGGAATTTACTTACCTGGGGAGTGTTATTGATAAGTCAAGAGGAACGGACGGAAATGTGAGCAGCAGCATCCTAAAAGCCCGGCTGGCCTTTGGAAATCTCAACCCCAGTTGGAGTTCAAACTAATACAGCCGAAAAACCAAACTGAGAATCTTTAATAGCAACGTGAAATGAGTTCTACTCTATGGTTACGAAACATGGAGAATCACAAAATCAACAACAAGCAAATTGCAACCATTTATGATTAAGTACCTTCGACAGATACTCCGCATTTTCTGGCCAAACATCATAACAAGCAAAGAACTATGGCGGACAACAGACCAGCAGCAAATTGAAAATTAAATTATAAAGCGAAAATGGGGCTGGCTCGGCCACACACTTCGTGTACCGACGACCGGGCCTTTTCTCACGAATTTTCCCATCCAGCTGGTCCAGAAGGTGGCAGTAGTAATATAATTGTTTACCGCTTTGGAAGTAATTAATTAACAAAATTAATACCATAATGTTTTATGGACGACTTTGACCACTTTGGCTGCTTTGAAGCTAAACAACTGGATTCATACCCAAAACATTAGTTAAGATTTCATTTACTAGTTCATGTGAGACGCCTATAGCTTCAGCTAAAACATCCACGGTTAATCGACGATCTCCATTACCATATCTTGTACTTCCACAGTTTCTTCAGTTGTTGCAATTTGTGGACGTCCCGAATGTGGATCATCACTAACGCTTGTCACGTTTAAACTCTATAGAGACAAGCTATAAACGTTTGGAAATGAAGGAGCAGACTCCTTTGACATTTTCACTAACTTTGCATTTATTTCAATTGCCAATAAAACTTTCAAAACAGGGAATTTTATCACTGCACGATATTCGATTTTTTCCATTTTTAAAAAATACTCAAACACGTCTACTTTAACCAGCTGATACACAATGAATGACTTGACAGATCGACTTAAAATTTACGGTGTGTTCATATGACAGATGAACCTTCAATGTCAAGTGTCCAATAGTTGGTTCAAGTGATGCTCCATAGGTGTCGTTTTCAAAACTTATTGACTGACCTGATATATTCAAAAAATATAGAACTTTGTATTGATTTTAAAAATGAGTGAATTATATTGTACGAGGCTGGTTTGAAAAGTCCGCGCAAAGTCCGAGAGATGGCACCAAGTTTCAGCCATATTGGTCTATTTCTTTGTGTTTGGCATTCGTGTGAATCAAGGAAGTCGAGTGATTTTCAAGAAATGGACGAAAAAGAATTTCGTGTGGTGATTAAACATTACTTTATGAAAGGCAAAACGCCTCAGGAGACTAAAGAGAAGCTTGATAAACATTATGGTGACTCTGCACCTTCGATTAGAACAGTTTATAAGTGGTTTCAAAATTTTCGGACTGGCCATATGGGCACAAGTGACGCTGAACGTTCTGGACGGCCTGTGGAGGTTACGACTCCAGAAATCATTGATCAAATCCATGATATGGTGATGGATGACAGAAGAGTTAAGGTGCGTGAGATTGCTAGTGCTGTGGGCATCTCGACTGAACGGGTACATAATATTTTGCATAAACATTTGGACATGAGAAAGCTATCCGCAAGATGGGTGCCGCGATTGCTCACGCTCGACCAAAAACGGAATCGTGTGAAGTGTTGCAAGGATGGTTTGCAGCTGTTCCAGAAGAACCCGGAGGACTTTAAGCCTCGTTTCGTCACTGTGGATGAAACATGGATACATTACTATACTCCTGAGACCAAACAACAATCTAAACAATGGGTTACCAAGGGGGAATCTGCACCAAAAAAGGCGAAGACCGTTCCTTCGGCCGGAAAGGTTATGGCGACTGTCTTTTGGGATTCGCAAAGGATAATCCTCATCGACTATCTGGAGAAGGGTAAAACTATTACAGGTGAATATTATTCATCGTTATTGGACCGTTTGAAAACCGAGCTGCAAGAAAAACACCTGCGATTGGCCCACAAGAAAGTCCTTTTCCATCACGACAACGCACCAGCACACACCTCAGCAGTTGTGGTCGCAAAATTAATGGAAATAGGATTCCAACTCGTTTCACATCCCCCCTATTCTCCAGACTTGGCTCCCTCGGACTACTATTTGTTCCCCAATTTGAAGAAATGGCTGGCGGGACAAAGATTTTATTCAAACGAGGAGGTGATTGCAGACACTAATGGATATTTTGCAGACTTAGACAAATCCTATTATTCGGAAGGGATCAACAAACTAGAACATCGTTGGACGAAGTGTATAAGCCTAAAAGGAGACTATGTCGAAAAATAAAAAAGGTTTACCTCAAACACATAAGTAGTTTTTATTTTTGCACGTACTTTTCAAACCAGCCTCGTATATCTAATTCAAAAAAATAACATAGAGAATGTTTTGTTAAACTAGGAGCTATTTAAAACGCCCAATTAAACTCTATTAAAATACCTTTTTTTGATAATTTAAAAGAAAGTAAATCATCATAGTAATTTAATAATAATATAATCGTTTTTTTGTGTGTTAGTAACATTTCGAACCAATTAAAAATAATAATTTTATAATATTAGTGTTACAGTATTCAGTGAAAGTTCTTTGTTTCCTTTAAGTTTTTATGTTCCCTTGCTTTCGTGCATTTCACGGAAAGGAAGCACACTGGATTGGTTAAAATTTTAATTAATTTACATTTTATTATTATTATTTATTTCTTGAAATATAATATTAGATTAGGTATTAGAACGTAACATTAGCTTCCACTGAGTCAGTTGGTCGGAGAAAAATAATATAATACATAAATATTATTATTGTTATAAGTTACTTACATTACCTACCTACCTGTTATTAACTGAAACGAACTTTCAGGCGCTTCACCACACACATTTTTACAATAAAAGTTGCATAAGCAAATAAACTCCTGGACAAAATTAACGCAACAATCTGAAAATTAATTTATCTTTTTCTTATGTCAGTTTTAAAGTTTATCGAGTATTTGAATAGTAGGCTATGCATATTTTCTTTCGTTGTTCATGACAGAAATCAAAACAATTCGTTTAGATTTACAGTTTTAAAGAATGTTTTAGAAGATAAACAATTTTCTATAATAATGCGATAGATTTTCTTTAAAAGTAAGCTTATAAATTGTTCCCTTTTTCAAAGTAATACGTTTTTGTGGTAGACGGTTTTATTTTTGACCCCGAAGAATTAGAAAAATGAATCGAACAAGGAATTTAACTGAACACGAGGTAGTGCGAGCGCCTCAGTTTTATTGGACGAGGGATATTGTCAGAGTTATGTTGCCAATTTGTTAGGCAAACATCGTTCCACAATAAGTCATATGGTAAGATGCTTGAATGAAGTAGGAACTTATTCTAGAAGGCTAGGGCAAGGGCGAAAACGATGCACTAGCGATCTAGATGAACGTTTTATAATACAATATGCTTTAAGAAACAGGACTGTCACTAGTTCTATAATAAGAAACGAACTCGAAGCTGTTCGCAATGTCACAATTTCTTCTAAAACAGTTAGAAGACGGTTAAATGAAGCTGGATTAAACAGTAGGAGACCAGCCACTGTGCCCTTGCTTACTAGAGAGAACAGAGTTGCCAGGTTACGTTTTGCTCGAAATTACGAAAACTGGTCTGTGGATGATTGGAAACAAGTTTTCTTCACAGATGAAACTAGGGTTAGTCTAAAAAACATCCAGATGGTCGTGAGCGAGTATGGCGAAGACCAGGAGAGAGGTTTGCTCCTTGCAAGATCTCTGCAAGGATTCCATTCGGCGGTGGCTCTGTTATATTCTGGGATGGCATCTGCTTCGATGCTCGCACCGAGTTAGTTCCTATCCGTACGAGATCCATGAATGCTGACTACTATCTTGAGAATATTGTAATAGAACATGTGATGCCTTTCGGTCATTTTGTGGGGCCCAATTTCCTGTTTATGCAAGACAACGCTCGACCTCACGTGGCTAGGGAGGTACTCGATTATTTTAATCAAGTTGATATACCGATTATGCAATGGCCACCAAAAAGCCCGGATCTGAATCCGATAGAACATGTATGGGATCACCTTAAGAAAAATGTGAAACGTCATATACCTGCACCTAGAAACCTGAGGGAACTTGAAAATGCAGTTATCACAAAATGGGAGCAAATTCCTCAAGATTTTATCCAAAATTTAATTAGAAGCATGCCTAGGCGCATAAACGCTGTCATCCGAAGTAGAGGAGGCAACACACGCTACTAGTGTCCCAGTTACACCATTAATTTTGCTACTAGCGTCCCAGTTTATTTTTTTCATTATTACATAATTTCAACGATTTTGTTATTAGGTCTTAAGAATAATTTTAATTCGAATCTTATAGAGAAATTTGGTAGCTAATTCACTTTTAAAGTATCCGAATAAGTTTTTTCTAACTTTTAATGTAACCAATGTTCATAAAAAATTATTAAAATTAATTCATTTTAGAGATTTGTATGATTTAATATATTGTTGCGTTAATTTTGTCCAGGAGTGTATATATAAAATTACTTGATACACTTGACATCCCTTCATTTGTATCATGCTTGTTCAGTCCTATGCAAAATAAACATATAAAAATAAATTTTCGAAACAGCAGCAATATGTAGGAGGTTTTAATGACTTCGAAAATAGAATCCTTTCTAACTTGTTGAACCAGTTTTAATCAAATAAATATAGTTAAAAAGCTGGCCAAATAATGGACCTACACGTAAAAAGAAACCTGCATGAAATTTAAATTATCCATACATATATACGTACAGGCTGGCGTTAAATTTTTATATATATTGAGATTAATTTTCAAAGTCGGAAATGGTTGGAAATCTTGTAAATGTGTGAAAACAAGTCATTTTCTCTAAAATAAAATGGAACATAAAGCAAGATTGCTTTCTAAAAATAAAATTTTTGCTGCTAAAAATACCCAGGGCGACCACTTTGTGGAATCGTTGGGAAAATGCGTCGAAAATTTTGTTTATCGGAATAAAATTGAATGCCTGAGCTATTTTAGGTTTTCTATAATATTTAGTAAAATGGAAAATAGCTACCTGTTTCGTGTTGTTGTTTTATGCTGTAATTTTAAGTGTAATTTATCTATTTTAAAAAATCTTTAGGTAATTTTTATTTATTTGTTCACACATAGTAACTAATGATAGTAACTTAAAGAATTGAGATTGTAGCAACGACATCTTATACTATATTTCCGAGAAATGGCGGCACAAACAAAAAAAACATATGATTTTCAGTTAATCTCAACTCTCAGAAGATTCGCGTAAAATTTTCATGACATTTTGTGTATTACTGTTAGAGCCAGCCTATATCCAGAATCCAAGAATGGCTTGAGAAGTGTTATGGCATATTTGCTTCGTTGAAAGTAACTATATGTTGATGGTTTAGTGAACTTAAATGCCGTCGTATAAGCACCGATGACGCACTACGTTGCGGACGTCCAAATGACACAGTCACTCCAGAAAACAGAAAAATCTACCATATTATTCTGAATGAACCCAAAGCGAAGAGAAAGCTGACATCGTGAAGATATCAACAGAACGCGTGAGGCATATTTTGCATGAATATTTCCGTATGAAACAGCTATGTACCCGATAGGCAGCAACATACCTAAGATTCAGAACGCTGTCTGGCATTGTTTCATCGTAATCCAAAGAAGTTTCAGCGTCGATTCGTAACAATGGACGAAACATAGATCCACCACTGCACGTCTGAGTCCAACAGTCAGTCCGCAGAGTGGCTGAAACCGCATGAAAGCCGACCGAAGCTTCCAAAGAAACAAACATCGGCTGTAAAGATTTTGGCAAGTAGTTTTTGGGATGCGCATGTAATAATAACGATTGACTATCTTAAAAAAGGACGAACAATCACGGGAGACTAATTACGTTGGACCGTCTGAATGGTGAAATCGAAAAAAAAGTCGTAGAAAAAAGTGTTGTTTCACCAAGATAACAAGTTCACAACTCCTTAAAGTCAATGGTGAAATTGAACCAATTGGGCTATAAATTGCTTTCTCATCCTCATCACCAAATCTGGCCCTCAGTGATCTCTTTTCGAATTTGAAAAGGGAAAGAGATTTGGCTGAAATGAAGAAGTCGAATGGGAAAGTGAGGTTTATTTTAGAGAGCTCGACAAATCATACTATATGAAAGCTATCCAGATATTGGGAAATCATTGGAATGAGTGTATCCCTCTTGACGGAAATTATCTTGAAAAATAAAATCGATTTTTGGACAAAAATCTTCAAAAGTTTCGCCACTTTTCACGCGTCGCCGAAAAAGTATCGGGCAAGTCAAAATTTAAACAGTTTTTTTTTCATGTTTTAAATCAAATTGATCAAATTAAATATTTACCTTTTTGATCGATGAACTTTGGTCTTTTTTCTGCTAGAACCATTATCCCATGGGATTTGTGGGCGAAGAATTAAACCAAGTGATTTTCACAAGCCTATTTAGGAATCAGTTTTACCCCATTAAGAGAGTTCTGCAAAGACTGAAAAAATAATAGTCTGATTTTTTAAGTCTGAACTATACGGTGGATGCATCAAAACTCCCCCCTTAAGCTCGCTTCATTTTTACCGAGTCAAAGATATGAGTGATCTGGTGTTGTCATGGTGGAAGACGACACCTTTTTTGTTGATCAATTCCAGCTGCTTTTTCACAATTGCTCGATGCAATATGATTATTATTTGTTGAAAGTAGAAATCAGAATTAAACGCGTGTCAGTATGACCAGATCTGATTATTACCAGAGAGAGACGTTAGCGCAATCTGGCCAAAATAAGGCCCGATACGTTTTCGAAAATCGTCCGTCGTCCTGCAAATCAGTAAAGACAAGTAGAAAACAGACTAAATTGCATCTCTGTTCTGACAAACAAATACCTTACTCTCTTCCATGCAATACCGCGAAGAAAACAGAATGACCACCTGCCGTTTTGTGGCACCAACCGCTTTGCATACCGTAGCTTGTTAACTAAACCATTGAACCAAAAGTACACTTTATCACTTAACGAAATTTTTCGATAAAAGCGAGCATCAGCTAATACAACTGTCAGTGAGAGCTCTGAAACAAAAAGCCAACATGGGTATCATATCATTTGCTAGTGTTGCCATCTAATATAAAAAAACCTTTTATAAATCACCTCGGAGACAAGTTCTTCTTTTTGAAGTGTCATTCCGATATGGACGTAGGCGACGCTCTCGCCTTTGCCTGTGGTTGGTGCCTTTTTAAGTGTTTCACAGACAAAGAAGATCTACAGTTTAATGACGATTCTCAACGGCCAAAGTAAGAGGGCTTTACTAGGCATGATACTACGGGTGTTTTGCCATTGCCTTCCCGACGAAGACAGGTTAATGTAATATAATGTTTGATCAAACATGTAACAATATTTAAAATTTAAAAAGGAAATAAGTTTTTCTTCTTCAATCTCTTTTCAATGATATTAATTTCTGGTTAATTAAATATTGCAACAAATGTTGAGATATTCTTAGGACAACTAAAAAATGTAAGAATTTTATCTCTTTTCGCGCCGAATCACTTTTAATCGCCAATGACGCAAATATTTATTTAAAAAAGCAGTTATTAATTGTTGGAATTAGATGCACTAATATGAATTTACAGAGTGAAGGTTTGTAATTACGACAAATATATAGTTTATTCACGATTCCTTACAAATGATTCTAAAATAAATCATAAAATATCCCACATTTTTTTATGGACACAGCTCACACGCAGTAGGGAAATCGCTAACTTTAATTACGGCGCGTGTTTTAAAGAACAAGCCTACCAAAAGTGGACGATCACAAAGAGTGAGAATGACATAATATAATATCGACTAGAACAGGCAAAATTTAAGAGAATGATCATCCAAACCAAAAATGAAACATGGGAAGTTTTTTTCATGACACATTCTAAAATGAGTATTTTCAAATATTTATCCTTATGATAAACAGAGCAATTAATAATAAAAGTTACCTTGCAATAAAAATATTTACTTTCAGTTTTATGGGAATTTTTTGTATTTTTTCCTGCGCCTTGATAAATTTCTACGCATTAAAGCCTAATTAATATTAAAATATTTAATATTACGTTATTATTAAAATGAATAAAAAGTGTGTTATTACGGTAACTCGAGAAGTGTTTAATGAATTCCTTATATTTATTTATATATATATATATATATATATATATATATATATATATATATATATATATATATATATATATATATATATATATATATATATATACATACATACATACATACATACATACATATATACATACATACATACAGTAGAACCTCGGTTATCTGAGGTAACGTGGGGGGCACCCTTCTCGGATAACTGAAAACTCAGATAATCCAGATTTGTTTTTTATTCATTCAAAAAATAAACACCAATACTTTAAACCGATGTATTAACGTTTTTAACATATAAATAGGTACATACATTATAAAACAGTGAAATAGGTATCTATGCGCTTCTGTTTCATATTGCATCTTCTTTTTCTCGCTGCAATGTTTCTCCATCTATTAAAAAGAAGCGAATCCGCTGGGGTTACCTCTGGTTGTTGTCCGATATACCTCAAAGCTTTTTCCAAAGAAGTAAAACCTTCTTGGTGAGAGATCTTAGTGGGAGACTGTTCATCCACCGCGGCTTCGTCATCATCATCTGATTTTTCGGTTTCCTGAAAGGCATTCGTTATTTCTTCAATACTCATTTCTTCTTCTAAATCATCTGCTGTAATCCATTCAACAACATCTTCTCTTGTCACATTTTCGCAACCTTTTAATTTTTACATTAATTCAAATAAACTTTTTTCTTTTTCTTCTATCTCGCTGTTAAAATTTTAACAGGACATTTCTCCATGGCTTCATAATTTCAAAGCTAATTCATTTAATGGAGTATCATCTTCACTGTAAATAACATTTTTCAGTGTAACCTTTCTCATCCCATTTATAATATCCTCCTTTTCTGTGTATTCTAACAGATGTTCAAGATATAAACGCCTATAATTTTTTTTAATGTTTTCGAGGATGCGTCGATCCATTGGTTGCATTATGCTGGTTACATTTGGAGGAAAAAATTTTACAATTTCACCCACATGAAGTCCTTCTCCAGGGTGAGAGGCGCCATTATTCATTAACAAAATTGCTTTAGTAGGAAGACGGTTCTCTTCAAAAATTTAGTCACAGATGGCACGAACTCTTCTTGAAACCAGTTAGTAAATAAGGTCGCATCCATCCATGGGTGACTTTTGTAATAGACTGGTAGGGCTTTGGGTGAGATGTCTTTTAAAGCTCTTGGACGTGCAGACTTGTCAATCATCATCAGTGGGATTTTGTGCTTGCCACATGCATTGGAACATACCATTATAGTTAATCTTTCCTTACTTCGTTTTTGCCCAGGAGCTGATTTTTCCTGTCGAGATGCCAATGTTTTTGATGGAAGCATTTTATAATTCAAACCAGTTTCGTCACAGTTGTAAATTTGATCACATGTGTATCCACAATCTTCGATTTGCTTTTTAAAGTTCTGCTTAAACTTCTCAATTGATGACACATCAGCAGAAAGTTTTTCACCACATACAGTCAGTTCGGTCAAGCCATCCAGAACTGGCGGTAAACTGATCTATCTCTGGGAATTGCTTACTAATCATTATTGCTTTCTGTTGTAAAATTGGACCTGTCAGAGGCACACCTTTTGATCTCTGTTGGTTAAACCACATGAATAAAGCTTCGTTAACCTTTTCATGGTCGCCAGTTTTCATTGATTTTCTTCCTGAGGACGAGGAGGCTTGATTTATACACCACTCTTCTATTTTTGTGCGGTTTCTTTTCCAATCTCCAACTGTTACCTCACCTACTCCATAATCTCGTGCAACAACTTTAATTGTCTCTCCTGCTTCAATTCTTCTGATGACTTTTAATTTTTCTTCAATAGGGACGACGATTCTTTTACGCTTGTTTTGCTCCATTATAATACGACAAACAAAAATTCAAACAAAGCAGTTCGTATTAATTACACTTAACTACCAGAACTCTAACCAAATAAATTATGTGAGTATACTCGTACTTAACTGTGTCAGATGTGATATATTAACCCGACGTGCATTCCAGGAATACACGTCGAGCTAATATATCACATCTTTATGAGGTTCAGTTTGCCAGTCCTCGTACCACTCTTTGGAATAATCCTTCTATATGTGGAACTTTGGATTGATTTGCCCAGGACTTCTTTCCAAAGAGAACAATTTGCAGCGATTAGGCTCCTAAAAATATTCAATTTAGGGTACGCTACACAAAAATTGCCTTGAATTTGGAATATAACCCAAATATATAATCAAATTTAACAAGATACTTTTAAAATTCCAAAGTTACCACAGGATATAACATGATGTGGAGTCTGATCCTGTATATTGACATTCTTCTGCTGTGGGAAACAATGCTATTTGTTTAGTGTTTTTTAACAAATATTATAATGAGCTTGGAATCAATGCTTGATACTGCTGAAAAAACAGTTCTAGTAAATTTTAATTCTGTCTAATATAGTCTAAATTATTTTCTCCTTCTTTTCAATTCTTATTCGGTAATAATCAAGGAAAATTTGGAAAACTCAATTATATAGTATATTAAGTTTATATGAATTGTTTTTTTTACAGGTTTACATCATGTAGGGCATTCAGAGCGTTAATGAACGAAATCAATGACTTAGCAGGACAACATGAAGTCGTAGCCGAGGATTTACAAGCAAATGTGATAAAGGAACTTACTGCTCTTGTTAAGGATTTACGAGAGGAACGAAAGGTCTGTATTTTTTAAAATTATTTCATATTTATTGCTTTTTTCGTCAAGATTTTTTTTCATACGATGTATGTAGTTTTGGCCTAAATTTTGTCCCTACTTAATGAGAACGTCTAGAAAAAAGCTTTCAAGTAATACACCGGTATTTCTTTTTTGATGCAACTTCAGTAGATGGCGACTGAATTAAAGAAACTATTTCGTTTCAATACGTCGTACAATAAACATAGATTGGGGTAACAAAAAAACTGTAGAGCTGTGATCGCTTTACATAACTGCAACAAAACATCAGTGCAGATTTTTAACATGTTTAAAACGGTTCTGCACTCTGTCAGTAAGAACGTGACTGCTCGTATTCTTGAAAAAATGTGTTTCGAAAACAACGCAATTAAACACTTTGGAGAATCTCGAGCGGTGGCTCTTGACGTATCCAAGGCATTCGACCGTGTTTGGCACGATGGACTGTTGGCTAAACTACGCTCTTATGGTATGTCTGAAAAATTCTGTTTGTGGCTCTCATGTTTCCTCAGAGTTCTTTACGAGTGGCGGTCGACGGATTTCTTTCTAACACCCTCACTATCAACGCCGGTGTGCCCCAAGGCTCCATACTGTCTCCTACTCTCTTTCTCATTTACATTAACGATCTGCTGGAAAAGACCGGGAATCCAATCTACAGCTTTGCGGATGACAGTACGCTTATCTCTTCATTCACTTTAAACGCTCAGACATCGGCTACTCAGGCGAATATCCGCAGACAGCAGAAGGTCGTTCAACTTAACAAAGACTTGGAAGAAATTCTATCTTGGGGTGACAGTAACCAAGTGGAATTTAATGCTACAAAAACCTAGGGGCAGTTTTTTCTAAAAAAGTTAACGTTGCTGAACCTGACATAGTCATGTCGGGGCACTCCATTCCCCTAGCCTCGTCACTCAATTTGTTGGGTGTTAATTTGGGAGCAAATATGTCCTGGCACGAACTGTTGTAGGCATAGCAAGGAGAGCTTCTCAAAAGTTGGGGTATATTATTTCGAACCGGAAAGATCTTAATTCTTTAAAAAAGCTCAAATTCGACCAACTATGGAATACTGCTCCCATGTTTGGGGCTCCGCTTCCAAACACATACTGGATTTGTTGGATTCTGTTCAGACAAGAGCTGTTCGTCTGATTGGAGACCCGGAAGTGACCGGCGGCCTTAATTCGCTGGAACATCGAAGAACGGTTGGCGACTTGGGTGTCAGTTCTACAAGTATTTTCATGGAAAATGTTCGTTCCTCCCAGAGCGGTGCATGTTACAAATACAGGTCGCGCTAATGCTTCACATCCGTATGAGGTTTAGCTTGTTACTCCGCGTACAACGCTTTTTAAGCAGTCTTTTGTATGGAGAACATCATTCCCTTTGGAATAATTTGCCCAGGGCTGCGTTTCCCACCGAGTACAATTTACAGCGTTTCAAGAACAACGTGAATCGCTTTTTTCCACACACATGCCGTTCCTGGAGCGCTTTAGGGACTTCCCTGTAGCACGTGTGCTAGACCCATAAAAAAAAATTGCCATCAATTTATTCTTTGATGTGCTAACAACGGCGCAATTACCTTAGTAAGTTGTCCAATCGCCTCCTGCATCAATAATCGCCTGGCATCTTCAAGGCATGCTGTCGACGAGATTTTCTACATCCTCTGCAAATTTCGAGAGACAACCTAGTCAAAGTCCTCAGAGTCTTCCTCTGAGCTTTCTCTTTACACACAAGGGACCAAACCTGTTCAATGGGGTTGGCGTCCGGTGATTGTGAGGGCCACTCTAGCATCTTATCGTGAGCCCAAGCGAGCCACTTCGTGACGTGATTTTCGCCCATCAAAGGTTTCTTCAACGTGTTTTCGGAATTTGATATCATGAGCACGAAGGTGTTGTCGAATGGTCTGATGGAACACATTCAAACCCGATTTTCTTAATTTCGTCGCTCCTTGACGCAGCATTAATTTCGGGTCCGTTAAAAACAAAGACACGATTCATTTTTCGATTTTCGAAGTGACTTTGCTTATCGGGCCACGTTTTGGCAAGTCGCCGTCTCGTTAAAACGATTTACCCACTTCTGCACAAACGATACCGACTTTTTAATATATTTAGCGACCGCGAAATGTGTCATTTTAGGCCCCTTTGGATGAGAACAAAGAAAGACCTGAACTACCCGACGCGCAAACAAGTGACTTATTTTGGAGTTTCTGTGATTTCGATGAAAATTCGAAATCGACTGATACTTCTACTAAAATTCGCCCTAGACAAAGGTTCCCTCTACCGATTTTTTGTTGAATCGCTAGAATGGCATCTACCAAAAATGAATTATCGCGGTCACGTTCTTACTTGACAGACTGTAAGAATTAAAAAAAATCATTATGAAACCATCAGACGGTACAACGAGATGTCCTCTGTGACATCATGACAATAAAAGACCAAGTCGCGGTCAACTACATAAGGCAAGAACCTAAAGCTGCTATTAAAGCTGTCTCAGAGAAAATCCGCAGATAAACAAAAAATTATGGCAAGTGAAATAAAAATTCCTCCAAGAACCACTTCTCGTAACCTATTTACTATTTCTGGAGTAGTGGAAGCGACAAAAAGTTTAGATGTGCCGTATTGCCTTCTGTCTCACCGGAAAAGCGCTGTACGTTGTAAATACACAGTGTAATGGTAATAGTCATATATGCAGGGTACTCCCAAATTCAATTTAGATGTTTTCAAAATTTATCGTTTACTAATTTTTACGTAAAAAGTCTAACTATAATATACGTGAAATAATGCACGATCTATATTTTTCTGTATATATGTATTTTTTTTTTCTTTTCAGAAACAATTACAAGAAGGTCAAAGGTTATCACAAACATTACAAGCACAAATAGAAAGTTTACAAAGGGCGAAAAAGGCGTACGATAAGGCATTCAAAGAAGCGGAGAAGGCGATAGAAGGATTCCAAAAGGCTGATGCTGATTTTAATTTATCGAGGGCAGAGGTAAACTCTTAAAAAAAAGTCAAGGGGGTATCCAACTTTGACCTGTCCTAGAAGGTTAGGAGAGGTTAAGCTAAATCTTATCCATTGGTTTTTATTTAAAGCTGTATTAACCCTCCAATAAAGACTTGTCTAAAATCGCGAATTTCTGTATTTTCTTGTAAATTGCTGAAACAAATTTTATTGATGAAAAACAAGTTTGTACTCAAAATTTTACATTTATTTATGGCGTTCTCTGATTTAATCACTTGTTGCCATTTCCAAATCAGAATTTGTGGCCTTGCAGGTAGCCCTTAAGAAACTCGGACTTTGACCAATATTTCAGAAAAATCCATCGAGCAGTTTCTCAGATAATGCGCTGTCAAGATCTAATTGGTCAATTTTAGAAAAATTGCTCTAAAATTGAAATGTATGACTCACTTAGTTTTAGAAATTCTAGGGGCATGAAGAGCGTTTCCCTAAGCTGCACCTGATCCTTTGCAGCCCCTCCTCCTTACTCTTAAACTTCAATATTGGACACACACAGTCTTGTTTTATTTTATTCCGTTAAGATGTTACTAAACTGAATGTAGCAGCACAGATGAACTAACCTGAATGTAGCAGCAGAGATGAATGCCGCAATTTTATCTGTAGATAGACCACTCAAATATTGTTTGGAGTCCAATTTCAAAATTTTACAATTTAAACTTTTAGTAGACTTTGAGTAAATTCACATTTTTGCTCAAATCTTCAGATAGGTTGTTGGTCATAATTACATTAAGAAAAGCTTTATAATGCTTAAAACTTGCTAGTTGCTCCTTGCTTTCTGCAATTTACACCAACTATAGTGTCCTGGAGGGCAGAATTGGTACCGAAATTTTTTACTCTCTTTCCTTAATTGTCATTTTCACGCGTTTTTGACGTGGCCAAACATTCTTTTTTTCTGAGAGAAATAACACTACAAGGCAGAAGCCTCAACAACCCATTTGTATGTTTTTTAATCACCATAATCATATTTCAAAAAATACAGTCGGTTAAATAAGAACATGTTGCGCATTGTTTATTGAAAAATGTATTTATTTAAAAGTTTTTTGCTTTTGCGACAGTAAAGGATTGCCATTAAAATACTAATAATTCAGTAATTCGTCCAGTCCCCATCAGCGTCGATGATTGCCTGGCATCTTTGGGACAGACTTTCGACGAGATTTTCCGCTTATTCTTGACACAGAGATTTCCAAATTTGCCGTGACAGCTGCTTTACTGTGTACATCTTTTTATTACGAAGCTTCTGCTGGATATATGACCACATGAAGAATCACTCCTCATTGTTATCGACAAACCATTGTTTGGCAGCCTTTCTTCTTGTAAATCTGGAGCATTTTTTCAGCGTTCAAATTCTAAATAAAGTTGAAGAGTCTAGCAAAACCTTTTTCCAAAAGGCATCCCCAAAAATGGATCTTTGCAAGGTTTTTCACGGTGCGTTCAACCAATCGGTAAGTAGAAATCGACCAGGCTCGTGGGGTGATAACAACCCGAAAATTAAGCTTCATCGGCGAAAATTACGTTTTATGGAGGCAAATGCCGTAAAATTTTCATAATTTTTGGAAATTTTTGGGTACAGCTTGGAAATCGATTTAACTACTTTGAAACAGTGCCAAGATAATATAAACGAGTTTTCTCAGCCTAATTTTGACGGCAAGGCCACTTTTTTTCTATTCTAGTGCATTTTTTCACATTTTAACGCTTTCGGCTCACTAATTCTTAAATATCACAGCTTCTGTTCGTTGTTATGCGGCAAAAAAAAATTCATTTTACCCGTCATAAAATTGCCTAAAAACTGCGTATAAGTACATAACCTTAAAAAAGTATTTACCACGGCAAATTGAAAAATGATTTTTTACAGCTTCAAATTATAGGAAAATATAGCTTTTATATTAACAGAAAATATGCGAAATTTTATTAAAAAATATTAAGAGGGTTGGTTAAAATTCATATTTTAGTCCAAATCTTATTATGGATTTTTCTTGTGGACAAAAGGGCACAGGAAGCTTTTTTTTTAAATATGCGAAATTGTATGCTCTTCAAGATGGTTAGAAAAAATAATAAAGGATATACAAAAAAACTATCTTATTTTTCAATTTTTTATTTTTCGAAAAATTCAATTTTTTTCGCTTTTGCTTTAGAAAAGGTCTGGTTTATTCTCTTTACTTCTGTTCAATATTTTATCTTAAATATAACGTGAAAAGTGATTTTAATCTGTTTTATAATAAAATCATGATTTAGATAACAGAAACTTTTATTAACAAACATTTATAGCTCGAGCTTGTTTTCTGCTATATTCAAAATCATCCAATTGATTATCTGAATCGGATTCATACTGGCACGAGTATAAAAGGTTGGGGCTGTCTAACTCACTTTCATCGATAGAACGATCTAAAATTAATAAAGATGAGTCATCGGAAAAAAGTTCTATCAATTCATCCGTCAACGATTCTGACTGATCATCTGCGAATGGTTTTTTTTTAACTTATAAATATTGTATCTGTGATAATTTTAGTAAAATGTATTAATGTATTAATGGTTTGTCAGTAAAAGTTTTAGTTATCTAAATCATAATTTTATTGTAAAATAGGTAGTATTTGTTTTAAAATAACTTTTTCATGTTATATTTAAAATAAAATATTGAATAGAAATAAAGAGAATGAACCAGATCTTTTCAGAACAAAAGCGAAAAAAAAATTGAATTTTTCGCAACGAAAAAATTGAAAAATAAAATAGTTTTTGTATATTCTTTATTTTAAAGAGCATAAAATTTCGCGTTTTGCGAATTTTGACCAATTCTCTTAATATTTTTTATTAAAATTTGGCCAACTTTTTTGTTAATATAAAAGCTATATTTTCCTATTGGGATTTTACCTGTGGGCGGAGCCTACTATGTTTATTATTAAGATGGTCGAAATATAGGTGCAGATTTAAATTTGTAACGTGTGAAGCATAAGGAGTGTGATAGTATTTTTCAAAAATATTATTAACAATGGGTACTATTTGCAAATGGGCCGGTACAAATCGTGGTCAAAGGAAATTCACACTCGGTAAAAAACTCTTAAATTAAATCTTTTCCTTGGGTGTTGGATAATCGATGACAAAACTATCGCGCCCAACATAATGAAAATTCAAGCAGCATGTACATATATCCATGATCCAATTGCGAACAGTAGTGTTTGAGATAAATGGCACATTCAACAGTAGAACAGGGAAAATTTTATGTATAAAATGCTCTTGTAAAGCCGGTGAAGGTGAAAAATGCAAGCATATCCTCACAACTCTTTTGTATTGTTACCGGTAAGATTCTAACCTATAAATGTCTAATATTTACATTTTAATTTTTGTATGAAAATTAATTTTTTACAATTTTTCAACCGTCCTCTTAAAGATGGAGCAGCTGAAGTGCAAGGAATATATTTAATTGCAGAATGTTCATACAAATTTTAGTGAAATGATACGTTAAAATCAATGACAATGAGAAAAATTTTAACTGGTTTCAAATAAAATGCCAATTCACTTCACAGGTTAATAATTATTATCTATTTATAACTTTGAATGAATATAAAATAATTGTGAGTATTTTATCAAAATAAAATCTGAAAAATGTTATCTTATAAGGAATTTTTGTTTGACACACGTACACAAATTACAAAAAAAAAACAAACGTTCAAGAATAAAAAATTTTACTTACCTGGAAGAATATAATCTTCTTTTAAAATGTTTAGAATAATCTTTAGCATCAACTGAAATTTTTCGTTCAATTCGGAGAACTTTTTTCCACACTTTCAGTCTGTAAACTTTTTCCACTTGCCTAAATGCATTAGAATATTTAAAAACATTTAAGTCTCCATTTAAGTCCTTTTGCAAACTACTTTCACGATTGTTAACACAGCATAAAAGTATTTTTTTTCTGATTTTTCACGAAAAGCAAAAATTTCGGTGTTCATTTTTAAGAAAATTTGTAATATTAATTTACACAGACGCTTATGACAGGTTTAAAAATGCACCTCAAGTTTAATTCCTGAAAGAGCCGCGAGATGTCATATGTTACCTGTAAAAACCATTTTTCAATTTGCCGTAGTAAATTCTTTTTTTAGGTTATGTACTTAATATTTTTTAATGCAATCTACGAAGTTTTTTAGGCAATTTTATGACTAGTAAAATATTTTTTTTGTTGCACGACAACGAATAGAAGCTGAGATATTTAAGAAATAGTGAGTCGACAACGTTAAAATGTGAAAAAATGCACTAAAATAGAAGAAAAGTGGTCTTACAGTCAAAATTAGGCTGAGAAACACGTTTACATTATGCCCGCACTGTTTCAAAGTAGTTAATCGATTTCCAATCGATTTGCAAACGTCATAAAAATGTTACGGCCTGCCTCCACTAATTACTTTACGGTGAGGCAGGAGTGTGTCTTGTCTCCACTATTATTTAATATATACTCTGAGCAAATTTTCAGAGAGGCACTGGAAGACGTTGATGAAGGAATACTGCTTAATGAGGAGCGAATAAATAATATTCGGTATGCTGACGATACGGCGGTTATGACTGATAACTTAAATGGTCTACAACATCTTATGAGGAGCGAATAAATAATATCGGTATGCTGACGATACGGCGGTTATGACTGATAACTTAAATGGTCTACAACATCTTATGACAAAAATAAACGAAGTCAGTAATCGATACGGCCTTGACCTTAATATCAGCAAAACAAAGTACGTGGTAATCAGCAAGTCTCCGGTTCCTGCTACCTTGTTGATGGTTAACAATCAACAAATAGAAAGAATTCCACAATATTCATATCTAGGTACCATGATATACGAACAGTGGGGTTGTTCACAGGAAATTCGATGTCGTATCGAAAAAGCTAGAGCAGTGTTTTCTCAAAACGGCATTACTTTTCAAAAGCTCAGCAATAAAATTGAGCACGAAAATAAGACTCCTAAGATGTTATGTCTTCAGCGTCCTTCTTTACGGTATGGAATCTTGGACGCTGACTGAAGCCACTTGAGGCATTTGAATTATGGCTATATCGCAGAATTTTGAAAATTTCTTATACTGACGCTATTATCAACGAGGATGTCTTACGTCGCATGAACAAGAAACTGGAAATTATGGAAACTGTTAAAGTAGGAAAATTGGAGTATTTAGGACACATAATAAGAAATTCCCACAGTTATTGATTACTACAGCAAATACTCCAAGGAAAGGTTTTTGGAAAAAAGGGACCAGGGCGCAGACGTATCTCCTGGCTAAACAATTTGCCAAATTGGTTCTCAACAAATGCTACCGGTCTTTTCAGAGCTGCAATGGATAAAGGACAAATATACGCTCCCACAACAGATAGACCAGAACATAAAGTTGAAGAGTTCGACGAACAGTTGCATGAGGTTCTCGAATCACTTAAATCGCAGGAAATAACAATCCTAATGGGGGACTTCAATGCAAAGGTAGGTCGAGGGGGAGTAATAGAAGGTGTCATGGGACAATTTGGTCTAGGTGATAGAAATGAACGCGGTGAAAGATTAATCCAGTTCTGTAGAGATTTTATGACTTACATCCAAGACGTTTGTATACATGGAAGTCTCCCAAAGACAACAGTAAACACATAATAAGAAACCAAATAGATTATTTTATAATCAAAAGGCGCTTCCAAAGCAATGTTACAAGAGTTGCTGCATATCCTGGTGCAGACATTGAGTTCGATCATACCCCTATAATAGGAAACTTTAATGTTAGAGGAAAGTTAATAAGGTCTCAACGAAAAATTAAACGATGTGATATCAATGCTTTGAGACAAATGGATAAAAAAGAAGAACTAATAAAAGAACTCGACAATCAATTCAAAACAAACGAAACAACTGAAGAATAAACAGAAGAGAGATATTGGAAAACGATAGAGACAAATATAAAACAAGCAACGGAGAAAGTTATAGGATACAGTAAACAGGAAACAAAAAAAACCTTGGATTCTCGACAGAATGGAAGACAGGCGCATGGCTAAAATAAAAGATGACATCGTTCTATATAACAGAATCCACAGAGACATAAGAAACAAAATAAAACAGGCAAAGGAAAACTGGCTAAAGGGCCAATGTCAAGACGCGGAAAGATTACATGAAATTCGCGACACATTTAAGTTTCATAAAAAGCTTAAACAAATTACAGGATGATTTAATAAAAGAACCATAAGCTCTATAAGACTGAATAATATGATCATAACAGACAATGAAAAGCTCCGCCTCACGTGGGAAAAATTACATAAAATCCTTGTACCAAGGTGAATGACCAGAAGCATCAGATCTAGGGGAGCGCAATAACCATACAGGACCAGCCATACTCATATCAGAAGTGGAATATGCGATCAAAAATCTTAAAAATGGAAAAGCTCCGCCGAAATATTGAAGTTGACGAACCCAAAATATCTATGTCGATTGTTCAACAAAATATACGATAGTGGAATTATACCATCTGAATGGCTTAGATCTACATTTATAGCCTTACCAAAAAAGAATAACGCCTATGACTGCGGCGGCCACAGACTTATTATGAGCCATACCTTAAAAGTATTCTTGCGGATTATTCACACAAGAGTATATACAAAATGCGAAGAATCTAGTGGTAACACCCAGTTTGGTTTTAGAAACGCAATGGGCACCAGGCTTTATACGGCATGCAGTTGCTCACACAGAAATGTTATGACCAACGAAAATACGTATTTATAACATTTATAGACTAGCAAAAGGCTTTTGACAGTATAAAACATCAACCTATGATGGAAATTTTGCAGCAAATTTGACTGGACACGAAAGATCTCAGGATTATATAAAGTCTATGTCGGAATCAGTCAGCAAAACTGCGTATCAACAAATCATTGTCAACTCGAGAAATACAAATAACAACGGGAATACGCCAGGGATGCGTTTTGTCACCCTTGCTTTTCAATGTGTATGTGGAGAAAATCTTTCAGGTAGCACTGCAAGACCAAGATAAAGGAATAAAAGTAAATGGAGTGGCTATAAATAATATCAGATATGCTGATGACACAGCAGTTCTAACAAACTAGAAGACTTTCAAGATATACTCAACACTATCAATAGAATAGGCAGTCAATTCGGTCTAACAATCAACATCACAAAAACAAAGTTTATGGTCATCAGCAGACAACAACACAGTCAGGCCCAAGTAACAGTTGATAATCAACACATAGAAGAGTCAACAGATTCAAGTATCTTGGTTGTAATATAAATTATAAACTGGATAATGATGAAGAAATTACAATAGAACAGCAATGCCAAGAACAGCTTTCATCAAATTCCTAGTACCTATGTCGAAGAGAAATACCTCTGAGTCTGAGACTCCGGGTGGTAAAATGTTATGTATTGCCCATATTACAATACGGAACTGAAACATGGTCACTCAAAGTAAAGTCAATGAACCGTATTGAAGCGTTCGAGATGTGGACCATCCGTAATCTGCTGAGAGTCTCCTGGGTTGATCATATAACAAATGAGGAAGTACTGCGAAGAGCCGGAACTGAACGCGAACTGCAAATTATAAAAAATCGCAAAGTCTCTTATCTAGGGCATATATTCAGAGGCGACAAGTATGGCATGCTGAGGTTGATTCTAATGGGAAAGATAGAAGGAAGAAGAGGTCCTGGCCGAAAAGAACACTCATGGCTGCGTGATATCAGGAACTGGTGCGAGGTCAGGAGTGTGGGAGACATCTTTGTTATGGCGAGAAGGGGAGAGCTACAAGAAGTGGATAAAGTAATAATAGCCAGAATGATTGCCAACATTCAAACCGAATAGGTACTTTAAGAAGAATTGCTTCAGTCTCGATCTACATTTTACTCTGCCCACGTGAATCGGTTCTCTTTGTGTTTTTTGGTCAACAATGGTTTCTTACTTGTACTCTGTTTCTTCAAAGTTAGCCCGGAGATGAGTGAGAATCGTTTCATATGATATATCCAAACCTTTCTGCTTTAGTTTTTGAGCTCCTTGGCGCCAATTTAATTGAGAATTTTTGGAAAACATGGTAATAACCACTTTTTCGTCCTTGTCCGACACTTTTCTCCTCGAACCACGTTTTGGTAGAACGTATACTGTAAGTGAAAGCGTATAGCCGTTAAAAAGAGAAGGAAATAATATGAGATAACTCTGTCTCTCTTACTCTGTGCTTAAGAGCTGAATTCCGGGGCCGGTAGGAGTGAAACAATGCTCTCATATTATTTCTTTCTCTTACTATGAGCACTACGCCTTTCACAAGAACTTACCTCTTCTATTCTAATATCTCTATGAGGAGTACAGAGTACAGCCTTAAAGCGCGAGGCGTACGCAGCACTCATGTTCGATAATACAGTGAAGTCTGCTTATAACGAACCCGTTTATAGCGAATTTCCGGCTAAAACGAACTATTTTATAATGCACGAAAAAACTTCCATAAGATCAATGCAAATTTTTATCGGTTATAACGAACCCGGTTTTTACGAACTTCCGGATAAAGTGAACCGAATATGGATGTTTTGTGTCCGTCTATAACGAACTTGCCACTCCTTGTGCTCGATGTCGCTCGATTTGATCTAGGAAATTCACCCACGCTGGGAACCCCTATTCTACTTGTTTCCGCCGCGTCGCTAGTTCGAGCAGTATTATTTTCAATTCACTTGTTGCGTTATGCGGTTCTAATGCATATTTGTTCAAAGTAGCAAAGTGAATGTTTAAGTTTTTATTTTAAAATGAGTAAACAAAAACGTAAAGCGTTTACTTTAAAATACAAACACGATATTATAAGGAAAATAGAAAATGGAGTGAAACAACGTGATATTTGCAAACAGTCGAATTTAACTAAATCTACGGTTTCTACTATATGGAAGAAGAGGCAAGAAATCATATCAATCTATGATAAAAGAAACTTTAGTTGTAAAAATGTAAGAAAATCTACCATCACCAAGTCGATAAAGGACTCCTTAAATGGTTTAGTCAAAAACGACAAGAACATGTTCCTATTACCAGCTATACTTTACAAGGAAAAGCTAGTGAATTGTTAAGGAAAATAGAGAACTCCGAGTTTAACTGTTCTAGAAGTTGGATTGAACGATTTAAAAAGCGACATAATATTAGTGTGGGTAAGATAGTAGGAAAAACGGCAGGAGTGGATATGACTGTTGTTGATCAGTGATGGAAATTCGAGAAAGTTGTGAATATGTGGATATGTTTAATGCGGATGAAACGGGTTTGTTTTACAGGATGACGCCTGATAAGACATTAAAGTTTGTCGGAAAGAATTGTACTGGTGGAAAATTATCAAAAGTAAGGATTACTGTGTTGGTAACTGCAAATATAGTTGGAACAGAGAAACGAAAACTGTTGGTGATAGAAAAGTCCGTCAATCCCAGGTGTTTTAAAAACAAATTTACCAGTAAAGTACAAATCAAACAGTAAAGCCTGGATGAAATCAGAAATTTTTAAAAACGAACTGTTCGAATGGGATAAAGAATTAAAATTCACAAGCAGAGACATATTACTTTTGATTGACAACTGTCCAGCGCACCCTGAAGTTGATTTATAGCAAATAAAATTGGGTTTTATGCCTCCAAACACAAGTGCAAAGCTCCAGCCTGTGGATCAAGGTGTGATACATTCTTTAAAATGTCATTATAGAAAAATTTTACTTATGCAAATGTTAGAGACGATCGATAAAGGTAACATTTTTTCTGTAACTCTCTTGAACGCTATAAACTTTATCCATATGGCTTGGCAAAGAGTCAGTAGAGAAAAAATTGTAAACTGTTTTAAGCGTGGCGAATTTTTAAGGAAGGAATGTAGATATGACTCAGATGATGAGCTACCGTTGACTCAGTGGATTGAAAAACATCGAGAAGATCCTATTAATTATCTAGAATTTATTTACGATGCTGACATTCAACAAAGTGGAAATCGAGATTAAAAAGATGTTTAATCACTTTAATTTTGAAGAATATGTATGTGCCGATAATGAATTAATGACGAAGAGAAATATTAACTGATGATCAAATTGTGACATCAGTGACTTTTGGAAAGATTTTAAGCGGTAATGACGACGAAGACGAGCTTGGAGAAGGAGATAATATTTATGTTTCATTCATTTCAGAAGTGACTAAGAAAATGACTGAAACTCGCAATTTTTTGGAATCTCGTGAAGTTCCTGAATATATATGGAGTAGTTTTTGTGACCAAGACAATTATATAAACACCATTTCTTATTCAAGTAAAATTGTACAAACGAAAATTACTGATTTTATTGTATAAAATACGTATTTTAATATTTTCGTTTATACTCGTATATGTACCAACATACATAATAATAACTTTAGTGTGACTTGTTTTATTTTCCTTTGAATATTTTCTTTTAATTTGATAATTATTATTATTCATTTTTCTAAGCATTAGGGCCTAATCTAAATTAAAAAGTAGTGAAAAATGATATTAGATTTTGTTTACTGTTTGTAACGAACTTCGAATATAGCGAACCATTTTTAGTGTTTTTTTTTTTGGAGTTCGTTATAAACGGACTTCACTGTATACTGCCATAAACCATAAATAAGTTTAGAAACGAATCTTTTTCCACAAAGCATTATTCCCAGGGGTAGCAACAATAACCTTAAAAAAAAGGAATTTCTCTTACCGACTACAAGTTATAGGCAAGATATTTGATTGATGCTTTTTTCATTGAACGCTGACATTTTAAAATTTTGTTAGGTAAGTTATTTTGATGCATAATTAACATTTGACTTTTTACAAATATTCTTCGTGAATCGGAATGGAGATCAACAGACATATAAAAAATAACTAATTTAGATTTTTTAGGCCAACCAACCTACGTTTTGTTTTAGCGTGGGTTAAAAACACTTGAAATTTATATTTTTGTATTCAAGAAAAGTTCTATGAACTCCGCCTAAACTATTTATCGCATTTCTAGACATAAAACATGTAGTTTTTTTCACTTCATACACCGATCATCGGTTTTTATTTCGTTTTTGTTGTTTTAGGTTGAGAAACACAGATCAAATATGGCGCACAAAACACAAGCCTGCGATCAAGCGAAAAACGAATACGCCGTGCAACTGCAACAGACTAATCAGCTCCAGAGACAGCATTTTCGATCAGGATTACCGGACGTCTTTAGGCAGTTACAAGAATTAGATGAGAAAAGGATAAAGAATATAAAAAACTTCATAAGAGCTAGCGTTGATATAGAAAGGAATGTTTTTCCCATTATCAATAAGTGTCTAGATGGGGTATTAAAGGCTGCTGATATTATAAATGAAAAAGAGGTTTGTATTATTAATTTGAATGTGAGTGGTATTCAAGAAGTAAGGGCCGTTTGCTTATTTTTAAATACTGGCGTATCTGAACAAAGTTGTACACAGACAGCGCCATCTATTGATTGTTTCCGAAGCCACTGAAGTTAGTAGTAGTTTTGATTCAGTAGTCGTTTCCCTGCCGGTAAATGGAGACAACAATGTCTACGAAAATCGTTGCTCCCGCCAATTGCGAAGTGCAAATTTATTGGGAGTTGTGCCTAGCTTATGGATCTACAATAATGAGTGAAGAAAAGGTTAGACAATGGTATCGAGACTTCAAAAATGGCCGCAAAAATGTCCATGATGAAGACCGGAGTGGCAGGCCCAGTATCCAGACCGATGAAATCGTTCAATAAGTGGACCAAAAGCGGCGATCTAATCGACGGTTGCACCTAAAACAGTGACTTGGGGGACAACGGTTTAAAGACGATGAGGAACTCAACTGGTTCAACTTCCAGGCGGAGAAGTTCTATGCAGATGTATTAAAGAAGCTGGTGCAGCGTTACGAAAAGTGCTTAAAAGTGAACGGCAATTATGTGAAAAAGTGAAGTTTGTAGAAAACTAAAACTGCCCTAAAAACTTTTCTAACGAATATATTTTTTTATGACCAAATGGCTCTTACTTCTCGAATATGCCTCGTAGATAGCGTGGTAGCTTGTAAAGCTCCATCGTGTTTGAGAGTTTAATGTTGTTAAATTGCAGTCGAGAGGAACTTTAGAAAGAATTCCTATTATAAATTATTCAGTGGTTTAAGACAAACTGAAATATCCTCACCAGGGCGTGTAGTCCCTTCTTTTCAAACTAAAAAGTGACATTCTTTAGTAGAATAAAAATTGGGCTTTATATGTAAACCTTTTTATTCGAAATTACGTTCCGAATCAATTTACTCGAATATATTCAGCGGTTGCGATAAAACCGTATCTTTTAAACATTTATTTATTTATTATTAACAAAACGTGCACTGAATTAGTCAAAGTATTAGCTACTTTTGGGATCAATCATGTTTTCCCACATATCAGACAGAAATTGAATTCCACGACGATAGAACTCGGTTCTTTGAAGCTATCCACTCAACAATCAGTTTTATTGTCTTGTTTACAGTTATCGAAGTGGCAATTTCCCAGAGCGTCTTGCATCGAGTGGAACAAGTGAGAGTCAGATAGAGCTAGGTCTAAGAGAATACGCTGTGTGCGGAAAAACCTCCCATTCAAGCTCCATGAGTTTCCCTTTAACAGCTAAAACCACATTAGGCTGAGGAAGAATCACTTTTCGACTATTCGACGCAATTGATAATCGTTTTTACATCAAATTATCATCCAAATACTCCAGTTGTTTAAAA